>JAWNPN010000029.1:2457500-3057500 GCA_035047485.1 Drosophila peninsularis
ATTGGGACACTGATACGATCCGTCTTGATACGATTAAAGATCCATTAAAGATACTAAAATATGTACAGGTTGTTTTTTTTTTCGTTTTTTGTGTTTGCTTGTTTTTTTTTTGTGATTAAGTTTAACTCTTGTGAAGGACGATAGCATTGAACCCAATTAAACTATATATATATATATATATATATATATATATATATATATATATATATATATATATATATATATATATATATATATATATATATATATATATATATATATATATATATATGCATATATATATATATGCATATATATATATATGCATATATGTGTATATATGCATGTGTGTATACAGCATAATAGGTGTGTATGTATGCGTGTGTCTTGTTAATCAATCTGCTTTTAAGTTAGTTTTGTTTGTTATTTAAACATGTTTTTCTTTTTGTTTTTTCCTTTGCTTAACCTTTTATCAATAATAATTTGCAATAATTTAAACCGTTATTTATCTGCTTTGTGTTGTGGGCCCGAGCTTGGGCGGGGCAGCACCCACCCACCCCAGTCCACCTACACATTGTTACAATTAAATTATAAGCGCTTTTTTTTAATATACTCGCATAGCCAAAAGTCGCCAAGCAGCCACGCCCAACGCCTCCGGCCAAGCCATTGTTGCAGCAGGGCGTGAGGGCGGAGATGTGTGGGCGTGGCTGGGCATGACAACCATTGCTAGGCTTCTTCATCTGCAGCTGAGTTGGGTTGGGCATGCATAAACAGGCGCAGGAGGCGTCCGATTGCCTCCAACTGTCCAGCCTCAAGCAGCAATTGAGGCAGGCAGAAGCTTTCAGCCCTCTCGGCCCTGTTGCAGCAGTTGCATGCCACACACCCAACCTACTCGCTAGCTCTACTCTATCAATGTATATATATACATATATATATATATATCATATTTATATATATATATATATGTGTGTGTTGGGGATTTTACTTATATTTTACACAACTTTAAGCTTAAGTGTTCTACTACTGCTATTCGCACTAATGCGCGCTCTTGTTCTGGTTCTCGCCTTGGAACTAGTTCGCGTGCATCTGCTTGTTACATTTAGCCTTGAGTTCAATTTGCGTGCGCTTCTTGTCTCGGCTTTAGCCGCTGCTCGTCCGTTTCCGTTTCCGTTGCCACTGCCGTTGCCGCTGCCGTTGCTGTTACCGTTACCATCGCCATTTGCATTTCTCGTTCGGCTCTGTCTGGTGGCCCTTTTGAGTTGTTGCTGTTGTTGTTGCTTCTGCTTTTGCTTCTGGTTGCTGGTTTTGTGTTTAGCTTTAGGTTGGTTATTTATATTCTTCTTCTCCTTCATCTCCATCTTCTTGTTGTTGTTGTTGCCCCGTCTGGTTCGTACGCCCACATTCTGGGCGCTGTCGTTTGGCTAGGCGCTTCGCTTTACTCATTCATTCCGGTCCTCAGACTCGCTACCCGCCGATAGATTTAGAGTGGCAGCATCCGCCGATTGGCGTGTGTGACGCGTGGAACGTCGCTTCTCTGGTGGCTGTTCGGGTTCGTTGCCGGAACGGGGACGCTTTAGGCGATTGGAAGAGCGACGATTCTCTTCGGCAGCAGCTGCTGCTGCCGCTGCGGCGGCAACGGAGGAGCTGCCGCTACTGGAACCACTCAAATTGGCCACCGAATTGGTAGCTGCTCCACTGGCATCCAGATCCTCAACGCTGCCGCCATGACTGCTGCCCGGCGCTGCTGGCTTCTTCAGTATGGGCTGTATGATCAGCTCGTCGGCCTCCTCATAGGGCGGCGGCAGCTTAGCGGCATCCGCAGCATTCGTGATGGTCAGCGAGATGCGTGATTCACTGCGCTCCGAGCGCTCGCTGCTGGTGCTGGCGCCGCTGCTGATGGGCGGTGCAATTGTGATCGTTGTCTGGGATGGCAGATTGGCTGCAATCGCCGCATTGGCGGCATTCGAGGCGCTCGCATTCAACGGCGTCAGCGTCACTTTATCCTGCTCGGGCGTGGGCGTGGGTGGCGCTGGCGTTGAGGAGCTGCTGGAGCCGCTGACTCCACGCAAACTCTTCTCAATGCTGGCGCCAAGATTGAGCGGCAGACCGGCAGCTAGAGCAGCAGCTGCCAGCTCATCCTTCGTGGGATGCAGCTCGCTGCGTGCACGTTTCGACTTGTGTTGCTGCTGCTGCTGCTGCAGGTGCTCTGCATCCAGAGCGGCTGCATAGGCGGCGGCAGCATTCAAGCTGCTACTGCTGCCCGACGACGAGGTGGGTATCAGCGAGATGCCCGAGCCCAGGCCTAACGACTTGGTATAGTAGTCCATTTGCTGTTTGAATGCATCCTGTTCGCGTTGTCGCTTGGCAGCCGAACTGCTGCTGCTTCCGCCGCCGCCACCTCCAGCACCAGCTGAAGAGGATGAGCCGCCTGTGAGGCCAGCTAGGCTGGCGAGCGAACCGGGTCCGCTCAGTGGCAGCGAGCCGCCGGCAGCAGCCATCGCCTGGGCGGCCATCTCGGCGAGCAGCGCCTGCGAGAAGTCACTGGACATGCCTGGAATCTGAGGCATTTGGGCAGCTGCTGCTGCGGCTGCTGCAGCGGCCGCTGCTGCAGATTTGGAGCTCTTGCTGGCTGAGCTAGAGCCGCCGCCGCCGCCGCTGTTCGAACTGACGGAGGATGTGCTCGGCATCTTGCCCTGCGAGAAGGCCTGTAGAGCCGCCAGATCCGTGGGCAGCGCACCACGCGCAATGCTCTCGAACCACTTCTGTTGCTCCTTGGCGGACGCCTCATTGGCAGCGGCTTGTGCGGCAGCGCGTTTGCTGGCGGCACTGGAACTGCTGGTGCTGTTGCTGTTCGAGCTGCTGGGCGTGGGCAGCGGGGGCATGCCCAAGGAGCTCATGAGACGGGTTGCTTGTGCCAAATCTATGTTGCTCATGCGACTGAGCGATTCGAGCAGATGAGGATCGGCGCCAGGCATAAGTAAACTGGACAACTGTGCCATGTCCGCGGCACTGGGCGTGGCCGAGGCAGCCGAGTTGCGCTGGCTGCTACTCTGGCGACTGCGACTGGAGCTCGAGCTGGATGGAGTCGTCACCGTGTTGGCGCTCATGCTGGCCATTGCATTCATTAGATTGGCTGCCGAATTCGCTGCCGAGTTGGAGGCGTTGCGTGAGTTGCTCGACTTGCTCGACTGCGACTGATGCGACTTGCCCTGCTGCGTGGATCCAGTGACAGCTGCCGATGAAGTGGCCACACCATTTAGCAGGTTATATTGCTGCGCCAGCTGATCGTACGCTGAGCCCAGTCCAGTGGTGCCCAGCGAATAGGGATTGAGTCCACCCAGACCCATGGGCGGATACAGCAACGAGGGATTCGGGAAGAGGAACGGAAATCCGGCTGCCAATTGCGATGCAGAAGCGCTCGAGTTCTTGCCACCTGCCGAGGAGCTGCCGGCTCCACTACTATTGACTGCAGCAGCGGCAGCGACGGCTGCCAATTGGGCGGCTTCGTTCTGCTGCTGTTGCTGCTTCTTCTTGCTGGCCGCCGATGAGGAGGAGGCGCTGGAGGAGTTGCCACCACCACCGGACTGCGACTGGCTCTTGCCGGTGCCCGCGTTTGTGCTGCCCGTTAGGCCGCCAAGCGTTGGTCCAGCAGCAGCCATGAGCGCAGCCAGTGACTGGGCATCCATGCCAGCCAGATTACCTAATCCGCCCATGCCGGCCAAGCTGGCGAACAGATTCATATTGTTGAGATTTCCCAAGCCTGGCAGATTGCTCATGCCGGGCATGCCGCCAAATGGCATCGAGAGCAGCGGATTCTTCGGATCGAAGGCGGCGAGCGGGTTCTTCGGATCGAAGGCACCCAAACCGGGCAGATTGGCCAGCAAACTGGGATTAAGCCCAGCCAGCGAACCGAACTGCAACGCCGCCTGATCCAAGGCTGCCGCCGACTGTGACTGCCGCGACGACTTCTTCGACGAACCACTCGAATTGCCAGCCGGCGACTGCGCAGCGCTCGGCTGTTGTGTGTGACTGCTGGAGGAGGCGTTGCTCGAATTGGACGAGGGTCGTCCACCATGCGACTTGGACACACCGTAGCTACTGTTGTCCATGGTGTTAACACTGGGCTTGGGTGAGGGCGCTGACATGGGATTCTGCATCTGTTCGAGCCACTTGGGATCTACCTCATAGTTGGGATTCTCGGTGAGCCTGCAAAGAGTGGGAAATATATTATAACTAATGCACTTCATCTGTATCAATGTTGATTTCCACTTACCACTGCATCAGCCGCTTCAGTTGGGGCGCCTTATTGCCGCCCAGTCGCTTGCCTGTTTGCTTGTTGATCACGGGCACGGGCTCCTCTCCGGTCAGGCCTTGCGGCCCAGCCATCGACTGTTGCTGTTGCTGCTGTTGTTGCTGCTGCTGTTGCTGTTGTTGCTGCTGTTGTTGCTGCTGCTGCTGTTGTTGCTGCTGCTGCTGTTGTTGCTGGTGCTGTTGCTTTTGCAGCTGCGCCGCATTGGCTGCCTGCTGGGCACTCGAGGTGCTCTGTTGGCCCCGATTGCCGCGACGACTGTTGCTGCTGCCAGCTCCGCCGCCGCCGCCTCCAGCGCCCGCTCCAACGTAATCAATGCTCAGCTGATCGCCCAGTGGGCTGGTCATGTCCGAGAGCCATTTGTTGACCTTGACGTCGTGCGAGGAATTGTACTTGCAGCTCAGCTTCATTGCCTGCTCCATTTCGGCGAGCATGTTCTCGTAGGCCTTGCGCTGCGACGGCGGCAGGAACTGCATCATCTTCTGCTGTTGCTTGAGGAACGATTGCGGATCGGTTGCCATGGTCTGGGCTAGCAGAGCATTCAGGCTGTCCTTGCTGGACAGACCGCCCATGGCCATGTTTTGCAAGGCGCTCAGGCCGCTGCCCGAGGAGCTGCTGGCGCCGGCTCCACCGCCGCTGCCGCTGCCTTGGCCGCCACTCTTGGACTCTACAAAGGATAAAAAGAAAGAGTTGCAGAAGTTAGTATTTGTTGGTTTGATGAGACGCCTCCGGCTTGGGCTATTTAGAGTATGAAAGCGCAGAGACTCCAACTCACTTCCGGGCACTGTCGTCACAGTGATAGTAAATGGTTTCTGATTAGATTGCTGTTGGCTGGGCGCTTGCAGATTAGCCGGCGTCACCGATACACTTGGCGGTATCTGGGGTTTCTTCGACGAGGGCAATGAGGGATCGGGGAAAGTCTTTTGCTCCTTGGCAGCTGACAAACCCAAGACGATTTCATCCAGCTTCTTGCGTTTCTTCTCCTTGCCAATGACGGGCTCCTCAATGGTCTGCAAAAGATGTACATAATTAAACTACAATTCCATTTGATTTTCTATATTTAGTCTAAGCTTACGCAATTATTTTTCTTCATTAGCTTGTTGAGCGTATCATCCAGCTTGCTCTTGCTGCCCGCCATGGATGGAAAGGCGGAGCTAAGCGCCGCATGCACGCTCGATTTCTTGGAGGGCATCGAAAAGTCCTGCACCTCGCTCAGATCGATGGCGCCCGAGCTAGAGGCCGACTTTAGCATCTCTGTCATATTCATCTTGGGCAGGCTGCTGTGTAGAGTCGATGGAGAGAGAGTTAATATATGGATTGTATTGGATTGGATGGAATACTTCGAGGTATTTAAGTCTTACGCACCTTGAGGACAAGTCCATAGGCGCGCCCATTGATGGCGGCGGCGTTTTCATGGCCGGCACAGCGGGCTTGTTGAACTGACCCGAGGATTGGCGCGAAAGCGAGGCATGCTGATGTGCAGGCGGTGGCTGCATGCCGCTCAAAGCGGCCGCTGAGGCAGCCGAGCCTGAACCACCACCGCGACGAGCTGCAGCTCCCGTGAGAGCTTCCATATTGGCTATTTCGCTTTCCCAATCTTTGGGAGCCACTACAAATGAGGAAATAGAGAAGATTAGTTGTGGTTCTGATTACCAATTTCTCAGCTACTTACTTGAGGAGCTATTCAGCAGCGCGTGCAACTTGGCACGCTCCGTTTCCACATCGATGGCAATGTGGCGCTTGCGTTTCTTGCCCGCATTCGAGCCTAAGGTGCCAGCGCTGGGTACATTTAGACCAGCTGCGCCGACAGCTGCAGCTGCTGCTGCACTTGCTCCCGCAGTAGCCGCGCTCAGCGACATGCCCGGCAGCAGAGCTGACAGGGATGTGGCATTGCCGCCACTGGCTGCAGCTGCAACAGCAGCTGCCACAGCCGCGTTGATGCTGTTCGCATCGAGGCCGGGCAGCGTTGTCGGCGCTGTGATCTGTGTCTTGGGCAGCGTCTGGACATTGCTGCTGGCAGAGACGACGCCTGCATTGCTAGCCACCTGTTGCATCTGCGAAGCCTGCAAATGCTTCGTCACACCCTGATCCGTGGTAATGGTTATCACATCGGGTGTCGTGGAGCGACGCTCGCTGCTATTCAGATGTGGAATGGACTCGTGCAGAGCGATATTCAGATCTGTGTTGCCCTTCAAGCCGGCAAAGGCGCTATAGTGCTTGTCCACAGGCCATTTGTTCGTCTCCACGCACAGCACAATGTGTGCGATGCGCCGCTCGAGAGCGAAGTCCTTGAACCAACGGATCATGCACATCTCCAATTTCGGTTTCTCCAGCTTTTGCTGTTTCACAGCCGCCGGCTGGATGACCTCAAGATCGGGGAAGCGCGCCTTGAGTTCAGCTGCTTGCTTCTTGCACTCCTCCTCGACAGCCTTTTCCTTCTCCTTCATGACCTCATCATCGTCCGGATCACTGGGCCCGGCCACCAAATCAAGTATCTCCTGTTCCGCTGCAGGCTTTTCCGCACTGCTGGAAACCTTGGCTTCTTCCTTGCTGACTTCTGCCTCGGCTTCAACTTTTTTCGTTTCAGCTTCAACTGTTTCAGCTGCAGCTGACTCCTTCTCCTTCTCTGGCGTTTCCTTGGCAGCTTCGACGACTGCTTCGTCGGCTTTCTCACCATCAGCCTTGGCAGCTGCTTCTTCATCCTTTTCCGCATCTGGCGCTTCAGTTGTTTCCTTTTCCTCGGCAACAATTGACTTTGTGGATTCTGTTTCCATCTTGGAGTCTTCTTCTTCTTGCTTGTCACTCGACTTTTTGTCCTCTTCCTTTTCTGCTGCTTCGTCCTTGAGGCTCTCAACTGACTTATCAGCTTCAGCTGTGGCAACGCCTTCTGTTTCTGCATCCTTCTCATTGCCATTTTCGGCTATCGGCTCAGCATCCACATCCATTTTCTCTTCGCTCTGCTCCTTGGACTTGGCCTCCGCGTCGGCTTCAGCTGGAGTTTCAGCTGCAGCTTCTTTTGTCTTGGCAGCGGGCAGTTCTTCAACGTCCTCAGCGGCTTCACTGCTTGGCTTAGCTTCATCCAACAGCTTTTCCTTATCTTCCGTCTTCTCATCCGCCTTCTCCTCGTCCATTTTCTCTGCTGTTGCCTCTTCGCTCACTTCCTCGACTTCAGCTTTGTCGGCGCTTTGTTCTGGCTTCACTTCCGCCTTAACTGGCGACTCCTTCTTGATGACGCTCTCCTTGGTCAACAGCTCATCATCCAAATCGATGATCTCGTGCTTAACTGCCGCTGCAGCTGCTGCGGCGGCTGCTGCTGCTGCTGCCTTCTCGGCTGCTGCAGCCTTTTCAGCTGCTGCCGCCTTTTCTGCGTTGAAAGCCTCCAATTTGATGGTGCGCTGAATCTGGGCCTCCAGTTCCCTAATGAAACGCTTTTCCGACTCGCAGAAACTAAAGTTGGGATCATTGAAGATGAACGTCTCGGAGCGATAGAGACCATGCTTGAGCACAGCTGCAATCAGCTCCTTATCATGTCGGCCTGGCTCCCACCAATCGGGCGTATCCGCGTTCATGGTGCACTGTTTGAGTCGCTCCTCCAGCTGAGGATTGCGCGCCACTTCGCGCAGTTTGGCCAGCAGTTCAAGGCGATCTAGAATGAGCTTGGCATGCTCCTTCTCCACCTCCTCAACAATGCCTTCGAGTCCACGCTCGTGCTCGCTGAGCTTCAGCCCAGCCTGCCTCCGACACATGGCCACAAAGACTTTGTAGTAGTCACTCAAGGTTTCGTCGCTCTTCCTTTCCAGATGTGCCATCTGCTTGAACTTGGTCCAGTCGGGCGTGTGGCTGCCGCCAGTGCTGTTATTGATCATGATGCTGCTGTTGCTGTTGCCGCCCATGGGCGTGCTCAGCTGCATATCCACGCCATAGCCTGTGAGCACGCGTAGGAATTCATATTCCTCGCGACGATTCCATTTCTTGGGTATTAGCTGTAGGCGCTGTGATTCACGCTCCTTTGCCGCCAGCTCCATCTTACCCTGGCGCTCCATTTTCTGCAAGAATCAGAGATTTCGATTAGTAAAGAGAATATATTATATATAAATAAACCCTATATATAGACCAATGAAGTAGATCAATATCAGTAGATAGATTAATATTGTTGGATATTAGTATAACTACTATTTAGGGTGGATCATTTATGAGTTACCAAGTTACACCTAGTTAAACCGTGTTTTATTTTTTTTTTTTTTTTTTAATTATATCTTTTTTCGTAATTTTTGAAACTCTTTAAAAATTCTCCATAATTCTCTCTTATTTCGTTTTAATCTCATTTTTTTGCTCCCTCTTTACCCATTCTTCATTTATGTACATATGTCTTTTCAATCACACTTCTCTTTCAAATGGTGACTCACTACGTGGAGACTCGTTAATAGATTAAAGAAGAAGACATCATCAGACATTAAGTATTATAATCTCGGCTACTTTTACAAGCGTTACCCATTCATGGCTATACCGAAAAGTGAAGCACAGTAAAGATAAGATAAGACCGAAAGACATACAAATGTGTACACACACTATATATACATATAGTGATATAGTCATTCAATATGCTTACCAATTTCCTGAACATAAATTGAAATATATCGTTGACAGATTAAATAACTTGGCGAAATTGTAGCTACAGCAAAACTCTCACTATATAATATATATAAGTTCCAACTGATACAAAATGAAAGAAACCTAATACATAGACTAAACCATATACATAGATATATATATTGTCACATCTTACTTTACATATTTCATAGACCTCAGCTAGGGTATTAAACAGCAAAATGCAGTTCAAATTCATTACGAATATTTACACAATTTGAAAAAGAATTAAAAGCAAGACCCCATCTCCCGCTCTCTTCCTCCTCATCATCATCATCCACAGAAACAGCATAACGGGCCGCATAAGGGGTGGGTGCTGCCTCTCTGTACACATCTATATATGTATGTTTGTGTAGGGGGTTGGTAGCCGGGGCGAGCCTTTCAAAAATTACAAAAATGTTTGCGAAAAGTACAAAATGCGAATGGCAAGCCCAAAGCAAAGGGGCAAAATGAGAGACAATAGCTACGACAACGACGACTAAATACGAGCGAACAGAAACTGAAACTGGAAATACAATAAAATCATAATAATAAAAGTAAAAAAAAAGTCCATTTTACACCCCTATTAGAGCGGGCGACACAGAGCACGGGCAGCGGGGCAGAGGGCAAAGGCTAAGGCGACGAGGACGTAGCGTAGGCAGTCGGAGACAAAAACAAATGAATCCTGCGAGACCAATTGCACGGGCTAACAGCGAAAAGAAGCTCTCTCCACACTCACACACACAAGCAGATTTGACTACGCGTGTGTGTCTGTGTGTGTGTGTAGTTAGTTATGATAATAATAATGTGGTGCTGCCCCCTCTAAAATGTGGCTGTCAGTCGGCAACTGCTTAGACAGCGTTGCCAGGTGGTTGCAAATAAAAACACACATATATATATATTTATTTATTTAAATGTGTGCGTTGCTGAATGCAAATCAAAGCAACAACAAAACTGCAAACCACGCTTGCAGTCAAGCTCATAGGAAACGGGAAGTGGGAGCTGCTCTCGCAGTCATGTTGGCAAGTCTGGTTGGCCTCAAGGATGCCAATTGGCGCAGGTTGGCAGCGCTCTGTGTTCATATATATATTATATATATGCAGGCTAACGGCTTTTCGCTATACAAATTTCGAGCAAAAAATAAGTGAGGCGGAGATGGGGGCGGTAGACAAACAAAAACAACAAACGACAAAGCAACCGAAGCTAAGGAGCTTCAACGAACGACCTCTTCTACTACTACTACTACGACGCCCCCTACTCTCTCTATCCTATTTGTATCTTATACCATCTTGTGTCTCGCTTGCGTAAACGACAAACCATGCCAGGGCACGCGACGCGACGCGACGCCTTCGCATTTGCCCCTGTTCTTCGTGCATTTGCACGATACAAGTGCGAGCGATTGATTATGATTATTAGTAAGTAGCAAAGCAATGGCAATGGCAACAGCAACGGCAACGGCTTGACTTGCGGCGAAATGGGGTAGAAGAGACAGAAGAGGCGGCAAAAAACGAATTTAAATGAGCGCACAGACACAAGCACACACACAGACACACTTACACAGAGCCATCCCAACTGGTTAACGTGTGTTTGTTTATTTGTTTGTGTGTGTGTATGTATGAGAGAGTTTCGAGAGAGCAAGTTACACGGGCCGTGTAAGTGGGCAACGATTGTACATGTGAAATCTATAGGCATAAATTTATTGTTTTGTATTTCGTTTTAACTTTGCGGCTCGACTGACTACTTGCTGCTGCGGCTGCCGTTGCCGCTGTCTCTGCTACTGCGTGTCTACCTCTGCCGTTGGTTGTTACTTTTATTTCGCTTCTGCTGCTGGTTCTTCGCTTGCTTTTGCGCTTTTTTTTCTGCACGCATTCTTTGCATTCACATTTATTTCGTTTGCCAATTTGCCTTCATTTTAATTAAGTTTTTTTATGCGTTTCTCTGCTGCAAATTGTCATAGCATTGCTGCAGTTGTTCTTGTTGGTGTAGTTTTACCTCCAAATAAATGCCATTGTTTAAAGTTGTTGTTGCTGCTGTTGTTGTTGTTACGGCCGATGTTGATTTATTGAGATGCTCGCAAAAGGCGGAGAAGCTGCTAAAATCCATGGGTTTAATAACCTCCATTTTGTATTAGACAATAGGCACACACACACATGCATACACAAACACCCAATATGCAATTGCATTTACAATTACAATTACTATTACAATTATATTACATATATATATCTATATATATGCATGCATATATGCTATATCACAAATATTGAAATGGTCTTCGATTTCGACATTATTGATTTTAATTAAGCACTAATTATCATTCATTGCGGCGACACATTTGCCATTTGCACGTTGCTTGTTGTTGTTGCGGGGCGACGTCTGCACTCGTCACTCTTCACACCTTCACTCTTAGCTCTTAGCTCTTCACTCGCACTCGCACTCGTCTCGTCGTCCACTTTTGCTTCAGCAATTACATTTTTCCATTCGTTTGATTATTATTTCTTCTATACACACACACTATCGCACACACATATACGGAGAGAGGCACATGCATTAAGCGGGCGAGACGAAGAGAGGAAGAGGAGATACGAAAAGCACCGACACGACGTTGTTTTGGATATGGATGCGTTTGCTGCTCAAGCACTTGGACTTTTTACAACTTTACACCGCGGCGCTCAAACAAATAATGAGCGAGCGCATTGCGGACTAAATACAAGAAACACTCCTCACACACAAAGACACACACACATATATACAGAGACCACAACGGGGACGCATACGCGCACGGAAGCAGCGACAGCGGCAGCAGCAGCGGCACTAGCAGCTAAAATCGAATGCGAATCAGCGATGTAGAGAACGGGGGAGAGGGTCGCTAGTCAAACCAACAACAACAGCCAAGCAACTACTATTGAGCGAGGGAGCAGAGCAACACAAAACTGAGCTGAGCAGAGCAGAGCTGAACCAGTGCCAGTGCCAGAGCCAGAGCAGAAAAACCAAACGAAACCAAACAATCGTGAGATTAAGCCAAACGCCGTTTTGGGTGAATGTGAATATGAATGAGATGGGCAGGCAGAAAGGCAGTCACAGCCTGTCGTCCATCCACTGTGAGGTGAATGAGCGCGGCGAAGGCGAAGAAGGAACAGGCACAAGGCACACAGGCAAAACGTCACTTGCAGTGCCAAGAGAGACAGACAGCGTGACAGAGAGCGAGTGAGAGAGAGGGAGAGAAAGAGAGCGCATTGGACGCGAGAGCGCCGCTAGCGAGAGCGCGTATGTATTTATTCTGTGTGTCTGTGTGTGCACTAGATGGACGAGTTGAAGAAGAATGAGAAGGCAGCGCACATTGTGTCAACTATGTGTAATGTAAGCAAAAGGCAATGGTAAAGCCAGAGCCTGTCACACACACACAGTAGCGCACATGCATGTGTATATCTAGATATATGGAGTGTGGAGTGGGGGGAGGGAGCGGGTACAAAAGCCAAGCAATGAAACAAATGTACCACAAAAACTGTTGACGACAAAGCAGAAGGCAGCGGAGTCAGCGACAACAGGCAGCGACTGAGCAAAGGACACACAGCGTAAAAGGGATAAAATAAAATAATGGATTAAAATTTCAGGTACAAAATGAGCGCACACAGACACATCAATACACGTGACAGCAAAGAGGTCTAGAACGTCTATAGACAATTCTTGACCCTTGTTATAGTTTAATTAATACGACCTTTGGGCATGGGCAACTAATTTACATATATGTATGTACATATGTACACATATGTATATACATAACATATCTACATACATACTGTACAAATATATTGCGAAAGATAGAAACTGCACTAAAGTGCGATAAGCACGTAGTCAGCCATTGGCAAAGCAGCGAGCGTAAGAGCGCTCTGTCGTGTATAAAAACGAGATTATTAATCAATCTGTAAGATACAGATACACATCCAACAATCCCACCACCAACACCAATACCAATACCAGCAGCCAAAGCCGCAGCAGCAGCACAAAGCGAGCTGCCAATCGACGGCGACAGCGACACATCTTCAGAAAATGCATATGACTAAACACACACACACACAAGTAAAAACATGATCGGCCCGGTAAGAGAGCAAGTGAGGGAGAGAGAGAGTAACAGCACAACTAACTGCACGTGAGAGTACATACATATGTATAGCTGTGTGTAAGCGTGCGACGTTTTTTATGCATGTGTGGTCGTAAATTTGACTAAAGCGTAACGCAAAACTAAATCAAAAAGCAGGTAGATAACAACAGCGGCTCATTCGTACACGTATCCCAACATATGTATGTATGCGTATGCGTGTGCGTCTGTGTACAACTTATATTGATGAACTGACCATTGCACACTGGGCAGGTTTTCTCAAAATGAGAAGAAGAAAAAAAAAACACATTTTTCTTCATAATTTATGGCCGACAGGTGTGAAGCGAATGCGCGCAGCTGCAACAGCGCTACACGTGAGACGCACGCGCATAGTGGTCAAACTAGCTTTAAATAGTTTGAAATGAGCTACGCAAAATAATAGCAATTGCTCCACTGTGCAACAAATGCTAATAAAATAATAAATCGAATAGCGGTCAGCAAGGTGAGCATCCAAGCAAATCGCACACCAGAAAGATGCCATAAAAAGAATGGCAAACATTCATACACATACATATATGTACATACATAGATACATGCACGCATTCACACACGCATACGTAGCTATGCCCATACCTATACCCATACACATATGCAAGCTTTATGTTTGTGTTCTAGATGGAAACAACAAAAATCTCTTAAGCTGCGGCAGCGGCTGCGGCTGCAACTAACGTACGAACAGTGGAGCAAAAGGAGCAGACAACAACAACAGCTACAACGATGAGCTCAAATGAGCACAATTAGGCTTTGGCTTTATTGACGCGCCGCGGGCCTGTAAGAATAAGCAGGAGCGGAACAGGTCACCATACCGAAGTCACCATACATATATTCGCCATCTCGTCTCGCTCAATAATTCGCCCCGTGAGAGCGACGACACGGATACGGAGAGCAGCAGCATTTGGGTGGGCAGGCAATGAAGGCAAAAAATTAAACATTGGATAAATCCAGAAAATGTAAAATTACACACAAACACACGCATACATACATACACGGGCCTCGTCATGGAAAACTAATACAAACAGCGCCGCACAAGTACAGCCAACGTAGCAGCCGCAGCAGCAGCGCAGCAGCAACCACCCGATACCGATACCGATACCAATACCCAACGGTCGGAGACCGCGCTGCCGCCACGGCAACAATCATCGTCACCAAAGAAGAACTTCGTCAATACAACAACAATGCGACGGCTTTGCTTGCTGAGACGTTTATGCTTGCTCTTCTTACTGCTTGCTGCTAGGCTCTGCTAGCGTCGACGCCGCCTTCGGTATTACTGTTGTTGTTGCTGTTGCTTCAGCTTTGATTGATGGCGCTGGCGTTCGCTTCGCCTTTTGATAATGGCGTCGCTGTTGTTGCTACAGTAAAATGCGCGTCAGGTTGTACAATTGACTCCCATCTCCAAGTATCCCATCTCATAATATAATTTGACCCGAGAGCTCTGTTGGCCAACATGTCTGTGGTTTTACTGTTTGTTTGCCTCCTCCATATATATTTTGGGGGGCGGCTCTGGTCTCTGTCTCTGGCTTTGGCCGGCTGGTTTGACATTTTCCTCGTTTGCTCGTTTCGCTGCTCATTCGCGCCCGAGCATCTCGTGTGCACCACATTTCGGGCCTGGCTTCGCCCGCTCTCGTTGTGTTTTTCGCCTTCTTCTTCTTTTATTTTGCATAAATTAAGCATAAGTGTATTTTGTATTTTGCATTTGTATTTGTATTTTCGCCGTCGCCGTCGTCGTTGCTGCTGCGGCTTCTGCTCTGCTCTTACGGCATGTCTTGCGTCTCGTTTTGTCACCGTGTGTTGTCGTCGTTGCTTTTGTTTGAACATTCGGAAGTACACACACACAGTTGTACGAGACAGTTATACAGTCGCATGTAGTTGACAGAAATCAGCGACGGCCACCACCTCGCACGGTGGGTGTAACTTATTTTATTTTATTTTGCCTCTTTCGCTGTCGCTGCTACTGCTGCTTGCCAGATTTCCTCTTTTGACTTTTCACACACTTCATTTATTCTCATTCCACATAGAAATTCGCGTTTTGAAAAGGGGTTTATCGATATGCACCGAGATAGCAATCGAAACGTGAGAAGACAACGGTAATTTAGCAATAAACAAAAATGGTTGACTTAAATAGCGCAAAGCTTATGGAATGCCAAGTAGTGAATAGCTGCTCTAAACCGGTTACTGATTAGAGATGGACTTTTGAATACTTAATGAACAAGATTTCTGCCGTAACGAGAAAGATAATAATGTATCTTCATTTTGTATGGGGAAAATTTAACTTTTGAGATATTTGAAAATTCCTGTAAAATATTAAAAATTCTTAAAAACTAATCAAAATAATTTAAATTTATCAAATAATTCAAATATACACAAATAAGTCTACATATATTATCATGCTAGCTAGTATGTTTAATGTCCTCAAATGCATCAAAAGGGTTAGTTAGATCAACATGATAATTGTAAGTGTTAGTATTTGTGTGTATGTATGTGTGTGAGTGGTAAGTTATTGTCAGTGTGTGTGGTGGGTTGTTGTTGAGCAGGAGATGGAGAACGGCATTGAGTATTTTTGAGTGGTGATTGGGTGGATGGGTCATGGTCTATTTAACGCCCCATGTGGGCTGAGAGTGAGAGAGAGAGAGAGTAAGGGTGTGTTAAGTTCTGCATGATGTTGACGATTTGCGGGTTATATTTGTGGGTGAGTGAGTGGTGGTGGTAAGTTCTGCTGGGTATATGGAGGGTTATTCTTTTGTTTTCGAGTTTTTCATTGTGTAGTATTTTAATATTAAGTAATAAGAGTAAGAGAGAGAGGTACTCATCAGGTTGTTTCACGTACATTGTTCATACTAACCAAATACATGGCCAGTTTGCTGATATCCAAATTGGCCAATTGGCTCACGTCGGTGGTGTTGAGGATGCTCAGCATAAGGCTGATATCAGCGGCGGTGGGCATGGCCGGCACCTGTGTTCCGCCCACCTGCTGTTGCTGTTGTTGCTGCTGCTGCTGTTGCTGTTGTTGCTGCTGCTGTTGATGCTGACCCACCAATCCGTGCGATGAACCGGAGCCAGCGGCGGCGGCGGCAGCGGCTGCTGCAGCCGAGGTGCTGGCACCTTGCGACTGCATCAACGCCTGCAGGCTGCGATTGCTCGAGTCGAGCTGCTGTTGCAGCTGGCTAACGGAGCCGCCGACGTTGGTGACCCCATTGCCACCGACGCCAGCGCCGCCCTGCATCTGCATTTGCATCGACTGCAGGGTGGGGGTGGTTGGCACCGATAGCGGCGGCGTCGATGAGACCAAAGCCTGTAGCTGTTGAGGCAGAGGAGGAGGGATAGTAGTAACAACGGTAACAAGGCGAACATTTCATGAGTGTGAGAGAGAGTCAGAGAGAGTATGTGTGTGAGAGAAGCGAATGAGTGTAAACAAGGAATTGAGTTGGGTTCATTATCGACTCGATCATTTGATAAACTAGTTCACTTTAGTTCAGCTCACTGTTCACTGAGCTCCAAAAAGGAATTAATAGTTCCGATCTATGAACAATGGAGTAAATTGAGCTGAACTAGCTCACTTCAGCGGGTTGCCACCTCTCACAAATAGTTTTGTTATTCAGCTGTTGGTCGTTATTGTCGCCAGATGCGTTTTTTCTTTGAGTCCGTTTACAGTCCGTTATCGTTCTTGTTTTCGGTTCTCAAATCTACTTTAACTACAATTTACAATTCGATAATTTTTATTTTTATTTTTTCGCAAATCTAATCTACGGCCAACAGCTAAGCAACAAAACTACATACTTCAATATCTTCTTTTGACACTACGAATTTTAATTGTTTTAGATTTTTTTAGTGTTATTTTTAAAATACAAAACGATAAACACAAATTGCTTAGGTAATACAAAGGGGAATTGCAGGAATGATGGAAACATAAGTTTTGAAAATCATTGTTAGAATGCAACACAAAATTAATCGATAAATTTGTCTGCGTCAATTGATCGATAGCTTATAATATATTATTATAATATAACTTGCTAAGATTTTTCTTAGATTTACTTTCTGGATTACGGATTTGGATACTATTATGACAAAATAAGATATCGACTATCGATAAACACCGATAAATCGGTTGAATATGCAAATAGTTTCCATCATTCTTGTCAGGAACATTTTAAAGTTTTTTTTCTGAAGAGTTTTAAGTTTGGAATCGCTCCGAATTTGTATATAACAAATTCGATAAATATAATCGATATGTTGATTTAGCAGAGGTGGGAACATAATGAGACGCTGGTGGAATGATTGTAATGGGCTCATTTGAAGCAGGACTCACCTTGGCCTTTTGCTGTTGCTTGAGCTCCTCCTTCTTGTAGTTGCGCTGGTAGGCGGTGATGACGCGACGCAACCGCGTGTTCAGATCCTGCATCGATGGCCACATGGTGGCATCCTCGACCACAGCCAGTGTCGATGGCGGATAGCTGCCAGCGACGCTTTCCTCCTCGTCCAAGCCTAAATTTGAGTTGGAGTTAGCATTTTCGCAGTTTTGACCCGCTGGCTCAGAAGCAGACGCAGTCGTAGTCGTTGTTGATGGATTGGTAATGGTGGTTATAGTGGTGGTGGTGGTGGTGGTGATATTTGTGGTTGTGGTAGTGGTGGTGGTGGTTGTGTTGGCGTTAGTGCATGATTCAGAACCAGACTCGGCTGTTGCAATGTCAGCGGCATCAACGGCTTCGCCAGCGGCTGACGCTGTCGCTGTAGCGGCTCCATTAGCCAGGGCTTCGCTCTTAGCCACATCCAGATCAGTGTCCAATGCGCTGGCCGCAGTGGCTGTCTCAGCGCCGACGTCAACAGCAGCTGCTGCCGAACTTGTTGAATCGGCATCAGCAACTGCCTCGACGTCAGCGACTGCCACAGCCTCTGCTTCGCCTTCGGCTTTTTCACTACTTTTTTCAATTTCTTTATCAATATCTTTTTCTTTATCATTTTGATTTTGATTTTGATTTTGAGTTTCTTTTTCTTTTTGTGCCAATTCGTTTGATGCTGCTGGCTCCGCCTCGACGGCGCTGCCATTGCCCACAGCCGAGCCAAGTTCGACGTTCGCTGCTTTTTGTACAATCGATCCATTGTTATCGCTGTTATCGCACTTATCGCTCTTACCCGACGAACTGGGACGCTCTGGATCTAGTGAGTCCTTGTTATCGCCAGCTGTTAGCTTCGTGGAATCGGAGTCTTTGGTCGTGGTGGTCCCATCATCGTCCACCTCATCGCCGTCATCGTGCTTCGAATTTGCATCGTCCTCGTTTCTGTGAAGTCAAGCAATAGATAAATCATTTAATAATCATTTACAGCTTTATAATCAGTTATCGATAGCCATTTATCGATATGGACGCACACACACAATTTACAACTGTAGACGCATTTCATTATTTGTTTATTCAGTGTGACCGTATTGTGGTTTATAGTTCCTATATAAGGTATTCTAGAGTTTACTGTGAAATCATACAAATTGGCTTTATAACCTAAGCTTCCATAGCGGCTCAGAGAACATTATTTTAGTTCCCCTTTGTACAACCCTATATTATATATATATCTTAAGTCTCTACCAGTTGCTTCCACATACATGGCTAGAGTCTGGCCTTAAAGCTTTTGTGATTAATATTAGTACTTGTGGCTTATGTGATATTACGAAAAATGGTCACCTAATTATGCATAGCTCAATATGGAGGGAGGGGGAGACAGCGTGTGTGTGTGTGTTTTGTTAATATTCGATATATATGATATGGTATTTATATAGGATGTCTCTACTTACATTGGCAAATTCGTGACGGCCAAATCGTCACCGGCACCGGCGCCCACATGGGTAACAAAGCATAGATTTGGATCGGCTCTCATTTGACGATACATTTCACAGCCATGTTTATACGTTCCAACCAATAGACTCTTATCACAACAAATGGGATTCCACCATGAGGATGGCACTTGATCGGGCGTTGGGGGCGGCCGAATGGGTAGCTCGCTGCATGATTCGATAGATATGCACACACATACGATATATATATAAACATATATATATATACATATAATTATATATATATACGTATATATAGAGATGATGGGGGAATAGAAATGAGTTGTTTAGTAAAAATTTTAAATAAACATTTTTTCGATTTTGGAAAAAATTTTAATTTTTTTTGTGGCTAAATAAAATTTAGAAAAAATTTTAAAGATAAATTATGAAAAATATAAATAAAATTTGGAAAAATTTTAAAATAAAATAAAAGAACAAATACAAAATTTTGAAAAATAATATAAAAAACTTTTTAAAATAAAAAAAAAAAAAAATAGAAAAATAAAAATTGAATTATAATTAGGTTTTTTGTTAATTTGCCAATTTGTGCTACGGATTAAAAACAAATTACATTGGACAGACTTTCGAGTACAAAAACTACAAAATGCAACTTAAGAGATATTAGGGTGTTCGGTTTCTTTTTATCGAAATTTTTGAGTTAGTTTTTGGCATATTGAGAAATGATAGACGAGAGTGAGCTGAAAAATATGCAAGCCAACAAAATCCATATATTTCTAAAGAAAATCATTTCTTTTATTTATATAAAATTTCTTCAAGTTCGCAAATTTTTCAAACTACCCTCGTAGGAAAGTTTGTTTGTTTTGCTAATGTCATGTTTATTGGAACAATTCGTTGATCGATACGATATGACGTATAAAATGAGTTTTCCTTCATTGTTTTTGCGTACGTGCGAGCGAGATAGCGAGAGAAGGCGATCGGGCGAGCGAACGGGCGAGAGAGAACGAGATGTGTGTGTGTGTGTGCATGTGTGTGTGCATAGATATTACCTTTCCAGATTGGGTGCTAGTAGTTGCTTTGCTTTCGAACTGCAGCAGTTGTTGTTGTTGTTGTAGTAGAAGTTGTTGTTGTTGTTCCAAAAGTAGTCAGTATATATAGAGTATATACATACATAATACACACACACATATATATATATATATATATATATGTGTATATATATATTCGTATTCAAATTAGCAAATTAGAAAATTCGTCAAAAGAAATTGTTCAAGTGCAACAAACAAAACACAGCGAAAGAGAGAGAAAAGTTTTTTGTTGGAGCTTACGATGCTAAAACCATTTTTTTTTGTGATTAAATTGGATTTATACAAAATGTATTTTATAAAATAGTTGCATAGAACATACATTTATTTGGGAAATGAACGAACTTCTAAACATGGAGCGAGAGGTTTTAGTAACGAGCGAGAGAGAAAGAAGGAGAGTTTAGTAACGAGTAAAGGTGTGTGTGTGTGTGAGAGAGAGCGAGCGAAAGCAGTTAGACAGCGAGAGGAGCACTCACACTAAAACGATCACCAAATGTAGGCAGAGTTGCGTGTATTAGTCCTTGTTCAATATAAATTTCATTGAACGTTTAAGATCAACTTCAATTCAATATCAGTTGCAGTTCAATTTAAAATCAATTTTCATTCAAATTTCAACTCTACGTTAAATTATAGATCAATTTCTAGTTCAATTTGAGTAAATAAACTCAATTGTTCATTCATAAACTAGTTCACATATATTTCAACAGTTCATAAACGATTCATACAACAATTGAATCAGTTCAGCTCAAGGCGTTTAGTTCATGAACTGAACTGAGCAAAGAGAATCGTTCATGAACTACAGTTGTCAAATATGTTTACCAGTTCACTGAACTAGCTGAACTTCTTTAGAACTATAATACACAACTCCATCCACTTAAATTGTTCATAGAGATCAGAAATATTGCTCGAGAGCTTAAGTAATAGAATCGTATGTTTAGTTTAAGAGTTAAGACTAACTAGCATTCTAAACAAATTGGCTTTTTTTTTCTTTTTAAATGCAATTAATAAGTTAAATAATAAAATAAAAAGAAAATCAAAAATATATGAATGTTTGATGTATATATATATATATAGAAATATAAACGTGAGAAGAGATAAATAAAAACGAATGCTCTGGCACGCTTGATTAGAGCGCAGCAACAACAATCAGTCAATCAATCAATCAACGACAACAATCATGATGTGATGTGTGTTAAATGATCTACTACTATGTACTTAGAGATATATTAATCAGTTGATTGCCTACCTGATGGGCGTGTTATCCTTAATCTGCTGCACTAAATCGCCGATGACCTCGTGCTGTATGTAGTAGAGCATGCGCACGCGCAGCAATACCCTGTAAGAACGTGATAACGAAATTAAAATAAATGAAGCGAAACCAAAGAGGAAGAGGAAAGAGAGTGGGAGAGAGTTTTTGTTGTTGTTAGCAAATGTTAGTCTGGCCCTTAAGTGGGGTTGATTAGTTTAAACAAATTCGATTCCACACGACTCACTTATTCGCGTGTCTGCCCAAGTGCTTCTTGTAGGCGCCCTCCAGATACGCATCCGCATCGTATTTCTCTTTCTTGCTCCAGTGATTCGGATCGTGGATGCTCGTGGGTGGTGCTGGCGCTGGTGCAGGCACCACAACAGCCGCAGCCGCTGCCACAGCAGCTGCCACCTGATCCTTGTCCGATTCCAATGCACTCGACTTGTGTGCCGGTGTCGTGTTGCCACTATTGCTGCCCGAAGCAGTGCCCGGAGCAGGCGTTGAGCTGCCACAGGACATCTCTTTATTGGACTTGCCACCATTGCGTCCTGTTAATGAAAATATAAACAAATTAGTTGCAAGTTCTTGCAATCCGTTGAGTTATCCTGCCTACAACAGGAGCTCAACTTCTCTGATATGTGATGGATGCATGAGTTGAACTACTTTTCAAATATTTCATTTCTAATTATGTACAAAGGCGATTATGATACAATTGATAGATGATATATGGTATGTATATGAGATATGTGAAACAAAACATTAAACATATGTGAGATACAAAAAAAAGTAGATTTGAAATGTAGTTTTGATTAGCCAATGGCGTGGACAACTTGCAAAGTGATCCTGGAGTTAGTTTTATAATAGATCTCCTGATTTTTAGACATTTTTCTAAAGCACTTATCAGATCTAAAAACTGAGAACAGATCTAAAACATTTAAATGAGTTACAAAAAACATTTAGACAATATTCAAAGCGTTTAGATCATATCTATAAGAGCGACTAGATTGACATATATTAAGTCTAAAAAAATTCAAATAAATCTGAGCTTCATTTTGAGTCTTTATAAAACAATTTGATGTGCGCTTTATATGAAGTTAACTATAATTAAACCAAGTTTATAGATCTATATAAAATGTCTATAAAAGTTACTAATTATTGATCACTTTGCAAGTTAATGTGTTGTTTAGAAAATGTTTTGTATATAAATAAAAAATAGTTTTTGACTTGAAACAAAAGTTATAAAATGTTAAACATGATTATGTACAAATTATGTTATATATAAATATATTTATATGTTCATGTAGCTATATTATAAATCATAAAAAGGTTATAGTAAAAGGCATACAATTGCATGGCAACAAAACATACACACACTTTTCTTTTTCATTTTTTCGTACGTCTGGTCGCAGTCAAAGTCGAGTCAGTTACTAAATTCTATATAGAGGAAGTGTATATATATATATTCGTATATATAGCTGTTATTTGAACAGATAGTCAGACAGTTGTTTGATTATTTTAGTGAAGTTAACAGAAGTTGAAGTTGGGCAACAGTTAAGAAATTGGAGAAACACAGAAACCCAGTTAGAGATATATTTATATATATATATATGGTACATATATAGGCCGAGTAGAGTAAATTAGCTGCCAGCTGAATATTTAGAATAGCCAGCTAGTTTTAGTTAAGGTAGTCCAGCCCACAGGTATAGTGTGTAAAATTCTTTTTTTCTTTTGTACAATGCGAGTAAAAATTTCTAGTTCGAGGCAGCTCGTTTTTTTTTTTGTTTTTTGGTTTTTTGGATAACTCTCTACGTCCGTGCAGCAGTTGGAGTGCGTGAATGTATCTTTTACCATACCTTTGGCATTCCTACCTCGTGGCACCAAATTGTGTAGGCCACTATGATCCCTGCTTATCTTCTGCACCTCGCCATCCTCGGTCGGTGTAATCAGATCCCAAATGAACGTCTTGATCTTCTCGTCACCTTTGTACACTTGCAGGCAGTACAGCAGCTAAAAGAGAGCGAAAAGACCGATTAGTTTAGGACTCTATAGAGAATATATATATGGCGATAAACTAGTTTGTTTGTTCAGCGAGTTGAGAAGTTTGGTTTTTACTCAGCGAAAACCTAAAGTTTTCTCAATATTAGCATGGTTGGTCATCATTAAACAAGCTTTATATCAAGCATATATACTATATATCTGCTCAGTTGGCACTTACTATAATGCGCGCACAGTCCTCGACGTCCACATCGCGCCAGCCGCGCTTAAACTGACCCAATTCCAAGAGCTCCGACCAGCGACCCCAACTGCAAAGAGTAAAGTGAAATATTTAAATAAGTTGGCGATAAGATTGTCCAATTCATTGTTTATCTTTGGATATATGTGTATATTACTTAAGTGATCTGGATAACAGAGTCTTTGCGGCTCAAATACCGGATCAATTGAGTATTAGAAGGAAGGAATGCACGACTAGCATATACCCTGATCCGCAAAGTAAATGAGGCTGATTCATCGCATGAAATACAGGATATTTATGAACATTTCATTCAGCAGACAGCATAGAAGGCTTAGTTGAAATATTCTATATATTGTAAACAGTTCTACTATACACTAGAAGCAATCTATATTTTGTGCACATCTACGTTCAAACCACAAAGCATATTTCCTTTCGGCCATAAAATTTCAATAGAGAGCGAGCAAGAGAGAAGGCTCCACCACATTTAATTCCTGCGAATTTATATATATATTTATATTTTGTTGATTGTTGTACAAGAAGCACGCCATCATGTTTAGCATATCAGAGAGGAGCATCGGCACCACTAACGACCTCAACATGACTCGGTCTCAATCGCAAGCGCCTGCCAATAGCGGCGAGCCGGAGCCGGCTTTTGAATTAGATATTATAGGCATTGCGCACAAATTTCATTTAGAAGAATATTTACAATTGACGGACTTCGAGCGTACGGGAATCTTATCACGTTTGGATGCATTAGATATGCTGTCGACGGTCGAGGAGGTACAAAAGGAATTGGCCGTATATAAGCTGGAGAATTATATAATGGTTGATTTCCTGGAGAAGAACGATCCGAAACTGTTAATTGGTCTGCGCCAACGTCGCACTTCGATGATGAAACGCATGCAGTCGAAAGTCAAGTCACAGCTTGACAACCTGCAGCAGTCGAGTCGCCATTCTAGCTCCAGACGTTCCATGAGCATGTCCATACACATGGGTGCAATGAGTCAAATTGGCGAACGACGCAAGCAGATTGAGCATAAATTGAACTTTAAGGCCAAAGCAGAACTGGCCGAGAAGGCGGCAGCCGAGGTGGAGAAGCGAGTGATCGATATTGAAAAGAATGGTATGTGAACTAGCCAGGTGGAGATAGAAAATGTATTTAATTCAAGTCTATTGTAGCTATGGTTGAGGTCAAGCAGCTGCGTGCTAAAATCGAGGAGCTGCACTATCGCAGCGAGGAGACCATTGAAACGGAAAAGAATTTCATGCTCCACTTCATGCGCGACAATAGTGACATAGCATTTTTGGAGACCGCCACGGAGCGTCAGGTGGAGCGCAAATTGCGAAAATTTACGGCCAATTGGTTTAAGAACGCGCGCGCTTTGTTGGGCACGATGCGTCTGACGATTGTCTCGCTGCAGGAGACGTGTCAACAGCATCGTGCTGATCTGATTACCAAAGCTGATTTGAGTGGCATCCTGACAGCTGTCGATTTCGAGAAGCTGATTATCAAGCGCACCGAGTTGACCAACGAACTGGAGGAGAAGAATACCCATATGTCGGGACTGAAGGGCGTTACGGGCAAAACATCGCTGGCTATGACCGAGGAGAAGCAGGCCATGATGAACTTGGAGACGGAAATGCGTAATGTGCTCAATCGTACCGAGGAAGTAACCCGCACCATCGCCAAGCTGGAGAAGGAGGTGGCCATGGTCAAGGTCAGCAATGAAAAGGATTATGTAGTTTTGAATGAGTTGCGTGCTCAGCTGGAGGAATACGATGCTCCAAGTATTACCGAATATATTGAAAAGAAGGAAGAGGCTCTTAGCTTGGAGAAAGAAGAGAAGATGCTGCAGCGTAAGATCTATATACTTAATATGAAACTGAACAATGTGATGAGACGTTACAGATATCGTGATGACCAACAATAGAACATTGCCTTACCCAAATGAAAGTAGTCCCTTTTCCACTTTGAAGCACTCCGACTTGGCCCAGTTGCCATACTGAATCTCCTCGAGACCCAAAGCAGCCAAGGCATCTCGCTCCCTGGGTATATATTCATCATGACCCTTCTTTTCACGATTGCGATCGCGCTTCTCCTTGCGGCGTCTCGAGCGTAGACCTGGATTAAATAAGTTTTAATTATAGCAGTTATTGACAACATATAGTCTCTATGGCACCCACCTATGCCGCCCTCCTCATCGCTGTTCTCATTAGACGAATCCTCCGAGTTGATTTCCATGACATCCTCGTGTCCGTATCGTTTGATCTGTGTGCGTCTTCGGGGCTCGGAAAGCACCAGATCCTCCGTCTCATCACGTTCACAGGCGTCGGGATCAATATCCACTCGCTTGGCCCACTTGGTCCAAAAGTCGGGATCGTCAATTGTAATGTCAGAGCGATTGCCAGAGGCGGCAAACGAAGCCTTCGAGAAGGTGGAACCCTTCTCCGATTCCATGGTTATGACCTGGGTACGTCGCTTCAAAATCGAATCGATATCTTCTTCGCAGAACTTATCGCCCGCATTGTCATCGTCCATTACAGCGCCGTAGGCGCCCTTTTTGAGCAGATCTTCGATCTCCTTCTTGGACAACTGTTTGTTGTTGCCATCCTTGGACCCGTGCGTATTCATGGACTGCAGTACAGCCTTGTCGAGGCCCAGTTTCATGGAGGCCTTGTCGAACATCTCTCGCTCGTACGTATTCCTGCACAGTAGACGATAGATCTTCACCATTTTGCGTTGGCCAATACGATGGCAACGTGCCTGGGCCTGCAAATCGTTCTGTGGATTCCAATCGGAGTCATAGATGATGACCGTATCAGCGGCTGTTAGATTAATGCCCAATCCTCCAGCCTTGGTGCAAAGCAGAAAGACAAATCGATCCGATCCGGGCTTGGAATAACGATCAATCGCCTCTTGGCGCAAATTACCACGAATACGTCCATCAATCCGTTCGAAGGGATATTTGCGATAAACCAAGTAATCCTCGAGTATGTCCAGGCAGCGTACCATCTGACTGAAGATGAGCACACGATGTCCGTTCGCCTTCAGCTTGGGCAGCAGCTTGTCAATCAGCACCATTTTACCAGCCGAGAGTATAAGATTCTTATAGTAAGACTCGGGGTCCTCGCCGTGCTGTGCCTTGAAGTCATATTGGATCTGCTCCTCGGCTCCGTTAAGCAAATATGGATGAATGCAACACTTACGCAACTCCATCATTGTGTTCATCAGATTGGGTATATTCGCCGAGGTCGTACCCTTCTTGAGGAAACTAAAGTTTTGCTCCAGGATACCGCGATAGTATTTCTTTTGTATGTTCGTCAGCTCCACCTCGATGATGGTCTCCTCTTTCGGTGCTAGAGATTTCTCCACATCGTCTTTGAGACGCCGCAACATCATCGGCTTGAGTAGCACTTGCAATTTATTGACTTCCTCTTCGGTGCGCAGACTGCCAAATTCAGACATAAACTCCTCCTGCGACGAGAATTGACTCGGCTCCAGGAAGTTGAGCAGAGAGAAGAGTTCGCTTATGTTGTTTTGCAGAGGTGTGCCAGAAAGCAGCACACGATGCTCGAGACTGAGTTGCCTCAAGCCTTCCAGCAATTTACAATTGCGATTCTTCAGGCGATGCGCTTCATCGATGACGCACAGGCGCCAATTAAACGCTTTCAGATCCATATAGTCTGTTACAATCATTTCAAATGTGGTGATAAGGACATTAAATTTAATCGGCTCCTTAAGAACTTTGCCGCTATCTGTCTTGTAGTAGAACTCGTAGTCCTGTATCATCTGCTTGCTGGTCACCGAGCCGTGGTAGACAACCACGTTCATATCAGTCCAGCCCTCGAATTCACGCTGCCAATTGGGTATGGTGGACAGCGGAGCAATTACCAAGAAGGGTCCTCTTATGCCATATTCGTAGACCGAGTGAACAAAGGTCAGGCTCTGTATGGTCTTGCCCAGACCCATTTCGTCGGCCAGGATGCAATTGTGTGAATTATACCACGAGAACTTCAACCAGTTCAAACCCTCCAGCTGATAGGGTCGCAAGCTGTTCCCGCTCTTATAGATGGGGGTCTTCTCCAGCTTCTTCCATTGCTCCGGATGTGGGCGTTTACGACTCTTCCACTCGCATCTCAATGGTACCTTATTGAAGCGCAAATATTGCTCAATTTTGTCGTTATCGACATCCTCCTCCAGCTCCCAGGTGCAATCCTCATATGGCAATGACTTCCACTTAACCAAGTAATGTTTGGTCGTCTCACCGGTATTCTCATCCGTATGGACAGACATATCCAAAACACGATCCACCTCAACAAAGTCGGGATTGAAGGGCTCCTCTTCGATATTCTCGAATATGTTGATTTGCTGCGCTTGCTTCTGCTGGAAGCGACGTATCTTCGCAGCCACACGACGATCTCCCTTGAGGAGTTCCTCCTCCGTGCGCCATTCACAGTGCAAATAACTGAAGTTTCGATATTTCACAAAGTATTCCTCGACATCTATGAAGACAGGTTCGGGCTTATCATCCTTGGTGTCACTGGACTTGTCGTCTCCTTCCTCTGCCTCATCGTCACTCGATTTTGTTTTTTCTTTGTCCTCACAATCTTTGTTCTTGTCTCCTTCTGTCTTTGCTTCAGTTTCTGCTTCGTCTTCTGCTTTTACTTTGCTCTCTTCACTCTTTACTTCAGCCACAGCGGAGTCGTCTACTTCCATTTTCTCTGTCGCTTCGGAATCAGCATCTTTTTCCTTCTCATTTTCTTCCTCTTTTTCATTTTCTGTATCCGTCTCGGCTTCTTTTTCTTGTAGCTCCTCTTTCACATCTTCCTTCTTTGGCTCAGCTGGCTTTTCTTGTTCTTCATCAGTCTTGGCCTCTACATCATCTTGTTCTCCTTCAGATTTGTCTTCCTTTTCACTCTGATTTCCGTCTTCAGCTGCTTTTTCTGATTCTGCAGCTTCGTCAGTTTCCATTTTCTCTGCCTCCGTTTCGGGCGTCTCTTCATCACTCTTTTCTGTCTTGACTGTTTCCTGATCTTCATCCACTTCCATTTTGCTTTCAGCTTCCTCCGTTGGCTTTTCCTTTTCCTCTTCGTCCACTTTCTTGATTTCTTCTGTTTCCGCTTTCTCTGCTTTGTCCTCGCTCTTCTCAGCAGTTTCTTTATCTTCTGACTTTTCTGTCTTAGCGACTGCAGCTGCTGCTGCTTCAGCTTCTATTTCTGCCTCCGTCTTGGGCTCGGGCGTCTTTACTTTAGGGGCTTCGGGTATCAGTTCCCGCTTACCCATACGCAGCGCTAGGACGAACTGGACAACCATGCTATCCTCATCGCCCGTGTTGATGTACACATAGTTGGGCTTCGAGGACATGGCTGATGCAGCCGACTCGTTAGCACTTTGCCTTTCCGCCTTCTCAGCGGCTGAGGTGCTGGAACTGGCCTCCAGTTGGCTGTTGGTGTCATCTGCTGTCACCGACGGTTTCTCCTCGCCCGCTGAGCTACCCGCTTCGCCTTCAGCACCCGATTGCGGCTCGGCTTTCTCCACATCGCTTCCTGCATTCGAGTTGGCTGCATTCGCCGACGAAGATTTCTTCTCCTTCTTTACGGGGGAGGCCACGAGCAGGGAATTCTCATCGTCCGAGAATCGTAGCATTACGTCGTCGATATACTTCTTGCGCTGTGTATTTCTGGAGGAACGTCGCTTATTCGAGTCGAGTTCTGAGTCTGGTGGAGGGGATGGCGGTGGCGTGCGATCCATTGTATCATCCTCGCCATCCGATTCGGGCACAATGCGTCCACGATTGCGTCGCTTCTTCAGAGCTTTGGCACTCAATGAACCTCGATTCCGACGTGCGCTGCCTCCGTCCTCGGACGTGGCATTGCGACGACTACGCGCCGTTGAACGCTTCCGATCCCGACGACTCGGCGTGCTGGCTGCATCCCCGGCTGAATCGGGCACCGAATCCACGGTCTCATCGCCCGCTTCGGCATCTTTGTCATCGTCATTTGCACCCCTTGGTATCTTCGAGACGGGTATATCATCGTAGTCAGGTGATTCACCATCGACACCTCCAGCTCCGGCGCTAGTCTCGGCTTCGCCTTCACTGGATTTGGGCAAAAGTGGCTTGTTGTCCTCCAGCTCACTGCCCTCGCCCGTTTGCTCGGCTCCATCGTCTCCGTATTGCTTGCGTCGCTTGCTAACATTCGATCGCTTGCGTCCGCTTCCAGGAGATTCCGTGGAATTGGGATCATTGGGATCACGCACCTTTTTCACCTTGGGCGTGCGATCACGTGGTGGCTTATTCGGATCTTTGGGTGCGCGTGGCTTGCGTGGTTTCTTCTTTTTCCCACTGCCATCGGTGGAGGTGTCCAGCTCATTGGCCGAATGCACATCCTGCGATAAGTCACCCATGCTCTCGCTATATTCGAGTAGACCCACAACGCTCGTATCGCCTGCGCCCTGGGTAACACAGTCCTCGGAGACAGGTAACTGAGTGGTGGGTATGGGAATGATGCTGCCACTGCTGCTGCTCGCACTGGCTGCAGCCACAACCACATTGCCACTAATGTCCATTAGCTCCTGTTGCTGTTGCTGCTGCAAGGCAGCGGCTGCTGCTTTGTCGCCCTTTTTGGCACGTGGCTTGCGTGGTTTGTTTGCACCCTTGCCACGACCCCGCCCGGTTGTGCTGGAGACCTGTGGACTCTCCACCATTTGATTGTGCAACGCGCTGCTGCCGTAGAGCGGCGGCATGCTCTGATAGAGCAAACACTGTGGTCCCCCAGCACACTGCTCGGCCAGTTCGTGTTGCTGCAGCAACTGGAGACGGTCCTGCAGACGCATTAGCTTCTCCTGATGCTGGTGCTCATGGCCAGGCGGCATGCAATATAGCTCTTGTATTTGCTGCTGCAATGCGGCAATTTCCTGTTGATGCAACATCGGATATGGTGGGTACATGGCACCTGTTGCACCTGGATATGGTGGCAACATGGGCGGCATGTGCGTGGGTGGCGGAAGTGTCGGAACTACAGCTGACTGTGCTGTCAGCCCTGGCTGCTGTCCCTCATACCCTGTCAGCGGATGCATGCCACCCACACCTAACGGTGTTTGTCCAAGTGGCTGCTGCTGCTGCTGACTGAGCGTGGTGTTGTCCATTTGCGTTTGGCTTTTGTCTTCGGTAATTTCCTCAGCGGACTTCGTCTCGTCAGCCAGTTCACTTAGGCTCTGCTCCGCCAGCAACTCTTCCGTTTGCTGTTGTTGCTTGTTGCCGCTGTCTAGCTCCTCGGGTAGCGTTGTCTCGCTAAGAGTTTCGGGCTGTGGCTTCGACACACTATTCTCATCCTGCGCCAACTGGGCGCACAAATCATCAGCAGCAATTGTTGCCGGCTGCTGTTGTTGTTGTTGTGGCTGCTGTTGCTCCGCCTGCTCGCTCTTTTCGAATTCTGCATTCGATGATTGGGAATTGCTGTCGAGCAGCGCTGCCGCCGCATTGGCCGCATTCGAAGCCGCCGTAACAGCAGCAGCGCTTGTCGAACTCATTGAATTGTTATCGAATAGACCAACTTCCACGCCACTCACATGGTGGTGGGTGGTGTGCGTGGAGTCCGAGTTGCTGTTCAGCATGCCGCTGCCGCTGCCCACTGTATCCATGTTCGAGAGCAAGGGCTGCTGGTTGTTGCTGTTGATGCTGCTCTGCGAGTTGCTGTCGTGCACCGAGGTGGGCTGGTTGTTGACAATGCTGTTGGTGCTGCTGTTGCTGCTGCTATTGTTGCTGTCGTTGGCGGCGACGGCCAGCGTTGACGAATCATTCGAATTGGCCGTTTCGTTCAGAATGCTGCTCAGATGATGCGAGGGCGTTGATGGTGTGGGCGTGGCCGGCTGCTGTTGCAACTGTGATTGCTGTTGCACCTGCTGTTGCTGCTGTTGTTGTTGTTGATGTTGTTGTTGCTGCTGTTGCATCTGTGGTATGGGCGAGCTAACATGCGCGGGCGACATTGTTTGCTGTGCTGAAGCTGTTGCTGCTGCTGGCGCAGACGCCTGCTGCGTATCGCCCAGTATATTGGCAAATGCATCGAATTGCTGTTGATGCTGCTGTTGCTGTTGTTGTTGTTGTTGTTGCTGCTGCTGCTGCTGTTGTTGTTGCTGCTGATTGCTGCTCTGCTGTTGCGCATAGTTGGGCAAGTGTTGCTGCTGCAGCGGCGACTGTTGCTGATGTATGGGCGAATGATGCTGCAACTGCTGCTGCTGCTGCTGTGTCTGCAACTGTTGCTGCTGCTGTGGCTGCTGAGCTGCGCTGGAGTCCAGCGAGGGCTGCTGATGATGCGACGCAGAGCTTAGATGATGCATGCTGGGCAAACTCTGCTGATGCAGAGGCGACGAGGACATTTGTGCGCTCAGCTGCGCCTGCTGCTGCTGCTGATTGCCACCGACAATATCATTGATGGAATGCTGCAGTTGCTCATTCAGCTGCTGTTGCTGCTGCTGTTGTTGTTGCTGCTGCTGCTGTGCCTGTTGTTGCTGTTGCAGCACTGGCGCTGGCGGCTGTGCGGGCGGTGCAGTGGGCGCTGCTTGTTGTGTTTGCTGTGTGGGTACAGAGACGGGCACGGGCACAGAGACAGGCACCGGCACGGGCACCTGCTGCCCCATGCTCTGTCCGTACATGCTCAACTGATGTTGTTGGTGCTGCTGGGCTGCTGCTGCCGCCGCCGCTGCTGCAGCTGCGGCCTGTTGTTGCTGCTGCTGCTGTAGCAGCGCATTCGCTTGTGCCTGTTGTTGGGCCTGCTGCTGCGCTGCCTGCTGTTGCGCTTGCGCTTGCTGCTGCGCTGCCGCCTGTTGTTGAGCTGCTGCCGCCTGCTGCTGCTGTTGTTGTTGTTGTTGTTGCTGTTGTTGTTGCTGCTGCTGTGGCGGCGGCTGTTGTGGCGCCTGTTGCTGCTGCTGCATCGCAGCCATGTGCGGCGCGCCCCATTGCTGGTGATGCTGTGGCGAGGGTGAGGCGGGCATGCGTGGTCCTCCCATAACCGCAGCGCTGCGATACGATGAGGGATAATCCATGGGCGGCAGCCCATGTGCCTGTGTAGGCATAACCATTTGTTCGAGAGCTTGCAACGTATTGACCACAGGTGGCACAACAACACCGCCAGCTGCTACGCTGCTAACTGGGACCTTGGCATTGCCGACTGTAGCAGCGCTCGGTGGCTGCGCTCTGGGCGAGGGCAGACCAACCATGCCCTGGATGCTGTGCTGGCTAGGCGAATTGACCTGTTGCTGCTGTTGTTGTTGCACCTGCTGCTGCTGTTGCTGCTGGGCTGTTTGTGGTGGCTTGGCGGGCGATACGCCTGGCCGCGGCGACATTTGAGGATGCGGCGACATTGTCGGCGGCCGAGGCGACATTTGCGGCGATAACTGTGGAAATGGTGCACGATATTGTGGCGAGGAGTTGAGCTGAGCGCTCGCCTGATGCTTGCTGCTGGACATGTAGGGCGGCGCACTCTGCTGCTGTGCCTGTTGTTGTTGTTGCTGCTGCTGCTGCTGCTGTGCCTGTTGCTGTTGCTGCTGGGCCTGTTGCTGCTGATGATGACTGCCATAGCTGGGCGGCATGCCCATGTGCGGCGGTGGCAATACAGCGCCTGGCAGCTGCTGCTGCTGCATCAGGCTCACATGGTTCGGTTGCTGCTGCTGTTGTTGCTGTTGCGCCTGTTGCTGTGTCTGCAACTGTTGCTGCTGTGCACTGGCAATATGTGCACTCGGATGCGCACCCAACTGCGCAGCCTGCTGCTGCTGCGCGGTTAGATGATGCGTCGGCGGCGCTGCTCCGGGCACATGTTGTCCGTAGGCGCTCGCCTGATCCAAGGCCGCATGACCGTAGCCCACATGCTGGGGGGCACCGCGACCCGGCTGATGTTGCATCGGACTGCCGTACGGACTGTGCGCATATGCCTGAGGCGCTGCCGGCTGTGCTGCTTGAGCCGGCGCACCTGGATATAGCGGATGTTGTCCGGGCGCCTGTGGGTAATGTTGCGGCAGTCGAGCCTGCTGCTGGCTCTGCTGCTGCTGTTGTTGTTGCTGCTGTTGCTGTGGCGTGGGTGGCTGTTGTTGTTGCTGCTGCTGCTGTTGCTGCTGTGGCGCCAAGCTGCCATAGCCACTGGCGCCCAGTGCACCCATCATGTTCTGCTGCGCTCCATACGGCACCAGCTTCTGTTGCTCCTGCTGTCCATAGGCGGGCATATGTTGACGATAAGCGCTGGCATTGCTCTGACGCTGCTGCTGCGTCGGCGGCGCTGCCTGCGGATGCCCATAGGCGCCTAAACCGGCGCCGGGATATGCCGCCGCTTGGCCCGGCACCGAGGGCGCTGCACCCCAGCCGCTTAGATCAGCCATGCCGACGCCCATGGCCGCATGCTGATCGGTGGGCCCCAGCCCGTAGAGATTCTCCGCCGTTGGCTGGTACGATGGATATTGTGGCTGTTGCTGTAGCGGATGCGGCGCTCGATGACGCGGCGGATAGCCGCCTGGTGGGCCCATGGCGCGCGGATTTGCCGCTGCGGCAACGGCTGCTGCGGCGGCCGCATCATAACGGTAATAGGGATCTCTGTAAGCGAACCATGGAATGATATGGAGATTAGTTTCAAATGCCAACAGATGAGGGAAAGTTTTTAGATTAGTTATAATTCTTAATCAAATTACTATTGGGAAAATTCACAGTAAACTTTTAAAACTATAATTAAAGCATTGATTAGTTATCAACATTATTAACAATCATTATCAACAATTAAACTAACCGTAACTGCATTCATTTAAATTATTATATTCGTAATAATCATTTTAAATATTATATTTATATAACCATTATCATGCACACAGCCATTACCTATCATCTATCAATTATCTATATCATTATCACCATTGTCATAATGATTATTTTAATACCCAGAATTAATATTAGTCTCATCATCATTATCATTTTGTAGATTTTTTTCAGCATTATCATTATCATTATCATAATGATTATGAAATGTAGGCAACTTAATACTCTGTCTTCGATTATTATTAGACATATTAAAATAATTATTAATATTATAATAAATATTAAAATAATTATTAGTATTACAATAAATATTAAATATTATATTTTGTTAAAATATTATATATTATACTATATTTAAAAATCTAATTAAATATTTTTTAAATTATATAAAATATATATGATTATATAATACATAACCGACACTTAAAATACATGCACACGAAACTAATATACCCAACTTTTACTCTAACATAAATGTTGATAAAACCCTGCCCAGTTCGGTATGAAAAAAGCTATTAAAGACTCACCCTTGATGATTGCCGTGAAACATATTTTGTGCATTTCCATCCATCAGATTTTTGAAACGCAGCGCACACAGAAATGTCCCGTTACGTGCGTCAAAGGACGCAACGCTGCGTTTTAGGTTTGGTCGTCGATTGGCTTAATTTTGATGCCGATCTCTGCGCGTGCCAAGGCGGGGGTAGTAGTACTGGGGGTGGGGGTGTCTACGGTTTCGCAGGTTGTGGTTGACGTTGACTCATTTAACCACAACCACACTGTGAGAAAAACCTCTGTCTAAAAGTCTACGTTAATTTTGGTCGGGTTTTTGCTTCTCCTTATATATTTCTTTTAAGTTTGTTTTCTAACTACTAAACTTAATTACAGCGGTTAATTTGTTTGCTTGTTGTGGAACGTCTTCCGTTATATATTTATAGATATCTATATATATGTATATATATTTATATATATGTTATGTTTTCTTTTCTTTTATTGTGTATACACATTTGTGTTTGTCCTTTTTGTTGTTTCGCACACTTCATGGCCGACCTTTGACATATTAGCAGTGAAACATTCGCTCACAGCTGTGAAGATATCAAAATTTTCGATTGAATACAAATAAAAAAAAATTGTTTAAAAACAATAACATAACCTAAAAACTGCCTAAACTTTTGCGTAAAACGGTAAATTATCGGGGTTTTTTTTTTTTGTGTTTGTATTGAGCGTATTTCTTTTAATATCGAGTCTGTAATGAAAAGAGCAAAGGATAAAAGGTTTAATAAGTAAATCGAATTTTTTAAAGCAATTTTTTACTTATAGCTACTTCATATAATATACATACTTATACTCATATATGCTTAATTAATTTGGGAGATTCTACTTTGAAAACATATACATATGTTGTAATTTTTATATATCATACTACTTATATATTATACTATACTATATTCCTACTACATATGCCTTAGCTCGTGCGTTGTTTTCACTTCAACTTTTAAGGGGAAAAGCTATACGCTTATGGATTTCATTATTTACACATACAACGTACAGTTTGACCCCCTAAACATTTAAGTGTTTTGCTCGTATTTGTTACAAATGTCTTGAGAATCTTAAGAGCTAGGCTGTACCTAAAATACCATCCCCCAAACAGACAAAAGAAGCTGCTACCGAAACTGAGCTGTGAAAAGTGTTCGAGGAAAAAGGGCAAAAGCAAAAGAGTGTTGGCAATTAATGAGGCGTGGATTAAGACTAGCCCCCACCCATGTCCAAATCTTTTTTGGAGGCTGTTACGAATTTTATATGACTTCGTTGTTGTTGGGTTGGTGGTGGCGACATCTTTGCAGTGAGAAAAAACAATGCCAACTCTATCGATTTTTCGCATTGTCTGCAAAGGTTTAGCCCCAAAAGTAGCAGCGCAGCAGCAGCAGCAAAAAGCATGAAGAAAAAAATATAAAAACAACATAAAATAAAGAACACAAAAAAAAAAAAAGAAGGTAATGCGGGTGTTGCCCGTTGAGCAGCGCGTTTTTTGAGGGGTTGAGCAGCAAATGCCCAAAAGATATGCAAATGTTGCAAACAGCAGCCAGCCGAAAGGAGCGGGGCATCTGTACAGTTGTGTGTCTGTGTGTGCAAATGGAAAGTGTATGCCAAGTGGAGAGATACAGCGAGACAAAACTACAGTTAACGGCATAGTACATACGAGAGATATGCAAGCAAGTCAAACGCATACGAAGCTACAGTGGTTGCTAGTTAATGAAACTTCGTCTTTCTTTATAAATAATAATCAAAATATTACATTTAACTAAACAATTTTAAATGTATATAATTGAGTATTAATTAATTATTATTGAATATATATTTATATATTAAATATATAAAGTTAATTTGATTATTATTATTGCAAATTAAGAAAATAATATAATAAAGAAATTACATTTAATTGATTGAGTATTTATTATTTATTATAATTATATATCTAAACAATTCAGGAACCTGCCCAGAAATTAGCACGCAACCACTGTGCACAATATGCAGTTAGCAAGTCAAACACACACTCACACACACGCTCACACTAAATTGCGCTCTATGTGTACTGTTATAAATACGTGCGCACATATTTTGCTTGCCAGACAGTCAGTCAGCCAACCACAGTGGCAACACTAACTCACTCACTCACACACATATACAAATATCAACAGCCATCAGACACATACACACATGCATCAGCAAACTTATGTAGAGTGCATGACATGAGCGCTAAGCGCGCTTAGCCCATGCCTTCAGCTCACTCTCCCACTACCAAATGTCTCCACCTTCCTGCTCGCACAACAGCAGCACCAGCTTGCCCGCTCTCTCTTTTACCCTCCTCTCTTCTTGCTTCTTCGCACTCGCGCTCATTGGGCAATCATTTAGTCATTGTTGTTGTTATTGTTGTTTGTAATCAATTACATTTTGCTTTTGCAATTTCAGCTATTTATTTATTTAGTTTCAGCTTTTTTTTTCTTCTTCCATTATTATTAGTCTAGCTACTTGTGTGCGTGTGTGTGTGTGCAAAGTTTGTATCTAGCAGATAGCTGTATGTCTGTATGTATATATGTGAGTCTATGTATATGTCATTGAGTTTACGTTTCAAACTGTTTTTTTTTTCGCCTCTTCTTTTGCTACGTTTTTGGCGTCGCCCAAGTAAATGCAAAAACAATAAACTAAAAGCAATAGTAATATGTAAAGCAACAACAACAACAACAACAAAGCATCATTTTTTCGTGTGTATTGGCGGCTATGCGCGCACAACTGTACTTTTGTTTTAAATAAGCGAAAAATCGATTAAAGGTGATAATAGACAAGCAAATTTTCTGTGTGTCCAACTCTTGGTGACGACAAACGTCGCGACGCTGACCCGACGCAGCCGCGACGCGACGCGCGCTGCCTCTGCTTCTCTTCTGCTTGTTGTTGTTTGCTGTTAGATGTCAGGCAGACGCAGAGGCAAAGGCAGCAGCAGCATTAGGCTTTGGCTGGTTTATTTTTATTGCGGGACATTTGCGTCGAGTCTTCGTGCGCTCAACAGTTACCGAAGTGCTCGAATTGTCAACTATCGATAGTCAAATTACGTTTGTTATCGATAACAGAAGCGCTGGCAATTAAAATCTTGATCTCAGTGAGAGATGAGCTTAAAGCAATTGAAGAAACATCAACAATAAAAACTGAATATTTAAGCATTTGGCAACAACAATGCTGAGAGCACAAGCAACAAAAGTTCATTCACCTCTACCAAAAAAATCATAATAAAAGAAACAACAAAAAGCTTTGCTTGGCTATGGCTTTGGCTTAAAGCTTGCGGCATTCGTGTTTTGAAATGTAACCAACATTTGACCCATAATAAATAATAATGGCATGAGAATGGAATGTTAGTTTGTTGTGTCATTCCAGCAGAATGGAAGAAGAAATGCGCCTCATACATATGTAGTTTGTATGTGTGCATGTATTGCTCTCTAATGGCAATCAAGTCAAGTAGTCAAGTGGCTTTTGGCGTGTGTACGCCGGGCACTAACAGTAACTAAAAAGTACAGTTGGTTTTTGTAAGAAAAGCAACAACAGCAGCCAAAGAGCCACCAGATGATGGGTGCTGCACACACATACATACACGAACTCGCACACACATGCATACATAAAAATGGTAATAAAATAGTTAAAGTTACAGCCCCACAGTTGTTTTTCCTTCCCTCTTTCTCTTCTTTTTCTCTTAGCAACATAAATTACAACACGTCGCAGCTTTTTGAATATGTAACGGTGCATTTATGACGTGCCTGGGCAACAATTGGGTGGCAACGCCAACGAACCGTCTAACTGCTGACGTTGCAAAGGAGCAAGAAATTTAGAAAACCTACAAAAATTTTGACGCCATGTTTCCCGCTAGAATTTGCCGAAATAAAAGAAAAAGAAGAAAATAACGTGTAGAACAAATGGCCATAGCCTGACCCGATTATCGAGTTAAACTGTTGTATAAAATTTGCACCTGGACCTAAACCGGATAGTGCCATTGTATATGCAATAACAACAACAACAACAGCAGCAAGAACACCAAACATCCGAGCTGAAACAAACTTGCAAACACAAGAGAGCAGCGCTACGCTACGAGCAAGAGAGAGAGCGAGCGCGAACGAGAGGCAATGAACGAGAGCATGCTAGCTGAGCGCCGGCTGGCAGAGAGAGAATGGGAGAGTGAGAGAGCACAGCGGCGAGTAAAACGATGAAAACAAAGAAGGCAAAGAAAAAACAGCCCAACAAGTGAAAAAAAACAGAACAACAACAACAAAAACGTCTGGCCAAAGCATAGCGTGCGCTAAAGATTCAGCCAAAAGCGAAATTACAAAAGCAAAGCGAGTATATCACGTGCTGCAGGCCGATAGCAGACGGCAGAGGTGGGCTGGGATGGGTTGGGGTTTGGAGCAGTAACAGCAACAACGTGTGCCGGCCTTTGGCGGCAGAGACTGAGGCGAGCGAGCAAGCAGCGACGCCAGCCGCATTTTGAAGGCGACTGAACGACAGACTGCGACGTCAACGTCGGCGGCGGTGCCGGGGGCTTTCGTATAGAATGAGCGTGCAAAAGAGAGACGAACAGTTGACAAGAGCAGTCAAAACAAAAATGCGAATGAACTGAACGAAAGGCAAGGCACAATAGACGAGACGATTACGATTTTTGGAGTTGCTTGAAGAAATTGTTGTTGTTGCTGGCGGGTGAGTGGGGTGTTGAAAAGCGAAATCTGGCAAAACGCCTGCGAAATGTAACGAACACGCGTCGCGTAGATACAACAAGAAAGCAGCAGCAGCCATGATGGCGAGAATGGCCAGCGACAGCGACGATGATGACGAAGACGGCGACAAGTACAAAACACGTATTAAGTATGCATGTGCACGTGTATGTGTGCATGGGTGTATAAGAGTGACTGCCTGTGTTTGTGTGTGTGTATTGGAGATTCGCATGATTCGTGCAAATTCGCCGCATAGTTGCCCTGCTGCCGTTGGTATGTTGTTTGCTCTTGTTGTTGTTGCTATTTTATTCGCATATCGTTTAAGTACGCGCGCGTATAAGTGTGAGTGTGAGTGTGTGTGAGTATCGTATCTGCTGCGTACGCTTGTGTTGGTGTTGGTGCGTTGGGGTCGTCGTCGTTCATATGTTTTTGCTTGTTGTTTGGTCGGTTTTGATTCGGTTTTGGATGGATGATATGCTTTGGCTTTGGATCGCCGCGTGCTTGCTGTTGTTGTTGCCTCCTTTCATCCAACCATTCGCGCTCTCCATTTGCCGTTTTGACTCTCGCGAACGACGACCGCTCATGCATGAGTGTCGAGTGTATGTGTATGTGTGTGTGTGCTCTTCTTGCCTTTGCTTCAGTTTATGCCGTTGTCGCCATAGTCCAACTGTTTCCGACGTTATCATCGCCGTCGTTCTCATTTGCACGTTAAGCTTATTACTTTAATTTTTCGCCGCAGCAGAACAAAAAACTGAAATGCCAGGCCGGCCTTTGCTTCGCTCTTCTTACACTATGTCTTTCTCGCTTGCACTTCCCATCTTTCAGTTGCAGTTGTTGTTTGGGTGCGCGTGTGACGTTTATTTTATTATTTTTTTTTTTTTACTACTTTTCTTTTTTTTGTTCGGCTGTCCAAGCAAAAGAGTTGATTGAAATTATTTCGGCTTTGTTTGTATGTGTGTGTGTGCGTTCGTTTTTCGCTCAATTCGTTTGCTTATGTGTATGTGTGTGTGTGGGTTTGCTCGTTCATTTTTATTTGCTGGCTGAGTGACTGACTGCTGCTGTGTGTCTGTCTGTGTGTGTTGGTGTGCTTGTGCCTGTGTGTGTATCTGCTTTTGGTTAAAGATACATAATTATTTCTAAAAAGCATTTTCTGCCTTGCCATTGTTGTAAATTTCTCGAAATTTCACGTTTCGTCTGTGCTTAGCACTCGCATTCGCATTTCAAATTTCATTACCGCACCCAACTTAATTAACTATAATTATAATATAGAAAATGTACTAATATATACGTATGTATGTATGTATATAGATATGTATATTTGCTGTTTCACTCACCTCTGTTTGCTGCTAATCCGTTGGACTTTTTGCTTATTGTTGTAGTACACATTGAATACGTTTTTTTTTTGATTATGCATTCGGTTTTGGTTTCATTTTTTTTTTGTGTGTGTTTGCCCGATTGACGAACCTATCGATAGTTATGCATGCAGCGCCATTTGCCTTTTACGCGACATCGAATGATGACGAACAATGACGGATGGCGAATGGCAGCAACAACAACAATGCTAATTCGAGTGTAGATACACACACATACACACACGCACACACGAAGCAACACATGCGAAATAATAATTGTAGCACAATTGCACCAACAACAACTACAACAATAACAAAGCGAACAGCAGCGAAAGAAGCTGAAAAAAGCGACGGCAATAGCAGAAGTAGTAACAGCAACGGACGCGGCGAAAACTACAAAAGCGCAACGGACTGAGGCTGAAGCTGCCCATTGCTGCCTGCTGCCTCTGTTACTTCTTCTTCCTCTTTGTGCTGCTGTGACTTGAGCAAATAGCTCACACACATATATAATCACTCACAAACACACGCGCGATAATTACAATTAAACATGATATACGCACAGACACAGCGGCTATTGGGGCCGGCATTCTGTCAACGTTAAACACAAAGAAATCAATAGATATAGCTGTAAGCAGAAAAAATAATATGAGAGGCGTATGTGAGTGAGGCAGCCGTGCAAACGTTTGTGTAATTGGAAAAGGAAAAGCAGCCGTGGCAACGGCAGAATCAGCTAAAAAGAAGTCACGAAGACGAAGAATAAAAATTGTGCTGTTACAGCCGCCACAGACGACGAGACTGGTGGGATTGCTCTGCTGTCAGTCAGCAGTGTTGCCAACTGCAGAGAAGACTAAGCAGAAAACGGCTAGTTTTTGGTGGCAAAAGAGCTAGTTATTAATTAGATAACAAAACAAATAGCTAAAACGGCAAGATTTTGGCTAAAGTGGCTAAAGAGTTAGTTATTAATTAGATAACAGCTTCGTGTTGTCAACTAATAAGCTAAGAGAGCTATTTTTGTGACAAACGAGCTAGTTGCCAATTATTTGACAGCCAAATATGTGTCAACAGAGATATTGCTTATATTTTTATATATTTTATATTAGTTTCAAATTGCCAATTTGGAAATGTAGCCTTAATTAACGCAGCCTGTTTCAACTGATGGTTATAGCAGATTTTTTTTGGCGTTAAACAAGCGTAATTGGCAGCACTGCTTGTCGCTGCTTGATGATGGCGCCCGTGAGCGCAATGAAAATTTACGCTCTCATCAATTGCGCGTAGTGCGAAAGAGAGAGAGAGAGAGAGCGCGAGTGCCCCGGCTAGAAAAACGTGTGGCTGCTGTGCGTGTGTGTGTGCGCAAAGGAGACAGACAAATGACAAAACAGCGACAGAGATGAGACAAATCAAATGTAGAAAATACAATGCAAAGGCCATATTAAGGGCCGGCAAGAATATTGCTTTGTCATTGCACACTCTCACATGCATATGGACTAAATGGATACCGTTGCATGCAGATGTCTGTCTTGCAACTGTGCAAACGCGTAAATCAGTGAAAATACACACACACACACACACACACAGACCATCTCACTCACTTATTACTCAAAGCACGAAATATGAAGGAACAACAACAACAATGTACGCAGCGGGGGCGCGCAGCAGCCGAACGAACTACATGCGACACGAAAACGACGACTCGAACAAGCCAGCCCAGCCAGGCAGTCAGCAAGCACATTTGCACAGGTGTGTGCATCTGCATGCGATTGTGTGGCAACGCTGCAGCAGCGAGAAACCAATACATACACATTTCAAATCTATGCTGGCTGCGGAAAACCGTTTTTTCTTTTTAAGTTAAGATACAAAAACAAATGTAGCAAGAAGCAGCGGGCACAAAGAAATGAAAATATAAATGGCGAATTCGCCACGGCAAATAATTACAAGACATTTTATTGCAGTCGCACTGACACAAACACACACACATACACAATACACATGGGCCCACCAAATAACTGTAAAAATGGGCGAAAAGCATTGACAAGGCGCCGCAAGCTGCGATGCGCCGCTCTGCCCCGTTGCGGCACAGTTGCAACTTTTTTTGTCTTAAGAATAAAATATCAAAATAAAAATAATAAAAACTAAATCAAATTAAATTAAGCAGCGCCACACTCACACACACTCAAACTCCCATGCATTTGCACAGAAAGACAATCATCATTATGATAATCAAACTTCATCACCAAGCGAAAATCGAGCATCGCCATCACACTCACACATACACACACATGCATATACAGACAACTGCACACAACTCACACAGTGACAGTTAGCGAGGTCCATTTTTAATTATACAAAAAGGTAACGAAAAAAATGTAAAATACGCTGAAGAAGCCACTTCATTGCGAACGCATTTAAATTCACTGCATATTCGCTTTACTTTGATTTATAATCTTTTCTTCTTATTTTTTTTTTGTCTAGCTATGCCAATTAATTAACACATATACGCACACACATATATACACATGCACTTGGCCATAATTCGGAAAAAACAATTGAACGTTGACTGCGACTGCGGCGGCTGCTGCTGCTGCGGTCGTCGTCTCGCGAAATACATATTTCTTTTGCCGTTTTTCTCGTCGTTTGGCTTGTCGTTGTCGCCGTCGTCTTGTACTCTCGCTCTCTACTTCTTTCACATTTTTTTCTTCGTCTGGTTTTCGTATCGTCGATTTTGAAAATCATATAACATTTGAAATACGCTCAATACTCGTTTCGTTTTTAGCGCAAATTGTTGCCGGCAACTTTATTTGCATTTTGCTATTACATTTAATTAATTAAACAACTTATTTTTGCCGTTTTACGCAAATTTCTTAGCAGCACTTTGTTAGACATGTACGCACCACATCAAAGACCTCCATTTTGTTTAGCAGCGATTAGAGATGACCGATATGCGCTAGGCGGCTACTTACGACAAGTATTTTACAAGTATCGATTAGTGGCACTAGCTTTCTATCGGCAATACCTGCTACTTGTATGTAAATTTTTGTGTATATATGACAGAAAATGTAATATTAATTGTTATTTTAATATATATCTAATATTTGTATGTGCCACCACAAATCTGTACACTTGAAATACAAAAAATATGAGAATATACCTACCTATCGTTTTCGATAGGAGATTATAGGCATGATAGTTACGATAGCTGCGCTCTAAAGTGCGCGCACTGTGTGCCCGTTTGAAATTCGAGAATATTATGGAAATGTTCTCCATGTTTCTGAAAGGTTTTTATCTTTTATAATTGCTAATAGGAAGTGAATTTACAGTTTAAGTTATGCTACTTTCAGTCTTTTATTGGCTTGACTACTCTCTTTTTCTTCTGGTTCCTCTTCGCTTGCTGTTTCCTTAACTAAAGTATCCATTTCATCAGCCGATGCCTCGTCGCTTTGATTTTCATCGGAGCTGTCGGAAAATACAATTGGTCCATTTCCTTTAACAATCATAATTGTTTTTCCCAAACGTCGCGATTCGGCGCGCAGAAAAAGTTGCCGGCAAAAGCGATCAATGGCATTCTTGCCCTGATTTTCAGAGAGTCCAAATATGTAGGATCTGTGGGAAAATAAGTTATTAGAGTCTGTAAAGGCTATACATTATTAGCTCTTACAGATTAGCTACATCGTATGGTCCGCGCAGTTGGAATTCATGTAACGCGCCGCTGCTGAAGATAATATTTCTCGATTTGCCTTTGGTGCAATAATTCTGTGCCACCTTAATCATGTCCTTGCGATTATTCGAATCTGCTATTGCGGGTGCGTACTTTATCTCAAAGTACATGCCTCTGCGCACCGCAATGAGATAAGGTTTACGCTGGATAAGCAACCGGGAGCCGGCAGTTGGATCAAAGGTAATGATATCGCCATTAAAGGTTGTGCAGCAGTGCTGTCAAAATTTAATGAAAAATTAATTATATAAAATACATATTTAGAATTAGATTTCCATGGTATATTCACGTGTGTACCTAAGTCTGAACTATTGCATTTAAGTATGGCGCGCTTAAACACTCTTCAAGCGTCGAGCGCGCCGGTGTTATTAATCAGCTGTTTCAAGAAATAGTGATGACACTTTGTTTACTGCTTTATCGAAATTTTCTATATAATTTAGTTAAATTTTTATTAATAATAATTTTTTTTTACTATTTCTTGTGTTTTGTATATCTTGCAATTATGTGGCTACAAATATATGTTTTCATAAATTAACTATCGATTAAGCGATGTGTAAACAAGGCTTATCGACTAGAAACTGCAATTCAGACATAATTGCATGGACACAGCGGCATGCGAAAAGGAAGTAGGAAAGAAAGTGTAGGTAAAGCAGGAATACAAAATCTACCAAGCAGCTGATCTACTTACCGTGAGCGCTGCCTCCGTTTTGGGTTGCCCAGCAATTAGATTAAACTTGCGCAGATTCATCGAAACGCTCTAAAGAATTGACTCAGTTTAGTTCACTCTCATTTCAAGTTCACCTATTTGCTTACCATCGCGTGGGACACATTCGCATCCACATACAATATAGTTATTCGATGCAACATCTTTAGTTTATTGGCAAACTCTTTGCGTATGGTTTCTATGTTGTGCGGCTCGGGAAACATTTCGGAACCACGTTTGCCAGCCTCCTTTTTGCTGTGATCGAAGCTCTGGTCAATTGCTATCGTCTTGTAGCCCAGCTCCACCAGCTCGTTGAGCATAGCACGCAATATCTTGTCATCTTTGTTGTAGGGTATGCAGAAATCGTAAAATCCATTTGTTTGCTCCATTTTTGTTCAAGCAACAGCTGCAGGCGCAAAACGTGACCACAATTAGAGTTGTTGGCACAAAGTTATCGATGTTTTTAGTATCGTAAAACAAAATAAGATACACTTGCCGCCAAATTCAAAAACCCAAATGCAATTTTAAATTACACTGAAAAGTTTTTGATCAAGTATGAATTCATTACAAGTTACGCGCAGCATTTTTACTTAAGTTTATACCATTTAAAAATAAAAAATACTTCAACTCATTAAACTTTTGTACTGCCGTTTTATAGCAGTTTGTTGTTTTTATTAGTAAACGGTATAAACGATATTTATGCACTTATTAATAGAAACGCAATGAACGATAGTCAGGAACTTTGTCACTCGTTAAGTTCAAATAGTGCTTCAACTTACTCTAGATGAAAAATTAAATTAATAAATAATAATAATTTTATTTATAGCTATATCCACGACTTCCACCAACTTTCCATAAATGCAAGGAAATTTCCTAAAAATCCAGTGATCAGTCCGCATGCTTCTCGTGAATAGAATAACAATTGCTTACAACTTAAATGCGATTAAATTATAAATTTCCAACTTAATAATAAGAACATGGGGTTTTTACAATGGTTAAGACATGTATATATATTTTTTTTTGCTTTTTAATGATCATATTTACCCAAACCTAGCTTTAACTTACGCATTTGTTGAAGCTGTTTCACATGTTTTCATTTAATTTTTCCACAAGTTTTGGTTACCCTGAAAGGTTTTTAGATCTTATTTATGGAATTATCTAAGTTTTTATAATTTCTTTACTTACATTTTGCTTTCACGCCGAGGCGCCCATAGATTTGCGCTTGACGAGCATATTAGTCGAGTTGGAGTTGGATTTTGTTTGGCCTTGCTGCGATGATTGATCTTCAGAGTTTGCAGCTTGTTGGGCCTGACGCGTATGAATCCTGTAGCATATGGAAAAGAACTTATTAATAAAGGATCAAATTATGTTATATGATATGATAATGGCATATAAAGTGAAGAGCACTTATTGCGCATCATTAGGATATATACATATGTATCCGAAGCAGAGCCTGGGCAAAGGTAGATGAAACAAGTAAGAATGCTGTAGTCGAGACGGCTCGATTAGGAGATACCCTGAGCCCTGCGAAGTGCCGATACTTCAAATATTCTATGCTTAGTTTACATATACATATATTGCAAGCAACACATACACACACACAGACGCACGCTCCAGCACACGCTCTGCCAACTGCGCAGTTGACGTAGCGACTGCGGTTAGGCTGCAAGACGCCTACGCTATGGGAAATTAAATGTTTAATAACTTTTTTTCTAGAAGGACTTTTTTATTCAAACTTTCAGGGCATGATTATGTTATTCATATGTGTGTATGTGCCGAAGCACAAATCTCTAGTATTTGAAATGCGTTTTTTGCAAATTTAGGGCGAAGGGGGCGTGGTATCCAAAATCCAAAAATTAAAAAATGTCTGTATTCACAACAGGAATCTATATAGTGAATTTCAGGTCTCTAGCTCTTACGGTACGTAAAAAAGACGAAAGGTTATCGAAATTTATCGATAAAAAGAGAACGGGAAGAGTTATCGAATTTTTGAAAAAACTCGTATAGCGTATGGTATTCAGGAGTATACATGTCAAATTTCAGCTCTCTAGCTTCTGTGGTTTACGAGATCGCTGCGTTCACACAGACGGACGGACGGACAGACGGACAGGGCTATATCAACTCAGCTCATCGAGCTGATCAAGAATATATATACTTTGTATGGTCTGCGACGTCTCCTTCTGCCTGTTACATACATTTTCACAAAAACATTATACCCTGATTTCCCATTTTCAATGAGCTCAGGGTATAAAAAGTCCCAACAACAGATAAGCGACAATTTTTTCTAACAATTCTTAGGCAAGCACATTTGAATAGTATCCTTAAGCCTTCGATAGTTTCTTTTAGCCCTTCAGACACATTATAAATTGCGGCTACACTCACACTTTGTGCCTTGTCAGCGCATCCTTGCGCGCAAAGGACTTGCCGCAGGAGTCGCAATAGTGTTTGTTGTCCGCGTGCGAGGCCGCGTGACGTGTCAGATTATCCTTGCGCTGAAACATTTGTGTGCAGCCCTCAAACTGACAGGGATAGATATAGATCGAGTCATGGGCAGTTCTGCAAGTAAAAATCAATTAGTATTCGCACCATTTCAGTTAATTAACCTGAAGCTCACCTGAAATGTCGTCGCAGCGATTCGATTGTTGAGAAGATTTTGGTGCAATCGCTGCAGCCCCACGAAAGGGTTCGTGCTTTTGATTCCGTTTCCTGGTGCGTGTTGCCATGCCGCTTCAATGCCCCTTTGTACCAGAAGGCCTTGCCACAGCCGGGCTCCGTGCACTTAAAAGTCTTATTTTCTTCCATTTGCAAATTATTTTCATTTATTTTTAGTCTCTCTCAGCAGCAGATGCCAAGTCTGGTTCGAAGTCTAGCTGTTTGTGAGTACCACACAATAAGTGCCGTTGTTTCCAGTTATTTACACTGTTTTTGATTTTTAATTATAATTTAAGATTTATTTGTTATTCTTTTTCTTTTTGTCTTAACACAAACATGTCGATTGATTAATCACAAAATTGCTTATGTTCGGAACCAGTTCACGCTCGTGAATCATAATTCACTTAACAGAGTTGCTTTTGCCAGCGCCATCAGCAAGTTATCGAAAAATACTAAAAATATACCAAATTATATCGTAAATTTGAACGAAGTTCAAATTTAACGAAAGTAACGGCAAGAAATTTGATTTTCAATTTAAATTGAACGAATTGTATTTGATATAAAAAAAGACATAACGCAGCTTAAAGTTAACATATTCCTGTAAGAATAATTGAAATAATTGTAGTTGAATGTCATTTAAGCTTAAGTACTTGATAAATTGCCATTTGCATGAATCAGAAACATTTAGTTATGTTTTTTAGGCTTTGAATTTTGTATGTGCACAGCAAGGCATAGGAACAAGAACACGCATAATTACCTACAAATTCGCTATGATTCCAATTCCGATATCAAGAAACATTCTCAGCTAACGGTGGGTCATGACTATCGATAGTCGTTAGACTCGCAGCTGGAACAGTGGAAACGGAATCGTTGTTATTCTCTTGCTTGCAATGGGCTTCGAATTGCTTAGCCTTGGCGCGTCGCGATTTGATGAGTATGCCATGTCCAGGACAATCACAGTCATCCGCATAGCATTTGTCCCGGCAGCAGATCCGGCACAGACGAAACTCACACTTGGAGCCCAGCGGATTGGCGCACTGCTCGCAATACTCCAGATGCCGTTCGTGACGCAGCTGGAACTGTGCATCCGTTTTAGTGGGCCGTCGCTGGCGACGTCTCAGCTTCTTCATGCGCTTTCTCGATATTTCATTGCCAGCATTATCGAAATACTGTCGCTTGGTGCGATTCGGATCGATGGCTTCGAGTTGCTTTTCGGCGATTTTCTGGCGATGTGATTCAGGCGAGGCGCGTATATAGGGCTGGCAAAACCAGGGCTGCAGCAGGGGCAACTGCAAGCACATAGACATGATCAGTAATCGATACATTTTCATCGATAACTCAACTTACCTCCGTTAAACCCCCCGCACTCATATTCAGTTCCATTTCCTCGGATTCATATTTTATGGCTCCAGTGTGATACGGCTCGTACTTCTCCTGCACCTTGGCCACAACGGCATGGAATTGAGACAGCTGATTGCCCGTTGCCAGCTGTTCCCGCAGCTGTGCATTGCAGCGTATGTTCATGCTACAAAGGAAATGAGATTAAAATCAAATTCAATTTTAAATTATATATACTTACATATGATGGAACAGCTTGAAGAGATGCCCGCGTATATAGGATGTGGGACAGGGATATTGATCAACAAATTCGAGATACTCCTTGGCCATTTGCCAGACAGGCGGCGCAATGCCTTGGAAGAGCGCTGGATTGTGCAGATTGCCCTCGGCCGTCATGACCCCATCAACGCCCGTCTCATCCAGACAGCGATGCACATCATCCAAGCCCAATATGTTGCCATTGGCGAACATGGGTATCTTGACATGCTCTCGCACATCCTTGATGTAGCTCCAATCGGCGATGCCGGTTAGAGGTCCTTTCTGCTCTCGCGTCCGGCCGTGTACGGTGAGCAGCTGGCAGCCGGCAGCTTCCAGCATTTTGGCATACTTGATGGTCTTCTCCCGATCCTCGAAACGGCGAATTTTACAAGTCACCGGCACAGAGAGTTTCTCGTGCAGCGTTCGCACTGTAATTGAGGTGAGTTTAGGCTATTTCTATATCCATCGGTATAAAACTTACCAATTTCCGTCAGCAGCTCCCATTCGTCCTGCAGAAAGGAGCCGTAGTGCCCGCGCTTGGCTATCGCCTGCGGGCAGCCCAGATTGATGTCCACAGCATCGCAATGATCCTGTGCCGCCAAAGCCGCCTCCAATATCTGTTGTGGATCGTTGCCACAGAACTGTATGATCAGCGGTCGATCCTCGGGGCATGTCTGCAGCGCATCCTTGCGATATTTTAGATCGGTGGCAAACAGATTCGCATGGTACATGGGTGAATAGCAGAGCTGTGCACCATAGCGCCGGCAGAGCATGCGCCAAGCTAGCTCACTCTGATCCACCATGGGCGCAACCACATAACGCGGCGAGCCCAACACTCGATGATAGAACTCATAGCCAGCCAACTTGGGCTCACGTTTGTCATTTACCATCTCCAGCTGCTGCTGAAAGAGAAAAACAATTTGATTAGAAAATCAAGGATGAGATATTCCTAATATACATTTGCCACATATTTGTCAGATTTGATTATATATTAACTATTTCTCGGCAAACATAAATAAAACTATAATAATTGAATTACTTTATGATGAAGAATATTATAGTGTTGTTACAGTTCTTATACGTTTGTTAAAAATAAAATGTAAACATTTGAATTCAACCGCCCAAGTACTTCGATTATCGATAACAAATACTTAAGCACATCTCTCACAGCGAATTGTCATATCGATCCTTTGGGTAATTATCACACATTCTGCACACATGCACACATGCATACATGCTTATTGCTGCCCACGGCGAATTCATTTTTCACTGTTCTTTGACATATGAAGCGACGCAATTGACAAACTTTTACACTGCTGCACACGCCGCTGGGAGTTCTTTTTTTCCCAACTGCTACACACAAGCTAATTAGCGGCACATTAGCTAGCAAAAAGCTAGGTGCGGCCGTGCGGCAGCAGTTATACAAAGCGCAAAGCCAAATAAATTTACAAGGGCCACCAACTGTGGGCGGCTTTGACGAATTACTTTAAGTTCGCTCCAATTACGAGTGCATGTATGAGAGAGTATGCGAGTGTATGTCTGTGTATGCGTGTGTAACAGTGCCCTGCACAGAGGCCGGCTTGTATTTTCACTTTCCACACGATGAATTCGCTTTCGAGCGAGCCGCGGTGCAGAGCAGCGTAAACAAAATGCGCTTAAATTCAGTTACGAGGCAAATGCAACAATAACTAACAATGAAGCGCTAATTGAGTTATGCTGCGAGTTGCATGCACTTGCAACGAGCTACGCAGCTTAACGAAATTTTCAATTTGGCCATCGATACCCATCAGCAGACACCACGGCAAAGTACGGTTAAACGGCTTAAAGCAGTTACACACTGCACTGAAGAAAATATGTAGTTATTTTATATAAATAAATATGCTACATATGCACATACATACGCACATATGTATGTTTGTCTCTTTTCTATATATAATCAAAATCCAAATTTAGCACAGCGTACTAAGAACTTGCATAACTTGGCTTAACTGTAAATCTGATTCGCTGTGCGACATGCACACACAACAACAATAAAAACTTTTTATATTGAAAGTTTACTGACCGGAATTGGCATTGCAATTTTATCAATGGCGGCAGCAAGTTCTGCTCATTCGCTGCGCGCTAGAGCGGAGAGTTGAAGTTCATTTAGCACAAATGGAACGAGTAGTGTGCAAATGAACAGAAGTTTTAGTTCCTGAACAACTCATACGCCTTGTTCGGTTGGCAGTAGTTCGCAAAAGAATCTGTTGTGAACGCAGCGACGCAGCTCTAATGCGTGTTAAAGCTCGTTCGTCTCTTGCAACTTCTAGATATTTTTCGCAAGTTGAAAAGTTTTTTTTTGCTACTTTTATTTATTTTCCGCTGACAATGCAAGGCATTTGCGTGTAATTAAAGTTTTTAAATGTAGCAGAAAGTTTTCGCTTTCGGGCGGAAATGTAAATTGCATAAGCATAAGTAAGAAAAGGCGGAGCGCCAGCCGTGCCGTGGCAGCCATGACAGATGTTGGCTGTGTCATAATTATGCCCAAATTACGAGAAACTTGCCCAGCGGCAACGACAACATTTAGCCTAAAGGGGGGGCCGTATTGTTGTCTGCTTCTGCTGCACAAATGGGCATTTTGCAATTAAAAACTTTTCCAAAAAGCCAGACGTGGGTGGAGAGGGCAAGAGAAGGGTTGAGGGGAAGGGGGAGAAGTGGGAATACAACTGCAACAAGAGGAAAGTTGTAAAACATTGTTTTAAAAGGAGCAATTCCAAGCTGAAGTTGGTTTCTTGAAAGCTTTCGCTTGAATGCTCTACCGCTGGTCTGGAAGGGGAAAGTATATTATAATCGATATACATGTTATCGATAAGCATATAAATATCAAAGATGTAGAAAAGGTTCTATAAGCTTAAAGTGAACAACCATTTACGAACATCTAATATTATTATGACCAAAGGAAACCTAACCAAACTTGGCTATAGATTTCTATTATAATTTATTATATTTTTTAGTCTTTTATCTCTGTTTTTCACCAAAAACTAAAGAACTTCTGCTCTTCTCACAAAAAGCTCTCACAGCTCAACCTAACCTCACTGCCCTATAGAGTATACGGACACAATGTAATTGCTCCAACCGCAAAGTGACCAGAAAAACTCGAAATGCACTTTAGTTGAGTAATTAGAAGACCGCAGATAAAGTCAGCCACGAAGAGCCAAGTTTATTTATTATAGCAAAAGTTTTTGAAGCCAATTCCTTTCGATTTCCGACGCATCAAACATGGATACTCAAAGCGAGAGCAGACACCAGCATCGAGATAATTAATAATTTCCGCACTAATTAAGACGAAAATCAATATCAAATATATATCTACAGACTGTTTGCGTGTGTGTGTGTGTGTGTGTGGCTGCATTCAGAGAGCGTGCCTGGCTTTCACCCGATAACAAATGGACATAGCACACACACAGCTTTCGGGCAGCCAAGCATGGACCATTGGATGCTTTATCATGACCATAAAGCCACGCCCACTTTAACTCCCCTTCAGCATACAATTCGTTGCAACTGCTGTTGCTTTTGAACAGCTATTCCCAGACTGCACAAAAAAGAGCTCGCCCTGCACGCCCGCCTCAAATCATATTTATACTCTGTTTATAAAGTGCCAAGGGGTATATTGGTGTGTGTTTTTTTTTTATATTTGTTTGGGGCGATATATGAACTAGACTTGATCTGTTTGCACATTACATAAAGCTAAGGTTTATATTTCCATATCTGGGAACTATATATCCTGATGTATATATATTTTAAAGTTGACTAATTGCCAGAAGAGACATAATTGTGGGAATTGAATGGAGGTAGCATATATATTATATATGTACATATATGTTCTATATATCTTCCATAGATATCTTTATGTCCTATATAGGCTGGCATACTCTCTAGATCAGTTGCAGCAAACACAGTTATGTTGACTGTACTTCAGTCTTTATAAGATATCTTTATAAATACCAAGAAATGTTTCATTTCTAAACACAGTTTGACAAGCCCAGTTATAGCATAAGTTTATACAGCTTCAAATATATATCTAGACATATCTGGACGGTAAGGATAACACTCTCAAAGACTGATTTGTCTTGGCGATATACTAGTAGCGTAACCTTCAGTCAGTCACTGCCCATCTATACATATATCTACATACACCTACACAGATCTATATATATATACATATACGTATATATATTTTTAATTTATTATGGCACGCGTTCGCTTTGCAATTTTAAAAATGGTTTCGACTCGCTAATCGCAGCGGGCCACAGCATTGTTTATTCAATGCTCACCTTTCGCTCACCTTTGCATAACAAATGCAGAGGGCAGAGCAAGGGAGGACGGGAAGAGCACACAGCGCTGGGCAAGTGCTGAATCTATTTTTTTCAATCATCATAAAAAGGACAAAAAAGGCAGCAACCAAAACCAATACAGTGTTGTAAGTCGTAAAAAAGACAGTGTTGCTTAAGGCTTATAAAGTGTCTCGAGCGATGGTTAAACGAAGCTTCGATAATTCCCTGCAACAAAGTCTGGGAAAATCTGAAAGGTAAATGAAAATAAGACTATCAAACACGACTAGTAGATACGCTAGGGTATGCTCGACTAACACGTACCCATTAAAGTAAATATAAATATAAAATTTCAGTGTTAATGTAATATAGAATTATATGAAACAGGCTTGCTAGACTGAAAGATACCCTAGAAATGAGTGAATATATATGAAGGTAACAAGTTGCATGTAGAATTGGTTAAAGAGCAAAGAGGTGGTAGTTGACTGCATGATGCCCTGGAAAAACAGTTATATAGTTTACTCGACTACAAGATATGCTGTGCAAACAAAGTGGAACTTTAGCCCTGCGCTAACATGAAGGTCTACATTTCTATATTTCTGGCTATACATCTAATATTATGCTCGACTGCAAGATATACTAGTTAGCCGAACTGCAAGAAACCCTGGAAGCATCCTTTGTTCTAGCCACACTAACTTAACTTTCGATTTTCCTAAGCTGCTGCTGCCACGCCCACGACGCGTAGGCCACTCGAAAGCCAAATAAAAATTATAGCAAATGCGCAGAAAAATTGTGAATTAACTGAATTGCATGCAACGAGGCGTTAAAGCCTTTGAAGGAGATGTGTATAGGTATGTGTGTGTGTGTATATATATGGGTATATACATATATACAATTGATATTCCAGCTGCTTTCCACCAGCTTGGAGCTGGGAGCTGATTGCGAGGGCACCCTCAGACTTGCCCAAAGATTGCCCGCAATTTGGCTGCTGTTTTATTGTCGTTCGTTCGTTCGTTTGGCGACTGTTTATCTTGCTGGCAGACTGAGCCGAAAGATGACGCCAAAATATGACCTCATTTCGGGCAGCGGACAAACACACACTCATACACACAATGGCTCTTAGACGCGCCCATGGCGAGCTGCGGCAAACATTACGCATACGCCATGCGGCACGGGTTGAGAAAATTGTGGCGTAAACCACAGAAGCAATAACAAAATGCAACGAGCGTGTGGTAAATGAAAAACTTTTACTAGTTTTTGTTTTTATTTCATTTTCCTTTTTGTTGCTGTTTTTTTTTTTTTTTTCCATCCAATGACATTTCAAGTGCTTTTTGAAGTGGGCGTGTAAGCGGCCCTCTTTGCGTGCTGCCACAAAGCCAAGAGGAATGGCCCAGCACTGAGCCAGGCCATATAAAAGCAGAAAATGTCCATTATTCCATTTCATTGTGCTGCAGGTGGAAATTGCGATTAACCTATTAAAAAAGGCAAAAGGGGGCAGCGGCTCAAAGTGAATTAACTTGTCGTTGCTCTAACGATACCTGCGGAATTTCCAATTTCCCATTTCCATTTCCACTATTAACAGTTCGGCTCCCATCGACTGGCAATGTGTGGGCGCCGACTCTAGGCTCTGTGCACATTCATTTATTATTTAACTTCATGACATTCTAGTTGGAGCACTTAAATTTTTGATTGTCCTTTTGTTTGTTTCTGTCTTTCGATGAGTTTTGTTAGCTAATGTGTCCTATTTATCTCTGAATTTTATGTAAACTGGTTCAACTTTTTCATACGAAAGCTCCTTAGTTCAGTTAAGTTAAGAGCGAGGCACTAGGAACGAGGAACGAGGAACCAGGTACCAGGAACCAGGAACCAGGTAACAGGAACCCAGAACCAAGAATCAGGATTCAGGAACGAGGAACCTGAATTACACCCAAGTTTTTTCCTTAAGAAATATGAATTTTGGGAAGAGAACGTCAAGATTTGCTGAAACCGCTGCAGTTTGTTATCGATATTTATCGATTTGAGGATAATAACAGAAATTATTGATCATTTGAAAGCAGCTTGAGCTGTGTGAGCCATGGGCAGACCTATATATATATGTATATATATATATATATATATATCTCATATATGCTATCGATATTTATCCACTGCAAGTGAGCAAAGTTATCGATGCGTGGTATAGGAAGACGCAACTGTATACACATCTACATAGATGAATATCTAGTTATTTAAGATGTGTATACAGTAGTCTCTAACACTGATGTTCTTTCATACAAATTGCTATATTCTTTTTGATTCATAACAATGTCGAGTAGCCTATTGGTTTAAGTTCCAGGAGAGCCCTATCATGCTGCAGCATGATCCATGCAGCTGTAGGCGTGACACTAAGTTAGACTTTACGCATAAAATGATTCTCGATAAAATGGCAAAGCCTGTAGAAAAAATCTACAACAAAATGTTATCGATAACCCTTACAGCTGCTGATCGATAGCTATCGGAAATAGTAACACTCTTGTTTGGTCAGCACTTCAGTTAAGCTAAGTTATATAAACCCAGCTCACTCGTCTCTCAGGCCCTGCTCCCTTACATAACCTGGCAACAATTGAAATAAAAGACAATTTAAAATGTGTTCAAGATGCTGCTTAATGGGGTTAACTGGAAGGGAGGCTGGAGCAGCAGCAGCGGCTGTGGCAGTGGCAGTGGCAGTTGGCATTTTCTCTCAATGCGGTTGCAATTGTCAGCAGTTGACTTCGCTTGGCTTTCTGCAATTGGCGTTTGTCTTTTGTTATGCAACGAGGTCAAAGTCAGGGCGCTCTGCCAGCTGGCATCAGGCAGGCAGGCAGGCAGGCGAACAGGCAAACAGTTTCTGCTCCTGCAAGCCGCGCTGACGCAATAAACCATAATAAAAGACCGCATTGTGCACAGGGCTCAAGGACAAAGCCGGGTCAGAACCCAAAAGCTGTAGGACAACAACAACAACATGATGAAGAGGACGAAGAAGAAGCAGCAGAAGTGGAGAAGAACAAAATTTCGGCGCAATTTGGCGACGCTTTCCAGAGGGGCGTTCCTCTCGCATGCTTAGATAAATTGAAGCTATGGGAGGGGGGGGGGGGATAGCGGGAACAGGGGCAGCTATGGGGCATATCGTATAGCCCCCCATTGATTGCAGTTAAGTAATCACAGCTGCAGCATCCACTCAAGCCCCCTGGCAATTACAATTTTGCAATTTATTAATTATTCTCAGCGTACATCGCAGCCTGTCTTGCGGCTCAAACCCGAAAACTTCGGGTTTGATGGAATTTTTGTTTTTGCTTTCGTTTTTATTACACAGCTCATTAGAACTAATGATGCTTGTTCAGGCTGTCAGGGCTCCAACCTGCCAGCCTGCCCGACCAGCGGCAGACCCAGAGCCAGAGCCTAGCAACAAACACAAGCAGACAAGCTGCGGGAGAGCAGAATTATAGACAAGTAGATAACCTGTACAAAGGTGAATGGGATTATAGATAAATAGATAGAGACAGAGAGAGAGAGAGAGAGAGAGAGAGAGAGAGAGAGAGAGAGAGAGAGAGAGAAAGAGAGAGATAGAGGGACAGACAGGTAGAGATAAAGAGAGAGCAAGTGAGAGAGAGTTACAGACAACTAGACATATATAAATAGACACATCGTAGATAGACACAGAGATGAATAGATATTAAATACAGAGATGGCGTATATATACAGTCGCCTCATACATAATCCTACACAAAGTGAATCTACCCTCTTGGCGCACACTCTAATGGGTGTTTTGGTATAAAAAAGTCAAGCGTTGCGCAAACTTGAGACTTGGACAGATGAGGCGGCCACACGAAGAGGCAAACGAGGCGTTAATGAAGCAACTTGCAAGACCAGCATCTGGCTCAGTTACATGCACATATAGGTGTGTAGGTGTGCGTGTAGGTGTGCGTGTTAGTGTGTGTGTGAGTAGGAGCTAGCGTGTTATCCTGACACTTAATTATATTTGTACTCGCATGGCTCAGACAACGAGGCCTGATGAGTCCAACAAGCAAATTGAACGTGAAATCCACTGATTGACTGCGAGGCAAGTGAGAGACAGACAGTTAGAGAGAGAGAGAGAGATAGAGTGAAGGAAAGTTGAAGTGTGAACTAAGTGCTCTAAGGTGAAGTACTTGAAAATGCGCATTTCGTAGCTGCATTCCTTGAGGTGAAGCGCAAAAAAGTAGAAGAAAAATCTAAGAAATGGAAAAACAAATTGTAAAAGCTAGCCGAAGTGCTAATACACTGCATATTGTATATATATAAATATAAATATAAATATAAATATAAATATAAATATAAATATAAATATAAATATAAATATAAATATAAATATAAATATAAATATAAATATAAATATAAATATAAATATAAATATAAATATAAATATAAATATAAATATAAATATAAATATAAATATAAATATAAATATAAATATAAATATAAATATAAATATAAATATAAATATAAATATAAATATAAATATAAATATAAATATAAATATAAATAAATTATAGCAAATATTTCAAACTTTAATATAACTGACTAACTAGTTAACAAGCCCCATCCACTAGCTAATATTCCCTCAATAGTAGCGCATTTATCTATGAACAGAAATCGCTTTGGCTGCCACGAAAAGGCGATTCGCTGTTGAAGTGAACGTTAAATGAATGCGAGAAGTTTGCTTGTTAAATTTGTTTATATGTTATTTGCCAGCCAGCTGCCTATGTGTGTGAGTGTGCGTGTGTGTGCGTGTGTGTATATACTTATGTATGTGCTTGCGTCGCACAAGGGACAAACGGGCCAAATGACACGTTCCCATAAATCCTCGACGTTTTATTGCCGAGTGCGCGGCTTAAGTCGCAGCAAATGTGAAAATGTGTGGAATACAAAGATATATATATACATACACACACACACACATATACACATATACATATATGTATGTGCGCTGTCACATTTGTGTGATTTGTTTGGCCGGCACAAACATATGACGTCTCCAAGCCCAAAATGCCAAACGGCTAAAGGCAAAGGGCCAATCACACACACACACACGCGCACACACACATACGCACACCTATAAAAAATACAAGAACAATTTACTTAGTTAATTTACGCCAGCATTTGCATAAATAATGCATCAGGCTGCGCCTACATAAGCCAGCAAATAGCCCTGGCCATGGCCAAACTATCAGCACCGCGCCATACGCGGCGTATACGCAATATTTATTTATTAAATATTTCAAACTCAACTTGCCAAGCCAATTCATACGCACAATTTATCATGTCAATAATCTATATATACACATATATGTATTTACATATTATTCCTATTGATTGCACACTTCTAATATAATTGTCAGTCATTAGCGGCATTAGGCGAGACGAGCCCGTGTTAGCCAAGGCTTAGCTGCGAGGCAAAAACAAAAGTCAATTCAATTAAATTTGGATTAAGTGGACTTTGTATTAAAATTAAATAATATATATGGTATGAAGTGAAAAGGGAAATATACATTGATTAAAGAATATATATATGGAATATATGTATATATAAATGGAAATTTAGCTTGCGTTTTATCTAGGATCAAAGAGACGCCATGCCAGACATCAGGTCTAGATCAATGGTATGAGCTGAGTTGATTTTAGTGTTGTTTAACTGATTGCCTGTTCTCTTGACTCTAGCTCTCTCTATGCCCTTCCATATATCTGCTTTCTACCTATCCAGCTGCCTGCGTTTCTTTATAAATACTTCCGACTTTGAATACCTTCACCCATTCGCCATATAGTATTGAAAAAAAAAACTCATTTCAAATATTAATTAGTGCTTTGCTCTCGACACACATTAGGATGCCATAATTACGCTCTAAAAATTGCATTAAAATTGTAAAGCTGAAACGGAAGTTATTCAATAATTTATTTCCCACAGTGTGGGAGCGGTTTAAGGCGCAACAGTGCGTGATGTGTGTATGTATGAATGCATATGTGTGTGTGTGTGTAATTATATATTATAATATATGTATATATATATACAAGCAATGGAGGTATACAAGTTATGTAGCTATTCAATAGATCTACAACAATTGAAACAGCAACTCTAGTCAGGGTATCACCAAGTCAGGCACTCCTTACTAAATAGCTCCAAAGTGTTTTTCGTTTAACTTGGGCTAACTGCACTAAAGACACTTAAGATGGGAAATGCATGGAATTGAGAAATCTTTAAAATTAATTATTTAAGCCATATATGCAATAACTGATCTGAAAAACTAATTTTAACTGGAAGTAAATGCAATCTAGAACTTGTTCTTCAGTATATTCTACCCTAACTTATAATGTCATGCACGCAATTAGCATATTGTTTCAATAGACCAAAAACTATAAAGGCAAAAGTAAACGCCAAATGTGATACGTTAGCAAACATGTGGCTAAGTGGCCACGCCTGCAAAGACAAACTTTATTGGCCAACTTTGATGGCTATAAAGTGTATATAGCGTAGCGACGATGCGCCTCATCTAGCAGCTCAAGTCAAATGTTTGAGTTTAGCAGTTAATCGAGGCCACAATCCTTTTGGCAAACACAAGGACGAGCTGGGCTCTGCCAACGCTCCAGTGCCATAATGTTAGCCATGATGACCACAGAGCCGCTTCGTACCCTGCTGCTGGCCACATCAATGGAATTGTCAACAACTGTGCTCCAACTGTGCTGGTAAATATTTAAAATGCCATCAAGGCGCTGAAGCTGGCAGCGAGCGCATAGTGTGCGGCGCCATCTAGCGGGCAATAGAGGTGCTAAAGTGCTTAAATTGGGTTTGCTTAAACATTTTATTTACGATTTAGTATATAAACTAAGTTTGCTAAATTTTTATTTTATTTTATTATTTTTTAAATACCAGCAAAAATACCAAAAAAATAAAATACTAGCACATTGATCAATTTAAGCATAAAAATTTATATAATTATACAAACTGCATAAAAAGCTTTATAATAAATATATTTGATTTTCTATTTTTATTTATATAATATATATTTTAAAATATTTTTTACTTAGTCTATAAATATTTTATTATTAAACATATATATTTTATTTTTTTTATTGATTTAATTACATTTATTTTTGCTTGCCTAGTTTCAACTTTTTTTTTAAGTTTTTAATTTTTATCAAAATATAATTTATTATAATTTTCTTTAATTTTTTTTTTTTTTTTGCTTTCATGCCTAATTAACTTTTTTATAAATTATGCCGCATTTTTTTGCGCTTTTAATTAATGTAAATATTTGTTTTTCTCCTCTCTCTCTATCTCTTTTCCGCTGCAATTTTCCAGTCTCATACACTTGGTGTTTGTTTTTCATGTTTTTCCTATAGACAACAACTAGAAAAACTCTTCTAAAAACACGTAAAGCCCATCTCCAGTTACATTGTCTAAACTGAAAAGTCATTAACTTAATTGAAAACCATATTTAAAGTTGTTAAGTGGCCTTAGAGAGAGGGGGGAGCGGGGAGTGGGCGCAACGTATGTGTCAGCTATATAGCTATGCGCTGCATGGAAACAAAACCCCAAAAGGTTCATTGAACCAGCCGAAAAAAAAATAGAAGAGGCAAAGGCAAAGGAGTCGAGGGGGAGGCGCAGCAAGCGAAGCTGAAATTGTCGTGGCACGCTTCCGGGCCATGCAGACAGGTGAGTGCCTACCAAGCAGGTGGGCTAAATAGTAGAAGAAGAAAAAACAAACAACAATAAAAAAGAGCGTCAAACAATGGCGCTGGGCAACCAAATTGGGGAGCAGCAGGAGCCAGCAGGAGGGGAGGCGATGCAACAGGGGCAGAGGTAGCATGAGGAGAGACTAATGGGAAGGGAGGGAGGAGGAGAGGCAGACGAAAGGAGGAGTAGGTGAGACAGAAGAGCTGACGCTGCAGCAGCAGCAGGAGAAGCAGGAGTTAAGGCAGAGGCAGGAGAAGGAGTCAGAGACAGAACAGGATGAGGCCAGGAGAAAGAGAAGGAGGAGCAGAAGCAACGGCAGCAGAAGGAGCAGTCATACTAGCAGCAGGAGCAGCAGGAAGAACGGCAAAAACAGCAGCCAAGTCGAGTTCAAGCTCTGGGTTAAAGACCCTCAGATTCCGTTAGCATTTTGATAGGTAAACCTAATGATAGAAGCAGCAGACAGCGGAGGAGGGGCAGCAGGAGAAGGACTCCAAGACGAGTTCAGGCCCTCGTACAGCCCATATCCCGTTACAGTTTGGACGGCCAAGCCTAATGGTAACGCCCCTAAAGGCTATTGCTAATGACAACCAGTTATTTTAAGTGGGCGTACTAGCTGTTGTGGGCGTGGCAGTTGTCCGTCTGTCTCTCTGTCTGTCTAGCTGCCGACTGGCGACTGGCGACAGCGGCACCCATTTCCAAGTAAATCAATCATAATTCAAACACAACAAGTTCCTATCCTGCACATCAGATAAATGGAAATTGTGTAAACGGACGCTCCTTGAAGCCAGCTCCTGGCTGGCTACAGTGATGGCTGCGATATGGAATACAAGGAGTATTACGGTTGCTTTTTGAAGAAAATTAGATTTTTTTCAAGTCTAATTGAATTCAAGCAGAAAAGAAAGATTGCATATGATATATGACATATGACATATGACACATTATATATGATATCAATCAGAAACGAACGATTTCATATGATATATGATATATAACATGTGACATATAACCTGATATATGATATCAAACAGAAGAGTACGGTTGCAAAAAATATATGATATATAATGGTATCAAATATAATTTAAAAGAATTGCAAATGATATATGACATATGACACATTATATATAATATCAAGCAGAAAAGAAAGATTGCATAGAATATATGATATATAACATGTGGCATATAACATATGTCATCATATATGATATCAAGCAGAATAGAACAGTTGCAAAGAATATATGACATATAATATAATGGTATCATATATATAATATAAAAGGAGTGCATATGATATATGACATATGACATATGACATATGACACATGATACATGAGAAAGATTGCATATAATATATGATATATAACATGTGACATATAACATATGTCATGATATATGATATCAAGCAGAATAGAACAGTTGCAAAGAATATATGACATATAATATAATGGTATCATATATATAATATAAAAGGAGTGCATATGATATATGACATATGACATATGACATATGACACATGATACATGAGAAAGATTGCATATAATATATGATATATAACATGTGACATATAACATATGTTATGATATATTATATTAAGCAGAAAAGAACGGTTAAAGAGAATGTATCATATATGATAAATGATATCATATGCAAAAAATCGAGGGATTCTTGAAATAGTAGATTAGAGACAGACAAATTGCCTATTACAGTTGTCTATATTGCATTGTATATAATATATGACATATGATATATGATATCATATGCATAGAATCCAGGGGAAACTCGCAACAGCTTAGAGACAACCTCCCTATTGTTAGGTATAGGTATGATATATGATGATATATGATATATGATATATAACATATGAATCATGTGATATATCATATATCAGATATCATATGCATAGAATAGAGGTATTCTCAAAATAGCTTAGATATAATCTACCTATTGCAGTTGCAGAGGTGCTCAAGAACCTCTCGGTGCTACGTCTCATCAACAAATATTTATGAATTTAAAGCTTTCATAAAGTATTCAATAAATATCTATATATTTGTTTCAAAACACTTCCATATATTCGATCTAGAAGAGCTGCTACTGCCATGGCTCTTCACTTTCCGCTCCAGGCCGCTTTCACTGTAGCCAGAAAACACTCAGGCTGATGGCTATGCATCATACGTACGCACACACACACACACACACACATACATCATAAATATAAATCAACATATATATATTTTTTGGGGCTAGTTCATTCAATTGTTTGCGCATTGACACGCCCACAAGAGCCCAGCAGGCCCCGCTCCGCCTCCGCCTCCGCCTCTGAAAGCGATTTATGCAAATTGTGTCTGCGCGCTTGTTGCGTGTCCGCGGCAAATGAAGGCGCAACGTTGAATTTATAATTGATGCGGCTGCAACAACTAGAACATCAAGTGGTCATGACAATAACAACAATGAGTGGAGGTTACTATGGAGCCAGGCTGCGATGCGTGGGTGGCCACTGAACATAAACAAACTTTAGCGGGAAGCCAAACGAGGGCGTTGCCAGGCGAAGACTCCGCAAAGACTCGCTGAACATGCACATGACATGAACATTGCATTCAACTCCAAAATGTTTATTAAAATAATAAAAAGCAAACAGAAAATTATATTTCTGCTGCCTGTCACCTGACGTGGGCTGGCATTCCAAAAGGGAAAATCCTTGGCATTTTCCAGGCTTTGGAGCTGCACGCAGCGGCGTTGGACTGCGCTGAAAGTGCAGGGCTCAAATGGTCAGTGCATGGGTTTTTCTCTACACGTGTGAACAGTCAGGTGAATAGGGGCAGAGGGGGCGGCGGAATGGGCAGCAAGTAGAAAAGGCAATGGCAATCGTATATTGCAGCGCAAATGCGGACAGCTGAAATGCGTTGGGCACAAAGGGGCATGAATATGGCTTAAATACAGGAGAACAAATGGGACATAAAATTAAAAATAAATAAATATAAATATATATATGCAGGTGGGAGTAATAGTAGGGCTGCACTACACAAAAAATAAAAAAATAAAAAATAAAAATAAAATATAAACCATTCTATGATTTCCATTTTCAATGGGTTTAAAAATATTGAAATAAAAAATGAAAAAAGAAATGGAAATAATCCTAATAAAAAATTCTATTAAATTCGTTAAAAATAAATTTATTTTTGACATTTTTAGAGAGATATTGAAGATAGATATTGATAGATAGTAGTACAGAAGTTAAAAAGTTAAAAAAAAATAATAATAAAAAACAAAAATAAAATAAGAATAAATAATTTATTTAATTCTGTAATATTTTACTATATAAATATAATACAGAATTAATTTAATATATAAATATATTAACAATGCTCTAAGATTAACCAAACATTACAGACTACTATAATGTTTGGTCAATGTTAAGAGGCTGTTAAGGTCTTGGCTCTTGAGTATTGTTGTTCCTCTAGCTATACACAAGTGCGCGATAGAGTCCTTTCTAATTTGCGTTGTTTCAGAGGCACAGATTACTATAGATTATCTAATATTGTCTATACGACGACGTCTATATTTCAAATTTCCACTCTCTACCTTCCATAGCGCCTTAACTAATGTGTATTCTCAATAAAAAATAAAATTTCAATAAAATTCGCTTGAGTTTTTCATAGAGACAACAAAGAATTCATTTACCAAAGAGCTAAACAGGATTTTCGCTTTAATCGCAATAAACTAGCTGAAAAGAAGCCAAAGATAAGCTGCATACAAAATTAGCTATAAAAGTGGCTAAAAAATAAAGTAGAGAAAAAGAAAACCCGCTCGTCTAACACCTCAGGACAGCAGCTAGAAAGTACGCTAAAGGTGAGTGTCTGTGTGGGTGTGAGTGCGGCTGTATGTGTGATTATGAATGCATGTGTGAGTGTGAGTGGCAGGCAGCAGGTGCAGCGGTAAATTGTTAATGTCAAGCGTCATCAAATTAAACATTTTACAACGCAAATAAACACACACACACACACATACACATATAAGCACGCCCACACACACATCCATATAAGATTGCCCCCCGAAGTATGCAGCAATTTCTTTCCATTTCGTTCTGCCTTAATCTAACGGAAATGCTTTTGCCTTTATCCGAGCGCAACAGACGTTTTCTGCATTGGAAAAGCCAAGCTAATTCGGCCAAGAATATTTGTTATTTGATTTTATTTTTGGACATATTCTCACACGAAATGTTAAATTCTGGGAATTCGTGTCGGCATGAAGAGTGGAGCAGGCTGAATGGATGAATGGGCACAAGCCAACTATATATAGCAGGTGTATCCATTTGGCGGCAGTCAGGCTGCTCGCCTGCTCTGGCTGTCTGCTCGCCCTGTCAGGCCCGACTCAATCACACAACATTTTTTGACGCATTTCCATTTGTAGCTGTCGCATTAGCAAATATACTCACACTCAGACACACACACACACACACACTCACTTGGAATTGTATTAATTATTCAGTTTTTAATATTTAATGCGAATTTTGGGCTATATGCGAGATACGCGATATATAGCTGCATTTTTTCATTACATCTGCTCTTTGACAGTGTGGAATGAGTAACTCAAAGGGGTATATTGGCTTTGTACAAGCTGTCTATATTACCGCCAAGCACTTCGCTTCTCTATAGCTATATCTCTATATCACAATAGGATATATTGATTATGAAATACATTTAACTGCGGCAGGGAATGGGCATAAGACAGTCGTTCATGCCCGTCTACAACATTCTTCTTTGGTTCTATTTACTTTGTCAAGTGACAAAATGTTGTCTCTCTCTCTGTCTTTCTCTAACTCTCTTTTACACTCACTCTGTGTCTCACTTTCGCTCTTTGTCCTTCTCTTTATCTTTCTCTCTCTGTGTTTCTAACTGCACTCAGCGAAAAAACTGGCTAAGTTCTATTCATTTCATCAGCATTTTTTACTTCTTTGTGGGAATTGGTTTTTCTCCAAGTGCAGCTGCCCTTAGGAATTTGCAATTAATAAATTATTCAATATATATATCAATTTACTATACTTGTATATTAATATAAAAGTACTGGAAAATATAAATATTATTATTGATCTCCAGCAAATTTTTCGCTGAGTGTATGATATTGGATTTAAAAACATAAAACTCAACTAAACACATAATAAAATATAATAAAATAAATTGATAAAAATTCTAAACAAACTCAAGTGTTTCTGCCAGTGTATGATATTGGATTTAAATAATAGAAATTCTTTGTTTGTAAAAAATAATAAAATAAATTGATTAAAATTCTAAACAAACTCAAGTGTTTCTGCCAGTGTATTACGTGCGTGTTACGCAACTTGCTGGCAGAGCTTTGTCAGTGCCATTTGAATTGAGTTCGTATCAAAACATTTGCGTAACAATTTTGGCAGCTGCAGCATGGACCAGAAGAGGCCCCCACCCGCCCAGAGGGCAGGCCCTTTCTACTTCCACTTTACACTTTCCCCTTTCACCCTGCCTGCTTCGACACATGTGCGGCTTTTGTTGTTAGCGCAAATGTTGCAAAAGTCAGAACAAGCTGCAAGCTTAACTGCAGATACGCAGCCACAGATACAAGGGACAGAGACAGATATACACATAGATAGAGATACACATGTATAGATACAGATACATTTGCGGATACGTAAGCACCGCCTGCCTAACTAAAGTTTCGAAAACGAAAATCAATATTGAAAGGGGGCTAAGCATTAGAGCCTCTATATAGTACATAAATATATATATATATATATATATATATATATATATCTTTCCAACTGCAGCAGTTGCTACCATCCCAGCTCCTCCACCTCAACCTCAACCCAACCTCTGCCCAGTTTCAATTGTAAATGTCATGCTGTTGCATATTTAACGCGTTTACGAAGCCATCCAACAACAAGATACAACCCGGGCTGGGCTGGGCTGGGCTGGGCAATGGGGGCGTGTCAACGTGTTTAATGTGCAAATCACGCTTTGAATGGCAATACCTGAACAAGCGAAAGACATGCGAAATTCTATGAAACTGAATCGAAAGGATATGCGCTGCAGGAGCAACTGGCAACAAGAAAACAAAAAACTTTCGCACACTTAGCGAGCAGACATGGCTTAAACAAAGCCATAACTAACGGGGGGCCATGGGGGGCAGCATTTGACACCGAATAAATGGGATGCGCAACAGCAATTCAATCGCAATGGACGTTAGAGTACTTAGAGCCTGATTTGGCTGCATAAGCTGAAGCGATTGGGAGAGAGCAGCAAACGGGTATATAGGTTTGGCTTAAATATATGCAGCTGGTGGGCTAGGTTTCAATAGTCGATCTATGCCGCGTTCTGTACCACTCATCAGCTCAAGTTTATTCGAAGTAATCGCATTGGATCTTCAAACATATAAGATATATATGAGAAATATAAGATCTATAACAAGTAAGAATGCTCTAGTCGAGGCGGCTCGACTAGGAGATACCCTGAGCCCTGCGAATTGCCGATACTTCAAATATTGTATGCTTAGTTTACATATACATATATTGCAAGCAACACAGACACACACACAGACGCACGCTCAAGCACACGCTCTGCCAACTGCGCAGTTGACGTAGCGACAGCGGTTGGGCTGCAAGAGGCTTATGATGTGGAAATTAAATGTTTAATAACTTTTTTTCTAGCAGGACTTTTTTATTCAAACTTTCAGAGCATGATTATGTTATTCATATGTGTGTATGTGCCGAAGCAGAAGTCTCTAGTATTTGAAATGCGTTTTTTGCAAATTTAGGGCGAAGGGGGCGTGGCATCCAAAATCCAAAAATTGCAAAATGTCTGCATTCACAGCAGGAATCTACATAGTGAATTTCAGGTCTCTAGCTCTTACGGTACGTAAAAGAAACGAAAAGTTATCGAAATTTATCGATAAAAAGAGAACGGGAAGAGTTATCGAATTTTTGAAAAAAACTCGTATAGCGTATGGTATTCAGGAGTATACATGTCAAATTTCAGCTCTCTAGCTTCTGTGGTTTACGAGATCGCTGCGTTCACACAGACGGACGGACGGACGGACGGACGGACGGACGGACGGACGGACGGACGGACGGACGGACGGACGGACGGACGGACAGACGGACAGGGCTATTTCAACTCAGCTCATCGAGCTGATCAAGAATATATATACTTTGTATGGTCTGCGACGTCTCCTTCTGCCTGTTACATACATTTTCACAAAAACATTATACCCTGATTTCCCATTTTCAATGGGCTCAGGGTATAATAAAATCTATATGGATAGATTATATAAGAACTCAAGTTATAGAACTTTCGAAAAGGAGTATATTCCATGAGAAAGATCTTATCTTATAGAATATGCAAAGTAGTTAAAATACTGCAGAATTCTAATATATCTTGAACAAGACTATATCTTCCATTAGATATTCACTCAAAGAATATGCCATGAGATATAGCAGATATATATCTTATGGTACACATCCCACTGGATCTTTAAAATCTCATAGAGAAGAGCTATATCATACAAAAGTAAACAAAATCGAGTATTATCATTTCTTCAGCATATTTAATTTCTCATATAGCGCACCCATTGCAATGGGGTTTACAAGTTACACGGTAATATTCATATATAAAGCCTCCATTCGAAACAAAATCCTAGAACTTGAACTAAATTAAAACTAAAATTGGGTTTTCGAATCTCTTTTCATTTTTGGAATTGGATGGATAACGGCGTCTATGACTAACCTATGGACTAGGCAGAAACCAATGCAAGGAACTCTTCCCCTCTCCCTCTCTCTGTTGACTGCTCTTCTAGGTGCTGCTGGAGTTGGAGCTGATGCTCTGCAGCGAGCTATTGGATGCAGTTTTCCTTAGAGCCTCGCCAGCTAGGCCACACAGATTCTGGACGAGCGACGCTGAGGAACGCGCCACATCCGGCGAGCACTTGGCATTGGCATTGGAGTTGCAGTTGGAGTTGGCCAGGCCGTGACGCAACGGCTGCGGCGACGTCGGATTGGATAAGCCGGACTCGTGTATGGGCGACAAGGTGGGCGACCGCGTGCGCAGGAAATGTTTTCTACGCTGTCGCCTGTAGACATTGCCCAGACTGGGCAGCTGCCGACTGTTGGAGCAGGCAGCGCCATGGATGCCGCTCGAGACGAAGCCCAGGGTCTCGGCCAGCTCAGCCAGCTCGCTTGGATTGGGCATCTTGCGGCGCGTGGGCGGCGGCAGGGCAGGCGGCAGCGTCAGCGTGTAGCTGGTGGTGACACTATCGTCTCGGATGACGCTGGTGGGCAGCAGCATCAGCTCCTTGTTGCCGTTCCCGTTGCTGTTGCTGCTCAGATCGCTGCTGCTGCTGGCGCTGTGGCTGGGCGAGCTGATGGGCGGCGGCGGCGTCGCTTGCGTCATGCCGCTCGTGCCGCTGTCGTAGCCACGGTCCGGCTGCAGCTGCAGCGGACGTATTTGATTCTGCTTAATGGCGCCCACCTGCTGCTCGGCCACGCCCACGCCATGGCCATGCCCACGCTGGCAGCGGGCGCGCCTATAGCGTCCCAGCAGCCGCAGCATGTGACGCAAGCGCGAGCTGCGCGTCGTCTTCAAGTTGGGCAGCTCAGTGGGCGTGGCAGTTGCCCCAGCACCAGCGTCCAGGCCACCGTTCAGACTTCTGATGAACTGCACCGGCAGCTCGCTGGCATTGATCTTGCTGGCCGAGAGCGCGGCGAGCAGATCGTTGGGCACATCCGGGCTGTCCGGGACGCTGGCGCAGCAGTTCCATTTTCGCCGCCAGCGCTGATGCTTCGATATATTCCCAGCCGCCGAGGCACTAGACGTGGGCGTGGCCGTCTGGCTAGCCAAGGTGCGAGTGCTGCTGCTGCTGCGCCCGGCGCTGTTGCTGTTGCTCTGGCTGCGGCTGCCGCGCAGCGGACTGCGCAGCTGAAAAGTGCACAAGGTGCATTGCTCTGTGTATTGCAGGTAGGAGGCGGCGCCCGATCTGGGCGGACGCTGGCGCGGCTCTAGCGCGGACTTGGCACTCGCCGCGGCGCTCACTCGCCGCTGCATCGAGGCGGCGGCGTAGCTGGAGCAGCAGTGGAAGGAACGTAGCGGCGCTGCCTCCGTGTCCAGCTCCAGCTGCAGCCGCTCGCTGCGCCGCTCCTGGAGTAAGGAGCACAAATAGATGGACTGGCTGGCCTGGTGGAACTCCCGCGAGCTGGCGCAGCAATGCAGGGCGGCGCCCGGAGTCAGCTGCTCGTGCTGTTGGTTCGGATGCGGCACGCTGGAGCAGCAGTAGAGCTTGGACGGATGCTGCTGGTGCGGCTGTGCCTGATGGTGGTGCTGATGCTGGTGCAGCGTGGGCAGATTGGGATTGAAGTGCACACCATTCTTGCCCTGCTCGAGCAGCTGCTTGGCCTTGGCCTCCTGCGCCTGCCGATGATTTCTGATGTACTCGTACGTCGTCAGGCCCAAGAAGGAGATGTAGATGTGGAAGAAGCAGAGGTGCAAGAGGAGACCTGCGCTTATGGCCGCCAGCAGGCCGAGCACGCCCAGCAGCAGCAAGTAGATCGTCTCGTGGACACCGATGCCGGCGACCAGCGGCGTCACGGTGTGATTCACCTGGGGCTGCAGTGCCGGCTGCAGCGTGTTCTGCTCCAGCAGAGCCGTAAAGTTCTGCAGCAGCGTTGGGAGCGTGGAGACTGTGAGATTGCTCAGATCCTGCTCCTGCTCCTGCTCCTGCTCCATCAGCATCATGGTGCCATTGCTCAAGCTGAGCGTCAAATTGATATAGTCCGTGGACTCCACGGGCAGCTCCAGCTGACTGCTGCACCAGTAGAAGCTCAGCCAGTCCGGGTGCACGTAGTAGAGCACGATCTGGCCCACCACGGCGGCCACGATGACCAGCGTGGCCACCACCGCACTGACGACGCACATCAGAAAGGCGACATAGTTCCGGGAGCCGATGCAATGATTCAACCACTTGCAGTGATGATCGAATTTGCCCACGCACTTGTTGCACACGGAGCAGTGCTTGGTTCGCGGCGTCGTTGTCCTTATGTTGCAGAGATGGCAGCGTCCGTTCTCGATGACATGACCGTGCTTGCTGCGGTCGAATTCCGGCACAATGCGATCGTTGCGGTGCACCCGCCGCAGCTCCTTGTCAGCGGGATCGGTCAGCAGGGCAGTCAGATGGGCCACAATATGCACCACATACAGGCCGGAGATCAGGCCATAGAGTGGTCCTTGGATGGGCGCATGAAAGCCGGGTATCAGTATCCAATAGCTGGCCAAGCCAAAGAGCAGCAAGACGAGCCAGCCAAACAGCTGCAGTGGATGCAGTGGCAGCTGGAGTCCATGCAGGCGCCGGCCGCGTCTATGCTGCACATCGGCTATGTTATTCTGATAGCTAATCAGCTGACAGAGGACGGAGTTGGTGGATGAAGCAGGATTGGCAGCAACTCCTGAAGATGTTGTTGCTGCTGCTGCAGTTGCTCCAGTCGCTGCGGTTGTTGCTGCAGCTGCAACTGTTGCTGCTGTTGTTGCTGTTGCTTTTTGTGCGTAGTGCTTGATGGGCGGCTCCTGTTGGTCGGTTAGGCTGGCAGTGCTGATGGTTATTATGTGATCCTGCTGCTCCTGCCGCTCCTTCTGCTGCTGCTGCTGCTTTGCTAATGGCGTCGCTTTGGCAGCGTTGCGCATGTTGTTAAAGATGATGAAAATGTGTTGGATGATTGAGTGATGTGAAGTGTTAGCAACAACTGGCACATTACAAATGTTGTTGTTGTTGTTGTTGTTGTTGCTGTTGTTGTTGTTGCTGCTGCTGCTGCCACGCCCACACTGGCGCGTATTTATATAAGCCACATGCAATGTATGCTGCACTACGCTCAACTTTTAGTTTTGTTTACTGTTGTTTACCGTTATTTTTCGCTGTTCTGCTTGTGTGGCTGGGTGTGTGTGTGTGTAGCAATGGCGCAGTTAATAATCACGCATAAAAACACGTTTACAAGGGGGTGGTGCTCATAGCTTTGTCTGTTGTCCTGCTGCCACCCCCATACACCAAGGACTCTTGCTCTATGATTTTGTTTTCTTTTGTTTTATTTTATTTTTAATTTTTACTACTTTTTAACGTATTTGTTTTGGGCTAGCCACACAGCACAGTCACTCGCACGCACACACAGTCAGCAATCAGAGCGAAGAGAGCGGAGTGAAGGATAGAGTGAGAGCTGTAGAGTAGCAGGTAGTAAAACCGAAAAACGTAACGCAACGCAACGCAACGCTCGAAACGTACCAACTCGCCAGACGGACGCGAAGCAACTGAGCCAAATGCTTTGTGCGCAAAGCTTTGCCAAAGGCTGCAATTGAAAGCACACGACGCGGCGAGGCGAAACCGAAGCCGAAGCCGAAAACCGAGAACCGAAATTCAGTTTGAAGTTGAAAGCGAATTGAAAGTGTGCGCTCCAAGCTTTGAGCAATTGAAAGCAGCCAATGTCTGTATGTCTGCGTGTTTGCTGGGTGGCTGGGCGATGTCAACACTGATGGAGTCAGAGAGCGTGAGAGAGAGAGAGAGAGAGAGACATGTCACAGCTGTCTGGTTGCCGGCAAAGCGTTTTTCGACTTAAAGACAGGCCAGGGACGACGGCAAACACACATACATAAACTAACTATCTCGATACATGTGTGTGTGTGTGTTTATGATTGTGTTGGGTATTGCTTTGAGGGTAGATTTTGCAGTGTGTAGAGGAAGTTGGAGTGGGAGGCTGCTCATATTTTGGAGATGAGCGCGTGAGAGTGGGCAATTACGGAGCTAAGTGAGAGAGAGATGGAGAGTACTATAGTTAAACTTATACAGAATAATTGTGTATAAGTATTAATTTAATTTTTTAATTTTGAAGTTAACTTTTATATTTTAATATTAGCATTTTTTCTGATTCGTATAATTTATATATAAATAATATATTTATATAACTTTCTCAAGTATCTTCTCTCTAAATATTTGGCAAGACACTTCATAGATTCGATATATATTGAGCCCGCTTCAACTCATAGGCACGACTCACGCGCACATCTCTGCTTCACCTGGTAAACAGGAAGTAACTATTATATAACGGTAAATGGGTCAGGCTAGGCAAGAACTTATCACCACAGATTGGCACGCACCTACGTTATGTTACTTTTTTTTATATTTTCACATTTTACGTTTTTTTTGGATGCTAGGCATCATTTTTTATTTATATCAACGGCCGTCCAGGTGTGGAAAGAGGCGGCGACGTTTTGGACTGTTTGTTGAAATGGAAAGGCACAGGCGAGAGCGTATTTGGAGCACGTACACTTAGTACTTGATGTGATTTTATTTTCCATGACAGCCGTGAGTAGAATTTCACACACACACACACATAGAGAGAGAGAGAGTCTTATCGACGACCCACTCACGCAAACACAGTCTGTCAGACAGTCGAAGCTATTTGGCAGATATTTATGCTAGATGCTGAAACTGTCTGTAGTACAAGCTTTTATATAAGAGATAGATATAGATGTATATATATAAATCTGTATGTATGTCCGTTGTTTGGCGTCTTAGGGCAATTCCAAATCAAGCGAGACTAATGACTGGCAGGACCAAATCGTAAAATTCAAATGCAAATTACCAATACAAGCACACAGAGTGAAACACACACACACACTTATACACTAAATTATGTATCAATAAAATAAGAAGAAAAGGCAACAACAACTTTGTTTATATCATAAAATGGAATTTGCGGTATTTGTGAGAAAATCTTATAGAGTTTGTTGTTGCTCTATACAGTGGATTGAAATGATTGAATCATAAGGAAATCCAAAAATAACTATAATATTCTATATTCTTATTTAAAGAAAAGTTCATATTAAATAACTTTCTGTTCTCTAAATAACAAAAAAATTTATATATAATGATATTTTCTTTAGAATATTAATATTACGATAATATTTGATATATTTCTACATATTTATAAATTCAGATAATTTATATAATTAAGAAATCTACTATAATATTTCTTTTTAAATTCTCTAATAAATATTCTCATTATATTTTTATATGAACATAAAAAACTGAGAATATATATTAGAAAATAAAAAGAAAATAAATATTATTTATTTTTCGATATATTTATATTATTTTTAAAAATATTTTAAAAATAATTTTATTAAATTAAAATTAAAATTAAAATACTAGAAGTTTTTGTTAACACTCAAAAAATAAATAATAGCCACTTTTGGCTTTTATCTAAGTTCAATAAAGTAGTATTAAATTATAAACAATAAAAAGAAACAATATCTCAAGTATTTTTGCCCAGGAAATTTTGATTGAATTATGGTTGAAAGAAATTGCATTTTGTGTAGTTTCCTTTTCAATGTGCGGCCCTAGGCAACGATAACAACAAGAACAAAGACGAGCCGCAGCGAGGGCAGCAAGGGAGAGCGGGGAGAGAGGGAGGGCACTCAACGTGAAGTGACAACAACGAAAGCTTTGATAAGCAAAAGGCAGAAGAAGCAGCAGCGCCACAAACCAAACAACAGAAAACAACAATAAACAAACAGAACGGTAAAAGTAACAAGTAAAAAGGACAAACGGAAGCTGTTAGTTTGCAGAGCAGAGAGAGAGAGAGAGCGAGAGAGTGAGATAGAGAGCAGATGAAAGCTCTCACAGTAGGCATGGCAGCCTGATTCAAGCATTCAAAATTTATACTGCAAATTCATAAAAACTTTATTTCAGTTCAATTTTGTTCTTTGTTTGTTAAGAATTAAATTCAATCACAAAAAAACATTAAAACCACAAAATATTTCTACTCATAATTATACTGAGATATAATATACCTCGTTCTTTTTCGAATGACTCTGTATATTGATCGATATACAACAAAATTCCATTGGTCTTAAGTATAGTCTGACATAGTTCACGCTGTAAGCAATCATGATTGATATATTATCATTGCCCCGACGGAACAATGTCACCAGCCAGATGATGACCAAGCAGCCCAGCTACAAGACTGGGCTGCCCATCAATAGTTTACCCGGTTGGGAGTTGATTCCGCTTAACTGTAAATTACCCATGCTCAAATGTCCGGGTAATCAGGTTATATTCTCAAAGGATAAAATTGGAAATTCGGTAAGATTTTAATTACAGGGAATATAGGTATTATCCTATTCCTAGTTGAGATATTTAAAAAAAGGAAGCTGTAAGCCCAGTTTTTAGCTTAAAGCCCCTATAGTCTACGAGTTATAGTAAAAAGATTAATATTTCCCATATGATTTTCTCCGATTCCAGTTCAAATGTAGCATGCAAGAATTCGATTCATCGGTAACGGTTCATATTCCCGAATATAATCCGTTGCACGATTCAAATTTGAAGACGTTCTACTCGAATGAGCGCAACTTAAAAAGATTACGTGAGAATGGCGAGATAACTGACGAGAATGAGGTGATATGCAATCTGAAGGATTTCAATCAATATCGTGAGGATCTTCACAAGTCTCAGCTTTACTATGTGCTGCAAGCGTATAGGCAAAGGGAGGCGGAGAGGCACGATCGTATGTTGATTGCCAATGCGGAGGGCATCTCTCGCAGGGATAACTTACAGACAGGTGTACGGCATCAGAGTCATGAGGAGGTGATGGCTAGGAAACTACTAATTGAAGAGGAAAAGCATGAAAGGAAAGTAAGAATCTACAATATAACGGAGGAGAGATTCAAGAGACTGGAGAGTATGTTAGCTATGCAGCAGATGCTGCTCGAGCATCGCAAAATGTTGACCAATATGCGAGTCCAGGCGCACATAAGTCTGCACCAGGACTTGCAGCGCAAACACCTGATCAAGCTGAAGAAACTCTTCCAGTTTAAGAAGGATCGATATAACAAGAATATGCGGAACTTATTCAAACAGCGCTTGATGAAGAACACCGAGGGACAAATACAATCGTGGCACAAACGCCTGTTCGAGCGCATTGCCAACCAGCGAAGGATCGATCAGCTGCTCAAGGAGGTTCAGGAGGAGCGAGAGTATTTCATCGAGACGCATATGGAGAAATATCGTGAGAAGTGGAGACGTATACAGGAGCAGATCAAAAAGCGCTCCCATGCCTACAGGGAGGAGAAGAAGTCCAAAGGACACAAGAAGAAAAGGAAGAGTAAGAAGAAGAACAAGAAGAGGGTCGTTGATCCATCGAAAGTTGCGGCACCTTCCTTCTGCGATGAGTATCAAGCGAGCTTTGAAGGTCTGCTCGATAGCGAGCTTTGCTACGCTCTTAATGCGGCCATTGCTTTGGGTGGAAATGCTCCGTTGACCTTTGACAAGGACGATCCCATCTACAAGGCCGCTCAGTATATACTGAATCACATATTGCTCGGCTTTGATATGGATCTGAGTGAGGATCCGTGTGCCATGCACGTGATGTCCGAACGCGTCATGAACTTCTTGTGCGATGCCAAGAAATATGTGAACTATGTAAGTTGCATGCAACATCTGCGGCGTATCTTCCACTAATACTACCCATTTTTCTACTCTCAGAAAGCTATACAGGTCATTGGCTTTGCCCGAGATAACAAGTCTATGGTGCTGCCATCGCCTCCACAAACGAAAACTAGCATTTCCAGCAAGAATCATTCACGTGTTTCGCATGTGTCGTTCAGTGGCATCGCTTGCACCATTGGCATGGGCAGCTATGAGATACATCCATTCGTGGATGTGCGTCCTTGCGCCGATCGTCGGCCAACACCGGCGGGTTCGCTGACCTCGCTGGTAGTTAACCAAATCGGCGATCAGGTCATACAGGAGAAGGTGCGCCTGCCCCACCTGAACCGCAAGGAGGTCATCTTCATTGAGCACTACTTGGTCAAGTTCAAGCGGGAACTGCTCGTTGGCCTGGACAAGCAGGTGTTCGCTGCCATCCAGTGTCACTACGAGAATCGCATTATGGAGGTGCGCGAGGAGCTGCTCGAGCTGGACAAGGACTTCCTGAACAATCAAATCTCTGTCGGCATTCTCAGTTATGCTGTGAATCCACTGAACTACGAGACGGCGCTGATGCTCGCGGTGAATGTGATTGCGAATCAAGTGATTTGGGAACTGCAGCAGTCGCTGCTTAAGCCGGGCGGTGAGCCTACGGTTATGGCCCATCCGATTAGCTGCGGCACCGACCGCGAACGAGAGCAGCGCGCTCTCTGCACTAACTAATAACTAACCAACTAGTTAACAACTCATCCTTTCTCTGTTACTGTCATATTAAGCACTGCGAACAGAATCCACAGGTCTACTCCAGTGTTTTGAGTGCGCCCAAATTTTATGTACAAAATATATATACACGTTATTACTCACTGTGTTGTGCGTATGTCCGATGTGTGTTTCTTCCTATTGTTGAACGCGTAATTGCACTTTATTTCACAGATTGCGACAAACGCAGAGTTCTTGTAAACATTAAACAAATTGCAGCATGGCACGCAACAGCTGACCGTTTGCCAGGGCTGCAATTCACAATCGGTAATTTGACAGTCACAGGAAACGTACACAAGGGCCAAGGGAGTAATTTAAAATTGGTAATAGAAAATGTTGAACTAATATTAGTTGTATCAGGCATATATTTGGCACTTCTCCCGACTTATTAAATATTAAAACATGTAATCTAATTAATGTTCCTATACTTTTTTCTTATCCGTTTTGCTTGAATGTGAAAGTCTAACGTTAAAACGAATTATCTTTGAATAAATCATAATCAATGATGATATGATCACCACCAATTTGATAATAGACATGGTTTTTTTCTATTTAATAGTAAGTTTATGATTAGCTCTTAACATATATACAAAGTAAACTTGTATACAAAATTAAAACTTATTTAGGAAAATTAAACTGCGCTCCATATGGGTACATTAATGGATTGTATGGGGCGCCGGCGGCTAGCAAGGGAAATGGATATGCTGCGGCACCCGGTGGCAAGTTCTTGTTAGATTGCTTGACAGTGCGCTTCCTTTTGTTTTTAGCCGCTGGCTTTGCCTCAGCGCTGGAATCACTTGATTCCGTTTCTGTGGGATCCTGTTCTAGATCATCTTCATCATCCTCGTCGTCATCGTCATCATCATCATCATCGTCGCTCTGTTTTGACTCAGCCTTTATTTTCTTTTTAGCCATTTTCTTGGACTTTTTATTCGCAGGACGTTTATCCTTTTTAGCCTTGGCAACTGACTGAGTTTGTAGCTGCGCCGATGGCAACTGTACCGGTAGCGCTGTCATTACACCACCGGGAAATGTGAAACGTTTCTCCATATTGAAGACGGCCAACTGTTGCATGTTAAACTCCATGAAAGCCTGCACAGCAATATTCAAATTTGGAGGCTGCGGGCAGCTCTTCAAGGTATGATACGGCGCCGAGCAATTCCGGCAGATCATCTGGCACTCAAACGAGGTGTGACCCTAGGTAAACAAAGATCTTCAGTATGGAAGATATCATAGGTATATAATGCACCTACCCTCTTATCGCAAATGCCACATGTATGCGCCGCCTTGTCTTTGAGTTTGCCTGTCTTCCGGGCCACCTCAGCGTCGCTACTGGCCTCGTCTTCATCCTCATCATTTTCATCCTCGTCTGGTATTGTGTATTTGCGACTGTCGTTGCCCATACAAACCACGTCATCTTCGGCTTCATTTTTCTTAGCACTCTTCGGCGACTTCTGTTGGATGTCTTTGACTGATGTTTTTCCTTTGACAGGCGTTGGATTTTCATCGGTAGATTCCTCGGAGGAGGATGATGAAGAAGAGGAGGATGGCGGTGGTTTAGCCACCGGCTCGGCTCTAACCTTCAGCTTAGCAGCTTCAGCTTTACCAGCTGTTGTCGCTTTGATCACCTCACCGGCTTCGACGCTCTCATCGCCGCTGCTGGATGAGCTGTCATCACTGCTTTCCGCCGGTTTGGCCACCGGCTTGGTTGGCGTCTCCTTCTTTTCCTTCTTTATGTTGGCCGGGTTGATGAGCGGCGTCTCAAATATAGGTGCAACTGCTGTTGCTTTCGCCGACTCAGGTGTGGGCGTTGCCAGTGCTCGACCTGTTACTTGCACTGACTCGGGTGCAGGTGGAGGTGTCACTGCTGGTGCCTCCATGGGTTTTTGATGTTTAGCATTATCATTGCTCAGCTGTCCATTGGTAAAGTAGTATATATCATTGGACATTTTGTCGTTGTACCAAGGACTAGCTGCATTGCCTGTGTTGATGCGTCTATCACGTCCACCGCCTCTATTTCCACCTCCATCACGTTCATTTCGTCCTCTCCTTCCTCCTCTGCCACCACCAAAATCTCTTCCACGACGTCGATCGTTACGTCCTCTTCCTCCACCGCCGCCACTGCCACGACCATTCTGCTTAAGTTGGCGACAGCTGTCCTGAAACTTTGTAAATATATCTTCGTCGTGTCCTCGACCAAAGCCATCGCGTTTAAAGTTATTATGCTCGCGTCTGTCGTCATTCCGTTGATCATGGGACTGGTCGACACTATGATCATTATATGAATAATAATAATCCTTGGGGGCGGTTTCGTTGCGCCAATTACCACCGGAACGAGTCTGTACGCTTTCATCCATTTCAATCCCGCCGCTTAGAAAACTATTTGGTCTGCTGCACGTGTTAAATAAGTATCGATGTTGATAGCCAGTGTCGAGTATGGCTCATATCGATATTACAAATTATTCGATTGGTATTAACGAATATGAATTTCAATTAAAAGCTTAAATGAGCTAAGTAGCAGATGAATTTTAAGGAATAAATAAAAAATTTAATCAAATAAAAGTCTCATCTATGTGAATATTTAAATTTTTTTCTGAAGCAAATTAATTTTGATTTGTCATCTTTACATAAAATATATAAGAGTCGATAGAATTGCGCTAGCCAATTTAATATCGTAGGAATCGATAAAAGTGATTTTACCAATATCTTATATCGAGTACAATATATTAGCGTGTTGTTTACATTGCAGAATCTTTAGAAAATGTTTAACGCCGATTTTAAAAAGCTTCAACGTAATTCAAATAAATTTAAACAAAAGTTGTCTGAGCGTTCTAAGAATTGGGGCAAAAAAAAGTTTACGCCGAAAGCATTTGGCCGTCCAGAACCTGAACCCGTTGAAGAGGAGTCCCAACCCTGGCGACATGTGAAAAACGACATTCTAGATGATGAGCAAGAACAACGAAGCGCCGCTCGCTTTAATATGGAAAGCCAGAACGCCAAAGAAATACTAAAGCAGCGCGAACAAAACCACCGTCGGAACATAATCGAAACAAGCCGCAACGAAAAACCCAAATGGGAATCGTTTGACGACAACGAAACGCCAAACAGGACAACCCAAAAGGATAATGTTGTCAACCGGATACAAAGAGATCCGAAGAACCTGTCCTTTAGGGAGCGCAATTTCCTGCGCAGAAAACTAACAAAAGCCGTGACCATAGAGAAATCGACCAGTCTCAATCAAACCATACAAAATCTGAAACAAAATCCATGTCTTTTAAAGTCGAAAAATAAATTTGGAGTATAAATCGAAAATTGTTGGTAAAAGTTTTGTTCGAAATAAGACAAATTGTAAAATACACAACATAAGTACACTACACACTTTATGTAAATCATCTTAAAAAATAGAAAGGAGTATAATGTGAAATGGGGTCTGCAAAATAAATATATATATGTATGTAAACTAAATAGTATGCGATGTCGATGTCCTCTCCCTCTCGCTCGTCCCGCTCAGCCATTTGCATTAGCCAATTTCGAAATTAACTGATTGTATTTACTATTTGAAGTAATGCTCTTTTTGGAGTTGCGCACCTGTTCCGGCGTATGTTGTAAAAAGTAGATGACAATAAATTCGAGTGTTTGATGGGCTTCCTTGGGGTACATCATGTTAAAGGTATAGTAGTAGCAGATCAATTGGGCAATTATATCTGGTATATCAGCGTCTGTAGCTGGAAACGTGCTCATTATTTGTCCCTCAATGTAGATCATTGCATCAGTATGGGCAGGCTCATCGCCAGCAGCAATGGGCGTATCTAAACGAGGCAATGAATATCATTAAAAACATCAATCTGTGATTGGGAGTGAGGTGTACTTACTGACTAGTGCCACCCAAGGCGCATTGGTTGGATTGATGTGCTGCAGCACATCTTTGGGCAAGGGTCCATGGTCGTATTGCTTGAATATGTAGTCGGGGTCCTCATTGAAATGGTATGCCAGCCCACGCACCATATTCGCATTGTTCTCCTCCAATGCGTTCACCTTTTTGTTTTTGGACATTTTAAAGAATTTGAACAATCGCTCCTTTTCGCCAGCGAAACGCTTCTCTAATTCACGCGGATCGATCGACATGAGCAGCTCGAAATGCTGATAGAGCAGTGACTTATTAAAGATATACGGCCAATTGTCCTTGATGGCCGTAATGTCTGGTATCTTTTCGCTATTGTTGAAAAAGGCGCGCTGCAACGGAAAGCATTCCTTCATATAGTCGTCTATGGTGGCTGTCTCAATTTTGGCAGCGCCACGATAACTGGATATCAGCAAATCTTTCTTCTCCTCCAGATCACGATTCAATACTAACGATTTGGCATTGCCATTCGATGCCACTGCAGTAGATCCGCCACTGTTTGATTTGCGTTTCTTACTGCTGCTGCTGGTAATGTGTAGGTCAGTCGAGCTGGTTCGCTTTTGTGGACGATTTAGCGCATTGTTACGATTAATCATTTTTGAGATTAGCGACTGTGGCGTTCTGGCAATCTGTTGGCCCTCCCGATCCTTTTCCAGCAATGAGTCGGGATACTTTTCAGCCGCCTGCTGGGCGACCTCGCGAAATACAAGTATAGGTATGTGTGAGGAGCGTTCGCGCAGTGCATCGACCAACAGATTGGCTAACGCATTGAGACGCTTGCCCAGACTCGTTTTGCCGCGCAACAATTTCATAATATCATTCGGTACCTTACTCCAAGGTATCGAAAATTCCTTAAACGGCACTGACGATAATTTTGAATTGCTTGGCGTGACACTAGCCAGCGAGAGAGTCTCATCATTCGACACTGTCGAATCATTGGCATTCGATACAAAACTGGGATCCAATGAGCTGCCCGCACGCTCTGAACGATTCAAAGGCGAGGGCGGAGGTAGTATAACATATTCATCGCTTTCGGCAAGCAGCATTAACAAAATCTTCTCCTTGGCTGCAAACAGCAGCACCTCATCTTCACATATCTCGCAGCCATTGCTTTCCAGTACTATGGTACTGCCAGTCAAGCCGTATTTGTGTGCTATGGAAAAGGCATACAAATTTAATTATAAATACATAATTATTAATTGTGAACCGTGGCTTACCTTTTTCAATAACATCCTTTCTACTGGGCAAGGACATGAATGTCTTTTTTATTTTACGATCGGCGCTGCATATTGTTATCAAAACCATTTCACTGTTTATTTCCGATTTCAATTTCGCTTTTTGCGCCTCGAGCACTTTTCCAGTGTCAACGTTGGAATGCATTTCTGTGTGTGAAACAAAAACAACAATAATAAACAAATTGAAGTTGCGTGTATGTGTGAGTTGAATGTGTATACAGTCTCATATATACTACGTACCGGAGCCTGTGGCTGTGCCCGTCGCTGTTTCAGATTTTTTTGCTGCTGTTTGTACACCATTTTCGTTTGGCGCAGCGGCCGCCGGGGCCGGGGGTTGTGGCTGTGGCTTTGCTTCATTTGCAGCATGCGGCGCTACAGCTGGACCGACATCCATGGCTAACAATTATTATTAAAAACCAAAATGCACACACAGCTTTCAATTTCAAATCGAGGCTTCTTCTTTTCTTTTTTTGTATAATGCCCGTGTATAAATTTGCACAAGCCAAACTCTGGCCAGGGATGTAATAAAACGCCACACATCGATATCTTTACCGCGACTTTAGCCGCTCGTAATCGATAGGCGATAACTGCAGAGCGTAGTGGGTGGTCTGCGGCAACTGCAATCAAACGCTCATTTGTTGCTTTCGTCTGTTCGCGGCGCGTTTAGTTTTTATTTTCACTTCTGGCATTTATTTTTGAATTAAATACTTTGTAAATTTAAGTAAAAGAAACGCGTAATTTAACTATAATTCGCAACACAAACATAAAAACGACACCAAAATGCGCTGATTGCGAGATTTCGTTTGGTAGGCCAAACAAGGCGCGACCGTCTGGACATTAATATTCACAAAAGGCTGCGCTTAATATATATAATATTAGTAAAAAATACATCGTTTGCGACAAATACAAAATGCGGACGTAAGTATGCAAACGGTGTCTCAGCCGTTTACACAAACGTATTTCTATTTTCTGCATATACACACGTATATATGTACAGATGTATACTGAAATATGCGCCTATTTTGTTTATCTAGGAGCTGTGTCTCTCTCGGTTGCCTGTTGCTGTTCAGCTGGCTTTCTGGTAGCTTGGGCAGCTTTAGTGCTACGAAACTAAACGCAAGTGCGACTACAGTTAGCTCCATTGACTTGGAGCCCATCAATGGCACTATGAACTATCGCTTGTATAGAAAGAAGGTCAAGGACGATAAGCCCTGGTTCGATGGACTGGATAGTCGCCATATACAGTGTGTACGTCGTGGGCGTTGTCTAGAGGTCAATGGAACTCATAATACATGCTTTGGCTCCAAGCTGTCCTATGCACTCACAAGCCTCAGCTTGACAGACTATCGCAAGGAAAAGGAGTTGAACGAGGCTTTGGGTAGTTATTATGCGTTGCGACATGTACCAAAATGCTGGGCTGTCATACAGGTAAGCGCAACTGAAAGTTACCTGAGTTATAAGAAACTAATGCTTCGCTGTTGCAGCCATTTTTATGCGCCGTCTTCAAGCCGAAATGCGAGGAAATTAATGGCCAGGATATGGTCTACCTGCCTTCATACGAAATGTGCCGGATCACCCTTGAGCCGTGTCGTGTGCTATATAACACAACATTTTTCCCGAAATTTATGCGCTGCAACGAAACGCTGTTTCCCATGAAATGCAGCAACGATGCGCGAGAAATGAAATTCAATGTAACGGGCAAATGTTTGACGCCCCTTGTGCCGGCTGACAATGCAGCGAGCTATTATCCTGGCATTGAGGGCTGTGGCGTGCAATGCAAGGACCCTTTGTACACGGATGACGAACATCGTCAAATACATAAGCTCATAGGTTATGGCGGCACGCTCTGTCTGCTCTCGAATCTGTTTGTGGTGGCCACATTTCTCATCGACTGGCAGAATGCCAACAAATATCCAGCTGTGATTGTGTTCTATATTAATCTATGCTTTCTCATCTCCTGCGTCGGGTGAGTGGACTCACAGTAAATCTCTCTATTATATAAGCTAATATATTCTATATATTTCGTTTCAGTTGGCTGCTGCAATTTACATCCGGCTCTCGCGAGGACATTGTCTGCAGAAAGGATGGCACATTGCGTCACTCGGAGCCAGCAGCTGGCGAGAATCTCTCCTGCGTTGTCATCTTTGTGCTGGTCTATTATTTCCTAACCGCCTGCATGGTTTGGTTTGTCTTCCTCACCTACGCCTGGCACTGGCGAGCCATGGGCCATGTCCAGGATCGCATCGACAAAAAGGGCTCGTATTTCCATTTGGTTGCCTGGTCGCTGCCACTGGTGCTCACCATTACCACAATGGCTCTAAGTGAAGTCGATGGCAATGGCATCGTAGGCATTTGTTTCGTTGGCTATATCAATCACTCGATGCGAGCTGGTCTGCTGCTAGGCCCACTCTGTGGTGTCATCTTGATTGGTGGCTATTTCATTACACGCGGCATGATTATGTTGTTTGGTCTCAAACATTTTGCCAACGATATAAAGTCGACGTCAGCGAGCAACAAAATCCATCTGATCATAATGCGCATGGGCGTCTGTGCCTTGCTAACGTTGATTTTCATACTAGTTGCAATCGCGTGTCATGTCACAGAGTTTCGACATTCGCATGAGTGGACAGAGAGCTTCAGGAAGTATATCATGTGAGTGGCTAGACAAACTATCTGGTAATCCAAGCTAATCCTTGTATCCTCTTTCAGTTGTCGCATCAGCTCCGTTTTTGATGAGAATAGCGCTTGTAAGATTGAGAATCGTCCAAGTGTGGGCATTTTGCAGTTGCATTTGCTTTGTCTATTCAGCTCAGGTATACTCATGTCCACCTGGTGCTGGACGCCATCCTCCGTAGAGACCTGGAAGCGCTATATTAAAAAGTGAGTAGCATCTGACATAATTTCCTATTTCAAATACTAAGCCTTCTTCAATTTGCTTTGCTAGAAAGTGCGGCAAGGAGGTGGTCGAGGAGGTCAAAATGCCAAAGCACAAGGTCATCGCCCAAACATGGGCCAAGCGCAAGGATTTTGAGGACAAGGGTAGACTCTCAATAACGCTATACAATACGCACACCGATCCCGTTGGCTTGAATTTCGATGTAAACGACTTGAACTCATCGGAAACGAATGAGATTAGCTCCACTTGGGTGCACTATTTGCCGCAATGTGTTAAGCGTCGCATGGCTTTGACTGGAGTCACAGCTGGTAATACGAACTCCTCCAGTCAGGGTCATCAGGCTGGACGAAAGAATTCACTGGACTCGGAGATAAGTGTGAGCGTGCGACACGTTTCCGTTGAATCGCGACGCAATTCTGTGGACTCTCAAGTCTCTGTAAAGATAGCTGAGATGAAGACGAAGGTGGCATCGCGCAGCAGGCAACATGGCAAGCATGGCTACTCAACGAGCAGCAATAAGCGTACGCAACGACGTAGAGATTTCATTGCGGCCAGCAATGGACGTGGACGTGGACGTCGCGAGAGCAGCACCTCGGTGGAGTCACAGGTGATTGCACTGAAGAAGACCACCTATCCGAATGCTAGTCACAAGGTGGGCATGTTTGCCCACAGCACCAAAAAGCACAACAGCAGCAGGCGACGCAACGCGGGACTGGATCCGAGCATCATCAACGATTTTATACAAAAGAATGGACAATTCATATTGCCATTTCTGCAGAATCAGGGCATGACCACCTCATCCGATGAGGAGGAGAACTCGCGAACCTCGTTCAAGATACAAGATCTCAATGTGGTTGTCAAACAGGAGGAGGATGATGACGACGAAGATGATGGACCCAAAATTCAAGAGCTACCCAACAATGGCAACAGCTCCAAGGCATTAGAGCACTTCCTGAAGCACATGAAAAAGTCCAACGAATCCAATTGTAATGGCAATGGCAATAGGCATTCGCGCAATTCCCAACGCAGTCGCAAATCACGCAAGGAGCACAGCAAATCCCATCGTGAATTGGAGTTGGATGTCGATTCGAATAGTGATTTTAAGCAGAACTATGCTAGACAGCTGGCCGCAGCTCTGGATGCCAATGCTGATTCGCTGAGCTGCTCCTCTGTGGAGCTGGACCTACCACTGGGTCTGGGGTTGGGTGGCATGCTGCACAGTTCCTACTCGGGCAAATCCAACTCACGCAATAGCAAAACCAGTTGTGATGTGGGCATACAGGCGAATCCCTTCGAGATAGCCAATCATACGCTGCCCACCTATGGCAACGAGGAACTGCAGCAGGCGATGCGATTGCTCAACGCAGCGAGTCGCCAGCGCAACGAAATCAACTGCGACGATGCGACCGAAATGCAAACGCTGCTTAATCCGCGACACCATCATGGCCATCATCATCATCATCACCACCACCACCAGAAGGAAGCAACGTTGTTGAGTGAATCGGATAAACTAAAAATGTTGCTGCTGCCATCCAAGTAGGGCAACAAATCGAAATGCATTTACTTAAGTTTCTATACAAAAAAAAAAAAAAAAAAAAAAACACAAAAACAGAATCTTCCATAAGCTTACGAATACTCATAGCAATTAAGTTTACAAACTTCAAATTTTACAAAAACAAGCATTTATGTGCCTTGCATCTATGTATAATGACTGTTTCCTTAAACTAGTTCATAGTCTTATATAGTTTTTATATATCTATATATCTAAATGTATGTTGTTTTAAATGTACAAATTGTCGCCCCTTTTGGGACAACGCACACAACGAAAGCGAACGAAATTGTATTACAAAGTGCCTAAAAAACGTTTATATTTAAACATTTTGTAACTAATAAAACGATTTTAAATCCAAATACAAATTTATTTGAGTTTCAATTATATTAGACTTAAACATGGCTGCAGGGCGAGGGGCTTGCTTCGACTTACTTTGGACACTTGGGGAAATTATTGCAATAGGCATTAGTATGCATATATTTTCTTGTATCTAGAAATAAATTAAGCGTCAATTAAATTGCGAACTTTGAAGCTTAGGAAAGTGAATGATAAGCCAGAATTCAAATTAAACTACTTTGCCTTTGAGCTAAGGCAACTAAGCTAACTAATATACTTCGTTAAATAGTTGATGGAAATTAAGAGATAATATCAGAATAAAAATTTTCTTTAAAAAAAACTGAAATATTTAATAAAAAAATTTTTTTTCTACTAAATAAATGTGTCTTTATAATTTAAATATTTTTTTTTTCTTAGATTACGTTTTTTTTTAATAGTTAATATATTTTTATATAATATATTTTCAAATATAAATATTTTTTCAACAAAACTCTTTGAATATAAATATATTTTTTTAGTTTAAATATATTTTAAAAATCAAATATTTTTTAAATAAGTCAAGAATATAGTGCAAACTAATATTAATTGAAATACTATATGCAACATCAATGGTTCTGTAGGGCATTACACTTTCGACTAGCCCGAGTCATACACTCCCTCAATTAATTCAGCCTAGCTCACATAACCATTGATATTATATGGATTCTCTAAGTAAGGCGGCAGTTGTGCTCAGAATAATAATAACAATTATAATTGAAAAACATATAGTTATAAATATAAATAAAACACAAAATGAAATTCTATTTCTTTTCCGACTCGACTCTCCAAAGTTTCGGTGTTTATTAGTTCTATATATACAGATAGAAGACGTTCCGCTGAGTTATAAAAATAGATACGAAACTGTAAACAAACACTCGTAATGCTAGAGTATAAAATACAAATAAATAAGAATGTAGCAGACTTAGATACATAGAACATTTAATTAATAACCTCTGGACTTGCGTGAGCTGAAACTTGTAGAGCAGGTAGCTTAAGCGACCCGAGGGTCACTTTGTTTCAGGTAAAAAGTTACCTGCGAACAAGATTGGAACGTTTTTCTAGAAAAGTCACACTTGGTTGGGAAATAAAGGCACATCCGCCGCGGAACAAGGGAGTTTTTCGAAGCTGGAAGTGGTAATGGGAGGGCTAACAGCAGGTTGTTTATATTCCAGTACGCACACGCACACACACACACGCGCATACATGTAATTGCAGTGCAGCGATCATAACAGAGGAGTTAACGCACAGCTGTTCATCGCGTACCAGGGCTGCACTACAAGCTTTCTTGTTGGGTGTGGCGGAACACCCACACAGCATCCAACAACAACTGCGTTGCAGTTTGGTAATTGATTTACTCTAATTTCAACTGACTTTTATGGCGCCAAATATTTGAATGTATGCAGAAAAGAGCGTTTCACAAAAAGAATTAAGTTAAATTGTTTTTATTCAAAGTGACACTAGAATTAAAATTTACAATTTAACGCAGGTAAGTTTTAAGTTGTTTGTTTTGCTGTGCTTTTTGTTTGCATTTGATATGAATTATTAGGCAATTAATAAATTAATGATGCTCATCTAAGACAATATAAACAACGCATACTTGCAAAAGTGCAATCTAATACTTGAAACGCTATTTAGCCAATTTACTAAAGAGTTTTTGTGTAGCATTAGATATCAACAATTTAATTAAGTTTTCAATTCGTGTAAAATTCATCATTTGTCATCATCTTTTTTATTGACTACTTGAGGGATTTTGTAAGACATACAGCCTAGTTGGATTTGCGCTGCGACAGTTTGACTTCCTTGGCCCAAACAACACTGTTGATGAACTCGCCGAGTAGATAGAGGGCAAAGGTGAAGCCAAGCACAGCGACGAAGAATAGAATACGCTGGGGCAGCTGCAGGACCTCCAGAACAGGATATACCCAGACATTCGAGTAGTGCTTGATAATGTGTATCCAGACCAGATAGCTGCCCATGAAGATACCCAGCCCAGTTAAGCCCTTGCTGCGTGTGGGATAGTGACGATATGATGTAAACATCTCCAGGACGATGAAGACAACAATGTTTGTGTGCAAAATGTGATTTAGCCAGCTGTCGAAGGATATCGAATAAAATTAATCAATAATTCATAAAAATAGATAAACTGATGCCACTCACCTGGGGAACACGGGATCCAGAACCTTGGGGAAAACAAGTTCACGATCGATGGCATAGAGGGTCCAGAACGTTATGCCCACATTCAGGGCTACGGGAAAAGCCAGTGTCGACATCAGCCAATCCTTGAATTTGCGTATAGCGGGCGCACGCCGTGGAACCAGCTCATTCGTGCCCACAAAATCATTCACGAGGGAGACAATGTAATATAGTGCTTGTATTATCTATAAGTGCAAGGAGATAGGCACGTTATTCTGGTAGCTCAAAAGGGGGTTGATTAGCTGTCAATTGAGGTGGAATAAATCGCAAACCGCTAAATCACTCAAGCTTGACAACAAAAAAAATAACTCAAAACGGTTGGCATTACGTGTACAGATTCAAATTGGCCTAAATGGCTGTAATAGCCGGTTAGTTAGACACGCTTATCTGTAATCTTACCGCATCCAAAAAAGTAAGATATTTGAACTTTCCACCAAAGGGATGATAGATTAATTTTGAGTTGGGATCTGTTTGTGCAGGAAATTCAACGTATTTATAATCATAATATATGGCATAGGTGAATTGTACGGCTGCTGTCAGGTGCAAAAGTGTACGCAGCGCGCCAAATACACTTTTGAATAGCGAATTCGTCGCGGTGTTTGACTGCATTTCTATGATGTATTTATGTTTCTTTTATTGCAGTTAATTGATTTTTCGCAGCCGTAACAACATCAACCGGCCACTAAAAAATTTACACTGAGGACGGTTGCATTGTTGTGTGACCGTGAAGCCCAACATGATAAATTATCGATGCTTTACAAGGATTTTTGTATCGATTCTTGGCCTTAAGTTGTGTGGCTGGGCACACTTTTAAATCTTCGGCGCTTTAAATTGAATAACGTTTATGATAGTGTGACAAACACGTTACTTAACGTCCTCTAAATAGGCAAAATGCTTAGAATTGAGTGATAAATAATATCATAATTCATTATAAAAAGTAAAATTGCCTAAAACATTCTTTTAGTGCAATAAAATATACAATTTTCAATGTATAGTCAAATGCTTTTATGTGTTATCTATGCAGTTACTATCAATGTTTCAATAGGTGAAAACGCTTGATGTCATGATGACCAAGCATTTGTGCTTAGAGGTATAAGTAGAATAGATTATCTATTTATTTTGAACATAATTTTATGAATTTTATTATGAAATGGTAATAAAATTTTTTAATTTCAAAATTAACAGAGTGTATATCACTAGAACTAACATATCGTTATTGATACGATCATCGCTTGCACTTACCGCACAGAGAAATGTTAAGAATTTAAATTGGCCACCGAATGGAGTCGAATTTGGTAAGTCTAGGGTCTGCACATGGTAGGTGGCAAAGCTTAATTGAATAGCAGCCGTTAAATGTAAAAGATATTGCAGTCTACGATAAATTACAAAGAACATGGAGCCCTCACTCTTGGACTTCGACTTCGGTTTTGCCATGTTTAACACACTAAAGGTGACAATCAACTGATTAGTTGGTAGGTGGAAAACCGGCGACAACCGAAATATATGTGATTATATATATATGTATTTATTTTAAAATCAAACATTAAAATTTAATTCGTGCAATGTGGGAGACTGATAAAGTTCCTTATCAGTGGGGCAATAGCAAAGCGTTAACATAAAACTGTAATTGAATCTCATTGGAAGTAAATTCAGCTAATCAGTTATATATATACACACAAAAAATTAAATTATATATCTACGTTTATATATTGTGACCTACAGCACATCAGCCGTTAAAGATACGCTTTTTGTAATTTAACAGACTGCATTTTAACAGCATAGCTGTTAAAACGATATCGATGACCAGCCAGGGCTGCAATTGCACTTACCGCACAGATAAAGGTCAGGAATTTGAATTTGCCAGCAAATGGATGGAAAACTGATCTTGGCATTTCCAAATTATGGAAGTAGTAGACTCCATAGTTGAATTGTATGACAGCCGTAGTATGCAGAAGTAATTGGACAGCACGATTGAAACCTGGGGACGTGGAGCCCTTTCTCTTAGGCTTGTTTCTCGCCATGCTTAGCTCACAAAAGTCAACTTTATACTGATTAGCCGGCTGTAGCAGGCAAATGCAAGCAACAATCTAAGTATATATTCTATATGTATGTATATATATGTACATACAGTTAAACATGTGCATATGTGCGTCCCGCTGATAACGTCGCTTATCAGTGGAGCAATAAAAACAAAATCGTATTCAGAGAGAACATTTAAACTGAAACAGAATTTGAGTGGAAATTAAATTTACTTTCACCTCTACAGTGGTAGTGAGCTCTCCAACTGTGCTTCAAGTGTACGAGTGGGTGGGTGGGGGTGCCTATATATAGATGTCTAGCTGCATAAAAGCTATTGAATATGTTCTCGCCGCAACTAATGCGAACTATCGATTGAATTTCGAGCTTCGTTTGAAAGCCGCGTGAAGGTCAAGGGACAAACCCAAGCGATGTGACGCACCACTAGCATATATATTTAATCGCCATGCATTATTCAGATGAGAAATAATCGATATTGGTATATTTTCGGCTATCGCTAATGTGATTATGCTTATCAACGGAAATTTGAATAAGAGAACTAAATTTGTATTATTTAAAGCGAATTGGAACTATCATGGAATATTTATATTTATTTATTATATTTAATTTTTTTAAATCTTTAGATACTTCATTTATTTGGAGTAGATATATTATATTTCCGTTCATTCCTTGGTTTCCGCCTCTTGCTCACTTTCGCTGTCAGAGGACTCCAAATTGATTTCGGTGAGCTCCTGCTCCTCCACGCTGCAGCTGTCCAGCTCTCCAGTTTCCACCTTGGCTGTCATGGCAGTTGTCTCCGGCTGCTCCTCAATGACTGCTGCCACCTGTTCGCCCTGCTCGAACATGGGATTATTGAAGGCACGCTCGCGCACCTCTTCGCTCTCCGCATCGTAGCCAATGACAGCCAGGCGCTCCACTGCACTGCCGCCCGCTCCTCCCACTCCGGCTCCAGCTGTCGCATTATCAAAGCGATTGAAGAGTAAATGCTGTGGCAGACGCAAGTCCAGGTGATGCCAACGCCAACGCCTGGGATTGTGTATCCATTGCGGTATGCGATTGAGGTACGGATTCTCTGGCATAAAGTGGGCGAGCATAATCACGGAGACGACGCCCACTAGCACAACGCAGAAGAGTATGAGCAGCACCGAGGCGAAGGTCACATTCGGATTGTAGGGATGGCCAGCATAGAAGAGTTTCAGATTCTTCTGCTCAGCCAGAAACTTGCTCGCATTCCTCTGGGCAGCGAATCGTTTCATGAACTCCACACTGCGCTCGCTGTAGCCCTGTCGATCCACAACAAGCGCCTGCAAGGCATTGCCAAATGCTCTGGAGCCCACGTAGTTCACATGCAATTGCAGCTCATCCTGCAGCTGCTCCTTGGCCATAAAGTTGTTAATGAGACTGATCAAGCTCTTGCGATCCTCCTCCACGCAGTGTTCGCTCTGCACATGCATCATGGCTCCACAGACCAAACAGCAGCCGTCATTCGTGCGCAATGGGGAGACGCAATGGGGCACTTCGCACTGGGGCTCCACATGGGAGCAGACGAGTTCCAGCAAATTTTCATAGTCCTTGTGACAGCCACATAGTTCACCTCTATAGTACTCCACGAACACATTCTGGGCATTGTGGAAGAGCAATTGACCCAGATCTCTCCTAAGCAGCTCCTGCAGATAGTTGCGAGATATGGAGGAGCCCGCCAGGATGAGCTGACCCAAGCGCAGAAAGTGCACATTCTCCAAGTCGAAGGAGAGTGGACCGCTGTTGCCGCTGATCACCACATGCTCATCATCGCAGGGCACCCGGTCCAGGTCGAAGTAGCTATCGATGGCTGAGCTGCTGGAGGAAGCGCTGCTGCTGCTGGGCTGGCCACTCCAGCTGCTGGGATCGAACCATTTGCTCGTCTTGGCTGGCTTCAAGGAAGCGCGTCTCTCATCGCTGCCACAAGCTCTGTTCAATCCTGCGCCCGATCCCAGTTGTATGTTGGCGTCCTCTGCCAGCAGCAAGCCACCCAAACGAGGCAGCACAAATCCGCCCACAGCCAGCTCCTTGGGCAAGGGCAGCACAGCCGGATAATCGCTGGGAAAGACAACCAAGTCCTGGGCACAGGGCAGATAATCATCCAGCCAGGCATTGGCATTATCGAACGCGGCGCCAGCACTGTGCCACTTGATGTTGGTCGTCTCCGCCTCCAGCGAGAGCAAAGCGAACAGAACTACAAAAATCCATTGCAACATTTTCACTGCTCAGCAAATTGTAGACTGAAGAACGACAATATGTGGGCTGATGCTGTGACGGAGCTGTCATTAGTTTTGGGGGCGTTACTGCAGCTTAAACACAAGCCAGAGCAGACAGTTACACTGCTCAGCAAAAGCTAAAAACTATTTTTATTCATTTCCATGCAAGCAACAATCATTGCTTTGTCTACGACCAAACCCTGTTGAGCAGTGTTGTCAATCAGTCAATCAATTTGCCTTCCTACACAGAGCAATGATGACCTAAACAAAATTTAAACAATTTTCTATTTCACATTCTGCACTTGTCGACGAAAATTAACAAAGAAATTTGGGGCATTAAACAAATTTTAAACATTTTGGCTATTAGCTATTATTGTGCAACTAAGAAAACGAATTAGTTTCCATGAGAATGTTAATTATCTTTTGCTTTTAAGAGACTGAGCGAAATGGAGGTAAAGAGGGCAAGAGAGAGGATGAAGGAAGGAAGGGTACGGGCTCAGTAGTCCTACAAGTCTAATTAGAATCTTTTGCTAACAAAAATATGTTTAAAAGAATTTTTAAAAATATTTGATTGCTTAATTAAAGAACAAATGTGTTTGAATTATATATACAAAATATTTCAAATATTCAAATTATGTAGCTCAGTGTAAATTTTTTTTTTAATTTACAGAAAATACTAAGTTAATGATCACATTCATAATAATATCTAGCCTGATATATATTTAATTTTATTTTTAAAAAATATATTTAATTTTTTCTTAAAAAATTTGAATAGTTCAAAAAATCGTCGACTAAATCTTTATTTTCCTTTCTACATTTAAAGCTATAAATGATTTTCAATAAATTTGTTCAAGTAATAAATTGCTCAAAGTCAGCGAAGGAGACGAACGTGTGTCCATATGCATGCAAGTTTGCGATAGCTAAATGTATATCTATATATATACTATATACTATATATAATAGTATAGCTGCTCTGATACAGATTCGCATAGTTGCTTCTTTTGTATTGCAATGCATTTGTGTTGGAGCAAAGGGCGAAGAGGAGGCGGAGAGCAGCGTTTATTTTCATTTTGATATAAACAATCGAAGTAAAGGAGAGGAAGAAGCAGTTGGCATGCCAAAACAATAGCAAAAGAAAATCTCAAACCGGATGGTAATGGTGCGTGTGCATGACCCGGCTCCAGGCGATGTGCCATGGGTTCCACATGAAAGCCATTTGCCAAAAAAAAAAAAAAAAAACACAGCACTACGAAACAAATAGCAAAAAAATAAATCCAAAATCCACGTGCTGAGATATCAGCAAATAGATGGAAAGCACTTTTTTCTCGTTTGTTTTTGTTTTTGTTGAAGATCAAAGAATTTATTGAGATTATAAATCAAGGGCGAGCAAGGTCGAGCTAAATTAAAGATAAGCCTTAAAAAAAACTTGGGAAAAGATTCTTTATTTAGAAAATACACGAGCTTAAGTAGCGTAGAAGATGTTTGTTTTATAGATAGAAGAACTAAGCCGTATAAAGATTTTCATATAGATGTTGAGAGTAGCAGATTGAGATGAGCAGATTTACTGAGTTTATTGTGAACTAGAGCAATCGGTCAATCTGTGAAGCAGTAAAGTAGAAGTCAATCATGGTCAATCAGTCAATCAGCAACAACCAATCAATCAATAGGTCAGCCAGCCTGCCAGTCAAATAGTCAACCAGTCAAAAAGTTGGCCAATCAATCAGTCACGCAGTCTGGGCAATCATAAGCTAATAGTCAATCAGTCAATCACTCATCAATCAAGCAGGAGCTTCGTATATAGTTGGTCAATCAATCAGTTGAGCACTCTAGTGCTCATCGCACTCACGCTGTGAGTCAAGCAGTTCACCAATCGGTTCAACAATTCCAATTATCAATTACTCAACCAGGCAGGTAGTCCATTAGTTAGTCAATCGTAGATAAATCTACCACTAAAACAGTCAGTGAGTCAATCAATCACTCATTAAGTTGCTCATACTAAAAATACTCCCGCATAATTAAATTTACTTGCTCATAAAGTTCAATAGTAAATCCAATAAGTCAATCAACAACAAAAAATTTCAGATATTAGATATTATCTAATCTTTTTGATTTATTGCATTTCGCTTGCCAAGTGCTCTGTGAAAATTCAAATCAATGATCGAATCGAGTGCTCAAAATATTTTACGAGATGTAAATGAGTTGCTCCCAGGCAACAACAGGCCCACCCCCCTCCCATCCCTCCTCCGACAGACCAGTGGGGGGCCGTGGGGCATATTTAAGATAATCTGGCATCTATCAACGCCAATAAAATCGGCCACGAAGATGCTGGCGGCCTTTTGTTTTTGGACCAATTTGATTTGTGGCCAGCTTTACAATTCAATAAAAATCGAAAAACAGCGAAACAAAAAAAATCTTTTTCTCTCTGTGTTTTTACGGAAATTTCGCGCAATGAAAATAAATATTGCAAATTCTTTACGACTGACTGTGTGTGTGTGTGTGTAACACTTTACAGCGACAACAACTGAATGGCTGGATAATGGAACGAATGGCATTTAAAATGTATCTGCAAGATACGTGCATGGAAAATGTATCTGCAAGATACAGCATGCAATTGCATCCAGTTGTTGACCCCTCAGCGCGAGAGATGATTAAAACGAAACACATAGCAAAAAATGAAACGAAAATCGACACAGCAGGCAAATAAACAAACATATGGCAGACATAAATGGGAGACAATAATAAAAAACTGATTATACCCTGTAAATATTAAAGAAGGTGAAACGAGGGCAATCGCAATGTCGGCTATCTTATGTATATATTGCTAGGCTGTTTCTTTGTTATCGATAAATATCGATTTTGCAAGGGGACAATCGACAACGAGTTTGTGTACTGTTGGTGTAGAAGTGTTCTTATTGCAAATGTTGCTTAGGTTTACTTTTGTTATAATATGAATTTGCTAATATCGATAAATATCGATTTTAAATGGAGCATAAAAGCAACAAGTCTGTGTGTATTTAAAGTATGAGCCAGCTTTTGCTGATACAATTGAGATATATTTTTACAAGTTTTATATATTTATCTAACCATATATATTTATGGATAAAAATCGATTTTAGAATATCAGCTAAATTAATGTGCGAATTGGGCGTTTAAGTATGTTCTGTTGAGATGACTTATGATTATTATCGATCATTGTTATTATTATATTATTGGCACATTGAATAGGTATTGTATATAGCTACAGGGCATCATCTAGTCATATACTCTCTGTTCCTGCAGTTCTACTTGTTTCTTGTATAATTGAATTCTGGAACACACTTGAAACGAATTGCGGCTGCGGTCGTCGTATTTCCGTCATTTAATAATGACCACGATTTATATATACATATATCATATATGTTTCATATTATTTATCTTGATATTGTGCTCTTCAACTTACCAGCGACCAATAGCTGAGAAATCTCAATTTCTGTGGAAAAGTTTCGGGCACCAGACGACGACTGAAGCTCGTCTTTAATTTGTAGCTGCGTTGCACCTCGAAGCTGCTGTAATACAGTCCATAGGCAAACTGACCCAGCGCACACAGATGAATGATTGTCACAAAGACACGCGATTTATAAAGCTCCACTTTGGTCATCTTGTATAGCTCTAAATAAATAGTATGTATAGGAGTTTACTTTAATTTACCTAACTTGGCTAAGATGTAGTTTGTTTTGGCCCAAAGGGAGGCAAAAATATCAATTTTTGTGACTTGAATATGAAACGAATGTGAAAATTATAAAAGAACTTAAGTCGGGAATGCGCGACTAGGAAATACCCATATATACTCAATATTTGTCGATTGACTGAGGGAAGTATTTTAAATTGAACTACTCGACTATCATTTGAAACCAACTTGACCTACGGCAATAGCATAAGGCTTCCAACAGCCGTATGAGCTGTGGTCAAATAGCTGAAGTCTGTTATGATTTTCTTGGGCAAGAGCTCCAAGGTTAAAATATCCCTCCTACATTCATGCATACGAACCCATTACCACAAGGACAAAGAATATATATATATACTTTATAGCTCCCAACTGCCAGTCCAACTGCCACGCTTCCAACCGCCTGTCACAATCTATTTAATTAAAGCATTTTACTGTTTACCCTGTTCACCCATATCCCATGGGCAAAACTATTTGCAAACCACAAAAAAGCTAAACAAATAAAGCAAAGGTGGACAAAGGTGTCGCAAAAAAGCTAAAAGTCTTAGCGTTAGGCTTCTTAAAGCTTGACTGCATACAAATTTGAAATCAATATTTGACATAAATATTTAAACGAAGCAGAAATAAAAAGAAGAGCTAAATATATCAGTCTGGGAAAAAAAAACTAAACTAAAATTTCAAAATGCATAAACAAATGTTTAGCAAGCCACATAAATTGATGAGAATTTGCCTGTCGATGTTTATAATTTTTACATATGTTAATAAGTTAATGGATTTTATGGCTAGTTGTTGATTGTTTCAATTGTCTGAATTTCGAAACAAATCTTTTTTGCGCACACGACGTAAAAAATTTGGATTTTTTATGTAGTTCACTTTTTAAGTTAGTTTTATTTTTTTTTTTATTTTTTAGTTTTGGCTGATTTTTGTTTTGTTACGCGCAAAGAACTGAGCGTATGGAAAACTGGAGTCGTACTGGCAGATTGTGTGAAAATATTGCTCATACGCCGCATTGGCTCGATGTTGCTTTTACTTTCGTCCACAGACGCACACACACACACACACACACATTTGTACTTGTGCTGTTGCTTCGCATTGCGTGCAACGGATGCGCATGTCCAAAATTTGTACACACTTCAGTTGCGTTACTCTTGGCAGCCGCTCAGCGTTTGTTTGGACAAACATAACAAACATATGTGGTAGCTAAGCATAGGCTAAACAAACAAGACCATACGCAATACTGCGACATAAACACATTTTGCCATATAGATAACGGCATGTGCAAACAAGCACATTTAAATCGATTAACAAGTACGCGCCATTTGAGCTATCGTTATCGCACATTGTTATCAAAAAACAGCTGTTTCATGCTGCAGCCCTGGTGCTTTGTTATGTCTATCAAAAATTTCGAGCAGAATTTTATCATTTACTCAATTAATTGATATTTGCTACTTTACTTTATTTAAACTTGATCAAAAGTAATTGAGTTTCATATAAAAAAAAGCCGTAGAGTACTTGTGCTTCCAGAAGTTTGCTAAGAACATAGAAATCTGACGACATTTCTGGCTTTCTATCTATTTCTCAAGGAGTTGTGCTTCAAATAGTCATGTAACAATTGCCTAAACTTAAATTATATGCATATCAAATTTAAACAGCCCGCAATTACATAAATCAATCAACAACAATGTCGTTAGCTTCAAAAGTGACATTAGGTGCTGCGGTTTGTGTTTCAACTGCCATTATAGGTTATGTTCACTATAAACAGTCGGATGACCGGCAAGTGCGTGAAACTCTTCAATGAAATGAAGTATTAATCGAAATTCATTTACAGCAACAAACTGCACGAGGGTGTTTTGCGTGACGTAGAGCAGCAGCAACGACGCAAGCACGAAAACCGTTACGCACTGCAGCAACAAATTGACATGACCAAACAATTAAAAGCAGCGCGGGAAACACAGACTGCGAACCAGCCGGGCGTGTTGGACACATAAGCAAAGGAAACACCGGATAGGAATTGGAGCTAGATTCAAAGTTTTGACCATCAATATATCAATCAATATAAAAAGCGCGCCAAATCTAACGCTAGTTAACTTGACTTTTCGGCGTTCACACAATTATTGTTTTCGCTTTGTCTATATAATCTTTATAATTATTACTCAATTTTATTATTACGAATGTGTGTATAAGTAATTACATTTCTAATGGGCGCTCGATAAAATAATTCACATCGTGTCACGGTTGGTTTGTACATATGTGGTGGACACCCCTTACTAAATCATAGAAAAACAAAAAGGAGACTGCAGAGCTGCGAAATACACGTTAGTTGGCGTTCATTTGTCCGTTTTCTCTCACATTGTCGCCAAAAATGTAGTTGATAGATAGTCCGAAGTCCAAAACGATATTTGGACCATTAATATCGACCTCCACCCCCTCCTCCTCCGCCGCCTCCTCCACCACCACCTCCTCCTCCTTTACGTCTGTCGCGGTCGTTGCCATCACGATCGTTATTACGATCGCCTCGATCCGTGCCACCTCCAATGCCACGCTCACCACCACGATCCGTGCCGCCGACAATGCCGCGCTCGCCGCCACGGTCAGTGCCGCCGCCGATGCCGCGATCTTCGCGTCGACGGCGCGGCGACCGGCTGCGTGATCGTCGTCGCGGGCCACCGGAACGAGAACGTGAACGCGAACGATTGCGTCGCCGGCGCGAATAAAGGTACCTCCGCAACTCTCTAGAGATGGGCTTTAGGTGCATGAAATTGCAAAAGCCGGAACGTGTGCATTCACCCATTTCGTACTGTCTGCAGCAGGCCTCACGGAAGTCGGTAACCGGCGACAGTTCCGAATAAACCGGCCGCCCGCCAAACCAGCGATTGTTCAAATCATTTGCCGCCTTTTCGGCGTCGGCCTCGTTGCGGAATTTGATGTACACATTGCCAACCAAATGGTCGCCTAAGTTATCGCAAACGTTCATCTCCTCGATTTCTCCGTACTTGTCTTCGCACTCGACGAACACATCCTCAAAGAAATTGTCATAATGCTCCTGCATCTCCTCGTCGGAGACGTTCGCCACCAAATGTGATCCGTCCGCCGATTTCGCAGAATTCTGAGGATTTACGTAGAGATTTTGCAGCAACACCGTTTGAGAAAATGTCGGCTTATTGTGTATGCGGGAACAGCGATCGCCATGCCGGCACGCTCCGATTTTAAAGTAAAACGAGCAGTTGACTCTGCAATATGTAAATAGTTTGTGTTATTGATGTGCCGGAAAATGTGTACAGAAGGAGTCAAGCTAAGAACATGCGGACCACTATTTTTTCTTCTTTTTTTTATACTTACTTGTCCTTTTCTGTGCCAAAAATAGATGCCAAATATTCGGCCATTACGTTGCTACGGTATGTGCTGCTGTTTAAAACGATTTGCCTTCCTTGCTTGCCGTTTGCAGCGAAATTTGTTCAATGCCGTATTTTGTATATATTTTGACAAATTTGTAATATAAATTTTTCCAGGCGCACGCAAAAAGCAGCGTCTGTCGTATTTTGCGACAGCGTTGCCAGCTTCAAAATAAATTCAAGTAAGCTGCTCGGCACTGCCAACTGACTTCATTCAACGGACAGTTAACAACAAAATATTGACAGCAGACTCAATGAGAAATAATTCACATATATGTATTTCGATATTTATTTTTGATGCTTATGCAACCATAAATATTAAACAGTTTCAAACAATATTTTCTTACTTAATATATAACTTTTATGTTTTTGCCCTATAAACGATCTGGCAGCGCGCGACCTGTTACGGAGAGTGTTGGCAACGTTGCGCGTCTGACATTTGTGTGTGCGAGAGAGCAAGTGCGAGAGCACGAGAACAGAGCGAGGCACGACTCATGCATTTCTAGAAAAGTCCGACGGCGGCATTTTTTGCATTTTTCACTAGCTCACAACTTTGCGTGGTCAACGACGTGTTTTTAGCAACATTAACGACTTTAAACAGTAAAACAGACGTTTTAAATTGCAAAAAATGGATAAGGTACGTATTACAGTAGTTAGCAAACGAAAAATACCTCTTATCTGCGGCCCTTCTGCACTGCGGTCAATTGCAGGTGAACGAACTGAAGGAAAAGGGCAACACAGCGCTAAATGCCGAGAAATTTGATGAGGCGATTGCTGCATATACAGAAGCTATTGCGCTGGACGCCAAAAATCATGTGCTCTACAGTAATAGGTCAGCGGCCTACGCCAAGGCTGGCAAATTTAAAGACGCTCTCGAGGATGCCGAGAAGACGATCGCGTTGAATCCCACCTGGCCTAAGGGCTATTCACGCAAAGGTGTTGCGGCCGCTGGTCTGCGAGACTATATGAAGGCTCTGGAAGCCTACAACGAGGGTAAGTTGTGTTACATATGCCCAATTACTTTGACCCCTCCCCGACATAACCTCACTTGTGTCTTTGTGTGTTCCTCGAATCAGGTTTGAAGTACGAACCGCAGAATGCTATTCTGTTGCAAGGCTGCCAGGAGATCACGGCATCTGTACTGAATATGATCCAGTCACGTGGCGATATTCCCATGGACATTGATCCACAGGGCGGCTCGAGTTATGAGAGAAAATCACAACCGTCCAAACCATCGGAGCCCTCGAAGCCCGCTGAGCCGCGAGTGGAGGACATGAGCGAGGATGAGCGTAAGAAATACTTTGCCAAGAAGGAAAAGGAACTGGGCAATGCTGCGTACAAGAAGAAAGATTTTGAAACTGCACTCAAGCATTATAATGCAGCCATCGAGCACGATCCGACTGATATCACGTTTCATAACAATATTGCGGCTGTTTATTTTGAACGCAAGGAATACGAAGAGTGCATCAAGCAGTGCGAGAAGGGCATTGAGGTGGGACGTGAAAATCGTGCTGATTTTAAGTTAATCGCGAAATCCTTGGCTCGTATCGGCAACACCTATCGCAAAATGGAGAACTATAAGCAAGCAAAATTCTACTATGAGAAAGCTATGTCTGAGCATCGTACCCCGGAAATAAAGACTTCGCTTAGCGAGGTGGAGGCTAAAATTAAGGAGGAAGAGCGCCGCGCTTACATTGATCCAGTTAAGGCCGAAGAGGAGAAAGAGAAGGGCAACGAGTACTTCAAGAAGGGCGACTACAGCAATGCTGTTAAGCATTATTCGGAGGCCATTAAACGTAACCCGGATGATCCTAAATTGTATAGCAATCGAGCTGCCTGCTATACCAAATTGGCTGCATTCGATTTGGGCTTGAAGGATTGTGATACTTGCATCAAGCTCGATGAGAAATTCATCAAGGGTTACATACGAAAGGGCAAGATTCTGCAAGTAAGTGTATTTGAATCAATTATATTTAGGATGTACAATTTACAATTATTACATCTGTTAATTATTTCAAAAGGGCATGCAACAGACCTCCAAGGCTTCTACGGCGTACCAAAAGGCTTTGGAATTGGATCCCAATAATGCTGAAGCAATCGATGGCTATCGTCAATGCTCCATGAATTTTCAACGTAATCCACAAGAGGTGCTCAAGAACGCCATGTCCGATCCGGAAATACAGCAAATTCTCAACGATCCGGCCATGCGCATGATACTCGAACAGATGCAGAACGATCCAAATGCTGTTAAAGAGTATGTTTTTGTACTTAAAATTAATTATAATATTATTAATCCTTATGAATATCTCCTTTTGCAGACATCTTCAAAATCCAGCCATCGCCGACAAGATAATGAAGCTGCTGGAATCGGGCATTATACAAATACATTAGATTAAAAAATTTCAAAAACCAGGAAATAGAAAGCAACACAAAAAAAGCATTCAGGATAGACATAAACAAAACAATATGCATAACAAATAACAACTAATGCCCTGCCACAAAAAAAAAAAAAAAAAAAAAAAAGAAGGATAAAAACTAAACATGTTGAACCTTAAAATATATTTCTAAAGTAAGAAATTACCTTAAATATCACCGCAAACGCTGACACGACTATAAACTACACTAAAGCAGACGAAAGAAAACTATTTGAAAACTCAAATTAAATGAAAAAAATTCACTATTCTTTTGGCATATATATTTATATATCTGCTTAGTTGAATTACGCAGATGCTGCTTTGGTTCTTTTTCATACTACATTAAAATGCTGTAGCTTAGATATCTAAACAAATAAGTTTTGGAATGTAAAAATAAAATACAAGTCAAGGAATGGTAATTGTATGTTAGAATATCTCCATGTTATGAAGCTTCCTAATTTTTTTTTACATTTCAACGTGCTGCACCTCCCACTATTAGATTATAGTATATAGACAGCAAAAACAAAATAAAAAAAAAAAAAAAAAAAAACGGTACGTTCCAAAGTAAATAATCATTTTTTCAAACTGAAAACGATTCACTTTTTCATTTGTGATTATTACACGCCTTTTACAATAAAAAATAGTTTTCTATGGAAGAACTATAACTGAAGAACTATAGATATATGCATATATCAATTTAAATAAAAATTCATATATATATATATATTATAAATACATATTTTTTCTATTATTTTAAATATGCGTAACAAACATTTATGTAAGTAATTATTGGCCAAACATTAAATTTTTGAAATAATTTTAATATTGCAGCCACGAACCGTTACAAACTCCAAAAATATACTAAATCTTAAAATGGTCAGTTAAGCCACAATTCTTTCGGTATTATTTAGCACGTGCGAAAAAAGTGTTGAAAAGCGTTAAATGGCCGCAACATGCTATTCAGTGCCAGTGCCAAGCAGTGTTGAGGACGATTTCTTCCACAAAAAAAGAAATGGTGTGCTGATTGTGATTCCAATATAATAAATAATAAGAAAATACAAGTAATGCAAAAATACAATTTAAAACGATTAAATTGCAACGAATAAGAGTAAAAGTGAAAACCTTTTTTAACTACCGATTCCTGCACGCTGTTAATTGTTTTAACTATAGTTTATATGTATATGTTGTGTGCATGTGTGAATTCGATTGTGTGCGCCAGTGTGTGTGTGTGTACAAGTGTGTGTTTGCCTGCGAGTTTCTCAGTTGATTCGCGAAATTGAGAATAGAAAGATGGTGCTCGCTAAATTGTAAGCGTGAAATAAGTAATATATATATAAATATACCAAAAAAAAAGAATACAATTTTTGGGAACAAGAAATCTCCGATTAATAGTGGGCAACAGAAACAAAAACAAAAGTGAGTATAGAAAAGAAACAACAACAAAAAAGGGCTGATGCCTAACGTATTCGCTTTTCAAATGCGTTTCGGGGGCGCTTGGCAACAAGCAAAAGCCGCTACACGCACACATGCATGCAAGCACAAGCATGTAATACTTGTACATGTGTGTGTAAATGTGTAAATATGCCTGCGTATGTGTGCGTGTGTGTTGGTTTTAAGCAAACTAAAATATGATTTCGCCCTACCCCAATTTTGAATGTGTTTTCGCTTTTTTTTCTCGTTATTCCATTGCTTTTAGTGCATCCCTCGCCGCTGCACTATTCAACGATGAGGCCACAGGCGCCGGCGTCTATGGTACGAGATACAAAAAAGGATGAACTCCGCTCGGCTCCCTGGTATTGGGGCAGCATAACGCGCGAGCAGGCAAAAAACAAATTATTTGGCCAGCCGGATGGAAGTTTTCTAGTGCGTGATGCGCAAGCAAAGGTAACTAACTAATACATATACTAAAATAAATGAATACTATTAATATAATGGCATTGCAGAAGGGCGAATACACGTTGACTCTGATGAAGGATGGCAACGAGAAGCTGATTAAAATTTGCCAAATCAATGACAATTATGGGTTTGTTGAAAAGTTTCAATTCAGCTCTGTGGTCGAAATGATCAATCACTATATGACCAATTCACTGAAAATGTACAACAAAACGCTGGATATAACGCTCAGCAATCCGATCGTTTGTCCCTTCTACAACGATACCCAGCCCCAAGGTGATTTGCGCCTGTTGAGCGATGCGTTTGTGCGCTGCTCCCAACTGCTGTTGCAGCAGGAGCAGGCGCTCGACCAAAAGAAAACCTCATTTAATGCCATACGCGAAGAGCTGGCTGAAAAGAAGTTGCATCAGAGCGTATTCGGCAATGCAGAGAACATGTTTCGCAGTCAAATCGCATCGATCGAATCGTTCATGAGCAAACCACCTGTAAATGCAACGGGCGGTGGAACAGGCGCCGGCGTCGCAATCCCTGCACAGTGTTCGCGACAGGAGGTGCAACAGCATATGCAAGAGAATGTGCTAAGGATGAAGGCACATCTGCAGGTGATGCACACCAAAATGGAGCGACTCAATCAGGATATTAAGATACGCAAGGAGGAGGAACAGTTGCTCGAACGTCAAATAAATGCCAGCAAACCGGAGCTACAGGAATTGCAATTATGCAAGGACAAACACATTGAGTAAGTGTGCACATAGCTGACGTCATATACGTACACACATATATATATATACATATATATGCCAACATTATACAAATATGAACATATCTATATCATACTACTGCGTCAGCGAAACAGACACAAAAAAATATAACTGCAGCTGAACGGGCCAAGCGCTTTAGTCAGTCACTCAGCCACTCGTTCATTACATGCTCAACAGCTATCTATCTATCTATATATATATATAGCTGTATATATATTTCATTATATTTCCATATTATATTTGTCCAATGCATTTTATGCCAGGCAAGGAATTTTAATGCCTTTGGGGTTCTGGCTCATTTTTCACGCGGCTCGCTTGTTGTTAGCCATTTGACTGCCATCTTCTTCAGTTGTTCGGTTTGGAGCTGCATTTGCATTTGCCTTTGCCTTTGCCTTGCCGTTTTTGACCGATAATAATAGAAAATTTAGCTTGTCGCTCGTCGCTCGTCTGGTTTCGGCTTGCAAATTCGCCACGCTGACTGGGCTACATGCTGCCCGCATGTAATATATACTTATACGCTATATAGTATACATCGAGCATTTGCTTTCGCCCCCAATCCCCACTCCTCCTCGCTCTTTGGCTGGTAACTGCAAGAAATGTTCGTCCATAAAGCCAATGACAATGCTTGATAAGCTCTGCTTGCCCAAGCAGTTGAGGCAGGTAACAAGACAATGAATGCATTGTCTAAATACGATATATGTATATGATAACGATGTGACATACGATATTATGTATTAGATATTCTAAGATAAGTCAGGACTTACCTTTTGAAAGAAAGTTTTTGATTTCTTTGAATATAATATAAATGAAAATTATTCAAAAATTACCTGGCGGAAACGGCATTGTCTAAATATGATATAAGCTATATTCTATATATATATAGATATTTATAATAAAAGCTTTGTTGTCTAGCTTTTAGGCAGAACACTGCTTTAGCTAACTCTCTCTTCACATATATAGATATATAGATATAAATCTTAGAAGTATATTTAATTCTACATAATATTGTCATGATGTATGTATAGGCAGCATATTATCCTCTATCACCATCTATGAGCATGCTTTATACCATTTTATCATGCAAATATATTTTAGAAATATTTTTGCTTTACTTCAATATTCCCGAAACAAAACCCAAAATAGAAATCTTTTCTATTTATATCATAAGCATTCTTGATAGAAACATTTAATTTGAACATTTAACATTTAGCACATAGTTTTTATATGTGTATGAACAGGTAAATATTGGGTCAATTATATAGTATTATATAGATATATATATATAGTACTTGAAGATATATTTATATATTACTATATTTTTGATCTACCAATATGATATATGTTGAAGTAGAGTTGGCAGAAGAGTATAGATTTAGGGATTTAGGGTTATATGTAGGGTATATATGTATATTAAAATCAGATAAAACTGTTTTTCAATAAGCTCCCATTGAGAGCTTGCAATTTCATATATAATAATATCGAACTATATCGAACACATCTAAAAGTCTCTCTTAAAGCTCAGCTCTAGCTTAATCCTAAGTTCTACTTGAAGCTAATGTCATTCGTTGTGCTAATCATGCCAGAGATTCGTCATCGATGACAAGCTGATTATGACGTTGATGATAATGATGATAACGTTAATTAATAAAACCTTGAACCACATTAGAACTTTGACTCAACTCAATATATATATATTTTAGCAACAGTTTGTCTACTGTTTTATCTATTTATTAACTTTATTTTTGTAGAACCAAAAAAACCCTCTAAGCTTATCAGTCTTACGACACATATGTTCCTTATCTGCTTGGGAATTATACATTTATCGCGAAATGAAAAGAAAATCTTGGTATATAGATATATATATTTATAATCAGGAAAGCCAGCTTAGTTAACTGATCCCTCGATATTAAGAAGTTCCCGTTATATAGTATATGTGTAAATATTGTTATAATGAATATATATATGTATATATATATCCCATTCAAAAAGGTGAGTGTTAGTATATATACTAACTAGATTGTCTAAATCATTATACGATATAGCTTACAAAACTTTGTCTTTGGAATTAGTTTCATAATTCATATTTAACTTTCTAGAACACTGGAATAAAGTGCTTCTAAATCTATCTAGATTATATAGTCTATATATAGTCTATATAAATATAAGATAGAAGAAGCAATCTTGCGATATTAAGTGATAATTTTTCTATATTATATCGTTGAGGTTTTCAGTGGTCCATTAGCAAATTTCTAGAGAATAGAATGGGAATATCTCCTCAAATATGAAACCAAAGAACTCTATAATTTCTTGAAAATAAACAGACTAAAAGCAGCTAGATTATGTGCTTCAACTTGGTTATAAAAGATCGTAAATATTTTACTACGACTATAAATATTTATATATAGATTTATCTTTATATACAGATAGAACTTTCATAGTATTTTCCTCTTCATACATTATCTAACTTTAAGATTTTTTGCAGTACTAGCTAAACATCTGTCTCTTATCTTATATAGACGAATCTTACAAGTTTTTCTTGTATTTTTTTAGTCTAGTAACTAGCGTTCAGATATCGTAGTACTTATCTGAAGGAGTAAAGCGGCCTAGCAACTAAATATATATACGATTTCGCTCTCTTTTGTATTCCATTTGTTGCTGTAAGTATTTGTCATTGCTAATTGTTACGGAAAGGCGGCTACGGTTGGTCTATAACTCGACTCCATGTATATATGTATTTATATATATATGCCCCTCTAGTTGTCTCTATTGGCTTGTTGCGCATTGTAGCAGATAAGGCACTATATCGTTATCTTCGGCTGACGAGCATTTTTTGTTTGCCAAGTGCTTAAAAATGTTGTTGGACTTTTTCGCTTTTTCCCGAGCTAACGTACATACATACGTATATTTATATAGATATAGGTATACATATATTATATATTCGCAAACCTTTACTTTGTTGACTGCCTTTATTTTGATTAAGATTAGAAAGAAATGAAATCTCTGAACTGGCATACATGCGCGTCGGCATGTAGTTTGCCTTCTTTTCTATATACTACAATATAGCTAAAGTATTAGTCTACGAGTCTACAAATTTCTCCCTCTCTATGTTCTGCTCTCCTCTCTCTCTCTCTCTCTCTCTCTTTCGAAATTCTTCATTTCACGCGCGTCACAATTCCCTGTACAGAGGCCTAGGTCATACGTTGAGATGACAAACAGCAATTCGCTATTATCACATCGTGCACTAAACCCAGATAAGAGACATTTGGGAAGGTCGTCGAAAAGTTGGAGTGATCCTTTCAAAAAATTCCCATTAGTTTTCTGACATCTTTAGTGTACGCTTTTAGAAATTCATTTATAAAATATTCTAAATTTATGAACAAACTTTTATTTTTAGTTTTTTTGTTCTTTGGACAATCAAACGAAGAAGTATATATATATATATATATATATATATATATATATATATATGAAAACACGTGCACAGATATAATAGCTGTTGCTATAGAAGAATTATCAGAAATTAACCATATTTCCGCTCGAAGAGTTAATCGTATGTATATAATAGCAGTACATATATATATTTATAGGAAATATGACAGAGTACGCAGATATCTCAATCAATAAATCTTATAAAAAATTAGCCGTCAAACCGGATACGAATTTTAAGATAATATAATAGAAATATATATATATTATGCATATATTTAAACATAGTACTATCTGTACATATACATTCAAGTAGACTATATGTGTCTGTCGTAGGTCTAAAAAAATTTCACGCTGAATTTGTATCTAGATATTGAGATATTTGAAAAAAAAAAAAAACGCAACTTATGCATTACAAAGCAATTTAGCTCAAATCAATTTTATTACCATTTAGCTAATAAGTAATAAGTACCAAATTTCCTTTTTTACAAACTGGCAAAAATACATAATTTTGCTAACTGAGCTTTAAGTCAACTCTGTAAAAAAATGCAAATAATTTTTTTTTTTATATTTGCATTTTATTAGTTAATACATTTTTTGTCCATATAAGAATTTGGCTGCATATTTTCAAATTCGAATACATGTTTAAATGTTGCGCCTTTTCATTGTTAAGGACATTTAAAGTTAAAGTCCTTAGCTTAACAAAAAAAGTCCCAAATTTCCTTAGTTGAAGCTGACATAAGTGTAATAAGGCAATATGAGATCTTGTATGAAACGTATGTATATGAATGTTTGCATAACATATAAAATGTATTTTTATTATTACGTCATAATGCAGTGCTTACGTTCTCACATTTGATTAGCTAAAAAGTATTTTGCGTTATTTGTTACAGAAATTTAGCTGCATAATTCAAATTCAAATTCAATTTCAAATATGGCGCCATTTTTGTTTGAGGATATTCACAATAAAAGTTCCTAGAGTATAAGAAATAGCCCAATTGATTGAAATTTCCTTCGTTAAAAGTACTAGAATATGCCTATTGTATGACTTCCATGTAAATGAAGCGCCTCTCACTTCTGAGGAAATTTTCTAGAAATGTCCTTCGTGAAAAAAAGGAATTTTTTTTGCCAATTTCCTTCGGCAGGAATGGGAGGAACTAGAAGGTACTAAGTACATAATACAAGACACTTGAGAGCTAATACTAGTAATAACTAATAGTTGATCTTTTTCTACTATATATATATATATATATATTTGATTAAATATATGTGTATATATAATGTATAAAGTATAAACTGCTTATGCTTCAAGTATTTCATGATAAAACCAAATCCAAGCACACTCAATTCGTATTACTAATCATTTAAAATTCAATCGCGCGCAACTTTCGCTAGTTATATATATATATATATATATATATATATATATATATATATATATATCGTGAATATGTATGTATATATGTATACATATATATACATATTCACGATAAGACCAATGTCCATTGGGCAATATGAGTTGGCTTTGTCTTACGTTTAGCACAAGTTAATTGTATTTGTAAGTCTATATATTATATGTATATGATGACATCATATAGGCACTTTTGCGATAAGAATCTATAAGACGAAGAATATACATTATCTTGCATATACGTGTGTGCATGAAATTCACCTATAATATTCTCGCTTCGCCAATTGATTCATATCGACGTAGACATTTGGCCGCCTCGTTAGTTGATTCGTTGCTAAAGATGATGTCGTTCTTTGCATTTTGCAGGCGCCTGAAAGGTTTTGGCTTGACCGACGACGACTTGAACGTTATACTGGAGAAGGGCTTCGATGAGCTGCAGCAGAACTATGAGAAGGCCTCGAATCAGCCGCATCGCAACGAGTCCCTGTGGCTGATCAAGGATGCCAAGCGACAAGATGCCGAGAAGCTGCTCAGCGGAGCGCCCACGGGCACATTCCTGATACGCGCCCGAGACGCGGGCCACTATGCGCTGTCCATAGTCTGCAAGTCGGTCATACACCATTGTATTATCTATGAGACGGAGAGCGGGCTGGGCTTCGCGGCGCCCTACAACATCTATCCCACGCTGAAGAAGCTGGTCGAGCACTATGCCAGCAACTCGCTGGAGGAGCACAATGACAAGCTGACCACCGTGCTGCGCATACCCGTGCATTACTGGACGGAGAACAAGCAGGTCCTAATGGAGCAGCTGCAGGAGGAGCTCGAACTGGAGCAGGAACAGGAGCGGCTGGCCCAAGAGGCGGCCCTGATGCCGCCACCGGCCAGCAGCGCACCAATACCCACGACCAGATCCAGGGAACACCATGGCCATGATTCAATCGATGCAGCATTTAGTATTGATGCGGAAACACCGCCAGCTTCCATATCGCCATCAAATTTTAGTACATCGCAATAGGCAACACACATACACACAATCTCCCCTCACACACATACACATACACTGTCCAGGCCAATGGCTAGCTAACTCTCATAGGTAACCAGAGCTCCCCTCCCCTACCCTACCCCCACATATGTATATCTCTCTTAACTATTATAATATTTAAAGTGTCGTTCACACAGTTCCAAACTGTTGCGACTGCAACTGCAAAGCGAAAAACAAGTAATTTGGTGATTCATGTTGATGTTGTTCAAATATCTCTGTATATATATATATACACTATATACTATATATATGTATGTATATATATGTAACTATGTACGTATTTTTTCGTTGTTTTTGCATTTTGCTTGATTACAAGTGATAAAGGAAGAAGTTAAAAAGGTCAAGCCAATTGCTATGTGAATTTTTGTTGGTATTTAAGCCACAATATATATATATATAAACTAAAATTAAGAAGCTATAACTGTGTATGTGTATGTATATATATATATGGTTATGTATTGGTTATTTAGCTCGCACGCTGCGCGTTATCGAGTCGTAAAGGCCAATGCGAACAGTTAAAAAATCAACTTTAAATACAAGTTCTTTGTAAATAACAATATATATATATATATATGTATACATATACTATATATATATATATGTTCATATATAGCTTCGTTTCGAAAATTGTTTGAATTGTTTTGAGCTGCATTTTGATAATACGGCTGCTAAAACGAAAACAATTCGACCACCAAATTATTTGTTGTTAAAAAAGAGTCTTCAATGATTTTCAATTAGTTTTTAAGTCAAAGTTTATGAAATACGTATGCGTGATCAGTGATCAGTGATCAGTGAAGAGCGATAAGTGATCAGCGATGAATGATCAGTGATCAGTGATAAGCGATGCATGAATTGCGGTCAGTGATCAGTGATCAGTGATCAGTGTTTAGTGATCAGTTGTCTTGTACACCAAGCTGTAGTTCTACAAAAATTTTTGTTTGTTTCTATATATTTTTTTACAATATTAAGTTTAGTGTTTCTAAATACCTTAAAGCAAATGCAATTATACACACACACACACACATACACATACACACACACAGCAACAGAAACAAAAAAGTGCAATTGGCAAAAACGAAAACAAAACTTTTTACATTTGTTAAAAAAAAATTAATGCTCCATAAAAAAAGACAAAAAAGCAACAAAAAAAAATCTATATATATATATATGGAATGTGCTGCAATATGCAATAAACAAAAAGAAGCTTCAGTTCAGATTTAGTTGATAAATTAAACCAATTATATATGCCCACCTGCTAAGCGTTTTTATATGCTCTCCGAAAAGGCCTAACGAAAACTAACTAACATTTAATATTTCATAAGTTTTGTGCAATTTTTGTTTGTTGAAAGAGCAACCAGAAAATATTAATCATAATTATGAAACAATGTATAAAGAGAGTCAAATGCAAAGGGCAAAACAGAATTCCCTATGAAAATTCCCTTTTTATACGACAGCAAAGGGCACTTAGAATTCGTTACAAATTTCCCTTTTTATACACACCAACACACAAACAACAACAGCGACACTCAATGTTTTTTTTTTTTTTTATTAATTTCTGTAACTGTAAATGTAAATCTTAATTTAAAATATATATACATATATATATTTAACTTGTAATATCATCTATAATTTCATGTGTTTATACTATTTAGTTACATATAAATATTTTTTTATTTTCTATTTGCTATGAGATTTCGTTGGATCTCGTACGTTTTGTAGTATTTTATAAGTTTTAATCATTTAGTGTACAAAAAGAAAAAAAAAGAAAAAATATGCGAAAAACAACAAAAGTTGCAGAATTCTTTGAGTTTTGTTTATGAATTTTTTTTCAGCCATACTTAAATGAATGAGGAACAAAACAAAACAAAAGAAATATATATATGTATATGTGACGATATGATAACAAATTACAAATTTGTTATATTTTTTATATGATATATATATATGAGATATATATGTATAGTTAGATATGTGTGTATATGCTATATGTTGTAGTCCTAAGCGCTAACCTGCCACAAATCGGTTCAAAAAACAAAAAGTGTTTTTTTGTCGTAGATTTTAGAGAAGAGAGCAACTGAGAAGAATTATAAATATTTGTATCTATTTGTATTTTGTGTCTAAAAAGAAAACAACAAACAATGTTCGTAAATAACAAGAAGTGAAAATAAAATGAAAGAAGTAAAAGAAAAACAACAATATATATATATATATCTGTATATATATATATTGGCGATGATGTTGAAGAAAACAAAAGCGAACACTTGATTTGACTTTGGTTGGGTCTCTGCTTTCAATGGAAGCGCTCGCCCCGAAAGCTTTTCTGCTGAGCTGGTTGAAACGCGACCCGAACTCAGGAAGAATACATTGGAAATCACGCGGCCCGCTCCACTCGGCGAATGGCGAACGGTTCTGGATTGGCTGGGCGGCAAACGGGCACACGAGATCAGCTCATGATATGACGTGGTCCAACATCAAAAATATAGAAATTATAAGGCCAAAGGAATTTCCGCGATAAAAGCGATTGAGGCGGCGTCAGTTTCAGTGTCGGCTGGAACCTTGGACTTGCGTAAGTTCATTTTTATGCGGAAAAGTGGAAAAGCAACTCGAGATTTTATGCCATAAATGTAAGTTATCATTACATTATGTTGCAGTTTGTATTGTTGATTAGCTAATAAGTCATTTGCTTATTTCCCACGGCCAATTTAGGTAAATTTGGGCAGATTTTGTATTCAAATTTACCGCCATGTGTATTTGGGTACATTCTACTAAAGTCCTTGGCCTTAAAGTAAAATTACCAAATTTCCCTTGTATTAGCTGACATTTAAAATTCAAATTGAGCTTTGAGTACATTTACACAAAAAGTCCTAAGCCCTACACAGATGTACTAAATTACCCTAATATTAATTGCCATAGAAAGTACTACTTGTTGAGTGTTGATTAAATGTCCTTACATATATGAGTGTGAATAAATAATGCAATTTTTGTTTCTTAATTCGATTAGCTAGTCGCTCAAGATGCGAAAACAAAATTTAAATAATTAGAATTTAATGCCTAAAAGTCCTAAGCTGAACTTATAAACTTCCCTGATATCAAGGGTTTTCAGTGCAAATGAACCTGCTATTGTCTTCTACTGCATTAGTCCCATTATTAAACAAGCTTATATTGCTAACTTTATCACACAGTTCAATGTGTACTCTATAAACAACTAATAATCAGCTTTTATAGTTTAGAAATTCCTTAACCACAATTGACATAAATTTCACTAATCAGTTGTTGAAGAGTCAACAGTAATTAAATTTCCCCAATAAAATTATGATATGCAAATGCTTAATATGAAAAGTCTATTTAAATAGCTTAATGATTTATGCGAGCTATGCATGTAGTAATCTTGAATACATATGTACATACTATATACATACACGCAATTTATTTATATAAATATATATATACATACATATCTATAGTGTAGTTCGCAGTAGTTGAGCCTTGAAAATCAGATTGACACGAAAAGACTGTTTCTAAATAGTAAAAGCTTATATTTGCGCGTGTTTAATTAACATTTTTATAAATATCTCATGAGTAATAAATAAGAATTACAATTTCCCACTTGTCAAATAAAAATACCACGCTCAAAAGTATGCTACTCCTTTAATACCGCTCAGTTGCCAGGGCTGCACAGTCTAAGAAAGCAAACGTTTGCCGCAAACATAAAGTACACACAAATGTAAATGCATGAGTATGGGTACTTATGTGCCTAGGCATATGTATGTGCTCATTATTAAGCTAATAGTTGATAGCACATTGTTTGTGTAAAATGTTATGCGCAATACCCCAGGCGAGGCGAGGCATTGGTTTGTTGTTGTGGCTGTTTGAATCCCAAGCGTCTCGCCGGCAGCAACACAAATGCGTGCTTGCGGCGAATGCTGAGGGGGCGAATTGCGCTGCGCTAACTGCGCAGTTGTTTAAAAATCTATTTTTTGCCGGGCTGCTGTTTGCTTAAGCGTGCGAGCGTGTGTGTGTGTGTGTATAGTTTGTATGTTAAGGCACATGTATGCCTCTGTATGTGTGTGTGTTTGTGTCTGTTGGCACAGACAGAATGTGGGTTATGAGCCACTGCCACGCGCATAGTTTGAGAGGCGCAGCTAAGAACTTGTTCTTGTTGTTTTTGTTTACAGTTTAAATAATAGGCGGCGCCTCGGCCAACATGTGCCGGCCGGCATCTGGTATTTCCAGCAGTTCAACAAACCCCAAATAATAAAAAAATATTAACAAAATATATCTCAAGGTGAAACGCGAGAATTTGCAACAAACATTTGTTATCACTGATCGAGTCGATTAATCGGAAATCCTTTCAAGGTAAGGTTCAATAGCTGATAAAATAAACAAAAGAAATTCTTGAAATTTTACATTTTTAATACTTTCTAGTATTTTTACTGTTTATTGCGGTGGTTCTTAAATAGTATTATATAAATATTTAGTCAACGTCACTTAAAATTAACAAAAACAACTAAGAGCTTAAGTCTAGAAAAATTGAGTGGGAATAACTAAATATCAGTATTAATTAGTTGATAATACGAGGCTAAAGGGAGCTAACTAGTAATGAGTTTTGGCAGTTGCTGCTTGGAATAGGGTTAACAGACTCCATGTGGAGACGTTTACAGGTCCAGATGGAACTGTTCCTGATCCTCGATTTTCAGTGATTGCGTCGTCTTCACCAAGTCGGTGGGCACGGGCACACACTTGCGGAAGGGCGTGCGGGGGGTGCCGCGCATCAAGCAGCTGGGGATGTTGCTGGGCGGAGTCTGACTCAGGGGAGAGCCACGCAGGTTCTTCATGAAAGCACGTTCATAGATCAGCTTGGTGCCTGCAAGGAAACAAAGTACAAAACGAACTATTAGACGACATTGCATCAGACTCGACACAGGTGATAAGGCAGCTGCACGAGCTACCAAAAATTCTCATGAGTCACGGACATGTGCGAATGAGCAGACTCAGTCTGGTCTACTCTCTTATCACAATTCTTCTGATTCATAGAAACTTAAATGTTTCGTCAACTTACCGCCAGGGGTCGTGGAGTAGAGGGTGCCACCGGGTGTGGATGAGTAGACCTCGGGCATCTGGATGGGATCGGATATGACGACCTTCTTGGTCTTAGTCATGGCCATGGGCAGTGCATGGGAATAGGCTTGGCGAGCAGTAGGTGATGCAGACATCTTATTTTTTATTTTCAAAAACTTTCCGTTATCTTATAACAGTTGCACTTGTAAATCGTAATCGAACGACTTTTGTTTGTTCACACGAAATTGCGTTTCAGCTTTTTGGCTGTTGCTATCTCTTCCCACCTTGTTCTCGGTTCACTGTGCGAGTCCAATTGACGGCAGACTTCGTTGTGGGGCGCTTTTATATCGTGCGCTCTTCCTCTTTCAGTCGTGTCGCATGTAAACAAAACAAAGCCACAGCGCCAAACACACGTTCCATTGAACGTCATTGCGCGAGCGCTTAGCGCTCTCTCGTCATTGCTTACTCTCTCTCATTCGCTTTGCATCGCTTAAGCTCTCTCGCTATGCCTGCCTCGCTCTGCTTGCTCTTTCTGTATTGCTGTGCTGCTTGCTCACCCGTGGCAGCGCGTGTTGAATGAATTTAGTAAGAATTTACTTTGTTGTGTTTTTAGTGCTTGTTTTGTAAAACAAAAGTGCCTAATTTTTGTGGTCTGTTTTACAAAGGACGTTTGAAAACATATCTTGATTAGCTACTTAAGCTTCTCGCGAACGCTTTTTATCTATGAGATACTTTGTTTACACATTCTTTGTTGTTTACTGTTATATTACCCATTATCCATTGTTCTTGTTGTTGTGTTTTTGTTTACAATCTATTGCATAAGAATTAAATTGCTGCTGGTGTATTAATTAGGCTATTTAGCCAAGTAAATGAGGTTTATTAATTGGTCTACAAGCAAACAAATTGCGAAAGCAGAAGCTATTAATTATTTTTATGCGATTAATATAAATATACCCGTAATAATCCTTTGCGAAGTTAGAGTCGGTAGGATGAGAAATATTAGAATATTCTACACATATTAAAAAAATATATATATTTATATATATATATATATACATACATATCTATTATATAAACATATAATTTCAATAGAAACCAGGTAAGGGCTATAGCAACCCTTTCCCTACATCCCTGCCTGCATCCATGCACTCACTAATGCCATCTTCAGGAAAAACTTGGCATACCCAACTGCTCTATCTATCTATCTATCTTGATCTTGAATTTTATAGTATTTCTACTCTAAAACATGCCTATACAAACTGAAATGATTTCATTCAGATATATGTCTGCTCTGTAATATATGTATAAAGATCACATATAGATCGTGATTTGCCATTTCCTCTAAAAGTGTTGTCATCGTCTGTTTTTATGCATTTCGGTCACATGTGACTGGATCTGAAACTGGCTAAGAACTGCGCAGTAGTTTCTCCACATCCCATGCCGGCCGGTAATACCGAAAGAAAGTTCAACAAACCCCCCAAAAATTTCGATATACTTATATATATAATATATATTCTATATACACACATATATAACTAGATGACTATATGTATATATGCAGATAAAGCTCGTATATTAACATCAAGGTGAAATGAGAAGTACGCTCAAGTGGTTTATAGATAACTTGATTAGTCAGCCCGTGAGCCAAGAGTCTCAAGGCTCTTCCAGCTGATAAAATAAGTATAAATAATTCTTTGAATTCAATAATTTAAAATGTTTATTCTTTATATTGCTTATTGACTAAAGCTATCAAATATATTAGGTAAACAATTTCAATCAATATGACTGAGAACAAAGATCTTAGATATACGTGATGAGAGCTAACACTTTAGCAGATCGGGGATCTAGTGTGGTAATACGAACTAGGTGATAGAAATATGGCTATATGAATTTTGGCAGTTGCTGCTTGGAATTGGGGTGCTCCACGTGGATGCGTTTACAGGTCCAGATGGAACTGTTCCTGATCCTCGATTTTCAGTGATTGCGTCTTCTTCACCAAGTCGGTGGGCACGGGCACACACTTGCGGAAGGGCGTGCGGGGGGTGCCGCGCATCAGGCAGCTGGGGATGTTGCTGGGCGGAGTCTGACTCAGGGGAGAGCCACGCAGGTTCTTCATGAAAGCACGTTCATAGATCAGCTTGGTGCCTGCAAGGAAACAAAGTACAAAACGAACTATTAGACGACATTGCATCAGACTCGACACAGGTGATAAGGCAGCTGCACGAGCTACCAGAAATTCTCATGAGTCACGGACATGTGCGAATGAGCAGACTCAGTCTGGTCTACTCTCTTATCACAATTCTTCTGATTCATAGAAACTTAAATGTTTCGTCAACTTACCGCCAGGGGTCGTGGAGTAGAGGGTGCCACCGGGCGTGGATGAGTAGACCTCGGGCATCTGGATGGGATCGGATATGACGACCTTCTTGGTCTTAGTCATGGCCATGGGCAGCGCATGGGAAAAGGCTTGGCGAGCAGTAGGTGATGCAGACATCTTCTTATTTTTTATTTTCAAAAACTTTCCGTTATCTTATAACAGTTGCACTTGTAAATCGTAATCGAACGACTTTTGTTTGTTTACACAAAATTGCGTTGTAGCTGTATAGCTGTTGCTAGCTCTCTCACTCCCTGTACTACGTGTCTGGTTCGCTTTGCGAGTCCAATTGACACCAAACCGCATTGGGTGCTGTATTTATACTGCTTGCGCTTCCTCTTTCCACTCAGTTAGCGCGCAAACAAAACAAACTCACACATGCACACGCTCGCGCTTACACACATACACATCGCACGTTGTGCGCTCTCTCTTCGCTTCTGCTCTCTTCTCGCACTCTCACAACGGGATAGCCGTCTGCTGATATTTGCTTTTGTTGTTTTGTTTTCTACAAAATTTCTGCGTAGTACAAGTCGAATGTGGTTGTTGTTATTCGCATGCATATACCGTGCAGTTGTTATTGCTTTTGCTTTTGTTTCTTCTTTCATTCTACATCTTGCCAATGCAGACCAGACTGTTCGATTCGCTTAAGCAGCCTTGATCGAATGAAGGCGTGTTGCCGCGGGGGCTTTTGTTGACCGGTTCTAATCTGTTTATCTTTGCTGTGCTTGTTTATGTGTATTTATTGGCCAAGAGTCATATATGTGGAGACAAACGCACAAACAAGAGGAACCAGTCTTGAAAATAGTCAATATCAGGTGAGTCACTCTAAAGCGGAGCATGGAAATGCATACGTAAGTGCTTTGCATAAAGACACGTTGCCGGTCAAATTGGCTGACGTATTAAAGCTAACATAACAATTAAATTCGGAGGCACGAGCCGGCAAATAACAACAACAACAATCTCAAGTTGCGGGGGCGCCATTGACGACACTTTTAGACGCAAGCATGTAAATATTATGCCAATTCGAATCCGACGTAGTTTGCCATTTTGGCTGTTAGCCACGGGCGGAGAGGGAGAGATCATGTAATGGCGCCACGTGTAGGTCCTCGGCTATTAATGTGGGCCACATTCAGACCACCCACGGATCATGCACAAGGTTAATGCTAACGCCACGTGCTCTTATTTATGATCGCATCGGACAGATCTGTGGCAGAGCACGCACTTTCCCAGCGGCTGACCTCGTTCTAAACATAGCATTTAGGAAAATTTTCAATTTCTATTTTCAATCTATTGCCCCCAGTTTTCTGCACCTGTGCAATTAACCTCATTCGCGGGGCAGTTCTCTATAACCATATCTATGCCTAAAAGCTGACCCCGAAAAACTCAGGTGATAAACGCATTACATAGAATGAGAACGAGGAAAAGTTGCCGTGTCATCCGGCACGTAGACCTCAGCATAACTAAAAAACAGCCCTACGTGCGGGTGTGGGCCAGCACGAGATTATCGTGCGCTCTCTTTCTGTCCAATTAGCATTGTTCGGCCATGTAAGATAATCACGCGCTCTCCCTCGCTCCTACTTCGAGCACAACTCGCTCTCGCTTGCGCCTTATCAACCCTTGTGGCTCGAAGAGTTTCTGAGTTTGTTTGTACCTGCGCAGCAGCAAAGGAAAATTGCGTCGTGCGCCGCGCGTCTTGCGTAGGATGCGTTTTAGGCTAAGCCCCAGAAGCCACGCCATAGACACACGAAATTTTATTTTTATTTTGTCGCTAAAATTCGGCATGGCTGATGAAATTGCACGTTGCTGTTTCAGCAGCTCTTTTAAGTACAATCTATACATACACACATGCACATATATAAGTATAGCCAAATATGTATGTGTGTATATAATTAGCATCTTAATTTAGCTATTTCTATTCAATGATAGTTTCTCATGAATGAAGCGCCAGTGCCGCTCTTGCCTTAGCCTAGGGTCGAGTGCGTTTGAGAGGCATCTGCGCAGCTGAGCAGACGAAAGCAACAAGTGGCGGGCATACAAAATTTCTGCATACCCTACATGAGAGAAGCTTTAGCTTGTTTAGGCCTTTCCTCTTGCCGTACTACGAATTCCATATGCTGTAGATTACGTTTTTATTCCAGTTACTCTATCATTCAGACTGCACTTCAACTTATCAATTAAGACGAAAATTAAAATATTTATAGCTAAGTGTGTGTGGTGGACTGGTCTATTCATTCCACTCACATTTGTCATAAAGGTAATTTTTTTCTGCCGAAAAACTGATAAGCTTTGTAAACAACATGAATATGAATATGAATCTATATTAGACTATTCCCAGATAATACTTAATATGTATGGAATTTTTAATTTTTGGGTTTAGAGGTATTAAATATTATTGAATTTGTTTTAAGACAACTTTTTTTTTTTTAATAATTTTTAAAAAATTTTTGAAAATATTTTGTAAACATTTTTTTTATTGATTATTATTATTATTATTTTTGTAATGATTTTTTTTTTCATACTAGAAAGTAAACAACTTTCTTTTAGAATTTTTTTAAAAATATTATTAAAAAAATGATATATATAATATTTATATATAAATTAAGATAAAAGAATAAGTTTTTAAAGTTGTCCGCATTTTATTTGTAAGCTCCGTTTATAGGGTATACGAAAGCGACCGTTTCTACTCTCTGCAAACGTCGATGACCCAGAAAAATAAATATGCATACATACATACATGTTGACTTACATATGTGTATATGTGTCCGATATAAATATACAAACGTCTAGGAACCAGAAAAAACATCTGCATTCGCTTATATTTTGAATATGTAAAACAATTTTGAAAACAACAAATCGAATCAGTTGACTTTGTTTATGCGCAATATGAAAAACAGAGGCAAAAATACAACCAAATAGAAAATATTGTCAACAAAGTTCCGAAAAAAACACACATTCAATATAGGCCTATAAATCAGTTCTGGTTATCGGCAAAGCTCTCGACTTCTTACGCCAAGCGAGACGGACTAATCGAGGCTTAACGCCGCCGCCGCCTTTCAGACAGCTTGGCACGTTTTTTTCTTTCCATTTCAAATTGCGCCAATTTAAAATTGAAAATAATCTGTACGATGACGGGCCTAAAATGTGAGAATGCAGTTCAATAGCCAAACGCTGAGATAACTCAGAACTGATCTATATAGATTTTTTCAAAGAATTCTCGCCAAATATTTCAATTGCTTTCGAAATGAGAAGTGAAAACTTTACGGTTGAGCTTAACCGACTGCCTAATGCTCGCTTGTATTCAGAATTTTATATCAAGTTACGAAACTGTGAAAAACACTGATATCTCTTCCCGATTTGCCAGGCCTCCAAGGGCTGCATACGATAGTTTTCAGCGATACTTGTTTAACAAACCTCATATATGCATATATAAACTTCATTCAAGTCTAAAACAAACTCTATATATTTCAAATTTCTGTTATGTTTTCATTGGAAAAGCCACGCTCGTCATTGTCCCATTCCACAAAGCTAATATGCCCTTTTCCATCACACATTAATGGGCATACAATTTGAAAATACTATATATTGATCCTCTGCTATCTCAGTTTCAGCTTTGCACACATTAAAATTGCATTCGAAAATACTCAATGAAGAAAAGCAAAAGTAAAATGTTAAAGAAACTATGGAAATGTTCTCAGTTTGATGTTTGACCTTCGCAACGATCAATGAACTTTTCTCTCTCTCTTTTCCACTCGCTTTTTCTCTCTTTTTTTTATAAATTTGTTCAGAACAGACGAGTTTCATGAACTTATTGGCTGAACCGTTTTATTGCCCTTCCTACAATCGATGACGATGTCGGGCAAAAAAGCAAAATAAATAAATAAATAATTTATAGTAGTTCTTTCTCTTTATTGTTTATGCAAGTTTTACATTCTTTTCATTTAAAATCAATTTCAGCTAAATTTAATGAGAGTTTTATGAAAAGATTTTTGATTGTTGTCCATTTCCTGTTTGCTAAAATTACTGTCCATTGTTATAATTTTTAAAACATTCTTGAGTGTGTTCGAAATGTTGTTAAATTTGTTGGACTGCTGAATACTTTAACCCCGTACTTAATTTTCTCATAGCTCTGTCAAAAGTGGATTGTCTTTAGGTCATAAACCCAATGACTGATCCAATAGATCCAGTTAAAAATGTATAAATACCCAGTTGACATGTGCTAAGAAAAATCATATGTATATACTCTTAAGAAATATACCCTATTTATCTATTTACAGGGTATACATGCATACATTATTCTGCACACTTAGTATCTAATGTCTTACATTAATTAATCAGTTAACAAAGCTTATATCAATCACATTTGCATTGTGCAACAGGTGAGCGCTGCTCAGACACCTTATCGCATATTGTTTAATCGCATCTAAGCCTGGCAGCAGTACTTCAATATTTTACATAACAAACTTAACTGTACGTTAACTGTTTCGTAAATCATTAATGCATTTTTATACTTACGTCGTAGTATAATGAAATATATTTAGTATATATATATATATGTTTAACAAGAATTCGTTTTTCCCTTTTGCTTGGCTCACTTGTAATAAGATAAGAATTAATGAAGAAATGTGTGTAGCTAAAAATCTCTTTGTTATGAATGAAGAAAGAAGAGCTGTTGTATAAATGTTTTTCCGCTATTAAACAACATTTGCTTTATAACAAACTGATTATATAATGCATTAAATACGTAATGCATTCAAATTTATGAAATGAGATCGTAATGCTGGCGCCATCTATATAGCATATAGCACAAACACTTAATTTATATTTGCCTGCTGAATTTGATTTATATTTATGTACGTGCTTAATTAATTTCTTTAAAAGTTAACCTATATTTAAATTAAATTTTTAAAAAGTTTATATATTTAATTGAAAATCGCTTAAGCTCAAATACATATAATATATTTAAAATATGCAAAACCGCGCCTTAAGATAGCGCCATCTAGTGTTATTAGTGAACAACAATTTGCTGTCATCGATAACCCAGTGTTGCACAGCATGCACATCGATCGCATAATCGGTGATTAGTTGTTTTTGGCGGGAGGTGTGCACACTCTTTTGCTTTGCGCTGGGATTTGTAAAAATTTCTTTTAAATAAAACATTTCAAAAGAAGTAAGTAATGGATCTTAACGATGCCGTGCTAACGTGCGCGGTGAACATACACTGGACGAATGCAGTGGGCGAGACGGGCCGCAAGCTGGCCTACCGAACAGCGACGTTGCGTCTGGTGCGCAACGATTTGCGTGAAATATTTGTTGAAGTGACGCCCGAGAAGCTGAAGCCACTCAAATTCAAACTAAAGGACATAATGGTGCACAAGAAGTTCATGGCCGAGGGCAAGGCCACGTTCAACTTCAAGGCGGAGCAGTGTGCTCTGTATCTGTCCAATGCGCCTCCCGGCACCCTGATGCTCTTCCTGCGCACCATTTTCATCAAAATGAATGGAGAGACGGCGCCGCAGGACGAGGTGGCCATGCAGAAGAAGCTGCGTGAACACATGTTAAGCTCACGCCCCAGCACCTTTGAAGAGATTTCCCCAGTGACCACAGCCGAAATGGTTTTGGCGCGTAAAAAGGCGGGGCTAATAACGCGTGGCAGCACGACGACGCCCTCGCCCACGGCAACCAAGAAGAGACGCTACGACGAGCTGAAGGAGGACAAGAGTAGCGTGCCGGCTGCTAAAAAATTGTATCAGCCCTCTCCGCTGGCCAATACGGAGACATCCGAGGATTCGCTACGTCTCAGCACCGAGCAAATGGAAGTGCTGCGCGCTTGTACCGCGGGCAAAAACGTATTCTTCACCGGCTCGGCGGGCACGGGAAAAAGCTTTTTGCTGCGCAAGATTATCTCGGCATTGCCCCCAGATGGCACAGTGGCCACGGCGTCGACAGGTGTGGCCGCTTGCCTCATAGGCGGCACCACGCTGCACGCCTTTGCCGGCATCGCTGGTGGCGATGCTACCTTGCAGCGCTGCCTGGAGCTGGCGGCAAGGCCTGTGGCAGCGCAAACCTGGCGCAAATGCAAGCGTCTGATCATTGACGAGATCTCCATGGTAGATGGACAGTATTTTGAGGTGAGTTGTGTTAACTGTAACCATAATTATTTTCTATACATGCAGAAGACAGTTTTCTAACCAGAGAGAAAATATTCATTTATATTGGCTCGTTTGCCTTGTCCTCTCATTCTCTAAGCCGGGCAACGGTACCTGCGAGCCATAAGCCTCATGCGACCGAGTGAGATGGCAGCAACAGCTTAGGGACAATTTTTTGCCTACTCTTAATTGCGCTCTCAAATATGCGCATCTATGCATGTGTGTGTGCATATAGGTATCCCTTTCGAGCAGCATTGCCAAATATTTAAGTATGCATGTATGTACATATCTATATATGTCTTCTGATGATAGAGAGCAGTGTTGTCAACTGAATTTGTCTCAGCTCTGTTCAGCCAGATAAACTAGCCAAAAAAAAACTATAAATATCAAGAAAAAAGCTCATAGACATGGTTGGGAGGTTAATAATATAACTAAAAACATACATTTTATTTATTTATTATTTTTTTTTTTCCAGAAAATCGAGGCCGTTGCTCGTCATGTACGCCGCAACGAGCGTCCCTTTGGAGGCATTCAGCTGATACTTTGCGGCGACTTTCTACAGCTGCCACCTGTAATCAAAGGCGAGACAGGTGTGCAACGTTTCTGCTTTCAGTCGAGTGCCTGGGAGAGCTGCATTCAATGTGTCTACGAGCTGAAGCAGGTGCATCGTCAGTCGGATCCGGAGTTTGTGAAAATCCTCAATCATCTGCGCATCGGCCACGTCAATGAGAGCATCTCGACGCGATTGGTGTCCACGTCTAAGCAGAAGATCGAGGGCAACGGCATTCTGGCCACACAGCTCTGCTCCCACACCAACGATGCGAACTCCATTAATGAGTCGAAGCTGGAGAATCTGAGCGGGGATAAGGTGCTCTTCCGTGCGGAGGATTCGGATGCATATATGAGCAAGCAGCTGGATCAGCAGGTGCAGGCGCCAGCTCAACTCTATCTGAAAATCAATGCACAGGTGATGCTGCTCAAGAACGTGAACATAGCCAATGGCCTGGTCAATGGCGCACGCGGTGTGGTTGTGCGCATCGAGAAGGGCTTGCCCGTGGTGCGGTTCAAAAACAATCAGGAGTACATGTGCCGGCACGAGAAGTGGATCATCAAGACGGCGACAGGTGGATTGCTGACACGTCGGCAGGTGCCGCTGAAGCTCGCTTGGGCCTTCTCCATACACAAAAGTCAGGGATTGACGCTGGATTGTGTGGAAATGTCTCTATCCAAGGTATTTGAGGCTGGCCAAGCTTATGTGGCGTTGTCCAGAGCTAAGTCTTTGCAATCTGTGCGCATTTTGGACTTTGATGCCAAACAGGTGTGGGCCAATCCGCAGGTGTTGCAGTTCTACAAGAACTTCCGCAGACGCTTGATTGACACAAGTATGATACCGCTTGGCCCTAAGAACAAGGACAAAAAGCCTGGAGAGAGGGAAGCTAACAGTGCTCTGGCTAAGCTCAAGAAGAGCTTAATGAACAAGCCGCTCGTCTCGATTAGCTAAGTCATAGTTTAATTTAAGTAAATCAATTGTATTTAGTTCAAGGCTTTCCATTTTGAGGCAGCCATGAGGCGCCTCAAAGTCGAAATCCTTAATAGGCTATTGACGAGGTTAGTCTGGAAATTGTGCGAGCTTGACGAATATAGGAAGATAGATAACTTAATTATAATTATTAATATTTGATGTTGCGGCTATCATATTATCAGACCAACCTCGTTGAACACGGCACGGCCTCCGCTCTTAAGACTTAAACCAATCCTAAATTTAGTTATTAAGACAAAGCAATCCTAACTTTTAGCTATAAATATCATTTCAATGCATTTGTAATACTACCACATTGTGTAAGGCTCTATGTAATCTGAACACACTCAAAACGTTCCAAGTTCAGTGGATTGCTTAAGATTGAGTAATATTGAGACTGTAAATCAAGGAATTTATAGAAACTTCCTTCAGGTATTTAATCTAACCATTTCATGATCAAAATTGTCAATTTTATGTGTCTACTAATTATAATAACTGACATCTATACTAATTATAATAACTATAGAAAAAATCAATCAAGACGCTTTGTTAAGATACTACAGTTAAATGGCATGGACCTAGCACCTATAGTAATAAAACCTTGACAATAAACAACAAATATAAAACAAAAACAAAAATTTGTCTTATTTATTTCAGCAGAAAACAGGCTAAAAACTTTCATTTAGCTGAAAAACGTTTCGGCTGTATCGCATATGTATCGCATATGTGCATTTAAAATAAAAAAAAAATTTGGTCCGAAAATTTCGTTCACCCAAGATTTTTATAAAAATTTCAGCTGAAATACCAGGCGAACAGAAATCAGCAGCAAGCAACTAAAAATGTTGGCAAAAAATTTCATTGCTTGCAAACAGGGGCAAAAATTCACCCCGACAATATTTATGTAGCATACTTTTAGTTGTCGCCGTATTTGCGGCAGTCTAAGATTTCGATGCATACCTTTAGGCTGAAATAAATTCAAATGATGCCAATTTCAATTGCATACTTTTAGTTGCTTGATTATTAAGCACCAGCTGTTGCTGCAAGGTGCATTTTAAAGAAATTGATTTGCTGACTTTGTGTTATTGGCAGATTAATATTATTTATATATAGCTGTATTTGACAAGTGTTCAAGTAGGTGAGGCAGTTAAAGTGGGCAGTTTACTGGAATATGGAAGCATATTTGCGACCTATTCTATGGCTAATTTTCGCAGACTTATGGTTAAACTTAAAGGTGTGATAGAAGCTAGGTATACTATATATATGTATTATAGATGTGTTAGTTGGATATCTAGGCCTTGTTTGATACTAAATGAGCCATATAAATCACTTCTGTATACGATTCTATTTCCATTTGGCATGCCGAATCTTTCCTGCTCCAGTTTAGATTGCTTGCCAAAGTATTCCTTTTACAACATATATATATATTAGCCTGAATTTTTCTACATTTTTTAAGGGTGTATATATATTTGATGTAAATCCACGAACATTTGCTTGGTGTGTTGGAAAATTGCAGCTCAATACATTTCATTTAGTGAGCAGATATATGCTCGTCATCCTTCATGCCGCTGCCGACGGGTCCGTGGCGACGTTCCCAGATCAGACGATGCTTCTGCTTCATGAAGCAAGTCTTGGCATTGGCATAGCCACCCAAATCGCCATCTGCAAGGATATAGAAAAGGGGTGAATATAAATGAAAGATTTTCCTTCTCTCCGTCTCTATCGATTCCTACACTTGATAAACCAATTCTCGGCCGCCTGCTGGTACTGATCCATCAGCGGCTTGCACTTCACCATGTGATCGGGCGCCTCGTACAAGGTGCAATCCTCGAAGCGCTGTCGCAGGATATTCAGAATCTCATTGTCCACCATGCGATCGCGTCTGAATTGCTGATCCGCCTCGAAGCGACAGACGGCGTCGTCTGTGTAGCACTCGTCGATGGTGGGCACGCGGCGAAAGCGCTGATGATACCAGTTCGATTTCTGTTGATTCGGCTCCACAATTGACTCTTCGCATGTAAACAAACACAAAAACAAAACAAAGCCGACATTAGATTTGAGGTTATGTCATTATGTAATTTCAGAAATTGCATTTAAATAACTATACAGCTGGCAATTTCTAGTATTTGCTATTGCCTCCACTGTACACTCACTGCAAATGCAATTTGTTCAATTAAATTCATATTTATTTACCGCGAAACCAGGTAATTGGTCCGTCGATAGCATTTTGCACGGATTGTACAAAGCTGGCCATTGGGCTGCGTGGCTCTGGCATTTTGTTGCTTTTCTTATCTAAAAGTGACGGAAAACTCCATTAGTACAGCTCTTATAATTTGTTTCACATTTATTAATGCTTTTTCTTGCAATTTCTTTTCGATTTACCCAAATTCCAATCAGCAGCTAAAAACAAGAAACAGCTGTTCGCTGTGTAGAGAGGTGAGCACTAGTGTGTGAAGAGTATGACACTATGTGTGTTATCACGAATTTTGCGCGCAGCCAACTTTAAGTGACTCAATTTTGCGTTGGAATAGTTAGGTTCGATTTCGATAGCCGATTAATCGTAAGTAGCCCTGTTCTCGTATGCTTAGACACATGTTGCTGTGAAATGGCAGCATGCTGCAACATGCTAAATTGCAGAGCAACATGTTCCCCAACGAGGGCTAATACGAAAGTTGCAGAAAAGTTTAGAGACATTTCATATTGGAATTTAAATCAATTAAAGTTAGGTCTGATGATTTTTAAAATGGGAATCAAAGATTTGTTTTTAAATTCAGCTTAATCAATATATTCAAAAATTTATGCGAAGATCGCTTTAGCAAAGTTCTAAGTGTGTGTATGTGTGTGTGTGTTTGTTTTTGGCAAATTCGCTTTGCAAATTCGCCGCTGAGATGGAAGAGAGTGACCAGCGGCTGCAGAGCAAATGGTGGTTGGCTGTGCTTTGCCTTTGCCTTTGTATCTGCAAGTTTAAAGAGCGAACGAGTGGGAGAGCCGAGGCGAGAGAGTGCGCGCGCGAAAAAAGATACGTCTGCGGTGCGCTCTTTGCAATTGCCGCTACGCAGCGAACACATTTCAACAGTTTTGTGGCGGTCGTCAGAAAGCTCGCACGTGCGAACGCGTAACGGCAAGTTCGGCATTAGCACAACAACTATAACGACACAACAGCAGCAACAACAGAGCGCAGCAGCAACAACAACACCGAATCAAAGAAACAAAACGAATACGTAAACGCCGAGTATTTTGAGTGCGCGGCTGCAGAGTGCAGGCTTTACATACATATACATATGTGCGTGTGCGTGTGCGTGTGACTGCGTGCGTGTGTGTGATAGTTCGTGTTGTTGTGTTTTTTGGTGGCAGAGGAGCCAGCCCAAAGAGCAAAAATTCCTAAATAAATATTCCCAATAGAAGCATGCAAAAATAAGAAAAAAATCATTAAAATACAACAACAACAACAAGTCGAGAAAAGGAAAAAATTAAATAAATTCAAATAGTTTAAAAATAGTGCACAAACAAGGCGGCTCGCAATTCACAATTGTCAGGCGGCGGCGTCGGCGTCGCAGTCAACGCCCGTCCGTGTGTGAGTGCCGCTCAGCCAATCTATCTCAGTGTGCGTGTGTGTGCGCGCGTCAGTGTGTGCGTGCGTGCGGCCGGTGTGCGTCTGTGTCTGCCGGCCTGCGTCTTCGTCTGTGCCAGCGTCTGCTCTGCTTTGTATCTACGTATCCGTCTCGGCAGCGTCGCCATGCGTCGTGCGGTTAAATGTTAAGCATACGAAGTGGAAATTAATTTATGGCAAAATTTAATAATAAGTGAGTGCCGCAACAACAATAACAATAACAACAACAACAACAGCAACAGCAACAAGAGCAAATAGTATATATATAAAGACAACAATTTTCAAAAATATTGTGCACGCCGCCTGCAGCGACGTCACCGCCGACGTTGGCAGAGCGCAACACGCGCGCCTTCAAAATATACTCACGCACACAGGCAAATATACATATGCAAATGCATACGAAAGCTAGCGGCGCATCAAGCGCCAAGCAGCGCAGCGCCGTCGGCAAATGCGGCAGCGCCTAAGAGCGAGGGAGCGAGAGTATAAATAGCGGAAAAATGCGCGAAATAAAAATGAAGTTCAACAAATTGTGCCAAATTGTTAAAGTGCAAAACAAATAAAAAAATTTAACAAACAAATAAATATTTAAAAAAAAATTAAAGTTAATTTTAAATACAAGTTTGAACGAAAATGTAAAAGCTCGCTCGCATAACAGTTTTAGCAGCAGAGAAAATAATTCAAACATAGAGTAAACTGTCGAGCGTGTTATCGATAACTGTGCGATGACCGATTACGTGACGCCTATGATCAGCAGCGTGCTGAAAAAGTACCAGACGAGCGCTACGAAAAGTCTGCAGGGCCCCGCCGTGGCGCTGATCAAAAAGGAAATTAGTAGTTCGCCGGAACCACATGAGCTGCACACGCATGAACCGGCTAATGCCGCCGCTAGTTCCGCTGCTCACAGCGAACGCAACCAACAGTTATATGCAGCGCCGCTGCCGCTGCCGCCAGAGCTGTCGCAGCCAATCCTCACGCAGCCGGACACCGACTGCGGCGAGTTGTACGAGACGCGCCTGGAGGGCAAGGCGATTGGCTGCTTCTCGATGGGCGGCGAGATGCGCTTGTGCCTGCCGCAGTTCTTGAACAATGTGCTCAACGACTTTACTCTCGATCAGATCAATGGCATCTTCGAGGACCTGGGCATCTCCTGTTCGCAGTGCACGCCCGAGCAGCTGGTCGAATTCAAGGCCGCCAAGATTTTGCCAACGGACGTGAAGGGCAGCGGCCTGATCACACGCACCGACGCGGAACGCCTCTGCGCCGCGCTTCTGCATCGCTCCGACCGGAACAGCTATGTGCCCGTCGAGAGCCTGGGCAAGGGAGCGCTCAGCTTTCAGGTGTACCACAAGTGCTTTGGCAAGTGCGAGGGCATCTGTACGCCGGATATGTACTCGTATCAGAAGCCGACGTGCATCCAGTGTCTGGAATGCAGTTGCTGGTTTTCGCCGCAGAAATTTGTTGGCCATGTGCATCGCAAGGTGGAGAATCGCACCTGCCATTGGGGCTTCGACTCAAGGAATTGGCATGATTATCTGCATGTGGCGCTCGATGTCGAGAACCGCGAGAAATATCAGCGCATTTTGGATCAGCTCAAGGAGGTGGAACTCAAGGAAATGCACAAGGCGCAGTGTGAGCTAGATCACAAGAAACGAAAGGTGAGCGAACAAAAGATGTACAATAGGTTTAGAGTTGCCAGTGCTTATATAAGCAGTTCGCGAAGTTGGATTTGCAAAGCATAATTCTATATTTATGAACCAGTTCGTTAGCCAGTTTTTGCACATGAACTAGTTCCTAGTTTGCAACTCTCCTATACAAGCAGTTCACGAAGAATCTCTAGTCTCTAATACGAATTCGAGGTTTTGGTTTCCAATTGGAAACGACATAAAATCGGATTGCCAAAATATTGCCAACATTAGTCTAAATATGTTTTCTTTACGCATTTTCGATCTAATGCCGTTAAAGCTTTGACAAGCAGAAAACAAAATTAGGTTCGCAGCCCGCTGTGCCTCTAATTATGTTTCTGCTGCTTGGGCCCTCAATTCGCTCGCTCGCCTCCAATCAGAACCGAAAAGCGCCGTCGCTTGCTTCACACCTTCGGCTACTGCAGCGCCCACTAGCGGCGACTGAGGCGGCGCCATATTTGGTTGTCACTGCTGCTGTTCTGCTTCTTCTTTTACTACTCGCTGCTGCTGCTGCTGCTGCTGCTATGTTGTTGTTGTTCTTTTATTCTCATTCACATTTCGCATTCGCATTCAATTCGATCTTCTTTAACGACATTTCGTCGCTTGCGCGCCCGTTAAAAACTCATAAAAATACAAAAGGCGAAGTCAAATGCTGTGTGAGTGAGACAGCAATAGCGGATTGGCGACGGTGTGACAGAGCAACATACACATCAAAATGCGCAGCATTTAAAATTATGCAAATATTATAATATAGTATGAGTGTGTGAATGTGCGAGTGTTTTTTTTTCTTCTTAAATGTATTCTTATACATACATATATATATTTAAATGCCAGTGCAATTTGCTATCTCTTTCTCTACCTCACTGCACCGAAAAAAAAAAATAAATAAAAGAAAAAGAAAAAAAATAGCCGTTGATCCGGCCACGTTCGTTTTTTTTTTTGTTGTGTTTATTTATTTAAACTACTTAATTTTATGCTTAAACAGCGCACTCGATTTTTTTTGTTGGATTACAATAAATACCAGAGTTTTTTTAGCTGCTGGTTTGGCCCAAAGCTATTTTTTGTTGTCTTTCTGCTGCTTGCAGCCAGCGCGTCTGCTGTGGCCGTGGCCGCAGCGGTGACGTCGACGTCGCCGCTCTGCAGCGACGACAAGTTGTCTCCGCTGCTGACGTCTGTTTGCTGGCAAACAGCAAAGAACAATGACGAACGTTGATTATTTTTAGTTTGTGCGGCGACAATTGAGTTGTCAATTTAGTTAAATCGATCAAAATAGCGTAAGACTGAAATGGAGAGCGAGCGAACGGAAGAGAGCGAAAGCGCAGGCAGCAGGCGAACGCCGCTCTCTTCGTCTCCCTCTCTCTCAGTCAGTAGCTCATTGGCTGCTTACTGACAATTCCATATAAATTCAAATTCGATAACAAATTCATCGATACTCAAATTGGTTCACTCTGTACTCTTGAGTAGCCCTCTGTCACTTACTGGGCTCCTTAGAGACAGTATTTGCTTATAAATTCAAATTCGATAACAAATCATCGATACTCAATTTGGATTGCTCTGATTGTGCTTTTGAGTTCTATTTTTTTTTGTGCTTGTCATTGTTGACTGTGCCTTTTTCGATTCGCACCAGCTTCAATGTTAAATATTCAGCAAATATGTAATAATGATGAGCAAAAGGGTTAACCGAAAGAGCCGGCGGCGCAGCGCAGCGCAGGGATAGCAAGGGCAAAAATAAATCGCAAACCGGTTGACGATTGTCTGCTTCTGCTTCTGCTGTTCGCTCTCTTTCCCGCTCTGCCTCTCTCGTGCTCTGCCTCTCTCTATTCGCCTTCTGCTGCTGCTGCTCTTGTCTGGGCCGCCGCGCAGTCGCAGCAATGCCAATAGCCAGCGGCGTTTCATTGCGCAAAAAAGGAATACACAAACATTTTGTATGTATGTACGAAACAATAACAAGCAGCAGCAGCAGCGGCCGCGGCAGACAGCGCTGGGTGTAGTTACCGCAGAGCGCCCCCAAACGGGCGCAGCATGCAAACAAACTTGCTTTCAAATGCCAATGAACGTGATAGACGACGATGACAGCCACAGCAACAACAACAACAAAGAGAATAACGACGCCTCTGACGTTGTCACGAGGCGCAGACATTGACTGAGCAGTCGGCAGACCTTTTTATACATATGTATGCATGTATGTGTGTGTGTAATTGTGTTTTGTTTTTCTTTTCTTCGCCCTTCGCAGAGTTGCGGCTGAGCTTATTTTTGTTGGTTGTGTCGGCGCCTATGTGTGACTAATCAAGTTGGCAGCCCTCGCAGTCGCAGTCGCAGTCGCAGTCGCAGTCGCAGTTGCGTCGCCTGTTGACTTTCGCTGCCAGCCTCTATCTCTCTATCTCGCTCGCTCTCGTACGCTCTGCTGCTGCTTACATAACCCTCAAAGCGTTTTTGCACTCAAGATTCTTGAAATGCGCAAAAAAATGAAAATTTTTGGGAGCAAATTTCATGTTTTTAAATTCAGTTTCAACTGGTTTCGCTTTGTTGTTGCTTATCATCAAAATAATCAAAATTTACATACAATTTAATCTTTAAATATGTATATATGTAAATATACGTTTTGTTACTGCATAAAAATTTAGTTTTAGTTAGTGTTTTGCTTGCTTTTTGTTTGTTTGTCGCGTGTTTTGCTGGTTGCATGTATAGCACGTTCATAGTTGTTGCTGTTGTTGTTGTAATCCATACATATATTGGACATATATATAGTACGTTTATCTTATCTCACTCACACTCCGCCTGATAACTCAGCGAAAAGTTTAGCTGACCACGTTTTGACATCGCCAAAAAACAAAAAAAAAAATTAATTTAATTTAATATTAAGACAAAGGGCGCACAAAAACTGTTTATTGTCAGGGTTAAGTCCGATCGCATGATCCATGAAGCGCAGCTGATAAGATCGACAAATCGCTCGCAGCGCAAAGCTCTCCTTGTGACCAGCAGGCAGACACGTGTTACCGCTCTCTCACTCTCCTGCTCCCTCTCTCCCTCTTTCTTTGCTCTGATTCGTCTTCTGTTTAGCTAATTGGCGTATCATGCAGAATCCGCTTGCAATTAAAATTCGCCTTGGATTTCCCCAAAAAATATTTCAAACATTTTCTGATGTCGCACTTTTGAAATAGTTCATGTGAACAGTTCATGTTCGCTGTTCGCAGCGTGAACTAGTTATTGAGCAGGTGCTCTCCATGAGCCTTATCTGCCGCCCACCAAATCCAAAGACTTTGGCTCTTCTATAAATATATGTTTATATATATATATAGATTTATATGTGCTGTATGCATATGACTATTAACCCCAGGGATTTGCTTCGCTGAGCTTGTTGTTGGCCGAGCTGACAGTTGGCGATGTGATAAGCGCGATAAGCTCCAGAGATTGAGGTTTTCTTGTTGTTGTTGCACTTTTTGTTCTCTCTGTTTTTGCTAGGCTTCGCTCTCACCCTCACTCGATGATCTAGTAGAAACCCGCTGGCTAGTCTCGAGACCTCCTTGCATCATCATCATGATCACCATCAGCTTGTCATGTGATGTTCGCTAGCTTTGCTTGTTTTTGATACCCTGTGCCCATTCAAAAAGAGACAAGCAGAAGGAGTATATATGACGTTCAGTAGGATTTAACTTTGGCTATATATAGATATATATAAATATGTGCTCATTTAATGGGATTATAGATAGCGCAAGAATGGTCGACGTATAAAACGCCTATATGCTTTATCGATAAATATCGATAACAAATTCCAACTTGTTATACCTCTCCGTATTATTATTTGAGAGTTTCGATATACTTTATCACTAAATATAAACAGTAATATTGCTGCAGACATTATAAATCAGATATCGATAAATATCGATTGCTAAGCCTTCACTAATTTTTAGCATTTTGGTCCACGAATTGACTTAGCTTAAGTATAGGTCATCTCCTAGTCGAGCATTCCCTTGTTCAAGCAGCCTCTCTGTTGCTGCTTTTCTATTATGGTTTATAAGACTACAAACTCAAGCAGACAGACAGACAGCGGCGCAAAGGCAAAGTCTGTGGAGGTGCGGCCGGTTCTAGGCTTGGGCTTGGGCTTGGGCATGTTGCTTGGGCTCAAGTACAGCTCTGAGTACTGAGTACTTGTTGATAGTTGTTGTTGTTGTTGTTGTTGCTGGGACAGGTGTGTGCCTGGTTGGTGCCGCGAGTCTGCCGGACAACGTTTAATGCGTCGTTTATCGTTGATCTCAAATCTAAATAGTTGTTGCTGCTGCTGCTGTTGTTTTTGTTGTTGTTGCACTACCATTGGTGGCCTCCAGGCAGACTAGACCCAGAACCAGACGGCAAAAAAAGCGTCTTAAAGCGTCTGCTCACATCTGCTCTCCCCGGCCCCCTCCGCCCCTCCTGCTCTCCACTTAGCAAATATTTAAAAAGAAAAAAATTCATTCTCGTGTTGATTTTAATTAAGCCCAATGATTAAATTTGAACGTTCGACCGTTTTTTTTTTCTGCCATTTTATTTTTATTGTTGCTAATGATATGTGATGTGTTGTTGTTGTTGTTGTTTTTGTAAGTCTTGTTGTTGCGTATCGTTTTTCAATTGATTTGAGAAATTCGTGTTTATTTTTTTCGCATTCACACAAATTAGTGAAAATATTTAAATAACCGAAACGTGTTTCCAGACATTGTTGCCTACACCTATAGATACATATGCGAGATATATAATGTATATATATATCTCGATATTGGTATATATCTTTATTTTTTATGGAGGTGCCAAACTGTTATGTAAATATTTTGTCAACGATTCGCTTGTTGTTGCACTTATTATTGGCATCGTTAGAGCGGCCCGAGATCGTTGTTGGGTTTTCCGCTTTTAAATTACAGCAGATATTTCGGTTGAAAATGTTTCTTTTTTTCGATAAGAAATGCTTTATGTTAATGGAATGCCATTGATATGACATAGTTGTGGTTGTGGGCTGACGAAAGGCATGTGTAGAGCGAACTTAGCTTTGAGCTCGGTTCGACAGATGAATTATAGTGAGCAGGGTTGCCGTTGCTTCCAACTGTTGCATATTCAAACTGTATAGAGTTGTCATGCTAGTTTTTGCTAGGGTTGTAGCACACGCTTCACTTCATAATATGTATATAAAGGATCCATTTGCTAGAACGGTGTTCAGGGTTATCGCCAGAGTTGTAGTAGTTTATGTAGTATAGTAATAGCTGTAGTAATATATATAATTTATATATGCATTTACAGCTCAAAATCTTGCTGATATGAAGTTTAAAGTGAAATATTAAGTATCCGTCACGTAGCACAATTCCATTTGATGCCGTTTACCCAGCAGAGTTGTCGCAGCACTTCCTGATTGCCCAGCACTCACCCTATTTACAACTTCTGCCCAACAGATGTCGCTGCAACAGCCTTGCATACATAACATACAAAACATCAAGTAGCCGACGCGTAGTTTACACCCAGAACACCCAGAGTGCTGAGGCGTAGTTACCCATTTCTTTACATAACTCAACTGAAGCTCTTTTAGCCTTGTTGACTTGCCAGTAACAATTATCGCCACGTTGGGCATGAGTGCTAGCCAACATCAAGTAGCCGACGCTTATCTCTAATCAATGAAATAGGGAATTCGGTAGGGTAAAGGGCATTGCGCATTCGTCTAGCCGGACTTTGGAATTTTTGTTCTTTTCACATTTAATTTTATTCACATCTATTTATTTTCACTTATTTTGCTAATAGGCAATGACCTCGTTTTGGCTATTTGTTTTTATTGTTGTTGTTGTTGTTTGTTGTTTGTTGTATTAGTTGCGACTTAAAATGTGTTACAAATGTAGCAACTTAAATTGTACATGAACTAGGCGCAGATTGTGTGTGTGAGAGAGAGAGAGAGAGAGAGAGGGGGAGTGAGGAATAGTGTGTGCTTGTGTGAGTTTTTGTAATTTATAATTGAATTGAAGCTGCGCAGCTGATAACTTATTATATAAATATGCATATATATACATACATATATATATATATATATATATATATATATATATATATATATATATATATATATATATATATATAAGTCGATATATATATATATATATATATATATATATATATATATATATATATATATATAGTATATATTTCATATACTATACTATTTGTAATATATATTATTTTATAATAATGCTAAAGACTAGCATTTGCCTGCGCTGTGATTTCTTATCTGCTCAATTGCTACACTTGCAAAAGCAAATGAGCAAGAACATTTCATAAGGCTCTAAAACAAACCCAACATTTAATGACTTACCCAAATTATATAGTTTACAAGATCTATCAGTAGTCTTCCAGCTGAAAAAATAGAATGACTTTCAGTATATCTCAAGAGGAAGTCAACTGCAGTAACATAGTTAGCTTCTGTAGCAGCTACAGCTATAATCGACTTAGTAAGCCCCCAGAGAGCAGAGGTGTACCTAAGATAGTCCATAAGAGTATACAAATTACAAGTCTCTGCTTCAAGTTTCAAGGCTCTAGCTTCAATAGCGACGAACGGACAGAGGGACGGACGCATGGACTGCATTACGTACAGTGCACAAGATCAATATACTCCGCTCACCTAGTGACCGAGTATCTTGATATTAGTTCTAAAATATCTTAAATTTTTAAATAATAAAACAACTTTGAGAATTCCTACAAATAATTTCTAATTTTAAGAAGTTTTTTAACTTAATTTAATTTAAAAAAAGTTTTTTTTTGAAACTTAATTTAAGACAAACTTGTCTCAATTCAAGCATTTCATGCTTAACTTAAGCTCATCCAGCTTTCAGCAAGTTTTTTGTCACTTGTTCGCGCTGAAATTCTTTTCATAAATTTATTAATATTTTTTTATTTATTTTTTGCTCAATGCGAGCGCTGGCCTGATAGCCGATAGCGCTTATCAGGCGCGCCAATAGTTATCGCTGGCAGTTGCTCATAATATGCCATATACACATACGAGTATATATCCCCCCCAGTTCGTATAGCCCATTTCGTATCTGAAGAACCACGTCTAAGCGTCGTCTTCCGCGCCAGACGTGACAGAATTTGCATATGAAATGCAAATCGCACATCTTTGCGGCAATGCTGATAGCGTAATGAAATGAGGCTGATGTTGATGACGACGACGACGACGATGATGATGATGATGATGATGATGATGATCATAGAGTCGCCGAGCGAGTTGTTTACAAGCGATTTCCTAGTGTCATTTCCCATGTTCGCGCTCGGCCCAAACGTTTCCGTCAGACGTGCCACAGAGCGGCCGCTGCAACCCCTGCCCGCCCCTTTTTGGTGGCAACAATCTGACAGCTTACACCTGGCGCACAGGTGACGGCCTGCTGCGACTTGCTTCACTGGTTCTGTTACCATTTCTAGTTCTCTAGTTTTCTGGTTCAGGTTCTTGTGCGCTTTTTCTCCATTTTTTGGATCACACAGTTGATTTCCTTCCCATTTGCCTAACGGCTCTTGGGGTCTTTCGTCTGGGCGGAAATTTGCAACAAGTCTGTCTGTGTCACCTGAGCGCGCCCCCCCCCCTCTCCCGCTGTCTCACCTTGCCTTAGCGCACCTTAGCCTCTCGCGCGTTTCTATAGTTCGCACAGCTTTGAGCTCTGCTTTGCAATCAGCGCTAATTGCCAGCCAATTGCAGTCCAATTGAGCCAAGCATGGCAAAGGCTCTAATAATATATTGTAAGAGCGCCTAATTGTTGTTAATTGATCATTCAATTACAGGTGTACACGGCACTTGTGCAGGTAACTCCAAGATTTCGCCAACATTCGCTTTGCCAAAAATACAAAATATTGCGAATCTTTCGCGCTATAGAAATTTCTTTTGTAAAAGCGATAAGAGGCATCTCAACAACAACAACAACAATAACAACAACAAGAATAACAACAACAACAACTACAACAACCTACCAGACAAAAGTTGTTTTCAACAACTTTTTATCTCGAGTTATTTTTGTTCCTCTTTCTTGCGCCCTTTTTTGCCTCCCTTTTCTGGCCTCCAGAAGAACGCAGAGCTTCTGCCATATCTCTGCTATACGAATGACCTTGAGCTCGTGAAATCTTAAGTGAATTCCATATGAGTGTTATTTATAGTGTTTGTCTGGGTTTTCGGCTCAACATTTTGACTTGCAAGAAATAATCTTCAAGGAAACGAAAGGCGAGAGGAAGAGGGAGAATGAGGGTTGATAAAGAAAGAGGCAAGGATTGGAGAAACGATAAAATCAGGAGGAGAGGGAGCTATGCTGAGATGAGTATAGGAGAAGAGCAGCAAGGAGTGGAAAAGTGATAAAAGGACATGAGAAGAAACAGGAAAACAGAGGGAGACGAAAAGAAATGAGAAACAGGAAGAGGAAACGACAGAAGGATAAGAAAGAAAACGAAAAAAGAGAAGACAAGACAAAGGGAATGAGAGTATAATGAAAAGAGAGATGAGACGAGAATGCCAAACGAAAACAGAGGAGCAGGAGGATGAAAATTAGAAAATTAGAATAGCAGAGAAAATTAAAGTAGAAAATAACTGACAACAGGAGAGCCAAAGAAATGAAGGGAGCGTAGAGCGCAGTAGAGCTCTGAACTAGCAAAGGGGAAGAAGCGTAGGGGAAGCAATATAAACAGCTTTCTTAACTGTAAATTATAATTGAAATAACCTTATGTAGCGCTATGACAGCTAAAACTACAGTTAATACAATTTGCGAATGCCTGCGGTCAAAACGTGTGCGATATCTGACAGGCAGTGTTGGAAAACGCTGCTGTGTGCCCGTGTTTCCACTTGACATAACCTTGTCAATAGTCAAAACGATTGGCATGTGGTCTCTGTCTCTATCTGTCTCTCTGTCAGTCCCGCCCCCTCCCTCTCCCGCTCTCTCTCTGTCTGGGGCTCGATTTGCATTGCGAAACTTTTTAGCTGTTGTGCACTTGTCAAGCGGTAATTGATTGACAGCTGGGCGTAATTCGAGACTTGACAAACGCTTTTATCGAGGGTTCATTTTGATAATGATGACGCTGCGGATGTGGGGGGAGGAGCGGGCGTCGAGCTGCCTAGCCCACGCCTACACGCCGCAGCTGCCCGTCTGAGTGGATAAATCTGGGGCTGCACTTTCGTACGCGACAACAAACATTGTGTTACACTTGCGTGTTGTTGCTGTTGGGTTGGGTGTTTTAAATTTCAACGGCTACTCGTGTTGAGCATCGAGAGCCAAAAAGCCGTCAAGCGAAATTCTAGACGTTTTGCACGTCAAATGCGGCAGTTGCTGCTATTGTTATTGTTGCTGTTGCTGTTGCAGCTGCCTGCAGTCACTGCGCATGAGTGAACATTGCGTTGAGCCGGGAGAGTCTAGCTGTGCGAGAGCTTTTGACACAGCAGCAACAACGCCAAGAAACCCAAACAACAACGTCGCCAACCGACGTCAATTGTAAATTTCGCGCGACATGGCGGCAAATGCAACAGCAGCAGCAGCAGCAGCAGCAGCAGCAGACCCTCCCACCTACCCCATCCGCCCTGCGCGCCTCTCTCCCACCAGCCGGCGTTTGCTTGTTGTAAATGATATTGTAGTCACACGAACACACACACACACACACACACGGGCTCACACACTCGAGCGTAATAGTCTGTCAGCTTGTTGTTGCATGCCACAGAACGTAATTCAACACCCGCCCCACCTGCCCCTGCCCAAATTGCGCCCGTAACATCTATGACGCGCTGCACACCGAGCAGGCACTGCATTGGCTAGTTAGATGATCTATTACAGCTCACAGCCATTGGATGGGTGTATTCATATTCATTATGGATTCGTACTCTGATGGAAACTCATATTCTTCATATTATTCATTTACGTATCTTAGCATATTCACATATTCAATCTCATATTCTTATGCATATTCACATGTAAATACATATATATTCAGATATATGTATATTCATATGTAAATACATATTCATATTCATATTCAGATCACATTCTTATTCGGATATATGTAAAAACACATATACAGATTCATATACATACTCATACTCATACTCATGTTCATATTCATACTCATACTCATACTCATATGCATACTCATACTCATATTCATCTTCATACTTATACTCATCTTCATATTCGTATTCATATTCCTATTCAAATTTATATTCATATGACTACTCAAATTCATACTCATACTCATCTTCATACTCATACTCATATTCATATTCAAGAGTTGCATATTCAGATATATTCACATGTAAATATATATTCATATTCATATTCAGATCATATTCTTCTTATTCGGATAAATGGAAAAACAAATATTCAGATTCATATTTATACTCATACTCATACTCTCACTCATATTCATACTCATACTCATATATTTATATTCATATTCATTTTCATTCATTATTTATATACACACTTATACTCATATTCATACTCATTCTCATACTCATCTTCATATATATATATATACTCACATTCACATTCACATTCACATTCCCCTTCCCACTGATTTTCTTATTCATATGCAGCAACAAAAAATCTCTCGTTGAAAATTAACATAAATATTTTTAACTGCCTGTAACTGAGCTTTTCTCATGTTAAACGTATTGTTAGCACGCTCTGCCTGCTGCAGCCCTTCAGTTGCATTCCTTGTAGGGTATCTGCGTTACATCAGTCACTCCCTACGCGCTGAGCCATCAAAATACATTGTTGTCAGACCCGAAAACCCTCCTGCTTGGGTCGTTTTTTCGTAATTGGCGCACGCAAATTGCGCACATAACCTCAAAATGTATAAAGACCAAGCTCCAACTATGCCGCCCACCCCCCTTGAATGCCACGGAGTCGGGAATGGGGCACGCGACCCGCAACTCAGCTAATGAAATATTAGAAGCTGACAAGGCGTCGAAGACGACACTGAGCTGGTAGTTAGGGCAACGGTAGGGACGGGGGTAGGGCTGGAACTGGTTGAAGAGGGCCTTCAGAGAGAGGGAGAGGGTAAGGAGGGGCTGTGGTGTGGGAGACAGGCGCTTGTCTACTTGGATTCGTGTAATTATAACTTAACGTGCTTTTAACATTTTTTTGCAGTTGTTGTTTTAATGAAATGTTTGACTAGCCTCTCAGCTGTCAGTGGAGACTTGCTCTCTCTCTCTCTCTCTCTCTCTCTCTGAGTTACTCTCTCTTTCTATCTTTTTCTGGTTTTCTCTCTCGCTCTGCTGTTGTTTACGGAAATATTTGACGCAGCGCAGCAAATGCGAGCGACCTCTTTATTGCCAGCCAACGTCGCCCGTTGCCCCTCCCCCCTCTCCCCTCTCTCTCTCTCGCAATGCACTTGACGTTGCCTTTGTGCAATCTATTGACTTTTTACACGTGACAGCCAACACTCGAGTTGTTGTTGTTGGCCATGTGTCTGGGCCGGCTTTAGCATTTGTTGTTGCCATCTAATTGCCCAACTAGAGAGCCCTTAGAGCTGATGCCTACGTCTAGCGTTGCAGGCAGGCAGCAACTGTTGCTGGCTGCCAGCAATATTATGCTAATCATCATCAACATTATCATCATCATCATCATCAGCATTACCATTATCGTTCCTCGCATTGCACTAATCAAATTGCAGTTTTGAACTTGATTTGCAAAAAAAAAAAAAAAAAAAAAAAAAAAAAAAATGGTGCTCACCCAACAGACGGCTATTCAAATTATCTGTTTGTTTGCTGCTTTTTTTTTTGGGGCCGCACAAAACCGGTTAACAATTGCCAATTTCAGAGCAGCAACAACAACTGTTGGCTGCCAAATGTTGGCCAAACACAAAAACTTTGTGGGCCAGCAGCATTTGGAAGACATTCGAGCTGAAACTGAGCTAATCATAATTTTAGAGGGTATTTGTATGTTAGTTTTTATGGAGCTGAAGAGCTTGAGAGCGGAGATATGGTTTATATGCTGAAGTTATTGATAGATAGGAAATGTTGCTAGTTAAGGTAAGTTTGCCTCGATAACTGGCAGAAAGCAAAGCGTAGCGAGAGAGCTTGAAGATAAATATACTCAAGAAATAGCAGAAAGAAATGGGAAAGCCTAAGACAATCATATTTTTAGAAGTAATATATCAGCTCAGAAAAAGGAGAAGCGAGAGATATTATATACAAGTAGGATATAGTTCAAGAAGCAAGTGACGGAAGAATAGAAGAATCCGTAAGAACATCAGAAAGGAATAAGAAGAAGAGCCATGGTTCTCAAGCTGATAGAAACAGAGAGAGAGAGAGAGAGAGAGAGAGAGAGAGAGAGAGAGAGAGAGAGAAGAGAGAGAGGCTATATAAAATCAATATTATTTAAGGCAATTGTCGCTTTTCCATCATTTAAACAATCATATCAGAGGTATGGGTCAGCTGTCGCCTTTTCTCAGCTCAGGTTCATGAGAAAGACATGAGAAAGGCACTTGCCAAAGGATCTCCCAGCCAAGAATATCTCACATCAACTGAAGATCAGGGACATATGTGGCAAAAGCTTAAGCCCGTTGCCAACTTCATTTGTCAGCTGAAAAACATGTTGCATGCAACATTTTGGAGTTGTTAAACTTTCGCTCTGCGCGCTAAATCCAATTGCAGTTGCGATTGCAACCGATGTGGCAGCAACAACTTGTTGCCAATTGCCAGTGCAGCTGGCACGCCCATGCCGCCGTCGTCGTCGTCGTTGCGCCTCAATTATGCCAATTGCTGCGCCATGACCTTAAAAAGCAGGCAACATGGAAATGTCTGCGCCGCCGAACGGCTTGCCCCACTTGCCACCGTTTGCTGTCGCAGCTGGCAAAGGCGAGTTATGCAATTTGCTTCTCTTTTTGTGGTGTGGGCTACGCGTTCATGGTAGTGGGTAAAGAGGGTATATGGGTTTGCTGAGATTCAAGCCAGAAACTAGGAGTTTGGCATACTTAGTCGGGTATACCCGCTACAGATCTAACATTCAGCAAGAGACTAAAGTCCTTTACCATAGTTTAGGTAATACTGATATATATAAATTACTTGAGCGCATGACAAACCCGATTTATATCGATATATATCGATATATTCCTATATTTTACTTCAATTTTAACTCTAAATGAGTATCATGCAGTCGCCTACGCCCCACTGCCGCAATCTAACTCTTTCGTTTTTTCGGCTCGGCAATTTTTTCGCTAAATATTTTAAGTGGTTTTGGCCAACGAGTTAAGGTTGCAGCTAAAACGCATTTGACCCACTAAGCAGCAGCAGCAGCAGCAGCAGCGACGGCGGCAACAGTTGCTGATGGCAGAAGCAATTTTCAATTTTCCATTTTCCGCTCGCGCGCGTTTTCCAAACTTAATTATTGGCGCACACATTGTTGTCATTTTCATTGAGCAGCTTGCTATGACTCACAGCGACAACCTTGTCAAAAATCTCTTGCCGGGTTGTTTGCCACAGCCAACAGGCAACAGCCAACAACAGCAGCAGCCGCCGAAAACTCATGCAAAATTCTCAAAAAATTCGTTTGAAAAATAATTTTTTTTTTTTTAATTTTTTATTTTGTGGCGCACAAAAAAATAAGTCAAATTGCAATGAAAAAACTCACAGACACCAAAGACTATATATATATTTAGAGAGAGAGAGAGAGGGAGATAGAGCGCGATGTGGGCGTGGCCAACAACGTCGACAACAAGCGACAAACAATTCTTCGACTGCCAGCAAATTATTTTGCTCTTCTATTTTTTGTTGTTTTTGAAATATGCCGAAAGTGCAAACAGGCAAAATTTTTGTAATTTATGGGAATTTTGTCTGGTCTAGTTCCTAAATGGGGCATATTGGCTAGGGTATGAGAAAGGACAAGGAGGAGAATTTGTAGATAGGAATTTAGATACAAAAGACGAAGAAATAAATAATAAATAATAAATAATAAATAATAAATAATAAATAATAAATAATAAATAATAAATAATAAATAATAAATAATAAATAATAAATAATAAATAATAAATAATAAATAATAAATAATAAATAATAAATAATAAATAATAAATAATAAATAATAAATAATAAATAATAAATAATAAATAATAAATAATAAATAATAAATAATAAATAATAAATAATAAATAATAAATAATAAATAATAAATAATAAATAATAAATAATAAATAATAAATAATAAATAATAAATAATAAATAATAAATAATAAATAATAAATAATAAATAATAAATAATAAATAATAAATAATAAATAATAAATAATAAATAATAAATAATAAATAATAAATAATAAATAATAAATAATAAATAATAAATAATAAAAATAAATAAATATATAAAAAAAGTCACAAATGATATTACGTATACGTGCGATAAGTTTTTAATCATTAAGATTAAAGTCAATTAATATTTATATTATATATTTTATACTTAATGTAAAAAACTACAGCAAAATTAAAAAAATCAAATTTGAATATTTATAAATGGAATTATTTATTATTAATTATTAATTATAATATATAAATATTGTTACACTCTTTCGCTACGTATACGTAATATGTTAGTATGATCGAAGGCAACAACTCCTAAAAGAAGTCAAATTTCGAAATATATAGCTATAATATAGTGATATAATATATTTGAGATTCATTCAGATTATTTAAAATGAACATTCCTCAGCAACTAAAATGCAATTATTTACATATATTTAAATACACTATAGTTTTATATATATTTGTTAAATATATTAAAATTATTAAAAAAATTCCTGACATAAAATATAAGAACAACGCTCTCTCATATTATCATCTATCTACTGCAATCTCAATAGTTTGCTCTATAATTCTATCTTTATAGAGCATCCTTAAGTCTCTTTTAACTCTCATGCTCTTAACTTAAGAAATGCCTATAATACATATATATACACACACATATATATATACATATATCTATTAGTATAGTACAGGCATTTTGCCTTTTTGCAAAAATATTCAGTTTTTGAATAATTTTGCTGTTTTTCCTTTTTTCGCTTTTCATTTTTCGCTTTTCTTGCCTTGTCAGCAACAATTAGCTGTCGTCTTTGGCTTTGCTTAAAAATAGTCGGCAAATAAATCAAATTTATGTGTGAAAAACAAGATGAAAAACTTAAAGCAGGCAGCGCAGCTGCTCGCCAGAGACAGAGAGCATACATATACACACGTATGTCTGTGTAGAGACAGAGAAATCCTCGCCTCTCCATGCATATACACTCTGCATATTACGTATACGCAACATTGTCTGTTTTAATTGCAAGTTTGCTTCAGCTCGTCTGCTGCATTTAGACTTTATCTCTTTTATCCTTATCGCTCAGCATTAATCGTTGGCGAAAAAGGCAATTAAAACGAGGCAAACCCCCAGCGACCGCCGCCACCCCCACGCCCCATCCCTGCGACATTTGCAACCCTTTGGGTATGCCTGATGCTTGTTCTTATTTTATCTTGTGCTGCAGATGGTTTTAATTTTTAATTGCAACGCATTGCAAATATTGACGAAAGTGCGTGACACCCTCGACCTAAGACAAAAAGCCCGGGAAGGACCGGCGTGCGTGCACAACCCCGCTGAACCCCCTAGGCAAACATTTTTTCTCTTCTCACAGGACCACAAAAAGCCAACCCCAAAAGCGGAAGACAAAAGTGAATTGCGTTGCCTCTGTGCTGCCGTTCGGCTAAAAATGCGTAGAGCCATAGACAAAGCAACACCTTGGAATTGAGGGGTTGCTTTCATCTATGCATATATATCTAGATATGTATATATCTACATATGTAAAGGTGTGGACATATGTGACATGGATATATAATATATATATATATATATATATATATACTACTTCTCACATAGTTGTGTACAGTTGTGCGCTGGAGGGTCACTCTTTGAATAATATTTTTAAGAGAAGAGCTAAGATAGAGCTACCTGCGTGTATGCAGAGCGGTTAGTAATATTTCAAAAATATTCTAAGAGATCTTTACAAAATTCTTAATAAATGAAAATATGGGAAAAAGTGAAACTTAATTTTAAACATGAAAATAAAGTTCCCATATAAAGTCCGTGTTTTTGTTATCTTCCTGTCTCGCTATTCTCCTTTATATCACGGTCTCTATCTCTCTTTCTCTTCCTGTCTTGTCTGGTATTATCTCTCTCTCTCTCTCTCTCTCTCTCTCTCTCTCTCTCTTTGTCTTACTCACTTTGTCTTATTCTCCTTTTCTCTCTCTCTCTCTTTTACTGTTTTCCTGCTCTGTCTCCAATTGTTTTCTTTCTCTCTCCTTCATTGTGTCTGTCTTGAAAAGCTATTTGTGTGTGTGTCTCTGTCTTCCTCTCTCTTTCCTACTCTAACTCTCTCTCTCTCTCTCTCTCTCTCTCTCAATCGCTATCTATTTCTCTTTCTCACTCACTCACTCACTGACTCACTCTCTCTCTCCCAATCTCCCTCTCCCAATCTCCCTCTCCCTCTCTCTCCCTCTGTCTCTTTCCCGATCTCCCTCTCTCTATTTCCCTTTCTCTCTCCCATTCCTAATACTCCCATCCCTCTTTCCCTTTCTCTCCTTATCTCTCCATTATCACTATCTCAACTTATGACATTCACTTCTCATATCTTTTCCTTATTCATTCCTCAAACTCTCTTAGCTTGCCTCCTTTTTGAAATTTTGCCATTTATGTCCTTTTCTCATGGACTCTGCTCAGCTTGGGGCAGTTGCTTTGTTATCCACACACATATACATATATATTTATTATTCTTGTTGCTTCTTAGGGGAAGAGGCTCTTTCAGGTAGCTTAGCGCAGTGCGTAACGCAACTTGCGCGCTCACTCCGCACCTCTTGCCTCGCCCTGGCTTGAGGCGACCCTCTGCTGCTTAGCTCAAAGTTCATCAACTCCTGCGCGACCCTCTCTAGTTTACATTTTATTAGATTTTTGCACTCGTTTTAGTATTTTATCCTTATATGAGATCTGCACACACAAGCGGATGTAAAGGACGATCTCCCTCTCCCTTAGCACACACACGCACACTATATCACTATATCTCTCACTCCCTCTCTCTCTCGCTCTCCCTCTCTCTCTCCGTCTCTGTTGCTTTGCGTGTTAAGTTGCTTCATTGCCCGCTGTTAGCTCAATGTTCAATAAATGCGACTTGGTGAATGTCTAGAAAATCCTTGAAAGGTTAAAGACTTTTCAGCTCCTTCCCAGTCTCTCTATCCCTCTCTCTTTATCTTACTCACAGCAGATGATGACGTCGTCGTTCTCGTTGCCGCTGAACTCGTTTGCCAAACCTGCGCTGCGGTCGCTGCCCCTGGCCTCGCCTTCGCCCCGCTGCCCGCTGCCCGCTCCGGCGACTCCTTCGGCTGCCGCATTGTTGTTTTGCTTGCTTCCTAGTGCCACGCTCAAGTTCCTTTCAATGACAATGCGTTTCGCCTCTGCCCATTCGTGCAGCAGCAGAGGGTTCCAACATGTCGTCATCATCGTCCTCAGTGCGTTGTACTCAACTAGCTCCAGCTTCAGCTCCAGCTCCAGTTTCAACTGTTTTTCCAACTCCAGTTACAGCTTTTGTCGTCCTTTTCATTAGGGACGCTCAAATCCTTCTGCTGAAAGTGGCAGTTGGGGGCGCTTTAAGTGAGGTTATGCTGGGGACGCACATTCCATTACGATTTCTGCATTTGTGCAATTTCTTGTGGCAAACTCATCCATGCAAGCGGCAAGCGCATTCGAGTTGGGCACGTGACAAAAGTCACGCTTCAGTTTCCACAAATTTGAAGCTTTTCCATGTGTTTTTCCCACCCAGACAATTTATCGGCCATTGCAGTCACAATTATGCTTTAAGCTGTGACATTATTTAAGCAGCGATTGGCTCTCAGATTGCTTTGGCTCAATTCCATTTAAAGTAAGATTTCTATATAATATATATATAAGAACAGTGGAAACTGCGTGAATCTAGAAATTTTAAACTAAATTTAATCTTCGTCGCTTTTCAGTGATTTTTTATGCGATTTTCTTATCTCCTAAATCAAATTTCCCAATTAAATTTATGGTGCGAAATATTTGATTTATGAGTCATGTCCTTAATTTGTAGACCTATTAGAATGCGACTGAGTGAGTCATTTGTCATTATTATTATTATTTTTTTTTTTTTTTTTATAATCCTTTAAGAAGATATATAGATCGAGAGAGGAAGCTGGAGATAGCAAAGGCATGAGAGCTAGGAGTTTGTTTCTGAATATCGAAGAGATGAAGAATTTAAGGGATTGATAGATAGTTAAGTAGATAGAAGAGATATATGTAGAGATTAGGATACATAAATATGTGTAAAGGTAAATATATATATATACAGATAGTCCGATGGATAGATAGATAGATTGATAGGTAGGTAGGTATATGGATAGATGGATAGATAGATAGATAGATGGATAGATAGATATATGGATAGATATATAGATATATAGATATATAGATAGATATATAGATATATAGATATATTGATATATAGATAGATGGATAGATAGATAGATAGATGGATAGATAGATAGATAGATATATAGATATATAGATAGATAGGTCTATGGATAGATAGATAGATATATAGATGAATAGAAATATAGATATATAGATAGAAAGATATATAGATAGATAGATGGATAGATAGAGAGACAGATAGATATATGAAAAGCAAGAACAATAGATAGATAGAAACAAAAATATAGATTCGTAGAGTGATAGCTAGAGATAGATTGATTGATTGACATGTAAGTAGGGAGATAGGCAGAGGGACAGGCAGGCATATAGGTGTACACATAGATCTATAGATGCATAGTAGACTCATACACATATTCATATATTATATGATTCATGTAGAATAAGATCTATTGAGATAGTGACATAAACATGCACCCAAATTGATAGATACTAATAAAAATTAGTGTTTGAATTGTGCCAAGTTTTCTATTGAATCTTCATAAAAATGAAAAGTTCTCATTTAGCTGTTGTTGTTGTTGTGCCGCCGTCGCGCCTAAAGTACAAATGCTGCGTAAATGCTTAGCGGCTACTAGACTTTGTTGTTTATTTGTTGTGCGTGTGTGTGTGTGTGTGTGTGTATCTGTTAGATACTTGGACCAGCTGTGAATTAGTGCCGCGCATCGCTCGACGACGTCGTTGCCTGCGAATTAATGCCGCCAACATAAATTATAAATTAAGACAATTTTAATTAAAACATTTCGTTGGGTTTTTCATATTTGCCCCCAGTCAAAATACAGACAGACAGACAGACTGAGTGAGAGAGAGAGCGGAAGGCAGGCAGAGGGAGAGCAGTTGCTGCTCTTGCATGTGATTTGCTCTAGTTGAACAGAAATGTGCCTTGGCTTCAGGGCACTTGCTGCTGCTGCTGCTTTTATGATAGATATATATATAAATATATGTATATATTGTTTATATATATAAGAATATATTGCTCCTTCTTCTTCTTACACTTTGCTGTCGCCAGTCGCTGACAATTGGCCAAGCGCCAATGATTTTTATACATTTTTTCCAACTGTCATTGCCTTTTGCTTATTTCGCTCTCAACGTGCGCCATTTTTGTCTTTTATTGTTTATGTATTTTCTTTATCTTTTATTAATATTTCCAATATTTTTTAAATACTAAGATATTTGCTTAAATATAATATCACATACCCTGTAGTTGTAGAGGATTGATGGTAGTGCTCGCAGATTCACACAGATTGATTTGATTCTTAACATGCCAAAGGCAAAGCTCGAGAACTATTTGAGATCTGTAAGCAGTTTAAGGTGTTTCTAGTTTAAGGTGTTATACACCTTGTATATAACCATATTTAATTACAATTATATCATCCACTCGCATATCTTAAACATATTCTTCCAGGGCACATGCTAGTCAAACGAAGAACTCTTGTAGATCATTTTCTCTCTCTCTGTCTCTCTTCCTCTCTCTTTTCACAATTTTCGTTTTCACTTTTGTTTTTATTTCTGTTGTTTGATTTGCTTTGCGCTTATCGCTGGGTTTTATTTTTGTCTGGTTCGTGGACAATTTTTTGTTGTTCTATTTCTAATTTTTTCGCTCTCATTTTATTGTTATTGTTTGGTTGTTGTTGCCGCCTGATAAGAATATTAAGCGCCATATCATGGAGCGCGTATTTCTGCCGCTGGCTCGAGCAGCTGATAAGATTCGCTTGGCGAAAAGACGTCAGCGTCTATAAAGGCGTCTGAAGACTGCGCGATATATGTAGTATATATATATATATATATATATATACGATCCGTGTTTCATTGAAAAAGCTGATGGGGAACGCTGTACCACCCCTCGCGAGTGAAGGTCAGCGCGAGATGTCAGCAGTTGACACCAAATGGGTCGCATCATCATGATCGTCGTCTGGCAGCTCTGTCATGGCACTCTGGCAACCCCCGGGTTAATGATGCGTGTCAAGGAGCGTGTCAAGCGCTTTGAACTTCATTTTGCATCTATTTGAGTTTTGAGACTCGATGATATTGAGATTATGTTGGATTTCGGTAGCTTTATTTTGTTATTTGTTGCGCTGCTTATCGGCGCTGCTATTGAGATTAATTTTTGTTTTTATTATTCTTATATTGGGGTATACTCAAAATATCAGGGTTATTTCATTATGAGCTTTTAATGGGTCACACGTGGCGCGCTCCAGGGGAGCTGATAGCAGTGACAAGAAACTAGAACGTATTTAGTTTTGGACTAGGAGCTCTATAGGTCTAAGAGGAACTCAATATCTAATATATCTTATCTAATATTTAAGTGAAAGCTTTCGAGTTCATGTGGACTTTAGGATCTACCTTATCATGCATCCAATACAATCATAAAGCTTTATGACTTGAATTAATTATAAATTTGTTTTTTCCTTTAATAGCTTACAAATGTTTCCAGCTTTAGTTGCTTTCTAATTCTCAAATGGTATTAGCTCTATACATTTTAAGTAGCTATAAAATGTTATTGTTTCCAGTTGTTTAGAAATTTTTTTTTTTTTTTTTTTTTTTTTTTTTTTAATTCAATTTATTTGCGCTTATTAGACGTAAAGATTTTTATATGTACTTAAGGAGCAAATGGATTAGAGATAGGGAAATAATATTGATATAAAATAATAAAATATCGAATAAAAATATCAAATATTGATAATATTTTTGATATATTACAGACTCTCAACTAATTTCTGTTTATTTTCCCATGCATTTCCAGGTATGTACATCAGCTCAGAGCTACAGCCGCCACGCACAAGACTAACAGCCTCAAGGTATAAGTATGTAGAAGATAATGATGAAGAGGAAGAGTGCCGACTACCCCCCGCCCCAGTTACCCCATTCTGTGTGCAGCTCGTTGCAAGCCATTCATCTATGCCAATGTTTTGGGCTTTGCAGCTCCATTTCAGCGCTGCATGTGCCGCATGTGGCATGCCACTGCGCGCTGTCGTCTTTTGTGTCATTTGCACACAAATGACAGTTGCCTCGTACATTTCCGGTTCTAAATGCGTAAGTCCAGTCAAATTAAGGCGAACTTCGTTGCCTGCCGACGATTTCTCGGACAAGTGAAAGATAAAAGTCGCGAGTCGTCTTAAGTCGCCACAGTCGAGCAACATGTTGCAGCCACAGCTCGCTGTGTCTCTGTGTCGCCTTGACATGCCTGGCACTGGCTGCAAAGCACCTGCTCATCTGCCTGTTGCATGCAAAATGTTGCAATTAGATAAGCAGAAATTGTTATGTTGACATTAGAAACAACAAAAAGCAAATGGGACGCAAGGCGTTTGCCGTGGCCAACGAAAATGAACTCCAGTCGGGAGTGTACGACTAGCAGATACCTGAACTTTTCAGAGACTGACATATGGTTAGACTAATATGGCTAGATCAACCCAGTTCTTCATATATATACTTTATGTGCCACGCCTCCTTTGGCAATATGTTACATACACTGTCAGACAAGCAATATGCCCTCTTCGCCCCCTTTCCAATGATTTATTAATATACAAATCCTGGCCAAGATCTGGACATGTCGTGTGCCATTACTTGCGCTCAAGTGCAGCTCAGCTGTCAGCTCAGAGCTCGTCTCAGTCTCTAACTGTAGCCCGCTCCCTTCCCCCCTTCCTCGCTCTGTCTGTCTCTTTCACACATTTAGCGCAACGCGCTTGCAATTAGTTTGCAATTGGGCCGTGAGACTAGCGCCTGAAGCCTGCTACAGCTCAACAACAACGAGCAAAGCGACACCTAGCGTTAAAATATAAAAACGTGAAATACACGAAATTCAATTACAAGTTCCGCTTTTTGGCTTCGGGTTTCGGTTTCGGTTTCGGTTACAGTTTCGGCTCTTACGAGCATTTCATCGTTCGCTGTTTTAGTAACCCAAATGTTATTTTTATTATTTTTCGCCTGCTTCTTCTTCGTCATCTTCGTTGTTGTTGTTTTCTGCTTGTTAACTGAGCTTTGGCCTGCGGCTAGCCGCATGTGTCTTAAAGTACCAAACGCGCTAGATAGCTTATGTTAATGATCATTGGCATCACGATGATGACGACGCACAGTGGTTAGCGTGGGTTGAATGTTAGGTGATAGACTGATATATATGGAAATTTATGTTAGAGCTGCCTCATATTACACAGAACTAGTTCAAATGAACTGAACTTGAACTTATTCAGCTAGCTGTTGGCCATTGAGTTGATTAAGTGTTAGCATGGCTAACTAACTAAGCTAAAGCCATTAGAGTCGAGTGCCGGCTAAGCGGCTTGGCCCCACTGTGCGCACTGTGGAGCTTGGTCAATTGGCGACGGCATTTGGCGGTCGCTGCGTGTGGCGGCTGCTCTCTCGCAAGCAACGTTTAAATGTTAATAATTTTTATTGTCGGCTTTGTTGTTGTTGTTGTTGTTGTTGTTGTTGTTGCTGTTGGCAGGGCCGATGATAATGCTAATGGCGCGTTCGTTTGTTGGGTCATTGTCTGGTCATTGGCCGCGCGACAAAAGTTTTGCACACATCAACAAGAAGAAGCAGCCGAAGAAGAAGTAGAAGAAGAAGAGGAGGAGCAGAAGGAGAAGAAGGTGACACACAGCAAAGCTGGCGACAAATGGCGGCAGTTGGAGTTGGAGTTGCAGGCCAAAAGCAAATGTTAAACAATTGATTTATGGTCAGCATAAAAATTATTCTTATTCTTAGTATTATGCAGTATTAGTATTATGCTTGCTGTCCTCAAGGGCTATATATCTACTATAGCTGCGCTCGAATCCAAAGGTTTTTCCATTTGACATTGATTTGAGTTTCCGCAACACAATGCAAATGGTTAATTAAAATATTTACAACAACAACAACAATTCTGCGAGTCAATCAAAGCCTGCACTTGAAGTGCGCACTGCAAATATATATACAAATATATATAGAGTATCTATACTGCATGCATAGGAAAACAAGTCTTGTAGAATGCAATTAACAAATCACAATCAGGCGCAGGGGCAGTCAACTGCAGACACGGATATGGAGCTTGGGATGAAAGATATAGAGGCGAAGGAAGAAGCAGAGAGAGAGAGAGAGAGGGAGGTAGAACTACAGGCTGAGCTGCAGATACAGATATAGATATAAGTCCAGATACTGTTTGAGACAGATAGAAATGGGCTTCAGATAGAGAGAAAGAGACAGATAGAGATAGAGATAGAGATAGAGATAGAGATAGAGATAGAGATAGAGATAGAGATAGAGATAGAGATACAAATACAGATACATATACAAATACAGGTACAGATACAGCTAGAGATTCTTCCACAGATAGAGAACTATATACTATAGATGCACCTAGAGATACCCAGATTCAGATTGAGATACAGCTACGACTCGCTTCAGCTTCGGCCTCCAACAACAGCTACCGCCGCAAATACATTCGAGTTCCAGATACTTTCGAGAGTGCGCTTGGAAATTAGCGTTACAATTATCAGTGATACGACTGACAGCTGCCAGCTGAGCCAAATGCTTAAGTCATTCAGTACGTCATTCGCTCAGTCAGTCAGTCAGTCAGTCCGTCAGTCAGTCAATCAATCATTGGCCTGTGCTTTTGAGGCAGCTCTTGATAAATGGCCTTCGCATTGTGGCAAAGCGACGCGTGCGACTGTCTCGCAGCACATTTATCTAATGTGTAGACTAGGTTCTATATATATATGTATATACATTCGCAAACAGATCTTAAGACTCAAATGGAACTCAGCAACGGTTGCGACTCGACTCAACTCGACTTGACATAACTCAATCCGACTCGACTCGATTCATTCGCCTGCTTCGCAGTTGCGAAAATCAAAGCAATTCATTGATTTTTTTGCAAAAAAAAAAAGAAAAAAAAAAACAGTTTCAAGTTCAGTTGATCATCAATCAGCAGTGCGACAAGTGGTAGCGCGAGACTAAAGACAAATACGACTACAACATACACTATAAAATATAAGAATATCTTGATATACCCAAGACATAACACAATATTATAACTGATCTTAACTTATGAAGAAAACTATCTATATAAGATAGTAGAAAGCATAGTCTAGATTGCAGATAAAAGATCCATTTATAGATTTCCATTATAATACTGGAATGTTATCTAAAAACTATAAAATATTTTATAGTGCGCAGATAAAAGTTCCTAAATCCCCTATAAGCCGAACATAGCAGAAGTATAAGCTAATTATGGACTCTAGTACAGCCATATAACTATATGGTTATTAGAGTATTATCTATTTTTGGTCACGTTTATGATTCAGTTTAAGAGCGCCGATGAATGATGCGCCATAAAAGTGTGCATAGTTCGTGGATCTAATTAAGAGACAACGTTTCGGCAATATTAGAGCAATAACAAAGGCATAAAGGACCAGACGAATGCTTGGAATATATAAATATGGCTAAATAGAAGAGGCAATATGTAAAAGGTAGTAGCTGCATGTCAAATATTTACAGGCAGGTTGTAAATTTACAAGGTAATTGTAAATGTTACTGAATAAAAAGTAAAACTATATTTAAATATATGATTATACCCAAATATGGTCAAATAAAGTCAATGAAAAGCTCATCTTCATGGTAAATATTTACAATGAGCTTACAAGTACATTGTAAATTTCTGTGAACTGCTTTAACAGATAACTATATATGTTAATATATGTTTATATATAAGAATTCCAGCTTCTTGTTAAATATTTACAATGTAGTTCCGAGTACATTGCAAGTCTTGTTGCATATCAAACGCGAATAGGTTATTAAATATTAATAACTAAACTCAGTTGCTTGCAAATGAGCATCTGACCAGTTTATCCCAGCTCACATACAGGGCATGTTGGTTAGTCAGTGTCAGTCAACTAATTTAGCAGCTTGTCTGGCCCAGACGCCGGAATATAAATAACCAAATAATAAATTTGTTTGCTGAAAACCAACAAAAAGTTTAAATGTATTTTAATTATAAATATATATATGGATATCTGCATAGATGTTTAGATATATGTACAGCTACTTGTAGTACAGACAGTTGGACAAACAGACGTCGCTCTATGTAAACATCAAAGCAAATTGTCTGGACGGCTGCCTCGTTGTCTGATCGACAGCTCAACTCGAAATTCATTTTTTTTTCTTCGTTACGCGATTTGATTTGTAGCTGCTTCTACGCAATTTTCCAGCGAAGTGCAAAAATAAACAAAGACCAATGGAGAGAGAGGGAGAGACTGAGAGAGTGAGAGAGAGAGAGATAGAGATTGCTTGTTTGCTTTGCTAATTTATTTTCGAATATGATGTAGAGCTTTTGAAATAAACAACAAACCGAAAGGCAAAAACTTTGACAGTCGAAGACTGAATGAATGAGACAAACAGAAAAGAGAGAGAGAGAGAGAGAGAGAGAGAGAGAGAGAGAGAGAGAGAGAGCGAGAGAGAGAGAGAGAGAGAGAGAGAGAGAGGGCGGGAGAGGGAGAGAGCAGATAGGGAGAGCGCGAGACAGCTAGCTGCGTTGGCGATTAGATTTAGTCCACAAAAAAGTGCTCATACGACGCGTTGACCGATAACCCAGCTACTGTTAGCCAAGGTCGCATAGTTTCTCATTCCTATTCCTATTCCTTTATACTAATATTTCTCTCTTGTATTTATTGTTTTTTCCCGACTTTGTCGGGCTTTTGTCTGAAGTTTATTTTGCGGGTACTTTTCCGCCATTAACACCAAAAAAGAAACAAATATATTCAAAATGCGACCCGAGGTCCCAGGTGCTAACAATGGCGCTAATGAATGACACGTTTCCAGCAGACGCTGGGCGCTGCAGACATGCAGCCAACGCGTGGACAAAACCCAAGCTAAGAAGCGGGTCGACTAAGGAGTTAGAATGATGAAATTTTTGCAAATTTTGCCAAATTGTCGTTTTGAGATTAATGATGAAAAAAGTAGAACAGTAGAACGGATCGCTAAGAAACTTTAAGTTAAAAAAAACATTTAGTGAAAGAAAATTTAGCTTAAATATAGAATATAATGAAAGAAAGGTATAACATATAAACAGAGAATCATTAGAGAGACAAAAAAGTTAAAGAACCGTAATATAACCCATACTAAAAGAATCTTGAACTTCAATGCAACCTATGAGGAAAGAATCTTTACCTAAGAAGATGATAATATATGCAGAAAGAATCTTTAGCTTCATTATGAACTCTACTGAAATAATCTTCTATTTCACTATAACATATGAAGAAGGAATCTTGAACTTCTGTGAAAAAAGAATCTTTAACTTCAATAACTGAATGAATCTTAACTTATATAATCTCTATAATCTAAAAGAATCTATAACTTCAAAGAGCTAGATAATAATTCACACTTCAAAGTCCAATGATAATTTCATAACATTATCCATGACGCTTGCCACACGGTGCCAGTGTTGCGTTTGTGTGTTTTGCTATCTTGATGCGATGTGCGATAATCAATCAACAGGCGACAATAACAATGGCATACAAGTGACGGTGACGTCATGGCTGGCACTGCGCTCAAAGAGTGAAAGAGTGCGAGGGAGAGAGCAGGAGGAGAAGGCGAACCAGAGGGAAGAGTTGCTGGGGTCAAGCGTGCGCGCAAAGTGCACGCTAGGTGGCGCTGGCGCTTTTGTCTAGACTTTGTTTTGACTTTTTAGCTTGATATGCTAATTGATATGGCAGCGACTTTTACAGTTGTAGTTTTTTGCAACTGAGTATTTGTCTAATTTGAAAATTGCAATGGCCTCCGCCGTCTTGATGTGAATTTAGTTGTTGCTGCAGTTGCTGTTGCTATTGCAATTTTGCTAACCCTCCTCTTTTTGCACGCACATTCAATTTGCAGTCGTTCTAACTGTAAACACGACTCGTCAGCGACAGCGTCGTCATGTCTGGCCTAACTGTGAGAACACACACGCAGAGCGAAAGAGAAGAAGAGCGCGAGAGAGTGAAGCGAGGGCATGCGGGGGGCGGGCAACGAACTCAGTTGTTGTTGGTGCTGCTGACGCTGCTGCTGCTGCTGCTGCTGCCGCTGCTGCTGCTGCTGTGTGCGGCTCCTCGACATGAATATGAAACGTATGCAAAATGAAGGGAAACGCGCGCAACTTTTGCAATTTACAGATTGTGGCGCTGTGGCGGCGGAAGAGCGAAAGAGAGAGAGGGCGAGAGGCAGGGAGAGCGAAAGGGAAAGGGGCAGTGGTATCGCTTAGTTGCTGCTTTCAGTAGAGTTTTTCTCTTGTTTTTGTTTTTGTGGATGGCATTGGCTTGTCAAAAACTGCTCCCCCATTGCAGTGCATTGTTGTTGCGATTGCTGCCGCTGCCGCTGCTTCTGCTGCTGCTGCCTGTCGCTTTATTTATTTGTTCAACATTTCATGTATTTTGTTATGCGCTGCCTGCAGCCCGCAGCAGCAACAACAACAGCATCTGTGGAGCATTAACTGATGGCAGTAACTGTGATGCTTCTGCTGCTGCTGCTTCTGCTGCTCGCTTACTTCAATTAATTGGCAAATGTGCTGGCACCATGACAGCTTTATTGTCATTAGGCATAAAAGGGGCGTGGTTGGCCACAAAAATCCATTATCTGTGCATACTGTATACCCTGTAAGTGGTGTGAAGAGTGCTAAGTAGGGTATATTGTTGGTGTGGGACAATAGGAGCGTGATTTTTTGGTGAAGGCTGCTCAAAAATCTATTTAATACCCTGTAATAAGCATAAATGGGGTATCTAGGTGCTGAATGATAGAGTATAGTACTATTCTTCGTGCAAGTTAGCCCAATTTATGGCTGGTTATATGTTATAGGGTATCTGTTAGTCGGACATTTTACAGTTTAGTATGCTTTAAGCAGAGTAAAAATTAAGTTTTGTACTTGATGTTGTCTTTTTAGATAGATTTATTTTAAATTAAAGAGTATTTGCTAGTCGAGCCCTTTTGTTCAGCAGTCTCTGAGCAGCTATTATAGCTGAAATCTAATCAAGGAAGACCAACTCAAGTCTCTTTACAGGGTATCTGCTAGTCGTGTACATTTGTTCAGCACTCTCACAACGCTCAGCAGCATGTTGCCAGCAAATGCTGCTGCGACAGCTGCAACATTGATGCATCTGCCGCCGTTGCCTTTGCTCTATCGCTCGTTCACACTCTCGCTGTTTGCCTCTGTGTCTGTGTGTGTGTCTGTGTGTGTGCTTGTGTGTATTTGTGCCCTGGGGCACTTTTCTTATTTATTTGCGTTATTTATTTCTTGGCGCTGCTTTCGCTTTTGGCAGCGCCAGACGCCAACGTCGCTCGTGTTGTTGTTGTTGTTGCTGCTGTTGTTTGCATTTGTGACAAAAATAAATGCGCTGGCATTAATTTGCCGTCTGCAATTTTGCCAGTGGCCAGCGGGCACCAAACTCCTCCTATCTCACTCTGCCGTATGCTATCTCCCTCTCTCTCTATCTTTCCTTTGCTCTTTCACTCTTGCTGCAATCAGAAATTCAAGCGAAATGCAAATGTTTGACAACGAACTTTTCCCTAGTTGCAGCCGTTGTTGTTGTTGTTGTTGCTGTTGCTGTTGCTGCTGGCTGAGTCAGCGAACAGTTTAGCAATATGTTAAGAACTTTCGACTTAAGTCTATGCGATTATTTGTGTGGCGCTTTGCAGCAGTTGCTTAAATGGCAGAAGACAAAAAATGTGCAAAAAAACGATAAACTAAGCAATAAATTGAATGAGTGAGAAAATACGGCTTGAATTGCCGGATTATGGCCAGCAACAGTCTTTTAAGAATAAGCAAATACGGAAGAAGAATCACATTGGAGCTTACTCAGTCGTCATCATCAGGATGTAGGGTATTTGCCAGGCCTGAAAGAATTTTGTACAAATTTTGAATAGACTTTTTAAAAAGAAATTTAAATTTGAGCAACATTAAACTTAAGCATTTCGAAATTTATTTGGAACATAAAAATATTTACAAACTTCCGTTGGGTATTAAATGTTTTAAGTATTCCCAAATCAAATATTTAAAAAAATAATAGAAATATTTCAAAATGTATGAGAAATTTCAAAATTTCAAATCATATATCAAAAGTAAAGCAAAACACATTTAAATCTTCTCAAAATTTTCACAATAAATTTTCAGAAGAAATTCAGCAAATTCAATGGAAATTTTCGTTTGGTTGGGGAAAAGTTTTTGTTGCTCGCGCAGCTCTAGAGGATGCTCTGGCATCCCTAGACACATAGTTGCCACAGCATAATAAATTATAATCAGAAGGGAAGCAGCACAAACTGGCAAAAGGGGGGAGAGAACACATAAGTTAAGGCCAAAAGGCAGGCCGTACTTGCTTTGAGCCTTTTGGCCAGCCAAAGTTTTGTGGTTGCGAAAGGCTTAACGACTTTCAAAGGTGTCAGCCAAGCAAACAAATTTGGCCCACAAAGCGGCGGTGGCAGCAGCAGCAGCAGCAGCAGGTGGCATGCAACAAAACGGCAGTCAGCATTAAGCAATTGCGGCAACTGCGGCCATTGGCTGTGCAAACACGTGTGAAGTCAAAGCAACAGGCCAACAAACGGGGCCAACAAACGTGGCCAACAAACAACCAATCACAATAAACCAAAGCCAACCAAAGCAAGCCAAAGCAAATCAAACAATGTCAAAGACAAAGAGACTAAAGTACAAAGAGTTGTGCGTAGTGCTTGCTCAGTCAGCCACTCAGTCAGTCCGTCAGTCACTCAGTCAGTCAGTCAATCAATCAGCTAGTCAGTCAGCGCACTGTTCATAGAGCAAAGTCTGAACAAAAGGAATATTATATATATATATATAGAGAGAGAGCTCTTTGCCTATGCTTTGTCAGTCACTCAGTCCGTCCGTCAGTCAAAGAGCGTCAAAGGGCATGAGCTAGATAAAGGGACTAAAAGAGCGATTGCATTGAGCTTTGGCATTTGGTTAATGAGTGGAATAAACTAATGGAGTAAGAATGGCCAGGGATAGCAGTTGGCCTAAATAATACTAATAATGAGAGAGATAGAATAGATGGAGCGATATAGAGAGAGAGATAGCCGAAAACTAGGGGTTTAAATAGATTATTCTCAAAAGTTCTTAGAAGCGAGAAAAATCTGTCTATAAGGATTGATGCTCCGAATGCATACGCGTCTATAAAGCTCAAACATCCATAAATCGGTTAAGAAATACCAAAGTTGGAGGCAGTCAAAGTTGAGGAATAGTCAAATTTTCGAATCGACCCGATTTATGCAAAAACTTTTCACATTTTTGGCCAAAAACGGAAATATTTAAAAATTTTTACTTTGAATGCCGATCGATACTCCTGCTTCATACGAATCGAAAATGATATATCATGTCGAAGTTGGTCATATAATAGCCCAGCTACAGTCATGCAAAGCCCAAGCGGTGATCTTTTCGGTTTCAATGGATTATTTTGAAAAGTTCTTCAAAGCGGGAAAAATCTGTGAATAAGGATTGATGCTCCGAATCCACACGCTTCCAAAAAGGTATAACAAATACAAATCGGATAAAAAGTTTTGGAATTTTTCATTTTTTCGACTCGACCCGATTTTGATAAAAATTAAAAATTATAAAAATTAAAAAATTATAATTATAAATTATATACTGAGAATAAGTAGAAAATAAATATACTGAGGGCATTTGAACTATGCGTTATTGCTAACTCTAGTTAGCCAATCTTTTGCTGCATTCAATACAATCATTCAGTCAATCAATCGCTCAGTCAATTGATCACCTGCGCATAATTGTTGACATTATGCTCGTGCCCACACGGCAAAAAACAACATAATAATAATGTCGTTAAAATGTAATCACTGAGCTTATCTTAAACATACATTAGACACGTATGTGTTTGCAGTATATGTATGTGTCTATATACCTGCCTGGGCACTCATGTTTACCATATCAACATGACTCCACAAATCTAATCTCTAATGAGCTTTGTGCTTAACGCTTGATGCCCTCCCTTTGCTGTTTGCTGTGATAAAATCTATTCATGGTTTTAGTAAGGGCATGAATGTGCTATATAATGAGAAAGATATATATAAATATATATATATAAATCGGATATGGTATTACAATTTCATTCTAAGTACTTTTCTAAGTACCATGTCTGGAGAGTGTGAATGCAAAATTTGATTATGATTTAATTAAATAAAAAAAAAAAAAAATTAAAAAAAAAAAAAAATTTATTTCACAATTTAATAAAAATAAAAATTTGATTCAATTTGATTTTATTTAAACACTGCGAATTGATCAACCTTGAAACATAAATCTATTTATATTCAACGATTCAGCTTCATGCAAATATTACGTATACGCCAGGCCTGTCCATCAACAGTTGATGTAAATTTATGAACACGATTTATGCAATGTGCAAAAATAAAGGAAAAGCAATAAATAAAAATATAAATGAATGAATATGTATGCAAAAATACTAGATCAGCTCTAGGGTGAGCGAGAGAGACAGCAGTCAGAGAGTAGAAGAGTAGAGGAGTCAAAAAGTCATGGAAATAGTTGAAATTTGGCGAAGCATTCAGGCAGGACCAGCTGGGCATTGAGAGGCTGACAAAATTTATGAACACAACAGGAGCAACTAGAGCAACAAGAACTCGATGTGTCAGCAACTGCAGCGCTTCTTCTCGACCAGGTGGCGGTCCAATGCATGCGTTGGCAATTAAAACTGAAGTTTTGCACGCTACATTTAAAGCAACTGCAACAGCAGCAACAGCAACTGCAGCAACAATGTACAAATGCAAACGGCGGTCATAAAAATTTGTGGCAAGCGGCGCGCCGCTGCATGCAACATGGACAACGCGGCCTCAACTCATGTGGAATTGATGTGCCATGCCTCGCCTGTCATTCACTCACTCAGTCAGTCCGTCAATCGTTCGCTTTTTGTTTGAACTTTGCTAGCTATATGCCTCTCCCTCTCCCACTCTCTCGCTCTCTCTCTCTCTCTCTCACAGTAGCTGCCTCTCGCTCTTTGGCACTGGCACATTAGCTGATTTGCAATTAAAAACCAAACACGTTTGTCGGCCCACCCACCAAGGCTCTGCTGCAGGCGTCGTGCCGTTGCGGCTGCCACATCATAGCCAAGGCCAGCAACACGTGCGGCAACTGTGAGCCGCACATGAATACGGCCAAAAAGATGCCATAAGCCAGACGTCTGTACCAGGCTGTCTCGTCGTCGCCAGAGCTGAGCGCGTGTGTGATTGGAGAATCTTTAAAATAGTCGTCAAAGACTCGAAACGCTATAGAGGAGATAGAGAGAGAGAGAAGAGTTTAGAGAGAGAAGAAGTTGAGTTGAAGAGCAGCTTAAAGTAAGCTGGAAACACCTAGTTCTTTTCGCTCAGTGTAGCCTGAGAGCGTGTGTGAACTGTGCCTAAAGTGGAGAATCTTTAAAATAGTAGTCAAAGGCTCGAAACCCTATAGAAGAGAGAGAGAGAGAGAGATAAGAGAGAGAAGACTAAGATAAGCAGCAAGTAAAGTTGAGTTGAGCTTAAAGTAAGCCAGAAACTCCTAGTTCTTTTCGCTCAGTGTAGTCTGAGAGCGTGTGTGAACTGTGCCTAAAGTGGAGAATCTTTAAAATAGTAGTCAAAGACGAGAAACCCTATAGAAGAGAGAGAGAGAGAGAGAGAGATCAGAGAGAGAAGACTAAGATAAGCAGCAAATAAAGTTGAGTTGAGCTTAAAGTAAGCCAGAAACTGCTAGTTCTTTTCGCTCAGTGTAGTCTAGTCTATGGCCTCAACATCTCTTTGCATAGTTTAGCTTTTGTTCAGGCAACGATACTCACGACTCGCTCACGCGTGCAGCTCTAAGATGCCAGCTCATAGTTTTCTATGCGCATAACTCTCACATGTGTGTGTGTGTGTGTGTGTCGCATTGGCATTTGCATTGGCATTACGTTTGGAGTTGGAGTTGGAGTTGGAGTTGGTTGATTATCGGACTCAATGCCATTGTTGCAATTGTTGCTGTTGTTGTTTGTATTGTTGTTGCTGTTGTCTTCAGAGCCAGATCGATTTGTCTGCACAATGGCAAGCGCAAATGTCAATGCGACAGACAGACAAGCCGAGCAGAGCAAATCAAGCCAAAAGCCGCGGCCCAAGCCAAAACGTGAGCTGGCAATTAAGTAAAACTTGGCTAGAAGACGGAACATTGAAGGATTGATGGAAAGACTGAAGGCCTGAAAGGCGGCTAGCCTGCCGGCCTTTAGCTGGCCACATGTCACAATATGCCACGTTGCAAATATTTGAATGACCCTCCCTCTGGAATGACCCCCGCCACAGCTGTCTCTGCCCAGCTCCCCTCGCTCTCGCTCTCTCTCTCTCTCCTTGTCTCGCCTTGTCTCTTTAAGTAGCTGGCCATATATGCAGGAGAATTGACTTTGATTAGTCTTATTTTCTGAATACCCTGAACTTATTGGAAGTGCCTAAGAAGGGTGTCTTGGTTCGGTGGAAATGTACGTGAGAGGTAGAAGAAGGCGTGGCTGGAGCTAAGCCAAGCTGGCCTCGGATATATAGGATATAGATATAGGATATAGGATATAGGATATAGGATATAGGATATAGGATATAGGATATAGGATATAGGATATTGGATATAGGATATAGGATATAGGATATAGGATATAGGATATAGGATATAGGATATAGGATATAGGATATAGGATATAGGATATAGGATATAGGATATAGGATATAGGATATAGGATATAGGATATAGGATATAGGATATAGGATATAGGATATAGGATATAGGATATAGGATATAGGATATAGGATATAGGATATAGGATATAGGATATAGGATATAGGATATAGGATATAGGATATAGGATATAGGATATAGATATAGATATAGATATAGATAGAGATATAGATATATAGTATCTGCTAGTCGGGCATTGCCGACTCTCACTCTTCGCTTTGCCAGTTTCTTTTCTTCTAACTCCCTAGATGCGCGCTGAGAATGCTGAAGAATTGTGTGACGAATGAGCATCAATATAGCCAAATGCCACAAGTTGTGGCAAATGCAACTGCCACTGCCAGTGCCACTGCCACTGCAACAATCTGCAAACTGTGGCCAATTTGTGCGAAGTTTTTTCCATTTCCGGAGCAAATTGAAACGAAAAGCGCGCGAAAATGCTGTGAGAAAAGTTTTCCAAGAAGCAAAACGATTGAAAGATTGACGGAGGGAGGGACGGACGGACGGACTGATTGACTGACTGAGCGAATGATCAAAGATTTTAATCATTTAATTAAAGTTTGCATCTTAAATGGGTTCAACGGAAAAAATTGTTAATCCGAAGAGGGTGGGAGAGGGGGCGCCAGACGAAAGAGGGGGCGGCCAACGTCTGCGCACGCAATTTGTAAATTTGCTTTAATTACAGTGAAGCTCAAGTATAAGGCATTTGGAACTGCACTTGCACTTGGCATTGCGCACGCAATGAAAATATTTATGTACCGCAGAGGAGCATACAAACGTATCTGTATCGCAGATACAAATAAAAGATAGAAATGTATCTGCCAGATACCGCAATTACAACTTGTTTTATTGTGCGAATTGCGCGGCCATTTACATCAATCAAATTGTTGTCTGGCTGGTTAATAGTTGTTTGCGCGACTGTTGGCCAGCGATGCGCATTGGCCTGGCCACGCCCCCACCGGCAGCTGTATGTCTAATTGCCGCTGGCTATGATATGTCTGCTCTAGCACAGCTTTGCAGCTGGCCAGAAGTAATTCAAGGTCTTTGCCAAGATCTTGAGATAGTTTTTTGTGAGATACTTTTCAGTTGTTGCCTGCGCAGCATATCTTAAGGATCTCATTGGAGACTTAAGATACTTTCCGCGGCACAACTTTAGATACTTTCTTTTGCATTGCCTTAAAGTAGTTCGAAGCGCATTTGCCTAATTAAAGCTGAGTGGTTTAGTAAGGCGAATAGCATAGCCAGACACAAATTTCGATTGTCAATGGGCTGTACGATTTTTGGGTGAGCTTTGGGGTCGTTTGGCTCGGGCAGGACATGGCGAACATGCCACAGTTTGGGCATGTCCTGCGGCCAACAGCCAGCAACAACAACAACAACATTGGCCATGGCAAACAAAACACATAACTCAGCTGCTGCTGCTGCTGCTGTTGTTGTTGTTGTTGTTTGTTTGCCTCGCCTCGCCAGGATAATTTCTATGGCAGCCTCTGTGTCTGCACTCATCAGCAGTTGTCACTCGCCCCAACCCTCGCTCTCTCTCTCTCTCTCTCTCTTTCTCTCTGTGTGTCCCTGTGCCATTTGCATGATAACGTGTTTATAATTTTGACCCAGTTTGCGGGCAGTCGACTTGCACTCCTTTGGGCCCAAGTTGTTGTCCACTTTGCTGCTGTTTGGAAAAGTGTGGCACAGATTTTCACAGAATTTCCCACAGTTATGTGGTTGAGCGGCGGGTGGGCGTGGCATGGCCTGTCTGTGCATTCCCCATTTTGCCGTTGTCCGTAATTGCTGCGGGCTGATGTCCTTGCTGCGGCGGCTGCTGCTGTTGAGCTTAACATGCCGACTTTTTGGGCAACTGCCTGAGGAACTCTGTCTGATTGCATTTTCTTCGCCCCACCCCCCTCGGACCCCCCATGACCCAGTCATAGTTTTTTTCCTGCAACATATTGCCCGCCTATTTTATTTGAGCTGGGCGCTAATTAATATTTCACTGCAGTCGCTGCACAAACAAAAACAATCAACGGGGTTGAAGAGCAGCAGGCAGCAGGCAGTGGGCGGTGGGCGTGGCTGGCTGGGAAGCAAGCGCTAAAGATGGGAGCGAGTCGTGACACGAGCAGCAAGCGAGTGCGAGAGTCAGAAAGTAGTGTATGTGGAAGTATTTAAAATGTATCGATATGTCATGTTATCGATAACGTTTTTTATGAATGTTATCGATTGAAATGTGGCAAAGGAATGACGTTAAGCATTCACATTAAATAGTTTCGCTATGCTATTGACTAAAATACATATCATCTTAGGGAAAACATGCTTAAATCGATATTTATTGTTATCGATAACATTTTTTATATAATCTCAGCGTTGATTACAGTAAAAATAAATCACTGAAACTTAAATTTGTCCAATGAGCAGAATGCTGTTCGGTTATCTTTTGAATTCCATTAGAAAAGGAAACCAACTTATCGATATTGTTATCGATAATCAATAACTGCCATTTTGATCAAAGCTGAATCAAATTCTTTTAGAATTCTTGACGTCTGATTGAGTGTCTAACAAATTGCCATTGAGTCCGCGCCCATCTCTAGCCAACTCACTCGCGCGCCGCGGCATTTGCCACATTTGATGTTTGTTTTGAGTGGCATTAAGAATTTTTCCTTGTGAGCTTTTCAATTGCATTCGCGGCGCGCATTAATTGCAATTTTTTTTTCTGCATTTGCAAAAAATGCAAAAAGGAAAAAATTCATATTCGTGTTTATTTTGATACGTTTTGCATGCCCGTTCATGACGTGGCAAGGAGAGTATATTCGCACTTGAGTTTTGGTGCATATAGGAGCTCTTCTATAGGTTATGTATACCCATGTCCATACAGGATAACTAAATGATAGAGCCCAGCGCGCTCTGGCCACTTAGCTGTTGACGAGCATTAATCAGTCGGTACGACTTTCCTGTTAGACTCTTGTTGTTGTTGCTTGCATTTTCCATTTGACGTTTTGTTTGTTTGTTTTTCTTGTTTTGTTGCGGGGTTTTTCACAATTTTCTGCCACTTGATGAAACAATTTTTTTTGCGGCGTTTGTTTTTCCTCCTCGATTTTTGTTTTTCTTTTTTGGCATTTTTTTCACTCTTTTTTTTTTGTCACATTGAAAGGGTTTTCCTGCGCTTTATTTGCTTTGGCGTCGAGTCGAGACGCATTAATTTAAATTAATCACGCCGCTTCGTTTTAACGGCACTTTGTGGCAAGCAAGACATTAAGAAGGGACGCAATCATAAATTCCAATCATGCTCGGGACGAGGCGAGCAGCGGCCAAAAGGGAGAAAAAATGAAGGAGAAGCAGATAAAGACTGTGAGGAGGAAGCAGCCAAAATGGGAGAAGGTTAAAATGGCGCCGGAAAAGCTAAAGAAAATGCAAATTTATAATTGCGAGCCACGCACAATGGGCATGATTTGCATGAGTAGGAGCTCAGTGGGAGAGAAATTTTATTGAAATATTATTCCAATTTTCTTGGCATTTATCGATAGATAGATATTCGGTTACTTCAGCCATACAATTAAATATATCAATTAATGTAACTTGAGTTATCGATAAATAATTGCCCAAGAATGTATTAATCAATAGGTGTTTGATTATACCTAGAAGTTATAAGTATCGATATATACTTTAATAATTTATCGATAACTCAAATTGCTCTCTTTATCTCTCTATCTCCTCCCTCTTTCCTTACTTCGCTCTATAACTGCGGGTTGAAAACTTTTCTGTTGGTTTAGTACTTATTATCAAAGCTTTATCAATCGATAAATTATCGATAACCACTGTACCAAGTGCTGCGGGCTATATATTTATTGAACTTGAGCTCAACACTGTGCCCCCATTTTGTGCCACAAAAACAGGACTGGAACGCATGGCCAGTCCATATCTCTGGCTAATTCGCGCACTATCTATCTCGCTCTATCTCTATCTCTGTCTCTGTTCGTCTTGGTGCCCCGCGGGCAGCTGCGCGAACTCATTTAAATAAATTATGCCAAAACAAGGCGAGCAAGTTGACAGCCACGAAAACTGCGTAATTAGAAGCCATTTTGCAGCCAGAGTTGCTTTTGATGTGCCTGGCAACCCTGGCGACCTAGCTATCTATCTATCCGACTATCTATGCAGCCTGTGGCTTGTGGCTCGTTTTGTCACTGCATAACGCTCATAATTAGCTTGAAGAGAGTGAGGGAGACAGCGTGAGTGAAAGAGAGAGAGAGAGATATATAGTCAGTAGAACAGTTGGAACTTTTGCACCTGCAGTTGTTGCATAATTTCTACCGCAGCTTGTGATTTATGGCGCCCGCCTCTTAAGCCTTAGCCTGCAGTTGTTGCAGTCTCCCTCTCTCTCTCTCTCACACTGTCGCCTTCTCTTTCTTGGGCAAAACTTTTGAAGTCGCGCACATTATTTATAAAGCTGCACATTGTTAAATAATTTTCACACTTCAGCATTTACTTCCATTGTAAATCAAAAGTTTATGTCGTCTTTTAGTGGAGAATATCCTGGCTGCTGGCCCAAATGGGGCTGGCTGACTATATCTATATATATATCTATATATATATCTATATATATATATCTATACATATATATTTATATCGTATATTAAACTGCCTTGAGTATTCAAGTTGAGTAGAGGAAACACCAGTTAAAGGAACTTGCATTATAAAGATCTGCTGCTAGCCTGACCTATCGTAACTCTGCTCCCAGCTGAGTTAGCTTCATGAATCTTTATAAATGATTCATCCTTTAGCAATAGATCTTATATATATCATGATTGACTGAATTAGACTATAAGCTTATATATCTACCACTGATATGTCCATCAATTTGCGATCATCTCACTATATCGATGAGTCGCATATATCTAACCCTCAAAAATTCTGCATTTGCCATACTTTTCGAGCACACCTCGCATACACATAAAATATCTAACTTAAGATCAGATTCTTAGACATATACACATGCATATATTTATAGAAATTCATGTGCTGAGGATATTTATTGCCGCAAGGGTATTTCAAGTTGCTGCTGCTGCTGCCACATGCCACACAGAACTGTCCTTTCCACAAATGTTATTTTTTTTAGGCGTGGCAATTAGCTGGCCAAGCAAGCAAGTGACTAATGCCTGTGTGTGCGTGTGTGTGTGTGGCTGCCACGACTGGCGGCACAGGCGACACGCAATAAATTAGCGTAAATTTACAACATTTGCTAAATTAAAAATGGCAAAAAAAAAAAAGGAGAAAAGAAGCAGCAGAAGCGAGGCAGCAACACGGCGGCAACAGCAACATCATGTTGCACACACACAGCGAGGGAGACAGCATTTGAGCAGCATTAGAGACGCATTAGTGTACGCCGAAAGGCTGTTTGGGGGAACAGAAAAAAAAATCGCATGTGGCATGCCCCACATGCCCCAGCCAACTGTTTGCTCGTTTATCGTTTGCTGTCAGTCAGACTCAAAGGGGGCAATTAACGCGCCCAGTCGACGAGCAGCAGCACCAACCGCAACAACAACAACAACTTGCCACAACGTGTGGCATATAGTTTTTGTTGTTGTTGTTGTTTTGTGCGTGGTGCTTGGCATAGACGCTGTCGCCATATACCAATGCCGCGGCGACAAATTGGCGACGCCATTTTGACGCTGTCGCCGTCGCACGCAAAGGACAATGCAACAACAACAACAAACACAACTTCTTTTCGTCTCGCCGGCGACACAAACAAAAGCTGACGCCAATTTTTAGCTTAGTTTCAGCTAAACTCCAGCTATACCCTATAAAACCACCTCCCACCGCCCACAGCCTCCACTAACGCCCTTCTATGCGATTTTCATTTTGATGTGTTTGTTGTTTCCTCCCCTAAGAATTTATTGCTTTAATTTATTGTGTTTTCATTTTGCATTTGCATTTTATTGCAGTATGTTTCCATAATTTATTTCCCACTCCTACTCACTAATATACCCCACTCAGCTTAGGGTATTCTCTAGCTAATGACAAATGAAAATTTATTTTTACCTCTAAATATTTAAATTAATGCCATAATAATGTTATTTTTATTAGTTTTTACGGAATTTAAATTATCATATTTTTATAGGGTATGTGCCTGCCGGATGCACCTGTCAAAATATGTATTTAATTTATTTTATTTACACTAACACACATTTGTTTCAAATTTTTTTTGTTAACATTGTTTGCTTTGTCTAAAAAAAAATAGTCTAGTTGAAAATGAAACAATGAAATACCCTATAATTTTAGAAAATTTGCATTTTAAAGTATATTTAAGTTATAACTCAAATAGGCTCTATAATAGATCAAAATGCTTTGAAAAATTTGTATTTTTCAACAAGAATGATGAACCGAACAACACCCCAACCCCAACCCGACCCCTGCTCTCTGAGAAGAAGGCAAACCAAATTGCAAAAAAAAAACAGAATCTAAATTAAAATGAAAATGAAAAATGATTTGCCAGGCCACGAGTCAAACAACTAAGGAGCAGGGGTGGGCCGCATGCCTAGGAGGGGGCCGAATTGGCAGTGTGATGGAAAAGGAGATGGGTGGGGGCGTGGCCGGCATTTTTGGCAAGCGGCAACAGCATAAATCTTGGCACACACAAGCCCAGCAAAGTGCATTTGCTGTAATGCAGAATCCCTTAGCACAAGCTAAGGCCCCTCCTCTGCCCAAAGCCCCTGCCCCAGCCCCAGCCGTGTCTAATGCAATTTTTATGTGCATTTGGGTTGCTCTTTCACTAAAAGCCAAATGAATTTTATTGACAAATTAATTGCAGGCAATGCGGCAATTAAAATTGCAAGCTGAAAAGCAAAAGCAACGAACAACAACAAAAACAAAAGCAAAGAATAACATTAATATTAAAGCGCTGGCAAAACGCACTAAAAAGCTCCTCAAAACACTTCCAATTCGCTCTCTCATTTCTTACGCTCTCTTCTTCTGCTCTCTTTCGTTTTAGGTAAGTTTGAAGCGCTGCGATTGGCTGGCGATCTCTATGCCAACTTTAACGGTTATTCACGCAGCGTAAGTTAAACGAGAATGATGGACTATGCGTTGACCTGTAATGCTGTTTGCATACGTCAAGCGGATATATGTGATGTATATATTAGAGTTATTTATTTATGGAAGTGTTTCAAATATAATATATATTTCACAGATATATTCTTCTTCTTGCTATGCATAGCTAGAAACATCCCTCGAGGGTATTATTTGACAAAAATCAGCAAAGCTTTCCTATCAGGATTTCAATTTTTGCATTATGCTTTCTTTTCTGAGCATTTTATCTCTCTCATAGAAAACAAAGCCATTTCGTTTCATATTTAAGGTTAATACAGCTTTTACAAGATTATTTTGTCCGGCGCGTAGTTACGCAATTCGTTTGCCATACGCCCGCAGTTTGTTATACGCCGAATAATGAAGTTAAAAAGCAATATAACGAGCCGGAACGCCAATCAATAGGTATTTATTTTATATTATTTTTTTTATCGCTCTCTTTGGGCTGTCATATTACAAACAATTAGAGCAACTTATGCGTAATTCAACATTTTTTTTTTGGCACTTCAGGTTTCAATTGAATTGGCTTTTTTGCTATCACTCTCTCCATGCCCCCTCTCCCTCTGCCTATGTCAAACTAGTTTTGGCCTTTGTGCTGTTGCTCTTTGTTTTGGCACCTGTTTACACGCTTTATTTCGCTTGTGTGTGTAACCGTAAATCATTAAGCAGCCAAAATGAATAAAGATAAAAAAACTGAATTGACAGCAACACGTGTCGTTGTCTGCCGGAGACAGCAACAACAACAATTGTACTTGCTACAGTTACAACCAGCACAACAATTTTAAAGCCCACGTGGGCTTATATACGTATATATATAAATATATATGACTTGGTCTCTCAAGTCTTTCAATTCATTGTATTGAAATTGAAAAGCTAGCAAAAAAAAAAGCAAAAAAAAAATTGACACCATTTCCAGCTGAGCGACACTTGAGACAGCAGCAAAAGTTAGCAGCGCACAGAAAGAGCCAGCAAATGGCCGTCGGCAGGTCAGCAGTCAAAAATGTATGCAAAGCCAATCCTCTTACTCTCTGCCTCTCCCTCTCCCTCTCGCGCCCTTTGCTATCAATAAATTTAATATTGGGAAGCGCAGCAAGCAGAGAAGAGCAGAACAAGAAGAAGCAGAAGCAGCAGCAGCAACAGCAGTTGCAGCCTAGTTTCAGGTCTGGCGGCACTGAAGCAAAGAAATTTACAGAAAAGAAGAGAACAAGAAGAAGCAGCAGCAACGGAATATTAGCAAAGGCAGAGGCAGAAGAAGAGGCAAAGGCAGAGGCAGCAGCAGCAGCGTCTACAAAAGTAAAACACCCTTGAGACAAAATGTACACACATACGTACATATGGACATAGCGCGGATGCTGATAAACAAAATATGACAACAGAAATGTCGTAAGAACAAAAATAACAACAACAACAAAAGCAGCAGCAGCAGCAGCGAGTGTAGGAAACAGCAAAAACTTAGAGAAGCAGCAGGCAAAAAAAAATTTTAAACTCACACTCATACTCACACACATTGCCTCACTTACACTCTCCGTCGTGAGAGCGAGCGGCACAAATACACAGAAGTTTCAACGGTTTTTCCTTTTATTTTGTCTGCCCAGGCGTCTGACTGTTACGAGCGTGTGTGTGTGTGTTTGTGTGTGCAAAAGGGCGAGCTTTAGCTGAGTGCAACGGAGATAGCTATAGACGGAGGCGTCGCGCCCTCAGACGTATTTTGTTGCTGTAGGTTGCGGTGGGCAACTGTGTGTCGCCTGCTTTTGGAGTTTGCTTCGTTACACAGACAGCCAGGCGGCGACGGCGACGACGGCGACGGTGCTGCTGGTGGTGGGTCAACTCATGGCTTAATTGGGTGGCTGGGCAGCGTCTGCCGCGACGCAGTCGATGGGAAATTGCTTGTGGTGTTTTTTTTCTTCCACTTTTTTTTTCGGCAAAGCTGTAAGCCGAACGCTCGGCTGCGCTTCGTATGTCGGTCGCTCGGTCGGTCGGTCGCACGCTTTTACATAGGCGGCGCCCGTTGCTCTGTGTGTGTGTGAGTGTGTCTGACGCTGTCTGCCTTCGCCTGCTTTACTTGCATGCGCGCTCTCGCTCTAACTCTTGCTCCTGCTTGCCTTTCAGATTGGTTCAACGTCTGCGCTGCGACACAGTTTTATGTGCTGCCTTTGTATGTGTGTGTGCGTGTTCATCTAAAACTTTGTTGTGTGCTTTTCTGTGCCAAATGTCGGTCGCTGCGTGCTCGTATATATGTATATATATATGTGTGTGTGTGTGTGTGTGTGTGTGTGTGTTTGTGCGTCTGTGTCTGAAACTTTGGCGCGTGTTTGGCATTAGTGACAGTCATGTCAGCAAAAGTTTGAGGCACATTCAAACATTCCAAGTTTATGTCGTTGTGCTGGGGCGTGGCGCTGTGGGCGTTGGCAGACATGCTTTACGTTCCACAAGCTCGTCCTGTTTGTCGCCTTCCCGTTCACTTGCCCTATACCTCTCCCGCTCTGCCGCCATTACACATTAAAGCCACGCTTAAAGCACCCAAATTCCACGAGTTTAAGTGCATCGTTTAGATAAGAGACCTTTGTGTGGGGAGGAGTTGGATTGCCTAATTTACAGTATCTTCGTAGTTTGTGGCTTTATTGAGTGCGTACATTAGTTTGCCCCCCAAGTGGGGTGGGCCTGGGTTAATTCCTGTCATTTACCCTAAATCAAAAGTTGAAATTTTCCTCATTTGCAGTCAGCTCGAGAGCTAAAGCTATTAAAATTTGGATGCAAATCTTTTTATCATGGAACTAGTTCCGTGCTTCAAATGCTAATTGTGTTTTGACTGGAGTTTCAGCACTCAAAGTTGAGCTTACATTTAAGTTTGTTGTTTTCCCATTTGAACTAGTTCTTTAATACTTTATTTCTGTTGGACTATTTGTTCAACTTGCGGATATACCTTTCTATGATTTCCTTCGCACAGCTTTGTTGGGTTTTCTTAGGAATTACCTTTGTGCAGCTCTAAGGATTCACTTAATGCATTAAGAACTAGTTCTTTGATTTGTAATTTACTTGCTTCTACAGAGCTTTAAAGCTTTTGATAAGTTAAGCCATTTACTTTGTGAACTTTCTGAGTTTTGGAACTAGTTCTTTGTTCGGAGTACCTATATTCATTTAGTTTACTTGTTGTTTTAAGTATTGATATGGAACTAGTTCTTTTGTATACCTGCTGAGACCACGTACATCTCGCTGCGTTTCGTTGGCGATTTCCTAGCGATTCCCTGGCGTTTTCTGCTCTTCATTTTTCAAAGCACGTTCAGCAATTACTTTCTGGTAGCCGAAGCGCAGTCCCATGCTGGAATCGAGCTGCTGCGATGCCTATCAATTTGTTGAAATCATTTCCGCAATTTTATTGGCCCGTCAGCTCGTGCCATTGGAGCCAGGAACGTGGACGGCGGTACGTGTAACGTGGAGGCGTCTCCCGTCAGCGCCCTAAGTAGAAAATGCTCTGTGGAGGCGTCTCTAAGCGTTCATAACTCCTTCATTTTGTCAGCCCAAGCCAGCTGCTATGTCTAAATTCCAGCGGCTAGGTCAAGTTTGGCTCATTCCAACTGGGCTGAACACGAGCCTCGTTGTAAAACGCCAAAAAAAAAAAAGAAGCAGAGAAACAGCGAAAAAAAACATTCGCTTGGTAATAACTTGTTTTGTTTTTTTTTTTGCGCTGCTGTTGAGCTGCCAAATGGATTTTTGCATTACAATGTCAGATTAATCAAAACGAGGCAGCGGCAAAAGACGTGGGTGAGCATTGACTGGTCGATACCCTATGGACAGGGCTAAAGCACATGAGAATCGTAGCTATAAAGGCGCCTCGAACTAGCAGAGTGTCTTGATGTTAATCATGGCATGAATAACTAGATTTTGTCTCTTTTTCTACAATCGATAATTATCGATTAAATGTGAAACGTAGTAAATCGATATTTTATATATATAAATGTCTTTGATCAATTTTACATACAATTTTAAGTTCCTATTTATATAGATAAGCAGCACTGGGATGTATTTTTAAAGGATTTATACAAAATCGATATTTATCGATAATTGATATATGGAGAGAATGAAGAAATGAAATTAAATTTTATTTAAAAAAGGGTATGCTAGCCAAAAAAGGCTTGACCACAAGCCATTGACTAGCAATAATAGTCCCTCTGGATCAGGAATATATATAGTATGTATATTGCACTAAGACAATAAAACAATATACCCGCGACTGAAGAATTTGCTCTGACTCTAAGGTATACAAAACGTTAGAGAAAACCGACAATTGTTTGGCCAAGAGGCAGGCAGCCAAGGCAGCCAAAAGAGGGGCTGGACAGACGCGGGAGGGCAGGCTGGTGTGGAGTTGGCTGTAGGGGGGCCTATGGAGCGCATAGTGTTTGCTGCGCTTCACAAGAAATACGAATGCATAAAATTTTATGTTTTTCTGCTACTTGACGTTGGCAACAAGTGGGCCAGCAGCAAGAGCCATGGCCACAACCGCAGCAGCAGCAGCAGCAGCAGCAGATGATTATCGTACAGACCGACAGCAACAGCGGCAACAACAACTGCCACTGCATTAGTTTTTATTGAGGCAGTTGGCTGAAGCTGAGGTTCGCGGCAGACAACGCGGCATTGCAACAAACTGCCAGAGCAACATTTTCATTACCATTCATCACCTGGCAACGTCAACAGCGCCCAACTGCTCAGCTGCCCAACTGCCACTGCCAGTGCCACTGCTGGCTCTATCCACAGCAGACACTGCTAAACCTTGTGCCACAACAGACGCTAGATATGGAGACCTCGACTTCCTTTGGGTCGCTGCACAGCAGACCTTGTTAAGACTCGAAAGACTTGAAGAGTCGTTGATCGAGCTGCTGCTGCTGCTGCAGTTGCAGTTGCACCTATTGAGGCGCAGCCCGCAGGCGCATCAAACTAGGCATGACTAGCTAATTTCTTATTCGAATTATGTGCAGTTTCTTATTGGACTCAATGTCATACGAGCGCACTAAAAACTTGATACTCTTACAAATGAAAATGCTTCAAGATGAGGAACATTTGAATATGAATCGAAGTACTCTAATAGATAGCTTCTGCCTGAGTCATAGATGACCCTAATCATACTTAAGGAAGCTTTAAAATAATGTTCACAAATGAACTGAATAAGTTCTTGTTCGGCATAATCTAGGCTCGAACCAGCTCAATTCTTGGGGTACATATAATTGGAACCAGTTCAATATACTTATGCAAAACAGTTCAGTTCTTATGTGAAGTATTTCAGATATGAACCAGTTCAGTTTGTTTTAAGCATATGCATTATATTTCAGATACGAACTAGTTCAGTTCATTTACTTTACATTTAATATTTAAGTTACGAATCAGTTCAAATCTGAATATATACTAAACGAACCGGTTTAGTTCATATTCCAAATATATACGATAAGAACTAGTTCAGTTCATATTCCAAAAAGTTCACTTAAAAACTAGTCCGCTTATTCCTATAGCCGACAATAAATTGATTTTCCATCTCATATGCATTATATTTCAGATACGAACTAGTTCAGTTCACTTATTTAGTTTAATATTTAAGTTACGAATCAGTTTAATTCTGAATATATACGATACGAACTAGTTCAGTTTATATTCCAAAAATATATACGATACGAACTAGTTCAGTTCATATTCCAAATAGTTCACTTACGAACTAGTTCGCTTATTCCTATAGCCGACAATAAATTGATTTTCCATCTCATATGCATTATATTTTAGATATGAACTAGTTCAGTTCATTTACTTAGTTTAATATTTAAGTTACGAATCAGTTTAATTCTGAATATATACGATACGAACTAGTTCAGTTTATATTCCAAAAATATATACGATACGAACTGGTTCAGTTCATATTCCAAATTGTTCACTTAAGAACTAGTTCGCTTATTCCTAATAAATTGATTTTCCATCTCCAAATCAATTCGTTTCATAAATTAATGTGCCAAATGCGAACTAGTTCACACCAGTTTGCAGCCCATGCCATAATCCATTGATTAGCAGATTTCATCAAAAAATTTGTGCTTATAAATCAAAGTGTAAATAGATCGTCATAAAAATAATCATCTAAGATTAACTCTTATTCATTTCGATCTATTTTTCTCTCTTCAGTCTCCATTCACGTGAGCCGTACTTTTCCTGTCTCCTCCCATTAGCAGCTCGATTCGAAACGGTTTTGATTAGTTAGGATTGGCTCAGATTTGTTTTGATTTCGCTCGTAAATGATTGATTCGATTATTTAGCGATTCGCTGTTAATTTCACGCGAATTATTTGCCCACAATTCGTTTAGTTTTATTTTTTCTTTGTTTATTTTTTCTGCTTTTTGGGTTAATTGACGTCCAGACGCTAAAACTTTGACAAGGATTTGATTTGCGTCTGACGCAATGTCCTCTTGAATTGTTAATGAGTTCGCCGGAGCCACGCGCAGTGGGCGTCTCTGCGCTGGCTAGACACTCGGTGTGTCCAGCGCCTAAAAATAATCAACAATGTATTGGGACAAAGGGAAAAAGTTTCATTTCATGTTGTGTCCTTGTGTCCTTGCGTATCCGTAGCTCTCCTGCTGTGCTGTGTTGCTGCCCTTAGCCATAACGTTTTATAGATTACGTCGCCTGGACAGCGACAGCGACAGCTGGACAGCGCCTTCCTTTCCAGAACGTTAGTCACAACAGAAAGAGGCGAAATTGTCACCACGGTGGGTCCTAACGACATTCAGCGTCAGACCCAAGCCCAAGCTCAGACCCAGACCCAGACCCAGACGTCGACCCAGACCCAGACCCCAACTCAGCAAGGGAGCTCGCTTCGAACTAAACAATTTACACACGCAGCCATTTCTGCTGGTCATTATAATAACATAGTGTAGAGCTTTTGCGGCATCTCAGCTGCCAGATCTTAGTGGTAACAGCTATAGAGGGATAACAAGCGATGGGCGTAGGTCTAGTTGAAGGTATTTTAGGAAACACAGTTTGCCATAGTCATCGGAAAGGCTTCAGTGATTTTTCTGAGCTGCCAGAGTTATCGTTCTCTGCCTTTTCTTATCTGTTACATAAATTTGTTTATTCTTTCACTCTCTCTCTCTCTCTCTCTCTCTCTGTAGTATACTGTATCACTCTGTCTTTACTTTCTCTCTCTATCATTCTGTCTCTCTCCCTCTCAGTCCCTCCATTGTTCTCTCTTCATCACACCGCCCCACTAATTCTTTCTCTCTCTTCATCTCTCTGTAATACTATCTTTCTCTCTCTCGCTCTCTATGTTTGCCTGGACAGTATACTGTCTCTCTCACTTTCTGTCTCTCTCCCTCTCAGTCTGTCCAGCGTTCTTCAGCACTCTGTAGTATCTCTCTCTCTCTCTCTGATCAGTATCTATTATCTCTTTCCTTACCGTATCTCCCTCTTCCTCTTCGCCTCTTCCTATTTCAGATTTTCTTTTATATAATCTTCCTTAATTAAATTTCTTTAACATAAACTCTGGCTATAGCTCGTTCCTTCACATCTAAAATTTTTTTTTTTTTTTATTCGTAATTCTTCCCTATTCTTGACATCTATAAAATTTACATTTGACTTCGAAAAGTTTTCGAAAGGCATGCTTAAAGCTTTGATAAAGCGTATTAAAGCTTCGTGAGGTCAGACAAGGATCATTTGTTTTACTTTCTGTTGTTGTTGCTGCTGCTGTCGCTTTTATGACATGTCGTGAAGGACACACAGCAGCAGCAGCAGCAGCAGCATTTGCTTTTAATGGCACAAAAGGAAAGTAAAACAAACGAACGAACGAACGAACAGGCGAGTCGAAAAAGGACAAAAAAGGATGAGTTGTGGACTAGGCCGTTGGTTCATAACTGTGACTGCGACTGAGGACTGGCATTGGGCTGGGGCTGGGGCTGTTGCTGGGGCTTGGACTTGGGCTGACAACAACATCGATAAGGAACGAAACAGCCACAATGGACAATGGGCTGACCCAGCAACAGGACGTAAAGGACACGGACGCGGACACGGACACACGGCTCTGGCTATATGGAGTCGGCGACGACATCCTTTTTCCTGCTTGTATGCCATGTCTGTGTGCGTGTGTGTATTGGTGCGCGTGTCTGCCGCGTCCTGGCCAGCGCCGTCGCCCGGCAGCGCCTGTCGAAAATGTTTTCCATTTCAGTTAGCAAATTATGTCGGCCAAAAGCGAAACACGAAGAGACGAGCACAAAAAAAAGAAAGCGAAGAAGCAAAAGAGACGGCAAAATAAATGAAAACCCAGACGCGACGCAGTTACCAAATGTGTGTCTGTGTGGGTGTGTGTGTGTGGGTGGATGGAGGCTATACGGACATGTTTTTATGACATGGCGGGACGAAAAGGACACAAATAACAAAAACAGAAAAGCAGAAAACAAGCGAGCAGCGTATGTGGCCATGTGATGGACTCAGAGATATCTCCCTATAGAGTGGAGATAATATAATATATATATATAGTAATAATATGAGATAGGATATATCGTAGGATATATAGGGTTGAAACTAGAAAAGGACTAGTACTGAGAGTCTAGCAAGTAGAGACTTGAAACTTGGAGTTAGGGGCAGGATGAGCAGAAAAACTGAAAATCATCACAATGCATAAGGAATAAATCTGCATAACTTAACTCTCCAGGACTATAAAGAAGATAAATACTAAGGATAATGGTCTAGAGACTACGGCCAAGGCTCTGCTTGCTTAAGACTACCATCCAGGAATTATGCTGTACAGTTACTGCATACGAAACTCCCTCCTTATCCCAAGCTACCCCTCTTGCCCTGCCTACAGGGTATTGCAGTAACGGTAGCATGATCATTTGCGCTCTTGTTATGTTGTCCCCGCGCCATTTGAGACCATTTTTACGTTTTCGTCCTTCCTCACATCCTTCTTGATTTCCTTTTCCTTTTCGGGTTTTTTTTTTTTTTTTTTTGTCGCTTCCCCAGCACTTTTTCGGCCCACTGGGGCTTTCTGTTTTGTTTCTGTTTTGCTGTCGCTCTGCACTTGGCTTTTATGGTTTGCTGGCGACGCGTTCCGCTTGAATTACGTGTCCAGCGAGCCATGAGCATGGGCGGCTGATGCGCAAATAAAGTTACAAAAAAAAAAAAAAAAAAAAAAATTGATGATGAATCGAATGCCTGGCAGCCATTTTGAAAAGTCTACGCTAATGGGGGGCGGTCAAGGGTCAATCATATTGTGTCATCGATGGTAGAGATTAAAGAGCGAGCAGCTGGACAGCGGCGGGGAGAGCCAAAGGCAACTGCAGCTGCCATTGTAAATAGTCAGAGCACTCAACATGTAAGCAAACACACACACACACACACGCACACACATGCAGTAGTTTGCTGCATTTGCGTCTCCATTATGTGTGGTGTGTGTCTCCCCCCCGCATCTCCAGCTTAGCCAAGAGCCTTCTGCCCATGTATGTGTGCAGAGTGCTGGGTGTGGTTGTGCAAAGTGGTACAAAGTGCTGGGCTAGTGGACTCTTTTAGGCTCGCCAGCGGGCTTTACAGCCTGCGCGAGCTGCTGGCTTGCTTTTTGCTCTACTATTTCTACAGCTGCAGTTTTTTCATTACAAACAAACGACCTTCAGCTAGGGTTCCCAACACGCCCACGCCCACTGCCAGCGGGCAAAAGAAGTGCAGAATCAGGTCATGCGGGCATTGCCAGCTGCGGGGCGTGGCAAAGCACAGCAAAAAAAAAAAAAAAAAAAAAATGAAACCAAATTGTAACCAACAACTTTGTATGGTCGAGGCAAGTGAGTTCTGTGTGTGTGTCGCATTTGGCATTTAGAACCAGAGCAAATACATTTAGCACACACACACACTCACACACACACACACACAGACACACATTCACAATAGCCAGCCAAGCAACCACATGCAAGTGGTTGCATTGAGAGCTGCTTCTCGTGCTCCTCCACATCGAGCAGCTGTCGAATTTTCCTGCAACTGCAACACACAAATGACAAACAAAAAAAAAAAAAACAAATTTACAATTTTTCTTTTCTGCGGTAAGAGTCTGTCCCTGGATAAGAGTCGAGTAGAGTGGAGCACTCAATTCAATTGTCCGACTGTTCTTAATTTGAACTCTTTAGCTGTAGAGGAATGTGATGGGCGAACTGCATCATGGCGTATACGTAATATGGATATTAATGTGAGAGAGACAGAGAGAGAGAGAGAGAGAGAGAGAGAGAGAGAGAGAGATGGTGGGAGACATGACTAGCCCATTAGCAGCTCACACGTTAATTGACAGAGAGCCATATACAGAGATAGACATATATTGATAGCCAAGAACATAGTAGATGGGCGATGGATACATATATGTGGAGATTTCAGATAGAGCTAACAGCTGAGGACTGAAGAAGAAGAAATCAGGTTGGAATCCTTAGAAGAGGGAAACGGAGAGAGAGAGAGAGGAAGGGAGAGACGACAGAGTAAGAAAAGCAAAGATACTGAGATTGAAGAAGAAAATGAGAGACAGAGAGACACAAGGAAACCGAAAGGATAAGAGAGAGGAACAGAATAAAAGAGAGAGAGAGAGAGAGAGTACAGGATTGAGAGAACAAGTGATAGAGAGGGAGAGAGAGAGAGAGAGAGAGAGAGAGAGAGAGAGCGAGAGAGAGAGAGAGAGAGCGAGAGAGAGAGAGAGAGAGAGTACAGGATTGAGAGAACAAGTGATAGAGAGAGAGAGAGAGAGAGAGAGAGAGAGAGAGAGTACAGGAGTAAGAGAGAGAGAGAGTACAGGAGTAAGAGAGAGAGAGCGAGAGAGAGTACAAGAGTGAGGGAACAAGTGATTGAGAGAGAGAGAGAGAGAAAGCGAGAAAGAGTACAGGAGTGAGAGAGAGAAAGCGAGAGAGAGTACAGGAGTGAGAGTGAGAGAGAGAGAGAGAGAGAGAGAGAGGGAGCAGAATGAGCAAAATGTGACAAATCGCAAAGAGGGAAGGAAAGAAGAAAAGATAGAGAGAGCGAAGACAGAGAAAGCGAGTGAAAGAGCTAAAGTGAGTGAGGGATAATGACAATATGAGAGGAGACAGAGATAGAGAGAGCGAGAGGGCGACGGGCAGAGCAAGAAAGAGACAGCGTAAGACCCAGTGAGCAGAGAGTAAGAGAGAAACAGGGAAAAGACAGCAGAGAGGAAGAGTAGAAGAGATAGAGGCAGTAATAGAAAGACGTTAAAAGAATGAGAGAGAGAGAGAGAGAGAGAGAGAGAGAGAGAGAGAAAAGGAGTGATAAGGATAGAGTATAGAGATAGAGATAGAGAGATAGATTAGGAATCCCTATTATTCTCTCTATTATCTCAAGTATACAATTCTGTAGCATGCGCTTTTTTCTTCAACTCATTTGCATTTGAATGCTCCAATTCCGAATTTAAATAATAATTTTGCATTGTGAAATGCCTTCGCTTGGCCGAGGTGGCATGCCTTACACGTTCCGAAAAAACCCCCGCCCGCCCCTCGACACAGCGACAATTTTCCATGCACCCGGTTTTTGCAGCCAGCCACGAATAACAATGAGAGGCAGAACGACATCGACAGCAGCGACAACAACGACAACGACAACCCACCTGACCCACTGACACTGCCCGCAACGGGCAGCCAGGCAACAGACCTACCCCACAGAGCCAGCATGTTGCACATGCCTGCCGTCAAATCATATTTCCGTTTTTGTCGCCCTCGCCCATTACCCACTTGACGCTCGTCAGCTGCCAGCTAGGTACAGATAGTTCGCCATCATCATTATCACCAACTATAACTCGATCATCGGCTAGCTCATCATGTTAATCGTCATCTGTCAGACGCATTTGCGGTTGCCAGCAAATTGAATGTAGGTCGGGCCCCCTCACAAAGAGAGAGAGAGAGAGAGAGGTAGACTGAGAGAGCAGTTGATGTCGTTGCGGTTGGCATTCGCGTGACCACAGCGCCATCGATCAGACAGGGCTGGAGGGCACACAGAGAGACTAAGAGCGCGGGCTGGCTGATTGGGCAGCTGAATTGCGTCTGTTTGCGTGTGCGGGGGGAGGGCATGGGCATGGTTGATTGGCAACCGCCGCCGCCGCCGCCGCCGCCGCCGCCGCCAGCTTGTCTGCTTTTAGTTAGCATCCACGCCCAATTAACAGGGCAGCGCCCTATGCCAGCGATTGCTCCACTTATATAACCTATATAGGTTATATAGTGGCACTTGTATATATCAGCTGATACATAAGCTCATATAACTGTTATATATACGTATTTGAAAAGCTGTTGACAGCGGCGCTGAAAAGTATGCTATGCTTTTTAGGCAAAGTGCAAAGGCTTTTCGGCTGGAGTTGTGGGCAGTGGGTAGAGCTTAGATAGAGATGTTGAAGGAACTTAAATGATATATGATAATGATATGAATATCCATACCTGAACACTACAATTAGTGATATATATATCAGCTTGAAACTTTACTTTCTGTGGTTTAGATTGTTCCTTAACCACTTTGATCTCAAATGGAAATGGAAAAAAATAAAGAACGCAGTGTTATTGCATCAATATGTAGTATATAAACATATATATATATATATATATATATTGGTATACTTGCCCTAAAATTAAGTTAAGGTCTAGTGATGAATACGGTATAGAGTTTCAGACAATAAACGTAAATAAGTTAAAATACAAAAAAAAAAAAAAAAAAAATATTTTTACATATATTTTCTATAAAGCATAACTATATATATATATAGATAGTTATGCTTTAAAGAAATCAATTTTACTCAATACTCAGCAAATATATGTAAAAATATTTATTTTTATTTTTTATTTATTTATTTTTTTTTTTTGTAATTCAACTTATCTATGTTTATTGTCTTAAGCTCTATAGCGTATTTATTACTAGACCTTAACTAATTTTTTGGGCAAATATGACAATGTGCGTACTTAACTTATTAACTTATTATTATACTTATTACTAGTTTGTCCGCGTGTCTGGAGCTGTGCCTTCGAATAAGTTCCGCGATGATAGGGATTTTCAGCTCCCTATGGAGCACTGAATTTTTGTATATGTCATAATATATCAATAGAAATATCTATTGCGACATTTTATAAAAATGTGTATATTTTATTTAAACTATTTTTCTACTACCTTATATGGCAACTAAATATAGTTTTAAATAATTTTAAAGCACATTCTCTCTTTCTCTCTCTCTCTCTCTCCCTCTCTCCTTGCCCAATTCCTGCCACATGCCATCTACTAATGAAGTCAACCTTCTTATGGGCGTGGCAGTTGATAGCTATTGTTTAGCCGTAGCACCTAAAAACTCAACTCCGCCAACTTCAGCTTCCACTCTCGCTGCTGCTGTTTGCATTAAACTTGGCTGCTGTCTGTCTGGCTACACATGCATAATAGCAGCACACACACACACAGACACACAGATATACAAATATATATATATATATATATATATATATATATATGCGCACTCAGAGCCCTTGTTTAGCATCGCTAAGACTGCGTATATGTAGTTGCCCCAAAATGTATGCTACACTTTTTTTTGGGTTGAGCGCAGCTGCTGTTGCCACTGCTGCCCCTGCCGCTGCTGTTGTTGTTGTTATTATTATTGTTGTCTCGTCTCTAGAGCAGACACTCCTTTTGCACACACACACACACACACAGCGGCAAACACATTTAGGCGAGGACTAACTGATTTTTAGGTCGCTGGCGCAAACGACAGAACGACAAACGTTTATAGCCTGGCTGACTGCGGCTCAACGTTAGCACACACACACACAGACACAGACACACGCACACACACATATATAAACTAACTGGCAGACAGGCAGACAGAGCAACAACAACAACAACGTCGGCGCTCGTTAGAAAACAGCAGCCACAGCCACAGCCGAAGCATTAAAAGCCCCGTTACCAACAGACATTCAGCCCACTACATACACACACAGAGACACACACACACACACACACTCACACAGCCAGCCGCACCCTAGCTACACAATTTGGTTAGACATGAACCAGTTTTTATGCCATTTTTATTTTATTTTACTTTTATTTTTGCCAGCATTTTCGCGCCTTCCTTTAGCCCCCCGCCAAGCTCTCTCTCTCTCTCTCTCTCTCTCTCTCTCACTCTCTTCATGCTTGGCTAGTGCCGCCTGCTGCCGGCAGATGGCTCGCTGTTTTCTTATATATTTAGCTGCATTTCAACGAAAAATGTTCCTTGTATATAAGGTTTATATATATATTTACTGTATGTATGTGTGTGTGTGTGTGCGCTGTGTGTATATAGAACTTTCAGCCATTCATTTCGTTTTATTGTCGTTACTGTCGAGCGCAGCAGCAGCAGCAGACAGCCGTCTGCGTGGCCCGTGTGGATTTTCGGTTCGTGAATTGTTTGCTAAAATTTTTCCTTTTCGTTCGCTTCGCTGCCATACCCTGTACCCCAGCAGAATGTTAAGTAGGGTAGCATGCATTGGCATTCCATGCATATATTTAGCTCATTTCAAACTAGATTAAGTTGCCATATAAGGTAGTTGAAAAATATAATAGAAAAATACATATTTTTAATAAAAAAATAAAAAAATATATATATACATATAGCTCTGTCTTAGAATCTTTTTGACGAACAACTGCTGCTTGGTATGTTGCATTTCGATAATCCTAACCTTAAATCGATAAATATCGATAGGTAACTTCATTCTTTAACGATCTACACATAAGTTGCCTTTAAAAATATCACGGTTTATAGTTTACTACACGACATTTTGGTAGACCATTAGAAATTGACAAATTTTTTAAATTTATATAATTTTCTATTAATCGATAAGTATCGGTAATTCATTGCATTATCGAAATCATGCATTGAATCATGCACCACTGAACAGTTAAGCTGCTTAGCTGCTGGTTTGTCTATTTATTGCAGTGTATTCAATAATTTATGAGCAAATCGATAAATATCGAAAGTGTTTCTGCAGGCATTTGCGGCATCTGGTCTAATGAAATACCTAAATACAAGTCATGCGCTTGCCTAGCATGCTCGCTTAGCCCGCTTTTGTTGTTGCCACTTTTTTTCTGGCGCTTAAAGTTGGCAGTCAGGCAGTCAGCCGCTGGTCGCATAACGCTGCCCGCATTGTGCCTCGCCTTGGCGCAACCTGCCTGTCGCATGTTCCGCATGCCACATCGCCAAACCGAAGCATCCAGCCCCACCCGATTTAGCTCACTTTCGTTTCAGCTGTTGGTGTTTTGGTTCGTGCGCTCGTTTTGGCCAGAGTTCCTTTTTTTTTCTTCCTCCAATTTTTTTTTTTTTTTTTTTGGCGCTTTGTTGCTTTTGTCTGCTTTTGGTTTTTATTCCTGCCACATACACTCCGTGCCACACCGCCGTACGTCTCCTGGCCCCGCCCACTTTCCAGTGGTCGGCTTTTGTGTGTTGCAGCTTTTGGCGTCGAGTTGGGGCGACGTCGTCTAAGCTCCAAATTTATGTGCCATGTGCGTTTCATATTTTTACTGCTGCTATGTGGACCAAAGCTCCCGCTGCTGCTGCTGCTGTTGCTCCCTTGGGTTGCACACTTACACACACACACACACCTCAGCAATTTAATAAATATTGAAAAATGTGTAAAGTTTCATGCATTTTTAAGGTATATTTAGTTAATTTACCGTTAGCTAACAGAGTTTGTCATATCCGAGTGTTGTCTGTGACTGAGCAAGTTCTGTTCCAACAGGTCGCATGGACTTCATGGTTTATGCTGCGTATGCGTAATATTTGTAGAGGTTTTTTTTTTTTTTTAGATATTTCCAGTAAATTAACTATGCGTTCGTTCTTTTTTAGGAGAGTTAATATTAGCTAGTTATTGTCAGTAGTTCGTATTATGAGTAACTTTGGGTTTGAGGAATTTAAAGCTTTTCGTGGAATTGCATGGAAGGACAGAGCTGATCAAAGAGGAGACAGAGTTGAATTTATTGAGCTAAACTATAGAAGCTGTAGATGGACTGGAGTCAATGGGCTACTGGGAAACTCTAGAACAGAGTTCCTTCTTGCATAGGCTCCTCATCGTGACTAACACATTGAGCGACATAGCTTTAGATATGCGGACAGACTGAGAGACCTTATATATATATATATATATATATATATATAAACTACTACATCATCTCTTATAATATATAACAATATCTATTTAATATATTCGCTCATTATCTATATATAATACAACACCTTATCTTTATCTTTATCTGTAACTACAGCTATATATGCATACATATATATATATATATATTTTTATATAATGAAGAGAGTATAAAGCAGAGAAAGCTGAAGAGGCAGAGAGAGTTGGAGTATAAATATATAATAAATCTAAATATAATGTATATAAATATATAATACATAATACAATTATTATAATAATATATATATATATATATATTTTTTTTTTTCATCTCTGTTTCCTCAATTCCTCTCTTTAAACTACTTCATCCCTCTAACAATATCTGCCCACCTACACAGCAACACCTGCGCATAGCCACCTCACATCCCGGCTCAACTCGCTCATTATCTATATATAATACCACACTTTATCTTTATCTGTAACTACATCTATGGTAATTTGAGTTATCTGGCTAATGGCATATCCTCATAAGATATCAAGTATCTGAGTCTAAGCCCAGCCGTAGCCTACTTATGGGCGTTGTCTGCACATCGCTCTTCCTGTGACCCGCTTAGCCATTTGCTGTGGAGTGGCTGTGGGAACGTCCATTAGGTGTTGCTGTTGTTGTTGTTACGTCAGCAGCCGCCGAAAGCGTTGCCTGTGGCGCAGAAAAAAAAAAAACAACAAAAAGTGTCAAAAGTTTGACTCAACTTTCACACGCGCGCTCAAGTGAGTGTGTGTGTGTGTGTGTGTGTGTGGCCAACAGCCATACCACAGTCAACTTGTGAACTAACCACAATCACACACACACACACACAACTTCTGTGGGCAATTGCTTTGTTGATTATGCTTCGCCCGCCTTCACATTAATGCGCATCCCTTTCGCTTTTTGGGGTTCGTTTCCTTGCCACACCCACTTGCTACTGTCCCCCACCCCTCCTCCCACTCTTTCGGCTTTTGCGTCATTCGCCAGCGTGTCGTCGTCGTCGTCTGTCTCTTGTCTCCGTCTGCTGTGTGTGTGTGTGTCGCTGTCTTGTGAATTTCCTCTTGACTTGACAGCCGTCGCTTCCGCTGCGCCCAGGCACAGAAGCTCAGCCCGTGCCCGTGCCCAAGCCCAACCCAACCCAAGCACTAATCATCAACGACGCCGTCGTTTCGCCTTGACTCTCTGACATTTGTCTCACTGTCTGTCTGCCTGTCTGGCTTTCTGCTGAGCTGTCTATCAGCCAGTTTCCTTGTTAAGACATTGCACAGTGGGGCCAAGTGTGGCAGAAAGTAATGAAAAAATCGAAGATGTGTTTTAGAGAGTAATTAAAGTAGAGACAGGTGAAGAGCCAGAGAGAGTTGGAGAATTACAATATTATTATAATAATATAGAATATAAATATATAATAATTTATAAAAATAATATATATAAATATATAATTATATAATTTATAATTATTTTAATAATATAAATATATATATATTATTATATTATAATATATTTATATTTATATTCTTATTATAATTATATTAAATATTATATATTATTTTTTTTTTTTATTAAAATATGTATATTTTATTTAAACTATTTTTCTACTACCTTATATGGCAACTTAATCTAGTTTTAAAGTAATATATATTTAAAAAATTATTTTTTTTTAATATATATATTACTTTAAAATTTTTTTTTTTTATTTTTTTAAATTTTTTTCAACTATTCTACGCTTTTAGACCACTGTGCCTTTTGCCTGACTTTGCTGCAGACACACACATTTGTCTCCATCTCATTTGCCCCTCTCGCCTGCCGCCCCAACCGAGTTAAGTTTAGCAAGTGGCGCCCCCTGGTGGATTATTTCGGCACAATTTGCATATTCAATGAGCCTGCGACGTGGGGGCTGCCTGTCGCCTTCGGGCGGACACTGAATGGAGAAGGTGTATGCCAGACATAGCCACACGCACGTGTTACATAAGTTTTGCAATTGCTTGCTGTCTCGCTCGCTCTCACACCTCTCTCTCTCTCTCTCTTTCGCTTGTCTAGCGCTTTGCACGTGGCCGAAATTTGTTTCGTCGTCAGTAAATGAAATTTGTTTGCCTAGGCGCAACGCAGGACACATCCAGCTCGTCCTCTCCGCTGGCTCGTCTACCAAAAATGCCAGCACGTGGCTGCCATTTGCCAGCTGTCTCTCTCTCTCGCCCTCTCTCTCTCTCTGTGTGTGTGTCTGTGTTTATTTTATTGATTACTGCGTCTCATGCGTGCCTTTAGCCAGCTCTGTTTATGCTTTCCATTTTATTTATAATTATCAATGCTGTTCGAGGGCTTTAAAGCTTTAAAGCTTTGACTGTTTGAGTGATTGACTGACTGACTGACTGTGTCTCGCTCTGTCTGTTTGCTTGCCTGATGGCTGTATTTCATGCGCATTACGTATACGTCGCGTGCGCTTCAAGGTCATTTATTAACTACATGTGTGTGTGTGTGTGTTGCTATCTGTCTGTGTGTGTGTGTGTGTGTGTGTGTGTGTGTGTGTGTGTGTGTGTGTGTGTGTGTGTGTGTGTCTTTGTTTGTTTTTGTATGGCTGACAGGGCCCTTAAATGTTTTCAAACTGCTTTTGCAGACAGCGCAGACAAATGTTGATGGCCCGGGCCACACGGCGTATGCGTTATATATTTGTTTGGCAGCTGCTTAAAGGCGTCGACTTAGCTCTCGCACACATGCGAATAAAGTTAGCTTACACACACACACACACACACATCCACACACACACAACATGCGCATCAACTTTGGAGCTAATCCAGTGCCACGTCAACAGCAGCAGCCGCAGCTCCCTTGATAACTCCAACCAATTCAAGCTGTCAACTTACTTATGACAGCTGAACTGAATTGAACACTTAACATCTACTCGACTAACAGATACCTCGTAATATAGTATAGCCTAGAAACTGCTTCTGTTGGGCATGATTTTCCACTAGGAAAGTCTGCTGGGCTACTAGGCTTATTTATATCTTGAGTTCAGAGCACGACTAGCAGATACCTCGCAATGCGAGAGTTGGATTAAGAAGGAAGCAAAGTTTAATAAAATCAAACTAGATTAAGTTTCCATATTAGGTAGTAAAAAATAGTTTAAATAAAACATACTCATTTTTTACAACAAAAAAAAAAAAAAAAAAAAAAAAAAAACAATAAAAAGTTGGCTAACTTTTTGTATGTGAAAGCTTATGAACTTATAGAGTTTGGAGTTTGGAGATTGAAAGGTGGAGAAAGTGAGACAGAAGCAAGGAAAAGGAGAGATAGAGAGAGGAAGAGTTAGAGATAGCAATAGAGAGGGAGTGGGAAAGAGAGAGACAGTGAGAAATATAGATTAAGAGAGAAAAAACAATAATGAGCAACAGAAAGAGGCAAAGAGAGAGAGAGAGAGAGAGAGAGAGAGAGAGAGAGAGAGAGAGAGAGAGAGAGAGAGAGAAAGAGAGTCTTTTGATCAGTAAATATCTCTAAAATCATTCAATTTTGTATGAAAACTCAGGCCAAATATCAGCTGAGCACATTTTAAGCTACCCTTAGCTCCCAGATATTTTAAATTGCACATCAGAAAACCCACTTAAAAACCTTAATCGAAAAATATCAAATGCTCAACTATATTTCATGGGCTTATCCCGCCTGGCTAAGTATTTCATAAACACTTCCTTTGGCCCGGCTTAAAGGGGCATCAGCAACTTTGATTGAAGTAAAGCCGGCAATGGAATGAGCAAATGCCACAGCCAAAGGTCTGAGCACGTTTTTCACATTCCACAACTGAGCAGGAATGGAAAAGGGAAAATGAAAAGAAAAAGGAAAACCGAAAGGCAGCTGGCAGCAGGCAGTGGGCATAGAAGCTGGCCCGCAGGAGCAGCAACAATAACAGCGACAACAACAAGAGTCAGGATAATAATGAATGTGACTGTAACCTCTGCTCATCAACAGCAAAATCTGATTTTGAGTGGCAAGTGCTTTAGAGTCCCTGCTGCTGTTGTCCTTTATGACAATGACATGGAAATGAAAATGTGAAGCAGGGAGAGACAGAGAGAGAGAGAGAGAGAGGGAGGGAGTGGGACAGAGTGCATGTCTCTGCAGTTGACTCGGCCTCAAAGTTAGCCCGATGCTTAGGCTTTGCCCAAGCTGCAGCACTGCAGGACTTCCACTTCAATTGTTGCACAGGATACTCGTTCGCTTCGTCGTTCGTCCTGCGACGACATTAATCAACTATGCTGAGCTGCGCTGCGCTGCGCTGCGCTGCGCTGCGCTGCTCAATCCGCTTTTACTTGCAGCTTCTGGACAGCGCTCATTAGAGCGTCTACAGCTGCAAAGCTTCTAATTCTGACTGCGCTACGATGTAGGGTCTATGAGTTAGGCGCAGCAGTTTGCAACAGTTGGAAGAGGGCAGGAAATCATAGAAGCACTTAGTTCTGTCTCTGCTTATACATAGAGCCCACCAAATTTTAGTTCAGCTATTATTATTTTATTCAGCTATTCGTCTTCACACAGCCAAGTTTTTTCTAGAATTTTTTTACTCCTGCTCAGCATACTTGCCTTTTTTTTGCTGCTTCTTGCTTCTTGCGCTTTTGTTTATGGTTAAAACGGGCTTTGGGCGAGCGAGATGGCGCCTGTGCGCTTGCGAGAGGGAGAGAGAGCGATAGAGAGTGTGGGTGAGTGAGACAGAGCTACGCTTGACAAGCGCAAACATGCACCACATTTGCTTTACTTCACTTTGCATGCTCGCTCGCTGAGTGAAAGTGGGGTATATTAGGTCTTGTTGAGGCACTACATAGACAGAGAGCTTAAGCTATAACTGTATTAGAGAGCTGCACAGTTGACAGCATAGGCTGATTGCTATATATATGATCCGATCTGATATGGCGGGTATTTTGCAGTCGGTTCTTTGCACTTGTTTCTTGCATAGTGCCAGCCCCTCGACTGGTTACCTTTGTTTTTTATTTTTTTGCGTAATTTATTTTGCCTGCACACAAGCATACACACGTGTGCCACGCCCACACACACCCATACAGTAACAGACAACATCATCGCTTGGTAAAAACAAATAGCGTCCGCGCGTCTATACACAAAATCAGACGCTCAAGGACTCTTTGGTTTCACCAGCCATGGAGCAGCTACTGCTTTCATCCTCTCACACACACACACATGCACATGCACCCTCTTGAAAATGCCGTGCAATGAAAGTAATTTTCGCCAAATAGACTGCGCCCTGCTTCTGCTTGCGTTTCTTCTTCATCCACTCGCATTGCTTTGCGTTTTGCACAGCTCGTTGAGCTCTCGGTTTACTGCGACTGCAACTGCAACTGCAGCGGCAGCGGCAGCGGCAGCAGCAACTGCGATTGCTAACAGGCAAAATGGGCTGCCTCCGCTGCCGCTGCTGCTGCAGTAATGCCACAGGACAACAATTCGCTACGCAAAAAGTTGGTCTGCCAACTTAACAAGTGAGTTGAGGGATTGGGCATGGAGGGTTGGGGTGGGAGGCGACTTATCCTTTGCATCCTTCATGAAGTCAACTTTAAATTGGGGTGGAATGCAGTTTAAAGACTATTTTTAGACTATTTTATTACTTCATTTGTGCATGCCATATAAGACTAGGGTGGGTGAAAGCTCAGCTAGAGTAGTCAAGTTATGCTTTAATAGATAAAGACGACTATCTTTATATTAGAGCTAAAACACTATTCATATTTAATTAGAAAAGCTTTCATTAGCTATTGTTAGCAATTACATATACTAAAAGTTATCGATAATTATCGATATGCACAGCTGAAGTAATTATATGACTATCTTTAGATTAGCATAGAGCTAAAGCACCATTAATATCTGATTGGAAAAGCTTTCATTAGCTATTGCTACCAATTATATATACTAAAAGTTATCGATAATTATCGATATGCACAGCTGAAGTCATTAGATAGCTTTCTTTAGCTTAGCCTATTATTATCTGATATTAATATCTGATTAGAAATGCTTTCATATGCTATTGCTACCAATTATATATACTAAAAGTTATCGATAATTATCGATATACACAGCTGAAGTAATTAGCTGGCTATCTTTAGCTTAGCCTAGAGCTAAAGCACTATTAATATTTGATTAGAAAAGCTTTCATAAGCTATTGCTACCAATTATATATACTAAAAGTTATCGATAATTATCGATTTGCACAGCTGAAGTCATTAGATGGCTATCTTAGCCTAGCTAAATAAATAATAAAGATAAAACACTATCAATATATGATTGGAAAAGCTTTTATACGCTATTGCTACCAATTATATGTACTAAAAGTTATCGATAATTATCGATATACACAGCTGAAGTAATTAGATCAACATTTGGCTTTTAAAACGTTTAATAAATGAATAGAATCTATATAATATTCGATACATATCGATATTAACAACAAAGTAGCTGAAAGTAGATATACGATAGTAGTTAGACTATCAATCTCTGATCAGCTACTCATCATCGATTCGATCGACATATTTCGATAAGTATTCGATCGTTCTTGCAGTTTTTCTCCCTACATTTAAATGTTTTAGTTGCTGGATTAACTTTTCTGTCTTATAATTTCGCTAGGCAAACATAATTTAAACTTTCCATGCAGCAACAACTTAATGAAAGCTCCTGCTAAACTTTAACTTAGAACGGAAATGATATTAATTAGAAAACTTTTGGTTTCACCAACTGCAGCCTCGATTACAAAGAGTTCTGATGAGCTGCTATCTATATACATATATAGAACATATACATGTATGTGCACATATATATGCATACATATATGTTAAAGGAAAACTCTCGACAATCGTCAGTTCTAATTGCTTTTCATGGCAATGTCACAACAACAACAACAACAACAGCAACTGGAATGTCTTTAACAATAGCGCAGGAAAATCTCTTTGGGGGCCACAATTTCCTTAATTTTTCCTTTTCTTTTTTTTTTTGCCATTTGCTTTTTGCTCTATTTAAGTTTTTGGCGCCTTCCCGCCTTCCTCCCAAAATAAAACTTGGTCTGAAGCGCCCGACCCCCCACTCCCACTCCCACTCCCACTCCCACTCCCACTCCCACTCCCTCTCCCACTCCTATACTTCACAAAGTCTTTTCTATGCAAGTTGAAACCGAAAAGCGCAAAAAAGTTTTTCATGCGGCTTCGGCTCTTTTCAAATTTTCATGCCTTACCACCGTACAGCTCTGGCCCTCACTCTCTCTCCATCTCTCTCATTCCATTCTGTGTCTCTTTCTATCTGTCTCTCTCCCTCTCTGCCGCCCACACTCACCATTCATTGGGATTTTCTATGGTTTTATAAGCGACGCTCGGGGAAAATTCTTGCTAAGGAAGCTGACTTGCAATGCCAAATGTTGCTGTCTCTCTCTCTCTCTCTCCTTCTCTCACTGCCTTACTGTCTGTCTGTCAGTCAGTCTCTGGCAATATATCCATGTCTGCGTCAATGTCTGCCGTCGTTTTCTTCTTCTTATTCTTGCCAACTTGCCTATTTCCTCTGCCTCTTCCGCTCTCTCTCTCTGTCCCTCTCTCTCTCTCTCTCTCACTACCGCCGCCTGCCATTTCTAACTGTTAGCTGTCGGTTCGTTCGTCTGTTGCCTGTCTGTTTGTCTGTCTATTTGGCCGCTTTATTTGCCTCTGCTACTTTTGCAGTTTGTTCTGCTTTCCTTCTTCAAACTTCTTACTCTTACTCTTCTTCTTCTTCTATATATTTTTTGTCTCTGTTGACGCTTTTCTGGCTCCGTCACCCTCCCTCCCACTCTTTCTCCCCCTCTCGCATTATTTCGCCTGGCAACTTTACATTTTCATGCTCGTGTTCCCATTTCACAGCTTTCGCTTCCTTCTCCGCCAGCTCCTCCGCAGCCTGGCTCTGACTCAGAGGGGCCCCAGCCCCGCCTCTTTATTACCCTCCTTTTCCTCTTTGGCCACCCAGTTGAATTGCCGCCGCCCCGTGTGCCACCCACTTCCGTTCTATTTTCATCTACTTGAGTGGAATTTTTATTTGTCTGCTGCCATTTCTCGTCGTCGCTCCTTTGGTCGGTCGAATACCCTGTTACCAAATACTAGATATTATGTGGAATTTACGCAGACAGTAGAACAGGTAAGTGAAGCAGAAAGTTACACGCATGGAAGTCTGTACAGTTGGGCGTCTTTTAATGGCAATTTAAATAAAATTTGTCTATCGATAAATTTGCTATCGAGTGTTTGTATAGTTATCGATATATTTTCTATCGGCGTAGATGCTTAGGCTTGAGAGCTCAGCTTATGGAAGGTTCTCTATAACAAATTACATCAAAGACTGTTATCGATATATGTATATCGATAAACATTAAATGAAGCTTATCACTAATAAAGTCTATAACTTAGCGTAGGGGCATGCCAGAGTCGAGTAAACTATATAAAGACTGCAGCATCATGCTGATTGTTGGCTTTGCCAGAAGCCGCTTCAGCCACAAATTACCTTTGGGTAATCAGCATTGCTTTTACTGCAGCGCCGACTCCTGGGACTCCGGCTTGTCCTTTGTCCTCTGTCTTGACACAGTAAATATATGTATGTATGTGTGAGTGGGTGTGTGTGTGTGAATCCTTTTCTGCTTTTAATTTCTAACTGCGGCTTGGCGGGAATACCCCAAACGCAAATTCATTATGTGCCACTCAGCAAGGATTTTGCAGCGGGCTAGGGTATTGGCTTGGGGCTAGCGCTAAGGCTGTATAACTGGGAGTGGCTGTAGGGAGTGGTTTGTAGCCAAGTGTCTTCCGCTTTCTCGCTCTGCTCTGCTGTTCTGGGAGATTTCTCTTGCTTTTTAACATTCTCTCTGTTCTTCTCTCTGTCTTTTCTTTCTCTTTAATATTTTTCTCTCTGCATATTTCTCGATCTTTCATTCTCTTAGGGCTTTCCTGCTCTCTTTCTCTCTCTCCATTCTTAGCACATTCTCTATCTCTCATAGGCTTTCTCTCCTGCTTTTCCATTCTATTTCTCTCTCTGTCTCTCCCTCACGCCTCTCCCACTCTCCCGATCGCCTCCGTCAGTTCGGCTACTTCAGTAGCCGCTATGCCTTGCCCAGTTTTGAGCTGCGATGCCACTGGCCACGCCCACAGCGCACCGCAGCGTCGCCGTCGACGATTTATCTTAAGTGGTTGCCGTGAATTACGACAAATTTCTATAATAAAGCAGACAAAAATCTAACCAAATGGTCGACTAGGCCACGGAGCCAGAGGCGCGTTCGGCAATAACAAAAAAAAAAACAACCGCTACTTGAAAGACTTGGCCAAGAACATGGCCAAGACCGAGACCGAGATAACAATATGCCTGAACGCTGTTGTTGTTGCCTCCACTTGATTTCACCATGGCAAATCAACTGTTGCTGCAGATGAAGAGGAAGCAACGCACATGGGCTAATCAATAAATTTTGAGTTTCGTTTCGTTTCGTGTTTGTGATAAGGCGGCAAAGGTGGCCAAAGGACAGAGGGAGAGAGGGGAAGGGGGAGGAGGGGGCTGGCGTCTGTTACTGTGCCGCCTTATCAGACGGAAAGCTAAGGAAATTGCGTGGTCCGCTTGTAAACAAAAGCAATCAAACGAATGCCAACTGCGCGACTCCCGCGGCGCATAGATAAGCCACACACCGAGCGACCTTTGATACAGAAAGAGATAGAGCCAAACATAGGTCGAGGGGGGGAGCAGCTGAGGACTGCGACATGTTGTCAGTGCGTGTCGCAGTTGTTGTCTATCAAAAAATTTGCAACGTGCCATTGCCAAGGCAATAAATACGCATCACAAGCACACGAAATAGAAAAGAGGGAGCAAGATGAAGGAGAAGAGTGAGAGGGAGGGAGGGGGAGAGGGGAGAAGTAATAGCATAAGTAGAATAGAGCAAAAGGCGAAAGGGAAGCAGGCAGCAGAGACGTAGAGAGGGCGGAAGAGAAACAGGCAGAGGGCAGCTGTGGCGGCCATGGCACCTGTTTTTCATTGTGGCCCGCTAAACCGGCTGCAACTTATCAGCATCTCTAACCGAGTGGCTACTGCTGCTGCCCCGCCCACTCCACCTGCCGCGCGCCAGAACGTGTCGTTCACATTGCAAACGAGGAGCAGGCGAGCCGCTGCCCAGTTGCCATCGATATCGTCTATTGGCTTCGGCCCGCACAGTGGGCTAGTTGCATCAATCTGTGATTAGATTCCACAGCAAAAACAAAAACAACTAAATAAATAAAGCGAAATCATAATGAAAATCGATTTGTGGCTGGAAAACGAGAAAATTAATAAACGTTATCAATCTAATGGCTGACACATGAAAAAAGTGCATTAAAATGCGAGCTGGCTCTGGGCTGGGCGGGGCTACGGACAGATGAACGAGGACTCAAATGGGAGTTTTCGACTGGCTTAAATGGTGCTTAGCCAAGCAGGAAGTTGTTAGAATTTCAGTTTACAGATTTATTTATATTTTATATATCTTTATTTATTTACTATATATTATTATTATTTATTATATATTATATATCTTCACAAGATATAGAAAATGAGATATTATACATCTGTTATGGGCTTTCCAATTTAATTCCTCTTAAGGTGCTAGAGAATTATTACAGTTTCGAGGAGCTTTGCCAATCAGCTTTCACTCTAAGTTTGCCAACTATGGATAGCTTTAAGCACTCAAGTATTTAAAGTTGCTTGAGAAGTAAGAGCTTTTAGCATAAAGCTTATACTTTATTCAAGCTTTCACTTACAGTTGTTGCCAAACTCAAAACAAGTACGCATAAAGCTCTGTCTTAAACCATGTATTAATGGACTTGTCATGAAGTTAACCCTCAAAGCTTTCACAAAAAGCTCAACGAAATTCATAAATTCAGAAGTTCCACTCAGTCAGCTTGCCTTTGAAAGCTCATTATGAGTGATTAAAATTGGCATTCTAATCATTTTGGCACCACTGTGCCGCACCAGCAGTCATGGACACCGCCAACCCACAAAGCTCGTGCGTGGCATGAACCTGAGCCGATTGGCTGGCACCCCTCTGGCCTGGCATGCGGCACTCCACGCTTGTTCATAATCAAAATTAATGATTGAAATTATCTAGGAGCTAAAGTAGGTAGCAGCAGCAGCAGCAGCAGCAGCAGCAACAGTTGCAGTTGCAGTTGCAACGTCAACAACATCATCGACAGCAAAGCCAACCTGAGTCTGGTCTGGCCTGGCCTGGCCTGGCCCACTGATGCCAGCACTTAGACAAGGCTATCAGCAACAGTTGCTGCTGCAGTGGCAGCAAAACTTGGCCAACAATTTCATATTAAATTGCCAAGTATTAAATGGGCAGCAGGAGCAAAGCGAATTGGACTGTCCATTTTACTTCCTTGTTCTGCAAGGTGCTTTGGCGCGGATTAGCAACAGCAGCAGCAACTAGAACTAACTGTGGCAACGTTGTTGTTGCAACAGCAACTCCTCCTTGTTGCCTGCAAGGGCTAATTTGTGCAACGCGCGCGCCTTATAAAAGAGCAAAAACTACACTAACCAAGAGTTGTGCTCAAAGAGTGCAACGTTTGGCTGCAGATTGATTGATTGATTGATTGATTGACTGATTGAACAGACTGTAGAACAGCATAAAGTGTAAACAGTCAGCGTTTGTCAGGTAAACTTGTTGACTGAAGTTATATGGATATTATATATATGATTGATTGATTGATTGATTGAACACATTGTAGAACAGCACCAAGTGCTAAAGTTAGTCAGAGTTAGTCAGCTAAACTTGTTGAGTGCAGTTATATGATATATATATGATTGATTGATTGACTGATTGACTGATTGACCAACAGCACAAAGTGTAAACAGTCAGCGTTAGTCAGCTAAACTTGTTGACTGCAGTTACATGATATTATATGTATGTATTATATATGTATGATTGATTGATTGATTGATTGACTGATTGAATTAAAGCAGAACTCAGTCTGTTAACCTATAAGGGTTAACTTCTAGAGTCAATTTGGTTGTTGGGTTGTTCATACAGCAGCTTATAATATATATATACATAAATGATTGATTGATTGAGTGATTGATTGAATAGCATTTGATATCCTATATAGTTAGAGCAAGAAGACCTGATTTTTTGACAATTAATTAGATGTCTAATGCCTTCCAGCTAAATTGCCTCAACATGATTGATTGATTGATTGATTGAATCACTGTAGAGCAAAGCTAAATGTTAACAGTTAGTGTTAACTAGGTAGAGTTTTGAGCTAACGGCTACAGCAAATTATACTATATATTAGCTTGATTGATTGAGTGATTGATTGCGTGATAGATTGACTGAAGAGCAACACATATGCTGAATAGTCAGAGCTAGACAAACTGCTTGGGGACTGCAGCTAAATTTTCGATTTCTGTTTGTATTTATATACATCAGATTGATTGATGGATTGATTGAATCACTGTAGAGCAAAGCAAAATGTTAACTAGATAGAAATTTGAGCTAATGTAAGCTTTTGCTTTATGGCTACAGCTATAACTTACTATATATTAGCTTGATTGATTGAGTGATTGATTGATTGCGTGATTGATTGACTGAAAAGCAACACATATGCTGAATAGTCAGAGCTAGAGTAACTGCTTGGGGACTGTATTTTTTTCTGTTTATATTTATATACATCAGATTGATTGATGGATTGATTGAGGGATTACCCATCTCTTCATTGTTAGAGCATTCAATGCTCGACTGTTAACTGCTAACTGATCTACTTCTATTTTCTGACCGTATTTGCTGGAGCTGGCAATAAAAACTAATTATGCCAAGGCACCAAAGCTGAGTCGAGCGTCTCGCGTCTCGCGTCGCGCCGCGAGTCGAACTCGACTGTGATAATAATCTGGCATAATGATAACAATGTCCAGCCAGAAGTGTAGCCAGGCAGCGAGGCATTTAGCAGCGCTTAGCTGCCACTTGTGGCAGCAACCAAAATGAATAGGCGTGCGGCATCTTCAGCAGAGGCTGCTGCTGCTGCTGTTGCCTGAGTGGCAGCCTCCAAGCGCAGACCGAAAACTCAATTATTTTAATTAGTTGGACTTTAGCAATCGGCTCTTTTCACACGGCAAGTGTGGCAGCCAATTAAAATGTAAGTAGCTGAAGACAGCGACAGAGAGGGTGAGTGTGAGTGTGAGTGTGAGTGAGAGAGGGCGAAGCGCACAGCTGCTTCCTGTTCTTTTGCTCAAGCGACAATTCCTTTGACTTGGCCCATTGACAGCCGATTTCCGCTCTGAGCTTTGGCGTAACTCTTTCAGCCACCGCCTCGGCCAACCCCCCTCCCCCCCGCGATGGGTTTTCAGCTGTGGCGCCACTCAGACAGGCGCCACACACACAAATTTGTGGCCTAGAGCTGGCTGGCAGCAGGAGTCGCTGTTGGAGTTCACGTTGAACGTTCATTAAATCGTTGCAACGTTTTTTGGCCGCAGGGCCAGCGGCCACGCCCAGTTTTGGCATTGAGGCTGGCTAATGATGAGTCTATGCGGCAGTGCGGCAGGTGAGCTGTGCCACGCCTTTTGGCTAGCAGACAGTCGCCGCTTGTGGCATGCCACAAGTTGCAAGTTGCAAGTTGCAAGTTACCAGTTGCCAGTTGCAACTAGCAAGCTGCTTGACTATTTTACTTTAATTAGCATTTCCGCACGGCCTGTGGCATGTGGCAAAGTGGCCGTGCGGCAAGTAGCATGTGGCATGGCCCCCATATATATTCCACATCGATAAATCGCATTAATTAACTTGTTCAATTGCCATTGCCTGCCACGCCCACATCAACGCCCATCAACTGCATTCTAATTAGCTATTTATGACGGAATCGCTCGCCTTTGCTCTAAGCCAATTGTTATTGTTGGGCTCGGCCATAAGCTGCTTAGCTGGCTGGGTGGGGGAGGCGGTGGCGGTGGCGACAGCGCACCCCACACACCTTCCGCCACGTACTGCTGACATGAATGCGCCTTGGGCGTGGCTCAAACCTAATACCCTTTCTATGTGCTAAGCAGTTTACGGTAAATGTCTTTGAACGCCTGTCCGCAATGGCGTTTCATTGCGTTCCAGCGGGACTGACAGGACTTTAGGTATGTCCCCTGTGCAGTGTTGTAAAGCGACTCTGAAAAGGAGTGGCAATGGCTATCTATGATTGGGATGGACCTTTACTAAGGTTTATGTATCTAGAAGTAACGGAAAATCCTACAATCTCTGATGGTTTCTCAGCTTCAAGATATAGGGGGGAAGTAACTAAGCCTTCTTATTATATTTCTGATTAATTTAATAATAAATTAAATTTAGTAAAAAATTACAGAAAATCCTACAATTTCTAATGGTTTCTCAGCTTCAAGATATATAAACTCCTTATTACATTTCGGATTAATTGAAAAGTTTGCATTATTGGGATGTACCTCTACTAAGGTTTAGGAGCGAAAAAGTATCTAGAAGTATCCGAAAATCCTACAATCTCTGATGGTTTCTCAGCTTCCAGATATAGGGGGGAAGTAACTAAGCCTCGTATAAACTCCTTATTATATTTCTGATTAATGGAAGAGTTTGCACCACTTCCACTTCTTTACACACACACACACATTCTGCAAGCCTTAAGCATAACTCTATCTGCAGATAAAAAGATCTTATCCGACTCAATTTTCATTAAGTTGTTATTGTGTTTCTTATCGCTGAGTCGACTAGTTCCACTAGCCAAAGCCTTTCATGTTAATTTCTGCGAATCTTTAATCAGTTAACCAAATGCAACTGCTTTTGACAGCTGCTCAGCTGGCGGGGGGGCGGTGGTGTTGTCGGTGGGTCAAGAAGTGGCTCAGCGCTTGGCTGCGCTTCGAGCGGCTGTTCGCGCTGATCGCTACGGTTGAGCGACCCCAACTCGAACGTTAGATCTGCAGAGAGAAAAAAACAGATCTCTAAAGATCGATAACAAAAGCGGGGGCGACTGCCAAGCGAGGTGGTGCTGCTGCCGCCGCTGCTGCAGTGGTGCGCACTGGTTGGGTGCGGGCCAGCAAAATGATCGTAAATAAGCGCTGAAAACTTTATAAATGCGCCATCGCATAAACTTGGCCGCAACTTGGTCTCAAAAACTTGGCGTGTTTACGAGCCGCCAACCACAATGGTGGTCACGATCAAAAGCGGTCAAGACAACAACAACAACAACAGCAACAACTACAAGCAACAACAACAACATCAGGCTACTCAGCAGCTGTTGTCGTGTGACACAACGTGAACGACTCGAAAAAAGCTCGGCCAACACCACACCACAGCCCCAGCAGCGCACCACTGCAGCACCAGCCCAACCACAGCGAACCACTGTCATCATCCAGCCTGATCGTGGGCAGCAGTCAACAGTCAGTCGAACACGTCGCCAACGTGGCTGCTGCTTTGACATTCCTCGGCATAAGCCAACAAATATTTATATATCTATATATATAACTAGCTAGCGAGCTAACTAACTAGCTGGCAGGCCGCCAATTGGGCTTGATGGGGGCGCTGATACCCTGTGAAATATGGGCGAGCTTAGCTAAGGTTTGGGGTAGATAGAAAATAGTAAGAAAAGGCAAAGCGAGAGAGAGAGAGAGGGAGAGAGAGAGAGTGAGAGAGGCAGGAGGCAAGACTGAAAGGTATAGTATGCATGATAGAATAGCAGATACCCTAGGAAAACAGCATATACTTATATAAGGTATATAGAATAGAGTAAAGAACAAGCTTCTAAGATATATAGAAAAATATTATTCTAAATATATTGATGGACCAACAGATACCCTGCAAAATAGACAAAATATAAGGTATATAGAATAGAGTAAAGAACAAGCTTCTAAGATATATAGAAAAATATTACTGTAAATATATTGATGGACCAACAGATACCCTGCATATGCTAAGCAGCTAAACTAGACTCGAGAGGGAGCGACTTACAAGGCAATTACACTATATATAATGAGTATGATAGAAGAGAGCATACCCTGTAAACGCACAGAAACTCATACTTAATATGACCGCGCTAGCTTTGATAGTCTTCGAGTTATTTAATATAAAAATATCGATAATTATCGATTACTCTAACACTACCTAAGTATACAATAATAGAGCAAACAATCATTGCAATATATACCACATTTCGTAGTTTACAGGGTATTTGGTTCAGTAGAGCTCACAGCATTGTCATAATTATTAATACGACTTTGAGCACTGCATTTGAATGTGGTCAAGACAGTAGCGGGCGCGGGCAATTGGCATTCGGCTTTTGATGTTGACCGCCATTTGTCATTAGAGCAAAGTGCTTAGCAGGTGGGCGTTGCCCGGATGGGTGTGGCAGCTGAAACAGTCACTAAAGATGTTTAAGCGCAATTGCAAGTCGCAATTGAAGTTGCTGTTGCCATTGGGAGTTCTCTAATTGCCAACAGCCAAGCAAAACTAAAAACTTCTTCAGCTGCTTCTCTCTTCCTTGCCTGCTTGCTTTCTTCTTCTTCTTCTTCTTCAGAGCTTGTTCCTCATTTAAATCGCACATTTGTACGCGTCATCTACATCCACATTTCACATTCACATTTCACATTCAATTCTCCATCTGCTGATCTGCATCTGCATCTGGAGCTGGAGCTGGTGCTGGTGCCGGGGCCATAGCTGCCAGCTAATTTCGAGCAAAAATTAACTCCCCAGCGTAATTTTTCATTTCTTGGAATGGGTTTTGCACTTGCAACACGACTTGCTGCCCCCTGGCCCGAGCCCCTACACCACTTTTGATAGTTGCCCCTGCTGACTGCCTTCCCGCGACTGTGCAGCATAGACATTAGAACATTTCGTCGTTATTCAACTTTCTATATGCGCGTACACTTAGAGAAATGGGTGCTAACATGCTTCACTACAGACTATGTGAACAAAACTTGTATAAAAATTGTACTTGTTTTCCACTTGATATAAATAATAAATATTATAATAATATTATAAAAAATATATTTAAAAAAATAAATATAAAAATAAAAAATAATAAAAATATATAAAAATAAAAAATAATAAAAATAAAAAATTTACATATATAAAAATAATGAAATCGGGTATCAAAATAATTTTTAAAAATTGAATTTACTTACTTTAGCTTCAAATAAAAAGTTCTCAAATAAATTTAGAAAATTTTAAAACAGTTCAAAGCATTTAGATCACTTTTGAAGTTAACTGAAAAATTGAAAAAAAAAATTGTATTAAATATAAATATTAATAAAAATCAAGTTAAACACTAGAATGAATAGGAAAGCACTCAGGTAAAAATATATATAGACTTGGCAAATCTATAAAAAAAAAGTTTCATAAAATTTCATAATTGTTTCTCTCAGTGCATGCGCATGTGTGTGCGTGTTTTGCATCCATATGTAAATATTGACTTGAATTATATCATTTGCAAAAATCTTGTGGCCAGCCAAGCAGGCAGCATAAATGGCAACGGCTTTGAGTGCTGCTGCTGCTGCTGCTGCTGCTGCTTCTTCCACGTCAACTTCTTCTGCAGCGCGCCCCAAAATGCGGAAGTTGAAACAAAAAAATCTAATGCAGAGAAAGTTACAGTTGCATTGTGTGTGTGTGTGTGTGTGTGTGTGTGTTTAGGCTTATTTCTTCTTTTGAATTGTGTGTGCCACATTTAAAATCTCTTGCAACATTTGCAACTGTCAACGCGACAGCGACAAACTCAAATTTCGCTCTGACAGTTGCCAATTTGGACGAGGGCCAATAATAATGATAATGATGATGACAACGATGATGACTGACTGCATTGCTCTGCATTGCTATTATTGTGCCCTGAAGTCAACTAATTATGTGCATACTTGGCGCTCAGTCTGCGCAGAGTGTGGACAGGGTATATTAGGTTTAGGCCAAGTAGGAGGAACGGGCTTCAATCCATAAAACATATACATATAGATGATGAAAATATATTTTTAACAGTTTCTTTCCCTTATAGAATATCCTCCGACGTTTTCCGCGCAGCTCTTAGTCAGTCATGCCCGTCTTGATACCTCTTTCATGTGTTTCTTTATATGTTCTCTTTATATGTTCTCCAAGTCTTTGTTGTGCCTGTCTAAAATTTCTTTCTAACATGAACTTGCCTTTCTTTTTGCACTATAGTCATAGATATATATCTATATATATATCCTTTCGCCCACGCTGCTCAAATTGTTGTTATTGCAAACCTTGAAGCCATGTGGAAAAGGCAACAAATGGCTAAACACTCAGTTCCGACGGCAACTTAGGCAGCTTGGCGCAGTCTCAGCTGTCAATGACATGAATTGCAAGCAGGCAACAACAACAACAACAACAACAACAACTTGCAACCACAAACCGAATCCAAATCCAAATCCGAATCGAAAGCCAAAGCCAAAGCCAAGCAATGCGACTGCGGCACATGTGCGCGCCGCCAAATCAAAACGTCAAATTATAATTGTCTACGAGTTGTTGAAACGTTTTTTTCTGCACAAAAATACCCTGTACTAAATGCAAATTGTTGTAAATGGGGTGTGTTGGTAGTACGGTACGGTAAGGTACGGTACGGTACGGTACGGTACGGCGCTGCAAGTGCGAGCGAGGGTAGAGCAAAGAATTTAAGAGTGGACAGAGCAGAGTATGTAAGAGTTCGAGTTTCGATTATAATTTATCGATACATATATATATATATATATCGATTATATTAGTTGAAGCAAATTAAGTATATATTCAGATAGAGAGAGAGAGCGAGCAAGAGATTGGGAGCACTTGAAGTAGCCACACTTGTCCTCAGTTTATTTTAAGCTTTTACTTGATATATCGATATTTATCGATACATGCTGAAACTATCTATCGAGCTCTTCTGAGCCACGTTTGGTATACACTATACACATTCAGCTTACAGAGTATCATGCAGTCCTGTCCACTTGCCATGCCTGCTGAGCTTTTTGCTTTTGGCACGAGCAAGAGAAACAGTTAGAGTGCACGACAGCAACTGCAACCAAGCCCCAAAAAAAAAGAAAAACAACAACAAAAAGGAAGGCAAGACAAACGCCCACGCGAGTGCAGGAAACCCAAACTCAAAGTCAAGTCGAAAGAACAGCGAACAGAGAGTCGAGTCAGTCTAGAGACTGTAGACTGTATATTAGGCTTTGCTATTGGCATTGGACTCGCATATGAGGCGCGCCTCCTGCTTCGGCTCCACTCTGCCTCTCTCTCTCTCTCTCTGTGTGTGCTCTATCTCTCTCTACGCCTTTAACTGGGTTATGTCGAGGTCAGCGCCTGGCTCTGGCTCTCTGCATAGCCAATGAGTCGGTCGTCAAACTGTCTGCAAACTGTTTTGCTCGATTGGCAATTAGCTTCGTATCGAGCCATAGCCAAGCAGCTAGGCCAAGCTAGCCAGTCATCCAGCCAGCCAACTAGACAGCCACACACAAAGTTCGCGGCCCAAAAGCCAAATGCAACGTTGTTTTTGCTCTTTTTATTATTTCTCTTTTTTCTTTCAATCAACTCAATTGTTCAATTTTTTGCAGTTAATTGGTTCTGATTGTTTTCGAGGCGTGTGCTTTGCTGAGGGTTGGGGAGGGAAGGGGAGGAGAAGAGAGAAAGGCAACTTTGTCACTCACAAACCTTTGCAGTGCAAATGTTTAACTTTTTTTTATACCTAAAGACATGTCTGTGAAAATTGTATATTAAAAAAAAAAAAAAAAAAAAAAAAAAAATAATAATATGTTAAAAATTATTCTTCTTTTTATAAATTTTTGTAAATTAAGAAATTTGGTTTTCAAAATTCTGTAAAATAGTTTGTTCAAAAAGTCTGCCTTAGCTCTTAGATCAACAGATTCGAAAAAATTGTTTTTTTTTTTGCGCGTTTTTAGCGCGTTTTCGGCGCGAATTTAACAGCTCAAGCATTAAGTTCCTTTACATATATATGCATATATATCAAACTAAAGTTATATAGTTGAAAACTGTTAAGAACTCCATAATTGAACTCTTGAAATCGCATATTAAAGTAAACAAGCGTTTTGGGCGCGTTTTGCTAGCGTTTTTTTTTAGCGATTTAAACAGCTAAGCTGTTGACTTCCTTAGATGTTTGTTGGTTATTTACATGACTCTTGTGAATATATATATATAAAAATATATGTCAGTTTAAATATATATCCATAAATATCTAATCTAAACCGATTTTCTAACATTTCTTTCCCTCTTTCTCTCACTCTCTTTGCAGGTAAGCCAAATGTTGCCCTTCAAACATGTTGCTGAAGCATTGACAGACTCAAATTTTGTAAGCTCAAATTGTATAGATGGGGAGGGGGAGGAGTGGGTGGGTTGGGTGCTGTGTGCATGTAAAACAACAGCTAATTATCGCTTAATCCGTTGACGTTTTGTCAGACGTGGGTGTGACCCACGCGTCATTGTTGTTGTTGCTGTTGTTGTGGCTGTTGCCGTGTGGGCTGCTGCCACTTTGCATGCAACAAGAAACAACAACAACAACAATTGCAGCTAACAACTTGATGCATTTTCATCAACATCGTGCCGCTGGCAATTATATTTCAGCCAAACAATAAATTAATTAAATGGAAAATCGTGCGCTGTCTCTTTGTAATTTTAATTGCCCAACTGCCAAATATGGGCGAACAACAACAATCAAAAGACAAGTGCGCCAGCAGCAACTGTTGCTGCTGCTAAATGTTGCTGGCATATGTTGCTGCTGTTTGTTAGTCTCTTCCTCTCCCTCCCTCTCTCTGCTATACGCTCTACTCTACTTTTGCTTATTGGCAACATTTCTTTGTTGCTTGGCAACATTTTCATTGCTTATCAACATTTTCATGCAATTTGTTGCTGATTATCAATTGCCTATCAATATTTTCATGCAATTTGTTGCCGATCTGCTGCTTGGCAACATTTTTATAAAATTTGTTGCTGAATTTATTTGAATTTATTTTTATGAAATTTGATGCATAGTTCAACTAAAAGTTAGTAGCTATGCTTAAATAAACGTAAAGCAGCCAGAGTTACCTCAGCTGCTGCCCTTACATTGCTTGGCAACATTTGTTGCTAGCAACTCGCTGAAATGTTTATACACATATTATTTATATACCCATATAATATAAGCTCAGACCTGATTAACACGCTTTTCGGCAGCATTAAGAAATTTAAATTTGATTTAAATTATTTAAAAAGTAAATCTGGAATTCAGCCAGCGCCAAGCCGCAAAGGATTTCATATTTAATTAGCAGGCGCAGCTCAAGAGCACAATGAACACTTATGCACACACACACACACACACGGACACCAGCTCAACACACACATACACAAATTTGCGCTTTTGTTTGCGCTTGGCGCTTTGTGCATGCCAAAATACTCGTGAAAAAGGCTAATCAAAGGATAGCCAGCGAGGGGGAGGCAGAGGGTGCTCGAGGCGGGGCTGAATTGAGTGACTGACAGACTGACGGACTGCCTGACTGACTGCTGGACACTGGGCTCGCCTTGCCCCAGCTGGGCAAAGCCTTTGCAGCCGCTCGCTTTGCTTATGCACACAGCACACACATGCCACGCCCCTTTTGCTCTTTCATTTCATTTTTTTTTTTTTTGCAATTTGTTTATATTTCATGTCGGCAGCGGGTGGGGACCTGGCTGACAACTTCAATTGACTTCAAAGGCAGCGCCGACTGACATGCCACGCCCCTGCCGGTCGGGCATGGACTTTTTGGAATAATTGGAGCAGCGGCGCAATTTGTGGGTGTTGACAAAAGTGTTTGCCACACATCAAAGCAGACGACGGCAACTAATTGTTGCCAGCAGCCAGCAGCCAGCAGACGGCAGACGGCATATTTAAGCAGCATGTTTCAAGCATGACTTCATCTTGACCTCGTCGCCAGCAGACGCCAGCGGCGCAGGCGGCCCACGCAACAAATGCCAACAGCTACACACACACACACACACACACACACATATGTGTCTGAGGCACAGACAGCTTGTCTGCTGCGTTCGTGGCGTCGGCGCTTTGCAAGCTATTTTTATTGATGAAGCGTAGCAAGCGCTCCGCAACATTGTTGCCAGCACTCATAGCTGTCTGTCCGCATGTTGCGGCAGCATTGTTGCGCCAGCTGCTCTATGCATGTGCCTTGCAATGACAATGACAAACGGCCCTGCAATTGATTCGCCGCGCGCAGCTTTAACTGTTCTCGTTGCTGTTGTTGCTGAACTTTGTGTGTGGTCTGCTTTTATACACTGTTGCCAGAGCAGAAAGTGGGCATATTATCTGTGCTTAAAACTTGACATTCAGCAACTGTGTAGCCATGGCCAGCAGTGGGCGTGGCAGGCAGAAACTTCTGCCAACTCTCAGCAGAGTATGGCGCAGTCGAGCCAGCGCTTATGCGTCTTATTGCGTCGCTCGCCATTTAGGCTTGAGTGCCTTTTCTAATTCACACTTTTTTGTTGTTGCTGCCCCGTCGGGGCATGTGACGACGTTTGCGTTTTTATGCGTCCGCACAAGAAGCAGCAGAGGCCGCGGAGGCAGCAGCGCTCGGACCACACACATAGCTGAGTCTAGGCGTACATAAAGATCAGATCCAAGTTGCAGACATGCTCGGACGTGATGAATGAGCAGCGGACAGGCGGACAGGCGGGCAGAGGCAGCTAACGTCATCATCATTATGAGCATTATGAGCACTATGATCATTATCATATGGTCTGCTCGTCCGTTGTCAGCTTTGTGTGTGACTTTGTCGCCGCCGCTTGTCATCGTTAGCAGCGCCGCCGTCGTCGTCCGCTTTTCACGGCGTTTCGTTTAATTTGCAAATGAGCTTTGCTTGGAAAGCTCAGCCAAGCGGCTGACAGTAGGCGGCATTTGCAGTCGCCATCGCCGTGGAATGCGACGTGCAGCGTGCCGCAACTGCAAAAAGGCTAAAAAAAAGCCGCCACACGTGACTGGTCAAATGGCCGTAAAGCAGCCAGGTTTTCCGCTGCGTTAGCCTTTACCTGAGCATACAAATGTGCTCCTTTGAACCATGCTCGAGCTTGAACTTAACACATTTGCCAAAAATTTGCTAAGTTTACACTGTGTGAACTTATTTGTTTACCTTAAGTGCGGGAAAAACCATGAGGAAAGCAAAGGAGACGAAGCTTTGATACCCTTTTAAGAGCGAAAAGGTCAAGCTATCAGCAGCTAACTAGATTCGAGGTGCTTAAAGCTGCTTAAATATGAGCTTAAAGTTGCCTATATTAGAGCAAAGTTTTTAAAAGCAATAAATGTGAGCTTTTAATGTGCTTTGTAAAGCTTTACAGCAGTTTGAAGGAAAGTTGTAGCCATAAGAGCAATGAACAGAAGCTTTTATGTGCTTTGCAGACATTTTGCTGCACTACATCATAAAGTCAATCATTAAGCTTTCAAAAGAGCTTTAATGAGCTTTTATGGAAATGTATATTATTTTATGTTTCACCTAGCAAACCTCTTCGACAAGGCAAACAAGTTGCGAATATCACAATACCCAACGAAAAGTAGAGCAAACCCAGACCGTTGCCCGCGGTTCGCATTCCAAGCCCAAGCAAAGGCAAGGGGCGGGGTGATGGCAACGCCCGCGTCTAATGACAGAGCCCCTTAAAAGTCTGGCGTCTAGCTTTTTGGTATAATCTTTTTTTTAGGAATTCAAAATTTGCTTAGATGTTGGATTTGAAGAGGCATGGAGAGGAGGAGGGGCAGCTAAGGGTACTCATGAGCTATCGGGGCACATACGAAGCTATTTCCGCGGAATTGTTTGTCTTTTGTGTTGTCGTCGCGTCTGGAGCGGCGTTTGAGGCTTTGTTTTTCTTTTCCGAATTGAATTTCAAAAAAACAAACCAGAAGAGAGACAGAGAGAGAGTGAGAGGGAGAGCGATGATAATAATAATAATAAAGATCAACAACAATGGCAAAATACGAAGGAATTCCAGGAATTCGTAGGACAGACAAATTCATTCATAGGCTCAGTTGTTGATTGAATTGCGAAAGGCAGGCCTGGCCCTGGCTGGGGCTTGGATAGATCCAATCTAAATTGCTTACAGGTAAGCTAGGTAGAGGACTACTAAACTGCGTTAGGGCAGTCTGCTCTTGCTTGGTGGGCGTTGTCTTTCGGTTCGCAGAAGGATTTGCGACTACAATTCCCGGAAGTTGGAGCAATGCTGCTTCAACTAATTTCAACTGGTTGTTGACCTAAATTGGGGCTATGAGCAGCCACGCCCACTCTTAGTTTTTAGTTCCATAAATCACGGCGAGCCGATGTCAACTGGCTGCGGCTCATCAACGTGTGGGTCACTCGCCAAGCGCACAAGACTTTTGTCGTATAAATTTAGAAATTCGAAAAACCAAAGAAATCAAATTTGGTAGACGAAGATCCCATATGATATACATAGATGTATGCATATGTGTATATGATGTATGTATCGAAATAAAAACAAAAATATGTATATCAAATCTAAATATGTGCATTTTTATGCTCGTGCATGACGTCGAGTGCCAGAGAGAGTATATTAGTTGGTGTGAAGTTAATGTCTTGCTCAATAGAAGATATAGGGGCAAAGATCTATGACTGTAGAAGATATAGGATCATAGATCTATGACTGTAGAAGATGTAGGGCCATAGATCTATGACTGTAGAACATATAGGATCATAGATCTATGACTGTAGAAGATGTAGGCTCATAGATCTATGACTGTAGAAGATATAGGATCATAGATCTATGACTGTAGAAGATAAAGGGTCGTAGATCTATGACTGTAGAAGGTGTAGAGTCATAGATCTATGACTGTAGAACATATAGAATCATAGATCTATGATTGTAGGAGATATAGGATTTCTCCCTAGCTTCCAAATGTTGAGCAAGACATTAACTTCTCAAAAACCAATAGACTCATATGTAGTAGACATAGGGTAGTAGCTAGATCTATGAATATAGGTTTATTTACCGAAGACCTGACTAAGTGTTGCATTTGTTTTTATTGTCTTTAATATTATTATATATTATTATCTCATTTTCCTTATCATGTCAATACTATTCAAGTAATTTTCTTTAGGGTATCTAAACTTCTGTACAGTCTTGAGTCAACTCCACATTTTCCAAGTCGTAAAATACGAAAATCTTAGTCTACAATATGCAGGCAGCAAAAAGTTTAATTTCTACGCTGGACAACACCTCTGCAAAGTTTTATTTCCCTTTAAAAAGTGAGTTTTTTTTCCAATTTATGCTAATCAGCCTCCCACATGGCCGAGACGCATGTGTAATAATATATATGTATCTCTGGCCGAAACCCGTCTGTCCAAAAATAAAAATGTTTTGTTGCCTGCGTTTGGATTGCCTTTTCATTTGGATTTATTATTTATTAATAGAGTCGCGTAATTTGTATTGACAAGTTGGCATCTCATTAGAACTAAATTAACAGCCCGCTTTATGTCCATATACTACTCTGCAGCAATCTTGTGCTCTGACCAGAGAGATCTTTTCAAAGTTAACTGTCCATAAAGTTTTTAGCTCGAGAACTTTAAGATCAATTAAGTTGTTTGTTCTTTTACTATTTCGCACTACCAAATCGAAAACGTCTTTAGCTTTTAATGGAAGTTGAGTCTGGAATGGAGTACTTTGGCATCTGTATAATGGCATATTAATAACTCTCGAGATTTTATAGTTCTATAAAATGCCTAATGAACTCGAACACTCCTCTCTTAAGTACTTGAGTATTTTATAGTTTATTGCTCATTCATTAGGTAGAAATTATAATAAAAAACATTTCCATGAAATGTTTATATATTTAAAACATAATATATATAATGTATAAGTATACTATATATATAAGGATAAGAAAAATTCAAATAATGCTCAAAGTCAATGAGTTTTTAACAAAAATAGGAATAAAAAACCTTAATCTTAAGATCTTCATTTCAAAATCTATACCTTAGAGCAACCTTCCTATGTAATATACAGAACTTTTTATAGATCGCATGAAATTCTAATTGAGCTATAATTCCTAGACAATGTTTAGATCGTAACACAGTTTCCAGAAGTTTGGAATACAGAAGAAGTGTCATTCATAACGATAGGTATATCAATTGATATTCGTTTAGCAGTTAAGATCTCTAATGCTTTCACCTCCTCAAGCTAGGAATGAATGAGAGATTTGCATAGCTCATAACTCTTCATAGATCAATTGATATTCTTGAGTTATTATCGTATTAGTTTGATAGTTTTCAAAATATCTCTACTCGAATTGACTTAATAACTCCCCAATCAAAAATTGTTCTAGCATACGTCATAAGCAAGGACCCATGACACTGGCTAGATCGGATCACAGTTGCTTTGTAGGTGTTAATGATAGATATGCGAGAGTGGCGTTGGAGGCGTTGGAGGAGATGCCTCGCTGCGTCTTTTGAAGTTGTCGCAATGCGCGCGCGTTCGCCGCATCAGGTGCCCGCTAGATGATTAACGGGAAACGCAAACAGCGGGGCGCGTGGGGGGACATGGGGCAGGCAGACAACAGCGAAAGGGCGGGCCGAAAGCGGAGCGAGGCGTTAAAAGGGCAGCGACGAGACGCCAACGCAGACAGCGCAGTGCAGCAGCTGCAGCCAGAGAGAGAGAGAGAGAGAGAGAGAGAGAGAGAGAGAGAGAGAGGGAGAAGGAGAGAGCAAGCAAACGCAATGCAACATAAATAAGCATAAGGCAATGGGAAAGAGACAGAGAGATAGAGATAGAGAGAGAGAGCAAAAAATATACAAAAACAGAAAAGAAAATAAAACAAAAAATTGTCTTTTATGATGTTGTTCGCTGGGCTGCAAATTTTTTCTGCCTGCTTTTTGCTTTTCTTTTTCTTTATTTTCTTTTCTTTTCTTTTTTTTTTTGCCGTTTTGCAGTTGAAGTTGAAGTTGAAGTCGGTTTCCTGCATTGGGCAGAAAGGGCTGAGGGGGCGGGGCGGGTGGGTGCCAGGCGGGCAGGGCAGGCACTTAAAGGTGCAGCGCGTGTGCCGACGACGCACAAGCGAAAGGGCAGCAGAGTGAAAGAGTGAGAGGGAGAGGGAGAGGGAGAGGGAAGGGGGAGCAGCAGCAGCAGCGGCAGCAGAGGCAAAATAAGCGGAAAGCACAAAACACACTGTTGTGCAAAGAACGTTGAACTCGTTGAATTCGCCGCTGGAGTGGAGTTAGAGTGGCCAGAGGGAGATGCAGGAGTGAGAGTGAGTGAGGAGATGTGGAGAGCGGAGCAGAGTGGAGCGGTGGCGGGGCATAGATGTCAGTGTGAGTGAAAGAGAGTGTGTAGTGTATGTGTGTGTTGTGCACTTAGAAAAAAAAAAAAAAAAACAAATTATAGATATGCGATATGGGATAATTCAGATTTATATAACATTTATTTACCCAGTTACCAGATTTAAATATGATTGAGCATTTGTCGTCCATTTCGAACACGTCTGAACTAAAAAATGCGTTAGTTGAGGAAAGGGCCAAAATCACACCTGAAGTGACTACAAAATTAGTCGAGTCGATGCCAAAAAGGCTTCAAATGGTGGCTGATACCAAATACTAATTTTAATACTTTGTAATTAAAAAATATGTTTAATACTTTAATTTTGTAAGTGCTTGAAATGAGCTGTGGAACATTTTTGGTCTCATTTTTTAGTTTTTGAGCATTATTAAATATTGAAAAAATATTTTTAAAATAAATGAATTAATTTTGTATTAGTTTAAGCATCGCACTAAAAACCAGCGTTTAAATTTTTTGGATATCCCCAATAGTTTAGGTTTTATGGCCCAACAAACTTTTTTTATGGTGCTGGTTGAAATAAGCTGTGAACCGCAGTACTTTTATTTTTTATTTTTTGTAAATTTTATTTTTTTAATATAATATATTTTATATAAAAATATTCACTCAAAAAGCCGCCATCATTTCACATAAACTTCCCCCTTCTTTCGCTCAGTGCACTCATGAATTTTCCATAATTTTTCATTTTCACGCACTGCTGGGACATTTGAGAAATAGAAAGAAAAACTGCAATGCACTTGCTGCCAGTTGTTGTTGTTGTTGTTTGTTGCGGTTGTTGTTGCTTAGCCCCTAAAGCATTTTGCACTTAGCGTAATTAGCGGGCAGCAGGATGCGAGAGCGAAACGAACTGGAAATCAAACAACGCCCCAGCAACAGTTTTGACAAATCGTTTTTGGCTCAAAACACGGAAAACTTGGTCCGAATGCAGCAAGCCAATTCACGCACAACAAACAGCAACACAAACACACACACACATAGATACCGTTGACTGGGGCTGCGGCTGTCATAACTTGAGGATAATGCGGGCTGAAACCATTTTGTTGTAATTGGCATAAGAGTCTCTAATACCAAATGCATTTATTATTTCGACATGGCCAAGCGACAGACAGACATGGCCAACAGATGAGCAGCGGCAGCTGAAGCTGAAGCTGCAGCAGTTAGCTGTGGCAGTTGCCAGTTGCAAGCTGAATCGGATGCTGCAGTTGCTTCTAGATGAAGTCGCAGTTGGCAAACGTTCCTCAAGAAGAACTTCTGCTGACACGCAAAGCAGCTTCGCACTCCCTGACTGCCTGCCTGACTGCCTGACTGCCGCCTGACTGCTTTAAGCCAAGAGGCCAAGAAAGAACTCGTTTTTTCTGCTGCTGTTGCCGCCGCATTGCTCATACCCTCAATTACAAAATGGAAAGTGTAGCTTGCAATCGAGCTGCGATTGGCGATGCGGTTGCAGCCGAAGTTATAAAATAGTTAGCGGAAAATTGAGCTAGGAAAAAAAACAGACAAGCATAAGGCTGCTAGTATCGATTAATAGTGTTATCGATAACAAAGCCAACATGATTTAAACAGGCATTAGGCAGGCAAGGACGAGTGGACACTTATATTGTATATGATTAATTTGATCGATAAATGATGTTATCGACAGTAGCATGACTTTAATCGTTATCGATAACAGCAGTCAGCTAAGCACATATCTATGTTGATTGTGTAAGCATCAATAGAAACGATATGAAACGTTACTTAAGGCTATGTATGTTATCGACAGCAGCATGTCTTTAATCGTTATCGATAACAGCAGTAAGCTAAGCGCATATCTATGTTGATTGTGTAAGCATCAATAGAAACGATATGAAATGTTACTAAAGGCTAGCGCTATCGATATGAGTATTCCATTGTATATCGATAGCTGATATTTATAGAAGAAATCATATAATATTTAGTATAATCGATATCATCAATCGAAAATGCTATCAATATGATTTTACAGCCAACAGATAGCAGACAACAATTATATCAACTGTAAGTTATCGATACTGTTATCGTTATCAGCAATAGCTTTAATTTAAAACCTTTTACTATCGATAAATTCCGACTTTGGCATACTTTTATGTATGAAGACTCTCATTGATTGATTTTTTTTTATTACTTAAAATTTTTTTTTTTTTTATTAGCGCTCAGTTGTTCATTAGCAGCATTCTAGAATATCTCCGAGTCGTGCGTCACTTCCTCACTTCTTTCGCTTCTCCCGCATTTTTTTTACATTCATTTTGGACTGCGCCTTTACGACTTTGTCTTGACCATTTTACATTCGTTCGGTTTTATTTATTTTGCGATTTTTTTTTTTTGTTTTTTTGTTTTTTTTTCGCTTTGATTTTCTCGAGGACGTAGCCTGAAAACCAGCTCCAGCTGCTGTTGAAGCTGGTTTGCCTTGGAGCAGACGCGGCTTGGTTAGCAACTCTTCGCTCGGACCCGTTCGATTCGCCATTTCAAGGTCTGACTCAGACCCAAACAAGGAAGGAAACGCGTTGCGCCCTTCTTCCACAGATTGTCTCGGATCGAGTCTGGTTGGCTCTGTGAGCCACATTCCAGTTATGGCATGGCCTTTGCCTTTGCCATTGCCATTGCCTTTTGCCTTTCGCAGACACACCTAGTTTCTTTCTTCACATGCTCGCTCAGCGAGTGTAAAGGAGTATATTGGTGTGTGTTTATATGTAGTATCGATTGAGTAGCATCGATAAGAACTTTGAACATTTTGAAAATCAAACCAGTCAGGGTATGTGCGCGTCATGCATGCCCGACAAGAGCAGTCTTCGAATTTCTGTTTTTCCTTATTTTGTTTTTGGTTGATCCTGACTCCAGCTGCTCTGCCCAAGTTATTGAACTTTTGGGCATCGCTCGCTTGACCCTTCCTTCAGTTGTTAATCACACATGACTTGGCCACATGTATCAAATATCAGCTTCAACTGAAGACCAACCAAAACCCCCCAACCCAGCCCCTCTACACTTCACTGCCTACGCCACTGCTCCGGCACCCCTCTGCCTTTTGGTCACTTCAAAGGCGGCCGCGCCGTTTGACATTACAAGCAGCAAAAAAAAAAGAGGTGAACAAGTACGCGCATTGCAGTGGCTTGCCTGACTGCCCAATACTCGTTCAGGCTGAGTCAAATATAGATAGCTAATGGCCGCTATAGAACTGATATGGTGATATGATATGCTGTAGAGACTCAAGTGAAAAGCGATCTTCTGATTGTAGCTCTAAAACTATAAAAGATTTTCGATAATTTTCTTTTGTAGTCTTTAGAGTGGGCGGATATATGGAATTGAAGATTATATATATATATATTATATTTTAATTCCAATATATATCATATATCATAATATATAAACAAATATCTCTAAGAGAGAGTGTCAAAGGCTAGTGCTCATACCTGGGCATATCTAAACAGATATTATAGTATATAAATATATCTTCATATATCAATCATAGCTCGCTCATGACCCGAATATACTCTCCTTTTCACTTGCTAAACGAGCATAAGAAGTCAAACAATTTAGTTTGATTTAACACTGCAGTAACCGCTGCACCACTTGCACCACACTTGCAGCGCTCTCTTGCTGCTTCTTCTTTTCGGTTTTTTTTTTGTTTTTTACAAGTCAAGTATTTAAATTATAAAACGGGGCACATCAAAGCGTTTGGCGCTGTCAATGAACCTCATAGCGCTCGACTCCCTCGCTCAGCTCAGCTCAGCTCAGCTCCTGCCTCGGCTCATTTAGAGGCTTGAATTACGCGCTAGGCTAAAACGAAACAACAACAGCAGCAGCAGCAGCAGCAGCTAAAAGAAGAAGCAGCAGCACAAAAGGCCACTTGAGTAGCAATTGGAAAGGGGGCCAGTTGGCAGGAGGGGGGCGTGGTCGCTAAAAATCCTTTGTAGTGGGTTACGCCAAAAGGTTTCAATTACATGAAAAACAATGAAAGGGAAATATATACAACAAGCAAAGCCGACAGCTGCCAACGCACCGAGGGGCGGCGGCTCAACAGCAGCTGGGGGCGTGGCAGAGGGCACTTTTTATATGCACTCAACGCATGGCGAAAATTCTATTGACCATTTCAGTATTTGGCGCCACTCGAAACGCCAATAAACATTAAAAATAATTGCAGTTACGCGCCGGCGCCCCCCATGGGCCCCGTCTGCCTCCAAAGAAGCTGCGCACACAAAGCATGCCACGCCCCCCAATGGCGGAGACGGGGCTAAGTTGGTGCCAAAGTCCAAATAGCAAAAATTGGCATTCGATGCAGCGCGCGCGAATGCTAAATGCATTTTGGAATCAAATGCGTTGCGAGCAGGCAAACATTTTCTATGCCATGCCCCATTTGACGCATAACTCATACGCAGTGTGTGACGGAACGAGTGAACCGAAAGTGCGGCGCGTGGAGATGACTGACTAGGAGATACCTAACTAAGAGATACTACCCTTGAGTAGCAAAAGGTGTTTAGCAGATAAGATAGACAACATATTAGACATCTATATGCATCGATAAATGATATCGATATAATTACATATCAGTATAGCTATTTATCGATAGATCTATACAACTATATATCTTTATCTATATATCTCTATATATACAAAGAATTTACTGAGTCTAAATCAATATTGTATTTGTTGTTCTTCATGGAAATAGGAAAAGTTATCGATTATTTAAAACAAAATTCATCGACATATATTATATAACAGATATCTATATGTATCGATATATACATATATATGTTATATAACAGATATCTGATATATGAATATATCTATATATTATATCGATATATTCATATATTAGTAGAACTATTTATCGATAGATCTATGCAACTATATATCTCTACATATACTAAGAATTTTCTGAGTCTAGACTAAACTCAATATTGTATTTGTTGTGAAATAGGAAAAGTTATCGATTATTTAAAACAGAATTTATCGACGTATGTTATATAACAGATATCTATATGTATCGATATATACATATATATGTTATATAACAGATATCTGATATATGAATATATCTATATATTATATCAATATATTCATATATCAGTATAACAATTTATCGATAGATCTATGCAACTATATATCTCTATATATACAAAGAATTTTCTGAGTCTAAATCAATATTGTATTTGTTGTTTATCGACTTCATGGAAATTGGAAAAGTTATCGATTATTTAAAACAGAATTCATCGACATATGTTATATAACAGATATCTATATGTATCCATATCTGATATCAATATATTCGTATATCAGTATAACTATTTATCGATAGATCTATATATCTATATATATACTAAGCATTTCCTGAGTCTAGATATATAGTCAACCTACACTGGTTTGCCTGTTAATCTTATAATCCATATATAGAAACGAATATACCCCATATAACCCACTTGACATGGGCATCACATACAATTGCCAAGTGTTGAGGATTTGTTGAGTGTGGAAAATGCTGGGCTTGTGGATTGCAAGAGCTGAAAAACTGCGCCAAGATATTTTTGGTAGCTATGAAAAGTATGCAAAAGAAATTAAAAATCTTTAAAAACTATTTTAATGGGATTCGCGAAAAAAAAGTGGGAAGGTGTTAAAAATAAATGATTTGAGCATTAGGCAACCAAAATATATATAGGGAGACTGAGAGAGAAAGAGAGTACGAGTCTGGGTATTATGCTTGGATTGATCTGCTCCACAGCTAGAACTATAAGTCTTACAGTCCGCAAATCGATATATATCGATAAATGTTAATTGCTACAGTTAGTCCATGACAGCAATATTCTTCATATTTCATATACATAAATCTTCTCTTAAACAGCTCGGAACGCTTTAAACCGTTTTCGTTTCGATTAATGGGCTGCATTTAATCAAAGGCCGCCAAATGGATTACGAACTGTCCGTTTAGTTTGCTGTTAGTCACGACATTTGTCACGTGCCAATCGCTCAATCAAAATGCTGAGCACTTAAGTTGTTGCTCTCTCTGTCACGCCCACTCTCTGCCTGTCTCTCGCTCTCCCTCTCTCCCTCACACTCACTGCCTATCTCTCAATTGCCCACTCTAATATTTTGGGCCATATTTCAAACTGAACTGAATTTGGCTTTGGGCCATGCAACTACCGTTCGCTGACTGCATGACGGAGAGAAGTCAATTGTCTCTATCTCTCTCGCTCACTCTCTCTCCCTCTCTTTCTATTTGCTACGCCTCCCACAGTCAATCAGCAGCGCTGTCTGTGGCGCATCTCTGCCGCAGGCTACATTTGGCTACTGTTGCCGCTGTTGCTGCTGTTGCAGTTGCTGTTGTTGCTGTTGCAGTTGTCAGTTGTAGCTGCAATCGCGGCAACGTGGCAATTAACTCTTTGATGGATTTACTGCTGCCCGCTGCGCTGCTGACTATTAAAAATGGCCACGAAATGCGTTTTTGAATGCGTTGGCCAAACTGCAGCAGCAGCAGCAGCAACAACAACAGCAGCAGCAGCAGCAGCAGCAACTGCTTTTCGCGACTCCACAATTATAAAATAACCATCATTTATAATGGTCCACGGCGTCGTCTGCTGCAAAATTCCCAATGTGAGCGGAAATGCAACAGCAACAACAACAACAACTGGCAACTGGCGACTTGCAACGTGCAACTGCGTGCGGATTTGAAATATTCTTCAGACATTTAGCGACCGCTGAACCAGCGGCTGCATATGCGAGGCGCCTCCGCCGCCGCCGCTGCCTCAGTCTCAGTCTCAGTCTCAGCCTCAGCGTTAGCCAAAGCCAAATGTTGTTTTTCCGAATCAGAGAAGCGTTTCAAATTACAGACACCAAATAAGCCGACGCCGACGCCGGCACCCTCCTCTCTGCGCTGCCTTTTGTTTTGTTGCAAGTGCAACATTTTGGTTTGCCGACAATAAAATGCGTGGCAAAATGCAATTGAGAAATTAATTTCATCCATTCCGACATTCGCATTTGCGCTATAATTAAAACTAATTTCTGTGTGTGCTAGCTGGCAGCAATAGGAGCCGAGAAGTAGCAGCAGCAACTGCAGAAGCAGCAGCAGCTGCTGCAGCAGCAACAACGCCCGCAGCAACGCCTTAAACAGACACTTGGCTTTGTGCTGCTACGTTGCACATACAAACAAACAAATGTATATATGGTAAAAAAAATATATAGAAACATTTTAAAAATATATCTTGACTTATAGAAAACAAAAATTATTAAAAAAAAAAAAAAAAATTTTAATTAAAATTGACAAAAAAGTAAAAATTTATTTAAGACAGAATGTATATATATATAATTTAAAAAAATATATAATATCAGTTAAATAAATATATAATATAAATATAATTTAAAAAAATATATAATATCAGTTAAATAAAATGTAAAAAATTAAAATTAATCAAGGCTGCAATAAATAAAATATACAATAAAATGTATAAAAATAATTAATAAACAGATAACAATATATAGATTAAAATAAAACGAAGAAATAAATATGAAATAATAAAATCAATTAAGTAAAATATAATATAATTTTTAAAGTTAAAAATAAATAGAATATATAAATGTATAACAACTATTAGTAAAAAAAAAAAAAAAAAAAAAAAATTTAAATAAAAATTTAAAAAAAAAATAAATAACTAAATCAATTAACTAAATAAATAATAATATAAAGAAAGAAGATATATATATATATATATATATATATATATATATATATATATATATATATATATATATATATATATATATATATATATATATATATATAAAATAAATATATATATATATAAAATAAACCATGATTCACTAAATAAAAAATAAAAAATAAATAAAGATTGCAAAAATATTTTTTTTTTTAAATTAAGATAGTTAGCAAAAAACATAATAAAAAATTAAAAAAAAAAAAAAATAGTGTGGCAAGTTAACTAAGAGTTAAGAGCTCGCTGCCTTAGGCTTATAGAACTTTTTAGTCTCTGTTTAGTGGAGCTGCAAGGCAAAGCAAAGCAAACACAGAAACTAATTGAGCACAAATTATGAACTGTTTAAAATAAATGGGTTTACGAACCTCTAGATAATTATATAGAAGCAACTGATATAGCATATAAGCAATAGATAGAGCACACATAATAAACATGAATAACTAAGAGTCAAGAAACTGAATCAAGAAAGAGCGAAATGTGGGAAGTTGAGCTGAAGAGTCTATATATAATCAGGCAATCAGCATATAGCATAAAACTGCTTTAAATATTGCTTATTGAATGAAAACTCGATTCAATGAAACCAATTGGAGCAAAGGCACAATATGCAACATGTTTGAAAAGGATATATATATATACATATATACGCATACAAATTGGTATATATATATATATATATATATCTACAGATGTGAACAACTGCAACTGCAACTCGAATTGATATGCTTGAGAGGCTGTGGAGTAGCGCACTCGAAGCGCAGTAGAGCCCAATTAAAAAGCATTGAAATACGGGAAAAAAAAAAAAATATATATATATATATATATATATATATATATATATATATATATATATATATATATGCTGCTATATATTTAAATTTCCATGCCTCAAATTGCGGCAAGTGAAAACGTACTTCGACTAGTGGGCGGTGCGGGCGTGGCTGCCGCTCTAATGAGCGCCAGGCCAGGACAGCTGGCATAGGCTCCCAATGGAGCCGAGAGCGAAGCCCGAGCAGCGCCACCAAATGAAGTGCCAGAAATGTGAAGCGAAATTGCATAAACCACTTCACACACACACACACACACACACACAGAGCAGAAGGCAGAAAAATCAACTCGAGGGCGTGGCCGAAGGGCCTAGAAGGGTTGCGAGTAGTGGGTGTTCGGGATGCTCAGAGTGCCCACAGTGCCTGGGGGCGGTCGGCATTTGCAGAGGGACTGAAGTACTATAGAAAATAAGTAAAACATGGAAATTTTCCCAGTTCTTGTGTTTTTTTTGCAATGCGGCTCGAGTTCATTAACATCTGCTAAAAATGAAGTGAAAAAATCAGGTGCCAGTGGCTGTAAAACTGTGGCAGCAATTGCACTGAGCGCAGGGGGCTGCCATATCTACCCCAAGCAGTGGTAAATCTAAATGACTTTATTACTTTTTTTACATATTTGTTTTTTACTCATTTTTTGCTCTGCTTCTTCTGCTCCTACTTCTTTCTTCTTCAGCTTCTCGCTGTGGCTCTTCAGCTCAAACTTTCAGTTCAAAAATCCCGAGAGGCTGAAGCTGCAGCTATGCAAATAGAGACGGGAAGGAGAGAGAGAGAGAGAGATAGGAATGGGGAGACAGAGAGAGAGAAACCAGAGAAAAGCAAAGGCTATAAGCCAGAGATACCCTGTAATAGACTAGAGTTTACAAAAAACCCAACTGTTTGTTTCATGCCCAACTGCTATACAATATCTCAGCATTTATAGGGTATCTAAAGCGCATAAACAAAAGTTTAGAATTAAAAGATTTCAATAAAAGTTTTGCTTAAGACTAAACAATTTTAGCCAAAGCCAACCATACGCCAAGTCCATAATAAACCCAATCACACAAATGATACCCTGTAATTTATGTGAAATTTGAATACTAGTTACGATTTAATTGTGAGCGTTTCGGCTTGATTTAAAATCTAATTAAGATTGATGCTATTGGTTGTTGCATTCTCAATATTTACAATTACAGGGTATCATACATACATGACTAGTTTTTAAGCCATAACAAGAGAGTTTTTCCAATAGGACGACTTATATATTATAAATGTAAATCAAGGAAAGGGTAGTCAAGAAATCTAAATAAAATACCCTGTAATTTATGATAAAGGCCTTCAAAGCACTGAGAGGCTTTGAAGTTTGGCTTAGAGCTATATATAGGCATGAATCCCTAGATTCCACACTCACCGCAAAACACATACTAGCCGCTCCCATTTCTGCGCAATTTACAGGGTATGCGGTATGAATAGAATTGCAGCAAAGTTGTTTTTCGCTCTGATATTCTTCAATTTGGTTTATTTTCCTAGCCACAATGCGAGCGCTGTGAAGTGTTGGGTGGCGTAGGGCGTAGGGCGTGGCAGCGCATAGGATTTGCCTTTAAAAAAAAAAGATTTAATTAGACAGCGGCAAAAAATCATGAGGGAAATAACAGCAAAAGTTGCGGCTAAAGGATTTTCGATGCAGCATGCAGCATGCAGCATGCGGCATGCGGCATGCGGCATGTTGTGGCATGTGGCACACGACGATAAGGAGCAGCGGGCAAAGCCGAAGGATATTGTGAAGTGTGCATTGTGCATGTCGTTTCAAGGGTAAGCCGGAACGGAAAGAGATCGAGAGAGGGAGGTAGGGAGGTAGAGGCAGGCAGAGCTGGAGCTGAGAGTATTTTTTTTGTTTTTTTTTTTTCTGCTATTGTTCGCCTCGTCGAGGCTCCAGGGGGCGCACAGGGCGTGGGGCAGCCAAGGCAAACAAGGGACATATTAATTGCATTGCATATTTTTGACCCCCCTTCGCAGGCCCCGCCCACTAGCCTCACGCCTACAGCGCCGGCCCCTCTGCATTGTGCTACCCTATTATTAATGAATTAAACTTGACTTTCGGTTCGTTGCTCGCCGCAGCAGCGGCAGCAGCAATCAACAACAACAAAAACAACAATGAACTGTGGAGCCTAGACGAAGTTAATAATACCCTACAGACAGATTATGGTACATGGACAATACAAATATATTTAATATATATATATATTTTTTTTTTTTAATTATATATATTAAGAGAGAAGGGCTAGGCCTATTAGGCATACGATTATTGGAGCTAATGATAGATAGTTCTTAGATCTAAGTGAGTGTTCCTAATGGAAAGTCTTGAGGAAGAGAGAGGGCAGGGTCAGCGAGAAAGAGAGTGAGACGAGACTGAGAGTAAGAGAGAGACGAGACTGAGAGTAAGAGAGAGAGAGAGAGAGAGGAACCTGAGAGTAAGAGTGAGAGGGGGGAACCTAAGAGTACGAGAGAGAGAGAGAGAGGAGACTGACAGTACGAGAGAGAGAGTAAGAGAAGGGCATACCATCATAAAAGAGAGAGGAAGAAGAGACAGTCTATAAGAAAGAGAGAGAGAGAGAAAGAAAGAGTCAGTTAGAAAGAAAGTAGGATCGATATAGAGAAAGAGATAGCAAGAAAGTGTAAGGGAGAAGGAAAACGATTTAGTTAGACAGAGGCAAAGAAAGAAAATCGAAGAGAAACAGAGAGAGAATCAGTTAGAGATAAGAAGATAGAAAGAGACCTACAGAAAGAGAAAGAGAGAGAGAGAGAAACAAAAGACAGAGATAGTAAGAGTCAGATAGATATAAACAAACAGATATATAAAGAGGGAAGATCAGAGATAAAGACAGACAGAAAGCATACAGACAAAAATAGAGAGGAATTCAAGCTAGCTCAACTTGACGGAGAGAGAGAGAGAGAGAGAGAGGAGAGGACTGTTTCATAGAAACAGACAGTCAAGCAGTTCTATATCTACATCAGTTATATACACTGTCTTATGTATACAATACATATATATATATAGTGATACAACTGTACATCATAAACCCTTAGCAAATTCTAATATCCCCAACTCAACTATTAATTGAATTCTTGTCTTGAGCTTGAGTAAGTACAGCTAATGGACTCCTAATACTGTATTGAATCTTTGTTTACATCGCAACCCTTTCGGGCGCCCTGCGAAACTTAAGCTTAAAGTTTCGCAACATTTTAGCATTTCGGTATACATCAGATATTTTAATTTCATTTGAGCAGAGCAAAAAGTCCACCCGAAGTAGGCGCATGCCCTCGGCTATGCACTGACTGTCGAAAGGGCGGCGGCTGGGGGTGGCATTAAGGGGTTGCCCAGAGAGGGAGGGTAGCTGTTGCTGTTGCTGCTGCTGCCACATGCAGAAATTTTGCTTTAATGTTGTTTTTTTTTTGGGACTGCCTGCTGCTGAGAGAGCAGGAGTAGGAGACAGAGAGGGAGGGAGCTAGAGAGAGTGGATGCTGCTTTTCTTATTTGATTTGGGCTTACTCTGCTGCGTATGTGTGTGCGACATCGTTTGCTGCAGGTTCAATGTCCGCTGCCCGTTGCCCGCTGCAGATGCCACACAATGGGGCAACAGCATTAACTTGGCTCAGTCACGCCCCAAAGAGGCCAACCCGCAGCTTCTCAGTTAATGTAATGATCTAAGCTGCAGATTCTCGGCGTGCTAGAGATTCCCCCTCCCTCGCTCTCCCCCTCTCTCTTTGGCTCCTCCTCCACTTAATTAAGCCAAACTCACAATTAGGATGCCTGCTGGCCCACATGATTTTGGCCAACGAGGCAATTGTGGCACCACTGCCAATGCCCCAGCCTCGTCGGGCCGAGCTGGCTCATAAAATAAACTTTTCCTCTGCCGCTGACCATCTTTGGCGCTTTTGGCGTCTCGCAAATAAATCCCACAATCTAAAGAAGGACACACGGCTCGAACATTTTCATAAATTTGCCAGCAACAAAACCGTTCGCTATTCGCTATTCGCTTTATCGCATTTTTGTGCAAAGTTTTCCAATTCTAACTGTGAATCCAACTGCCGCTCAATGGGATTCGAATCGATGAGGATCGGCTCAGCTCAGCTCAGCTGACCCAAACGGTGCGTTAGCTCCAACAATGCGCAGCTAAACGGCGCAGTCAACACAGCTGAAGACTGGTGCGAGAGAATGGCAGAAGCGGCTGGGCGTGGGGTGGTATCCAGCAAGCTGATCTGCTGCTAGATACCCTGTAAACATAGGTGACTAAAAGAGAGCAGCAAATTGAGACTACTACTAGCTAGATACCCTGTAAATAAGTGTAGCTGTAACAAATATCGACTTTTAGTAGGTGATCTGCCACTAGATACCCTGTAAATATAAGTTAAGAAGACAACAAATATAAACTAGTGAGAGATAGGAGAAGAGCTACGCTGGACTACTGCTAGATACCCTGTAAATATGTGCAGCTGCAACAAATATTGACTTATTGTAGCTGATCTGCGACTGGATACCCTGTAGATATAAGTTAAGCTCTGGAAGCATCCATTGAAAATGAACTACTGCTAGATACCCTGTAAATATGAGCTAAAACGACTACGCGAAATAGAGACTAGAGTTTAGTAAGTTTAAGTAAGACTTTACGACACGAGATACCATATACTATATACTACATACTATATACTATATACTATATACTATATACTATATACTATATACTATATACTATATACTATATACTATATACTATATACTATATACTATATACTATATACTATATACTATATACTATATACTATATACTATATACTATATACTATATACTATATACTATATACTATATACTATATATATATACAATATACCCCTTCTCAAACCTTTTCCACTGCGTCTTTGGCATTTGCAGCAACTTCAAGAGCAGCTTTGCCGACTCTTTGGCCTTCAGTGCGTGTCAAACTGACAGTTTGATAAACATTGCCAGAAAGCTTGAGCTGCAGTTCTCTCTCACTCTATACATACACCCTCCTCCTTCTCTCTCCCTCCGCCTTTGATGCTGCTGCTGGCTGTCAGTCAAGTGTTTCTCACATATTCTGACAACTTTGACTTAGTCGAAAGTCAAGAATCTATAGCATATATATGCAGATATGCATATAGACTGCAGTTCAACCGACGTTTCGACCTCTCTAACATTTGTTTCTCTCTCATGCTGGAGGCTGGAGGCTGTAGGCGTGGCATGCAGAAACTGTTTTCCTGCTTAGTTCTTATTTCTGTTCGTTGCTTTTGCTGTATTTCAACTTTTTAATTTAAATGACATGACTTTGGCCGCAGCATTGGTCAACGCCCATGCCACACTTGATGGACAGGGGGCGTGGCATTTAGCTGCTGCCTGCCAGCCAGCCAGCCAGCCTGCCTGCCTGCTTGATCTCTATGGCCCCGGCAGAGCAAAGGAAATCTCTTGTTTTCTTTCGAGTCCCAACAACTATATCGAAGCTATCAAATGTCTGGCAGAGAGGCAATTTACCGTTCAACTCACAGTGTCCCTGTCTCTCACTCTCTCCCTCTCTCTCACACTGTTGCACAAATCATAAATTTTGCTGGCCCAATTGCCTGGGCCAATTATGCAGCAAACAAATGGCCCATAATGAAGGCAGCCCAAGCTGGCCAACTGACAAAGTCAACATTTATCTTGCCCATATACGAACGGGACAGCGACAGCAGCCACAACAGCAACAGCAACAACAAATGCAGCAAAAAAATGGGGTAAAACAAGCAGAGGGAGAAAAACTATTAATGACATGAAAAGTTCAGAGCGTTCAGCCTTTCCTTTATATCAAATCAGAATACTCTAGGAGGAGCGTGAAGCAAATTTTCAAAAATAATCAGAAAAATTTGAAAATATTTTTTTTTTTAATTTTAAATTATTGTAAATGAGAAATTACCTAAATTTAGTAAGTGTAAATATCAATTGGAGATCTTCTCTGATCTTATATATATTTTTTTTTACATAAATTTACAAAAAAAAGTCAAATTTTCACTCGTATTCCGCAAATACAAGTGAATTTTCACACATAAGTAGAACATTTTAGTTCGTTAGTTAGTTCTGCCTTTAGTTAGCTCTCTGATGAACACATTTTCTGAGATATATGTAAAGAAAAAAAAAAACTAGGTAAAGCCGTGCGACTTTCACTTTCACCCAAAACCGTGGATTTGCCAAATTAAGTGAAATTCGGTAAAAATAATTAAAATTCAAATGAATCATATTCCGTAAAAGCAAAAATGATTTATAAACAGCCAAATAAGACCCCTGCACCCAAGCCCTTCATTAAGACAGATTTTCACCCATTTTCCACTTATCAAAGAAAATAAATATTAAGTGAGAAATGCAGCTCAAGTCTGGACTGAGTAAATTAACAGCAATAGCTAGATATAGTAGATATATATAAGCATATATACGTTGCTATAGTTCTAGTTAGCTCAACAATGAAATGCAATCAGCGTCGGTCGTAAGAATAAGAGCCAATTTTTTATAGAATTCCGCGAATGCAATTCACGGCAGCGGCACACTTTGATGGCATTAGCGCAAACAAATTGAATGACAGACTGTAATAATGCCATAATGTTAGGGTATATTAAGTACAATGTAGCCAGAGCAACAAATAAATTTAACTTAGCTAGAAGGAATAGAGCCTAGATTGAAGCTGCTGCTGCTGCTGCTGGTTGGGGGAAACAAATGTGGCCAGCCTTAATTGCCATGTTGCGGCAACATGTTGCCGATCAATAAAAGCAGCAACAATCGAAGCAGCAACATCAAAGCCATGGCCACTGATAATGACAATGCAGTTGCGATTGCGATTCAGTTCGCCATCCATGATTAATGACAATAAATTTTAGAGAGATGGAGACAGAGACTGAGAGAGAGAGAGAGAGAGCAACAAAAGAGGGGCTGGGAGGGGGTGCAGCTCGACAGTAGCTGCAGTTAAATGCGAAAAGTCGTAAATTCCAAAAATATTGCGCGGCAGCTGTCATAAAAATGCAATGCGCCCAATGAAATTTGTTGCTGCTTTTTGTTATGCGCTCAGCAACAGATTAACATAGCAGAGAGAGGCAGAGGCAGAGTGAGATCAGAGAATGGGATTATGCAGTAGGGTAACCCTTGCTTAAAGCAGCGACTGCGACTGCAACTGCAACTGCAGCGCCGACGGCAGCATCGACTGCGACTGCGCATTGTCTGACTGACGGTCATCATTCAAAACGTCGCACGCTAATTGGACAGTGAAATTGTAGACGACGAGCAGCAGAGCAGCGGCAAAGGATGGGAAGTGGGAGAGGCAGAATGCATGAGTGTGTGTGCACTGAGAGAAAAGAGGGTTGCAGTTGCTGTGCTTGAATAAGAATTTATACTGGAAATCTGATATTTTAAGATTTTCTTATACACTTGAAATCTTCAAAATGTAAATTTCTTTTATTTCCGTTTTAAAATTAAAAAAAATTGCTAAATATTTTGAAACACATTTATATAATATTTATGCCAATACGCTCATATATTATACATATACCTACATTTTCCTATATTTATACTCAGTTCTATTTCCAACTCCTTCATTTCTCACAGTGCATTTCAGCTTGCGAGCCTACATCCAATGATTTAGTGCACAATGCATTAGCCTTTTATTTATTTTACGCGCGGTTTCAGTTTCATTTAGTCGCTACAGCTACTAAGATCCCCCTCTCTCATCCAGCCGTCGCCCTCTCTCTCTTTCTCTCTCGCTCGCACGCTCATTAAATCCGAAGAAATATGCAGCCAGCGAGGCAGAGCAACTACTGCAATGGAATTTGTTTTCGACTTCATTAAAGTTGATTTAAATATGTTCTTCTTTTTTATATACATATATATTTTTTATTCCCATTCCCCACCTCCTTCTCTCTCTCTCTCTCTCTATCACGCTGCTCCCCACTTCTCGTTCGTCAGCTTGCCCAGTTTTTACAGTTTTAGTTTAATTGTGTTTTGGCTTTTTTTTATGGTTTTATTACGCTTCTATTTCACCGGGCTCCATAATTAAATCAGGCATTAATGCAGATATATGCTATATGTATACGTGTATATATCATTATGATCTGTGGAATGGTTAGACAGAGGAGATATGGGAGCCCTGGCCCACACATCAACAACTGCACTCCGAGGTGCTGTAAGGCCTGCTCTAATGAGCTGGTTAGCAACAACAAAAATCTGAGTCATATAAGAAAGATATGTGAAAGATATAGATAAGAACTGAGAACTCATAAAAATGAAATTTTTAGTACAAAGCTGAGAGAATTAGCTACTGATTAGCTTCTAATTAGATAGTTAACTAGCTCTATGAGCTATTATAATTTGCGCGTATTTTTTCTAGGATATTTAAGAGTCTATAAATAGGAATTTAAGTGTTTTTCTCACTCATTGATATGATATGATATGATGATATAACATATAATTCTTTTTAATCATATAAATAAAAATATATATTTCTCTATATATTTATTTTTAAGTTTCGAAGTACTCACAATAATTTCTAGGGTATTTGCTGATGCACTTCAATTTCTTTTGCATGCGCAGCTTATTGCAGTTGCGCCTACTTCTTCGGCGCCTGCTTTGCTCTTGAGCCGCTTCTCTCTTTCTCCCCACCTTCCACTCTGCCTTGTCGTTCGTACTCGCTTACACACGCTGACTGCACTGACAAGATCAGCAACAACAACAACGAAAACAACAAAAACACGAATTAAAATTGTAAATGTCGCGACTTTGGGGGATGGCAATGTCGTCTTTCGACTCGCGCGACTCTCGACGTCGATTCGATTCGATCCGATTCGATGCGAATCGCGCTTGGCAAACAAGTTTCAAGCCTGTGCCAGACACAGACAGCGACATAGCCGGCAGGGGAGAGCGAAGGAGAGGGCGAGCGCGATGACAATGGGGGAGGAAGGGAGCTGGCGTAACGGACGACAAGAAATGCAGATGTAGCTGACAGCGCAGCCATTGACGCAGACGTCGACGCCGACTGAGCTGAATCTTGCGCTAACTTTGAACTGCACCGTATGAAAAATTCGATTTTCAAATGATTTGCTTTTGATTTTCAAACTTCGATTCTAATAGCTCATACACAATATAAACATATTCTTTTAAAAGAATTTAATTAATAATTATAACAAACTCGTATTAGATATTAAAATGGTCACTGCGCAGTTGCGTGCATCGCGTTTACTTATGGATCGCTCTTCCATTTCCTCCATTCTCATCTGCTGTCAAGCAGAGTAACCCACAAAAACTAGCAAAGCGCGCTCTGCATAATTGTCAAACTAAATCAATGGCTTACACACAAATACAGACACGTCTCTCTCTGTGCCTCTCCATCACACACGCTCTAACTTGTGCTCGCCTCTTTGCTCTCTTCATCAAGATCTTATCGTCAAGCAAAGTCATGTCGCCTGCCAAGGCTCTCCTTGTCGTGTCTATACCTCTACTACTCTGCTCGTCTCTTCTTCAGAAACTTCTTCTGCTTCGTTTTTAGTGACTCTTCGACTGCCGCCACTCGGGCGCAATTATTTTATTTTACACTTGCAATTGAGGACAACACAACTTTGCTCATAAACTTCGCTAAGGTGTGTCGCTTGCACTCTATACAAAGATGCGACCACAGAGAGTAGCTTAGTTTGGTTTTCTAGTTAGTTAAAGCTAAAGCTGAACGTAAGTGTGTGTGTAGATGAAAATATATCGAATTGAAATTATGAGAATATTGCAAATATTACTTCACAACTGATTTAAAAGAAAAAAAAATTTTTATAGATTTTATAATTGAATAAAAAATAATATAATTTATAAATACTCACAATTCGTACAAGAGAGGATCGTTCAGGCATTTATTTTTGCATTTAATAACTCTAATTAAATCCGAAAATTACTGAAATTAGAAAAATAATTTTCATGAATTATTAATTAAAATAAATTGTTAACAACAAATAAACAATATATATGTATATTATAGTAATAAATAATCAAATATATTTATTCCCTAAATCGCTTCATTATTTTTTATAGTGTATTCAAACTCTCGCTCTGTTTTGCTTTGACAATTTTGCCTTCGAGTCTTGAGTTATGGCAAAAGACCTTGGACTTAAGCAGCAGCTGCTTCAGCTGCCTTATTGCACTGACTGTACCGATCTGCACCCGCACCCAGTTCGGCTACCTAACATACTTTTGCTGCTCCTTTTGCCCTCTCCTTCACTTCGCCTAACTTTGACTGTCTCTTGGTGCAATTTGTCATTGCGCCGTCAGCGAGACGACGAGAGGCGTGCGCCAAAAGCTAACAGCGACCAGCTAACCAGTAGCACCCGCTACAATTCGTACTCTCCGTACTACGCTCTCTTCTCTTTTCCTTCCACTCTGCTGCTGCTGTCCCATCATCTATCGCTGACTGCCATCTGCGTACAGTTAAAAAAGGCGACAGCCTGCTCTTGACTCTGTCGCTCTCCCGCTCGCACTCCCACTCTGCTGCTGAGTGGCCAGCGTATGAGTGCATGTGCATATGGCAGTGTGTGTGTATTAGTGAACTGCTGTTTGGCTTTACTGTGTTTGTTACTGGCGCTCCTTCGACGACTTCTTTATGGCTCTTGATTTTTATGATTTTGCTGTTTAATGGTTCATTTGTGTCTTGCAGCGCCCCTCGCTCGCTCTCTCTCTCGCTTTCTGCCTCCCTCTCTCACTCTCTTTTTTGTGTTCTGACTTTCAGTTTGCTTATCGCTGCGTCTATATCTTTAGTTTTTGCCTGCCTCCCTCCAGCCCCACTTTACATGGCTTTGCCTCTCACTCTCGCCATCTCTTTCCCTCCTGTTGTTTGTGTCTGGCTTCCAGTTTGCTTATCGCCGCTTCTATATCTTTAACCTCTCCTCTCCCCTCTCCCTCACGCTCTGCTGCTGCCTCTGCTCCTGGCTTAATCTGTGTTTAACATTTTTGAGCTGAACGCAGTCGCCGTCGCGTCGCCACATTTTGGCCAACTTGTGTTTAGCCATCGTTTTGGCCAAGTTACGGCCGGAGCGCATCAGTTAACTGCGTTGTTTGTTTGCTTGTTGTTTGCATAGTTAGTGAGGGGTTTGCACTCCTCTCCGCCTCCTCAACACTCCACCTCTCTTCCTCGAGCCATACTCCTTCTTTAGCTCCCCCTCTAGTTTTTTTTGTCATTTAAGTTTTTGGGTTGCTCAGCTGTTTGGCAATTTATGTTGCATACTTTGTAGCCTTTCTTTGGTTTATGGAATGATCCATAAACTTGAAATATATGTAGGTCAGCAGTAAGTAGAATATGTGGGGCGATTTAGATGGGGAATACTATATATAGCTATGTATGTCAACATTGATCATATTTAAAGCAGCTCAAAGCAGTATTGCTTGTAATAATAAGTCTTCAGCTCTTTCCAATTGTTTATTAAGCATTTATTTATTATTCGATAAATTATCGATTAATTTAATATCGGTCTAGATTTGATACTGCATTGATACACAATATAATTTGCCATATCAAGTTAATGGCTATAAGATATAGCATTGATTTTTAACACATGTGTCGATCGATATTTCCTAAAGTTATCGATTTCCCATATAATCCAAGGATCGTATCTTTTTCAAGCAATTATGGATATAAATGAATACACGCTAGTTGCGCCTAAGATGCCTTAGTGGTCCTTTATTTTTTTAATTAATCGATCATTTTAAATAAATGGTAATAAGCTTATTTATTATTTCTGAGCAGTTAGGTTATATATCTTATGGGTTATAACGGCTATTCTTTCACGTTTTGTAATAATCGATAACTGTTATCGGACTGTGTACTCCCTTTTCAACAATTTATCGATCTCTGGCAAAATAATTTGCTTAGGAAACAAACTTTATTTTATTACAAATTCAAAGCAAATGAAGCTATTCAAATTGACTTTCAAGCATTAACCTATCGACACGAAATTACTTAATCGATAGACAATTATCGAAGCTTAATCTGCGGCAATTGTCTCGACACCTGCGGGCACTTCAATGCAGCTTTCCACACCTGTCTTCCATGGTCACATCGATTAGTTGCATTTGATGCTGACATTTGCACAGCTATCGAATGGTTTAATCGTAATCGGAATCGTTTTGGCATTGTCAATAGCTCGGCTAATGGCGGCTCATCATTATCGGCTAAGCCGGCGATTAGTTGGCTTGTAAACTTCTAATGGCCAAGTGCTTGGTTAGCCAACAGCCGCATGGCCAACGACTTGGCCATTTGCTCAACTGCCGCAGTGACACCTCCAGCGAGAGTGGCGGCAGTCGAGGCAGAAGAAGAAGAAGAAGACTTCGCAACTGCCAACTGGCAACTGGCAACTGGCGCCGCCTCCATTCAAAATCACTTTATGGCTCAGTCGACGGGGCCATAATTGGCCGCGGTGCCAATCATTTTAACAGCTAGGCAAACACGCGAACCCAAAGCAAATCGAAAGATAGAAGCCCCCAGAACCCGAATCGAGAACCAGTCAACCGTCCAGCCAGCCAGCCAACCGGCCAGCCTCCATGGGCTCCCTGTCTGCGGGAATGTCGCCGAATGATAATGCAAAATATGCCAGTCAAAGAAGCCAAGCAACTCCTTTTGACACATGTGCACTGAGCGAAAGGCGAGTGAGCAAGCATCGCGGCACGAAAATGCCTAGAAAATATGCTCGAAGATGATATATATCATATATATATATATGATATATATATATGATATATGCTCTGAAATACTTAAGGTTGTTCTAATTGGGCGTGCTCGACTAGCAGATACCCGGAGGCAGACTAACAGACGGACAAACTGAAAGATGGGTGGAAACAGAGAGGACAGATAGATAGTCTATCTGATAGACGGACGGAAGGATAGACGCACGGAAAGATGTACAGAGACAGATAAAAGAAGGACAAGCGGACAGACTGAAGAAGATAAACGGCAGGACAGGCCGATGGACAGACGAATCAACTGAGAGACTAACGGAAGATTAGATTAACGGAAGGACAGACCGATGGATAAACAGATGGGGAGAGAGACTGAAAGACGTTAGAGAGGATAGATGAACAGAACAGGAAGAATAGAGGAACGGAAGGACAGACCGATGGATAGACGGAGAGATGAACAGGCAGACATACGGACGGAGGAACAAACTGAAAGACGGACGGATGGACAGACTGAAAAGCGGACGGAAGAATAGAGTAACGGAAGGACAGACTGACGGGTTAAAACTGAGAGGATAGACTGACTGAAAGAGGAACGGAAGAATAGGCGGGCAAGCTGAAAGACGGACGGAAGGACAGAGTGACAGATGGCTGAACTTAGCTCTATCTTCCAACTGAGAGTTTTCCAAAAGAGACAGACCGAAAGGCGGACGGAAGAATAGAGACGGATAGGACAGACTAACGGGCTGAAAGACAGAAGATAGACGGACGGACGGACGGAAGAGGAACGTACGAATAGACGGAAGGACAGAGAGACAGATGGGCATGGATGGCTGTACTCAACTCCTTCTTCCAACTGAGAGTTTGCCAATAGAGACGTCTCTCGTTGACTAAGCCGCTTCTACTATATATAGGGCTATGGTAGCAAAAGCTATATATGGCTTAGTTTAAGCCAACTTGATATTGTGATCTGCACTAAGATTAATCCTAAAGGGGTTTGGGAAGCACCCAATGAACTCAAAGAGAGAATTTTAGTTTATAATCTAAGCTATCGGATATTCCCGTCATAAAATGTACTAACTGCCCCCCCATTTTGTGCAGTGCATGTTGGTTAGGCATTTCGCTGTGGCCCGTTCGCCTGGCTCAATGACAATTGGCGCCATAGCCGCGGGGCGTTTAGGAGTTGGATGGTCGCCACTGCCACTGCCACTGCCACTGCCATGGCCACTGGCGGTGATCCTGTCTGTGCCACTTGTTTGTTTATAATTAGCCGCGTCCAAAACGATGCTGGCGACGGCGCGCTGGCAATTCAAATTAATGGCCAGCGGCTACTGGTTGCGCCGCATCTATTTTTATGGCCGATCAATTTTCTAATAACAGTCAGCCAGCTCACTCACTCATGCCCCCTCTCCACTCTCTCTCTCTCTCTTGCAGCAGGTGGAAATGCTGATGGAGGACTCGCTGCTGTTGCCGCTGGGCTTGGTGGCGCCAGCGCAGCCGCCGCCGCCGCTGCCGGCCGCGCAGCCGGCGGGCGCGCATCAAACGCTGCCCGCCAGCCTGAAGCACCATCCCCACAGCCATGCGCACCACGGAGCGGCGCGAGTCGAGCTGCTGGACATTCCGAGCAAGAAGCTAAAGGCAGCCGCCTTGGACAACTACTACCCGCTGGACATACAGCACTACCAGATGATGTACGCCCACTGCATGCGGGAGCGGGAGCGGGAGCGCGTGGTGTCCCAGCACCCGCTGTCGAGCAGCGCGTTCCAGCCGTGGCGCGCCGTGAAGCCGCCGGCGAGCGCCTTTCTGCACGCGTACAGCGCCTTGTCCTCGCTGCCGTACGCCTGCCAGGAGCCGCCGGAGCTGCAGAACCCGGAGCGTGTGGTCAGGAGCACGGACCGGGAGCGCTTCGAGCGCACCTACCAGCCCAACGTGGCGCTCGCTCCGCGCAAGAGCATCCTCAGCAAGGAGCGCGAGCGCCAGCGCGAGCTGGAGCAGCGCGAGCTCCAGCTGCACATCAAGCAGGAGCGCGCGGCCACGCCGCCAGCCGGCGTCGAGCGCGAGCCGCCCAACGGCAGCCAGAGCAGTCACAGCAACCACAGCAACAGCAGCAGCAACAGCAACCACAGCAGCTCGCCCATGCCCAAGGCGGCGGCGGCGCGCCAGGTGCCGGCCGAGGAGTTCTCGGCGGGCAGCAATGAGATCACCTCCTCCACGTCGCCGGTGCCAGTCGCAGCAGCAGTCGTTGCTGCCAACCCGGCGGCAACAGTTGGTGCCGTCGCCGCCGCTGCCGCTGCGCCGCTGAGCAACCACATCATCGCCACCGTCAATCAGCATGCCAAGCTGCTGCCCAGCAGCAGCAACCACAATGAACCAAGTCGGATTAGGATCAACAAGAACCTAATGAGCCAGCCGCCGCCGCCGCCGGCAACAGCAGCAGGAGCAGCCGCAGTAGCAACAATTGTAGCCCCAGCAGCGGCAGCAGCAACTGTTGCCGCCGTGCAGCCCATCTACTACAAGGCGGGCTACTCGCCCACGCAGTCTTCCAGCGCAGGCCTCAATCTCAGCACGCACTCCTCCAACGTGGTCAGCTCGCCACAGGCCAAGCAGCAGCAGCAGCAGCTGTTGCAGCTGCAACAGCAACAGCATCAGCAGCAGCACCACCAGCAGCAGCAGCAGCAGCAGCAGCAGCAACAGTTGCAGCTGAACGGGAAATCCCATTTGGGCAGCGAGTTCGAGCTCTCCACGGATACGGATGACGACAGTCTGCACGGCGAGCCGGACAGCAGCGCCATGCACCTGCCGCCCTGGGAGCTGGCCGTGGATGCCTTGCGGGACACCAGGTCCAAGGATCGGGAGCGCGTGCTGCATCTGCTCCAGCGACTGTTGCACGAGAATCAAAAGTATCGCGAGTCGAACGGGCAGCTGAGCGAGCTGCTCCACAAGCGGGAGGAGGAGATCGGGGAGCTGCGGGAGCAGCTGCAGCGCTGTCGTCGCCAGCTGGAGGCGCTGGACAAGCTGCGTGTGGTGCCATTGAAGCAGCAGCAGACGTTGCTCGAGGAGGAGGAGGCGGAGGCGGAGGAGGAGGACGAGGAGATGGAGATGCTCGAAGATGAGGAGGAGGAGGAGGAGCTGCTGCTGCGCGCTGATGAGGCCGATAGCAATGAGACGCTCAATCAGGATCAGGCCAACAACAACAGCAGCAGCAAAGTCAACAGTTCGCTCAACTGTTGCGCAACAGTTGCGCAGCAGCAGGAGGAGGAGGAGGCGCCAGCGAGCAAGCGGCTCAAGCTGCAGCCGAATGGACACGCCCCGAGTCCAAGTGCCAGTCGCAGCAGCGCGGAAGAGGACGAAGAGGAGGAGGAGGAGGAGCTGCAGGAGCTGGCGGAGCAGATTGAGCGCACGGCGCAGGCGCAGGCGCCGCATAGCAGCGCGCTGGCAGCGCCGCCCACAGCGACCACGCCCCAATCGCCGGACTCGGCCGCCACGGCCGGCCAGCTGTTCGACGGCAGCAACAGCAGCGTGGAGACGGCCATGAAGAAGGCGCAAATGTGCAGCGAGGAGGAGGAGGAGGAGGAGGAAGAGGAGCGGGAGCAGCAGCAGAGGGCAGAGCAACGACAGCAGCCAGAGGACTCGGATGATGATGAAATGCCGCTACAGCAGCGCCAGCAACAGCCGCAGCCGCAGCTGCAGCTGCAGCCGCCACCACAGCAGCGACGTCAGCGTCGCGAAGTTGCTGCGCTGCCGGCGGCTGCAGAGGCGACGCCAGCGCCGGCAGCGCGGCCCATTTTAATGGCCACCAAAGCGAGCAAAAAGCAAACGCCGCCAATTACAACAACAACAACAACAACGAACTGCGAACTACAAATCAAAAAGGAAATTGTCTAAGCCGCACAACCTCAGCCCATGCCACGCCCACCCCTGCCCTGCCCGCCAGCTGCAAAACGCAATTGCAATTAACACTTAGAACGTAGCTCATATAGTCGTCTCTTTCACACACACACACACACCAAGCTTAGTTTAAGGCAAAACTCAATTTATGCTCAACGCTGCTTAACGCACTATAAAAAAAAAAAAAAAAAAAAACCAACAAAAAAACGAAACGTTTTTCAACACTTTCTCTTGAAACCCCTTTTTTATTTGTAGCTTGTTTTGATCTCACAAATTTGTTAGGCTTCCAAACGACAAAAATTCGCTGTTCTCTATGAAACAAAAATTAAAAATAAAAGAAAACAAAATAAGAAGAAAAATTAAAAAATTACAATTAAAAAATAAAATATTATTAAATATTTCTATAATTTCTTGACAACAAATTTCTTCAACTCTGCTGCAGAAATTATGAACATTGAAACCAAAGCTTTAAATAAATAAAAAAAAAAATAATAATAATAATAAAAACAGAAATGAAAAAGAAACAATATTAAAAATTAAATTAATTTATGCGTGTGTGTTTCTTATAATTATTTTTAACTTTTACAATTAGTTTTTAACAACTTGGAAGACATTAAAAATTGAGAAAACAAAAGCGAGGCTTGCAAAACAATTTTTAGCAAATTATGCAACACTGGATATTTTTTTTAACACTAACTACAGGCATCCACAGTAAAATAAACGAAGTTTTCATTTTTATTTAATTTTTTTTAGCACTAAGTTTTTTATTTTAGTTTAATTGAATTAGTCTTAAGTTGAAGCCGCTAGAAAGAGTAAGAGAGACAGCGTTAACGTGAGAGCAGAGCGCGCGCGTTGCGAGAGCGAGACAAAAAATACACACACAAAATGAACCCACCACTGAATAACAAGTAAAATAACAAATATTAAATATTTACAGAATACGAAATAGAGAAGAATATTAACAGGAGTTAAGAAAGAGAAAAACGAATTGCTAAAATCAATCTTCACGAAACGTTACGTCATGCTGCGTTACGTAAGTGTATTGTAACGATATGTGACGTTGTGCAATGTAATATGGTGGTACGTAATGCAGTGGAACGTAACGGAGCATGTTTGAATGAATGCAACGTAAAGGTATGTGACGTAATGTTATGTAATAAAACGTTATGCAGTGCGACGTAATGTTATAAAACGTAATGCATTGTAACGTAATGTGTAATAATATGATGCAACGTAATGTAACTTTACTTTAAGCAACATAACGTCATGTCACATAACGTGATTCAATTAAGCAAAACGTTACGTAATGCAATACAACATAACATCACCATATACAGTACAACGTAACTTATGAAACGTAACGTAAGGTCACGATATACAATGTAATGTAACGTAACGTTAAACAATTTAACGTAATGCAAGACAAAGTTATGATAAACGAATTGCTAAACCAATCTAAACGTAACGTAATATTTACCATATTTTACAACACTGAACAAGTTGGCGCGTTCAATTGAACAACAAAATCTAAGCTATACATATATACAAATATATATATATATTATATATATAACTTACACACACACACATATATACATATATGAGCATAAATATTTATTATAACAATTTAAATTAATTGTAAAACTCTTCTGTTTCACTTTGTAAGCAGCGCTTTGTAGGCATTTAGTTAATTAGTTGATAAACAAAATATAAACTAAAAAAAAAAACAAATTAATTAACAAAACAAAAAGAAAGAAAAGAAATGCTAAAACATAACTAGTTCTTAAGCAATTTCTATTGTGAATGGCAAATACTCGTAATTGTTATTGTAAATATCATTTCTAGCGATAGTTATCGCTGCCTCACGATCTATCGATATGTGACGCAACATTTTCTTTATTTCGTTGCCAACACTGTTTGGAGCCGAGCAAGACGAAGCAGTTGATAAAGTGGAAGGAAGAGAAGAAACGTAGCCAAGCCAAGAGCCAAGATTTCAAAAATCTATAAACTTTTGTTAAACATGTATGCACATATATATATATATATTACTATATATATGTATGTGTATATATATCTTAAATTTTAATTACGCCTGTGTGTTTTGTACTTTCTAAAAGAACACTGACAGAAAAAGCGCCCTGAGTTTGTGTTTTTAAGTGAATTTCGAGAAAACAAAAATAAAAACTTTAAACCAAAATTTCTAAAATTGTGTAAAATTGTAAATTTAATATACGAAAAAATAAAGAAAGAAAAAAATTAAATTTAAAATTAAAATTAATATTAAAATTAAAATTTAAATATATATATATATATATATATACATTTACAGTTTAATAACTTAAACAAAATAAAACACACAAAAAAAAACAATTGTTATGCAAATTTAAAAGTTATTTAAATTATACGCAAAAAAAAAACGAAAAGAAAAAATGAATTACAAATTGCTATGCAACGGTAAATAAAAAAAAAAAAAAAAACAAACAAAACAAAAATCCAATTATTGTACATTAATTATTTTTTATTTTTATTTAGAAAATGAAGAAAAGAGAAAAGAAAAAAAATAATGAGTAAAAAACCTCCCACAGAACCAGCAAACCAAAAATTTACACAGGCCAACACAAGTTTTGGGAATTTTAGCGAACAATTTTTGTTAAATATTAAATTGTTTCAAATATGCTTTACAACTGTTGTTTTCGAATGGGAAATCAGTTAGAGCTCTTTTATTAAAAGGATTTTTAATTTTTTCTAAACTAAAATTTAAAAAAAAATCACATTTATGGAGTTTAATTAAAACTAAATTTCCTTTTATGTAGAAAATGTTTTTCTTAATTTTTAAAAAATATTTATGCAAAAACGAGATTTCAGCATCTGTTGCGAGAGACTTGCCATAAAAGAGACTTGTCAAAGACAGAGCGAGAAGGGTAGACAGGATATACAGAGGATAGGCAACAGAGCAATGAAAGCAATAGACGATGGATAGATAACGCGCTGATCAAGAAAAATTTTGGAAAACTTTCAAAGGGGTTTTTAAGTGGCAGCAGTGATAGGTTCAGTTTACTTCAGTAATTTATAAAACTTTCAACAACAGCTTATTAAAAAAAAATTCTACACAAAGAATTTTGTTTTAAAATTTATGTTGGCCTGTGTGATGAACACAAAAATAAATATAATTAAAAAACAAAAATAAAGGTTAATCAAAAACGGTTTTCAGCAGATTTTTTACATATAAAAGGCCAAATTTTACAAATTACAAATTAACAAAATTATAAAACAAAAACAAAATATTTTTTTGTATAATTTTTATTTTGCTAATAATCCAAAGAAGTTTTTTTCTACAAAAAAAAAAATAACACAAAACAAAAACAAAGTAAACAAAAATGAAAACTAAAAACACAATCATTTTATTATAAACAAATTTTTACAACAGCTGCTTAAATACAAAAAAAAAAAAAAAATTGTTAAAAAACATTTAAGATGCATCAAAAAAATAACAACAATTAAAGGCATTAGTTATAAACAAAAACGCAAAAACATATACAGAAATCCGCGTCTTGTCAATATATATATGTATATAAACACACATATATATATATATATTAAAATTATTATTAATTTAATTTATTTAAATATTTATTGTGACATTCAGAATGCAAATAAAATGTACAAATTGTGGAGCAAAACAAAACAAAACACACAAAAATGTAGCCACAACGCGAAAAAATAAAACAAAACAAAAAATATTAAAAATAAAAGTTTAATCAAATTAAACAGTTAAAGGACAACAACAAACAACAACATGAAAATTTGACTTCAATGTTTCATATTTAAGTAGTGCAGCAACAAATAAAAAACAAAAAAAAAAAGATTAAAATAAAAACAAACAAAAATTTACATAAGAAAAAAAATTCAAACACAAAAAGAAATTTATTACATATGTAAAGTCAAGACAAAATACAAAACACACAAAAAAACAAACACATGGTAAATATTATGAATAAATAAATATTTGAAAAACATACAAAACTTAAGGAAATTTCAATTTTTAATTCAGATTTTGGTTTGCAAAAATTGTTGCGTGCATTTAGGCAGCTGCTTCAAAATAGTTTGTCTATTTTTATGCAGCCTACTCTTAGGCTGTGTCAAATAACTTAGCATAGACACAAACCTGGTCTAAATATCACAATGTCTGCTCTACTTGACGCAAGATGGCGACAGATGGTGCTGGTCTTTGCAAATGTACCCTGCCTAATATATCCCAGGTTACTATAGAGAAATGCCTTAGTGTGTACACAAACCTAAGCGCATTTCCCTAAAGAGATTCATAGGTAGCTTGCATGCAAAGTAACTAGATGGCGCTCCAAAAATTACCCTTTTGAAATTAGCTCAGCTAACGTATTTTGAATACAATATTTAATATATAAATAATTAACATACAAAGTTTTAAATGAAGATTTGTTGAATATACAACCAATTTTAGAAAATTGGTACCTTCATATGTAAAGTTCAAGCTGTATTAACAGCTTATCAGCAAATAAATTTTCCTTAGGAGTCGCTTACCTGTTGCACAGCTCATAAACACCTTCTCTCTCACTCTTGCACTCTCTTCGAAAGACCTAAGAGAAAGCAAGCAGAACAACGCTCCAGAATCCGCTAAGAAGAAGAGGGCCAAGGGCCTGAATTAACGGTGTGCCGTGATCAGAGCGTCTCGGCCAGCCTCTTCTTCAGTCTGAACGAACTAACGAAACGAAACGCGGCGCGTGCGCATGAATGAAAATTAATTGTGAGCTGCAAGCAAGTGAAAAGAGTTCAAATGAAACAACAGTTAATTAGCTAGAAATGTTGCTAAATATAAATTAGATATTGTTAGCCAAGTAAAAGTCTGCAGAAAAACTGTCTAAAGTGCCGTCTAATTGTTTTTCTCGACTCAATTTTAGTTCGTGGCGTGGGATATTTTGCTTTTTTTTGTTGTTTCGTTTTGTCTTTAAGCATTTTCAGGCGAAACCGGTTTCGCTCTTTACTGAGAGCAGGCGCGTAGGCAAAACGGAACGTGGAAGTGAAAACATAAACAAAACAGAGCAAAATATTTGCTGTGCAACAACAGTAATCCAAGTAGCGAGGAGAAATATTGCAAGAGATGAGCGCCCGTTCGCCGCACAACGATCCAGCTTTGGCTGGACTGCCGCAGTTAATTGAGGACCTGCAGCGCCTGAGCGAGGATCAGGACAGTGCGGATGTTGTCTTCATTTGCGGTCGAGATGATGAAAAAATTTACGCACACAGAAGCATACTCATGGCACGGTTTGTAAATTGGCAGCGTAAAGTTGGAAATGGCACGTGACAAAATTTTGAAGCATTAATAAAACAAATTATATATATTTTTGAATTATTACTTAATTTGTTTTCCAATATTTCATCATTAAATATTTCGATATTTAATTTATATTCGTGTTAGTTTTCATCACATGAACTAAACACGTCACGCGCTCATCTCTAATGTCTAGACTGACAGCCAGACCAATTGGTCTGATTGTCCTTTTATGGTGGATGCTCCACTGCGTGTTGGTATTTTGTGGCCACCGCACGTGCCACTTATTGTTTTGATTAGTTAATTAACTATTTACGTTTTCATACTAGCTGCAAGAGTTTCAAAACCGCAAAGCGCGGCGAAGTCTGCCGCATTCCCATACCGGGCTGCACAGTGTCGCCCGCTGCACCGGGCACTGGGACCCCGACTGCAATACGTCTGCCGCATATTAATGCCGAATTGTTTCGACAGTTCATATTGTATGTTTACACTGCAAAGGTATGCTATATGTACACTGCACCTGAAAAACCATTCTTACCTTATTTGTGATTTCTTATAGCTTATGCTGCAGGATTATCGCGTCTTTGAAATGTTAACACTGGCCCAGGACATGGGTGTATTTGAGTTGCGCGCTGCTTGCGAGGATCACGTTATTTCAACACTGTCTGTAGATAATGCGTGCACTTTCTTAACTGCCGTTATGGATATTCACGAGAAAGCAGGTGCGCCACTTTTATATTTTACACTTCACATCACTTTTATAATTTTATTTTACCGCGCTTATTCGATATAAAAAAAACATGTCTGCTGTTCAGCAACACGCGTTTCGATTAAAACAGCTGTTGCTTGCTTTTGGTGATGGCAAAACTATCGATGGCTACTAATAAATACCAAACTGTTGTACATCGCAAGTTGGTGCTTTCGATATTATTACTGTAGCACGTTTTATTTACCCAGCAACAACGAAAACATGTATGAAATATTTAGTTTTTATGGTTTATACAACAAGTAGAACTAAATAGAACTAACTAATAGCAACGAATAGCGCCCCAGCCGTAGTCGTATGCCACATCATATACCAACAGCATATCCAGCTCACATATTTGATTGCTCACGTAGCCTTTGGCCATAGGTTCGCGAAATTAGGTTCCATGAATCCATGAAACGGTCCATACACAGGGATACGCATTTCTAGTAAATAATAAGTATTGTTTAATAAATAACAATAATTATGCTCTGATATTGTGGTATTGGCCTATTCACCTGCTCTGATGCATCAAGCGAGGTTCCAGGCTTGTTAACACACTTCTTGAAGCATTTTGTGGTCATTTGTGTGAGCAACTCTTGAGCATTGGCAACGGCAATTTGTTGCTTCACCTGGTCCATAATTTCCGCCTTGTTAGCTGTAGCGTGAGCCATGTTTTTGTTTATTTTTGGGCACAAACTTCTCAAAACTTCTCCAACTGAGACCTTCTGACGCAACCGGTCTGTAATCAACTATCGATACCTCGGCTACTATGTTATCGGGTTTTCCAGTCGCTAAGGTTGTATTGGCAATAGTATCGGCTCAGCGAAAAAGACGCCGGCAACAGAGCAGGAGAAAAAAAACAGCAAACGTTTCTGCGAAAATTTTAATAAAACGAAAGCGAAGTTAAATAAAAATACGCCAAAATGTCCTTCAAAGGCAATCCTAAGGTGCAAAAGGTGATGGTGCAGCCCATTAACCTGATCTTTCGTTACCTGCAAAGCCGCTCGCGCGTCCAAGTGTGGCTATACGAGAACATTTCGCTGCGCATCGAGGGCCACATCGTGGGCTTCGACGAGTACATGAATCTTGTGCTTGACGATGCCGAGGAGGTTTATGTCAAAACGCGCCAACGCAAAAATCTTGGACGTATCATGCTCAAGGGGGACAATATAACGCTTATACAGAATGTTAGCCCATCCAAAGATTAGGGTCACATTCTTAAACTAACTTCTCTGAAGGAGATATACATATATTAAGTGAATTAACTGTAAATTGAAACTTAACCAACAAGAAAATAAAAGAAATTTTATATAAAATTGGCGACTTTTGTATGGGAAACCAGGTGAATTTCATGTTTAATCAGCGCAAAAATTAATTGTCTTTATATTTACTTGCAGGTGCCAAATGCGCGGCTTCGTTCATGGAACGCTGCATCATTTACATAGGAGAAAATGCCGGCGAATGCGTCAAAACAAATTCCTTTCTCACACTCACCAAGGAGGCGCTTGTCAAAATCATATCATCCGACTATGTAGGTGCTACAATGATTGATTCCATTGTGTATAAACTTACGTTGTCTTTCAGTTCTGCTTGGAGGAGGCGGAAGTGTGGAGGTGTGTCTTAGCCTGGGCCAAGTATCAGGCGGGCGTCACCCAGCCCACAGCCCATTGGACCGAGGAGGAGCGTGCTCGAGTGTGTCAGCACTTAAGTGGCGTCATGGGCCACGTGCGTCTGCTGCTCATTGACAGCCAGGTGTTTGCCGAGGAAGTCGAACCCACAGGCGCGGTGCCCATGCAGCTATCACTCGAGCGCTACCGCTATGCTGCCCTGCATCCCAACATGCATTGCATTGACAATGACAAGCGGTTGCAGCCACGACTTGCCGTAAACATGTTTCCCGGTTCGCAAATCTTGCGCAACGACAAGCTCGCACTGCAGGCCGTGCTCAATGGCTGGTTTGGCGTGCCCAAACAGAGCTGGCGCTTAGTATTTCGCGCCTCCACACATGGCTTTGGCTCCAGCTCGTTTCATCGCTATTGCGATGGCGTTGCAAACTGCATGGTGATTGGACTTGGCGCACACGGCGAGATTAGCGGTGGGTACACAGACGTTGCCTGGGCTAAGACGAGCCGCAAGGGTGGCTATCTGCATTCGGAGCGCGCGTTTCTGTTTATGCTCAATCCACCGAATGGTGAGCAGCCGGTCAAATTTGACATTGTCAAGAAACCATATGCCATCTGCTATCATCCAGAGTAAGTGGAGACCGAGTGCCAGGCAGTTGACTGGATCAAGATACTCATTTAATCTCTTTAATAATCCAACAGTTGCGGTCCCACATTTGGCGCTGGTGCCGATCTGCTCATATCAAGCAACTGCAACGTGAACACCGACTCTTACTCCAATCTGCCGCACTCCTACGACGGCCCCAGTGCCGCCCATGTGACGCTTTTTGGCGACTACAACTTTACGATCAGCGATTATGAGGTGTACACGCTGGCCACCGCCCACGGCCACAGTCAGAGCCAAAGCCAAGGCATGGCGAGCAATGGCCAAGCGCCGGGTGTGCCCAGCAAAGCGAAATATGATCGCTACTAACTTAAGCAATTAGACACAAAACACACTTTGTAGTTGTCCAGCGAGCAGTGGCCGAAACACTCGCAGCTGGCAATAAAGATTCTGATTCAGTTCTCTAATCCCATTCAGCGTCTCGGATGTTTATGACAAGGCTAGGCAACCGCAGCAAAAAGCCAGTCAGAAATGGAATGATAATTAATGATTGGAAAACTTTTGACGGACTTCTGGGTGCCAAGTACCAAAATAATTAACTTGTTTTCAGGTGTAAAGCTGAGCTTGCGAGGGTGGCTAAAGCAGTTATCTTATGTGTTGACGATAATTTGATGTATGCAAGATGTACGAGGGTAGTTAAAAGAGTTTCGATGGGTTTGTAAAACTTGATTAGCTTCATGAGAGATAATAGTTATATGAGTTTAGAGTAAGCAAGGGTCTCTTTAGAAGTTTGTGCAAGCTTTCTTATATATGTATATATCTGACAGATCTATAAACGCAATCTAAATAGAACTTCAATCTTCAAGCCAAGGAAAGAAATCATTGCTTATTAGCCCTGCCCAGCCTTCACCTTCAGCTCGTATTCAACTCCACTAAGAATTCCATTATGGACAGCCGTTGACATTCAAGCTTCGATTTCGAGTAAAGCTCTGGAGGGTTCAAGCCCCTCGCGCCCTTTGAATTTCAAGCTATTTCTGTAGCTCAGCTCGCCGGCAGCTGCAAACAACTCAAGTTTATATATATACATAGCGACAGCAATGTGGTGTGTGCACTTGAACCTGGTGTTTGGGGTCCACACCTTGCCACACAATAAGCCATATCAGAGCGCAGACAATTGACAAAGGAAAACGAATGCGTAAAAGCTAAATTTCAATTCAGTTTAGCTGGAATAATAAGTCACTTATAATGGCAAATGTTTGAGTTATAGTTCGATCTATAGAGTCCGGCCGGACTGGGCTGCCAAGCAAGACAGTAAACAACAACCAGCCACGCCTCCCAGCCCGCACTCCCTTCAGCGAGGTGTGCACATGGCGCTGAAGTTGATCTCAACTGGTTTTCAACTACTTTTCAAAATGCTTCTGATAAATTGGTCCACGCTTTAAATTGGTTCTAATTAAAGCGATTTTTTCTTTATTTATTTATTTATTTTTTTTGTATTTCATTCTTTCAGTTTTATGCTGATCGAATCGATCAACGATCTAAGAGCATTGGCGAACTGTACCCCGCCGCAGGCCGGCCGCCCCCGTGCCCCACGGCAGGCGTCTCAAATATTTTGGTGTCATTCGTCTCGCAGCTCGGGAATTGGTATTAGGAATTGAAATTGAAATTGAAATTTGAACAACAAACACTTGATGTTTGGCGTTTTATATGTTTTATTGTGGCTGCACAAAAGATTGGCAGTTAAAATTTGTTAAGGCCAAAGCTCGAGAGCCCATTTCGATAAGGCAGCTCTATAAACATATACATATATATATATATATATACATGATCTTATGTTGTGTTTTGTATTGACTTTTGACAGTTTCCTTTTGGCAGAATGTCATTTATAGATCTTTTCGCGTTGATTGTCGAGTGGATTAGATAAGTTCAGACAATTACCAAGAAGTGTTGCCTCACACACACACACACACTCACACACACAGACAGAGAGATCTATGAAAAAAGGGAAAGGCAAGACACATTCAAACTGGCGCTAGCTTTTGTCACTCACTGTTGTTGGTGGGGCCAACTATGCGCGGATACTCATAGGAAACTAGTTCTAGCTTTCGACTCTGTGCTAACAATTGCCAATGCATACGTATGTGGGCACATACGTGTGTACATGGAGAGCATTATCTCTGTGCATTGTAGGGCTGGCAAATGCCGAACATCTTGATTCGACTCGAGCGGCAATAGAACATGTTGTCTATGCTAGGCACTACTAGTTCTAGACTGGGATGAGAATCTTGAGTAAAGACATTGATGCAAACAGAGCACAGAACTCCGAACTGATAATCAGGGGACTAAAAGTCTTAAAGGGATCTCAAGCAGTAAAGGAACCAGAATTTCTACTGCAAGTCCAAATGGTTCTAAGTAGAACCAAAGACAAGCCACTTGGCTGAACCAGAACCTTGCCACAAGGCTCGACTGAACCAGTAAACCACGTAGCCAAGATCAAGATCAAGACAAAGATACCACAAACTCCACTCTAACTTGACTCACTTAACAACATTTACACCAATTACAATTGTTTACGCCAATAAGAGACGGAGGCGCACCAGCCCTGGTCGCAGCGAATGTGCGATATTTGTTGGGCTTGGTCAGCGTTGTCCGTCATAAAATAGAAAAATAAAAAAAATAAAAACAATATGCCTGCTATTAGCCATGGCCATGGCGTGGTCAACACTCTCGGTCAACTGGAGCAGCTGGCCAACCCCAGCCCAAGCCCAAGCCGCGCGGTGCTACAGTTTAGGTAGAGCTCATTTACATACAAGTGCAGAGGTAGGATGTCGAGCTGAAGATTGGACGCGAGCCTTTCTAAAAAAGAAATAAAGAAACACACACACACACACGGAGGTGCTGCCTCCAACATTCCAGAGCCAAGTACAAGCGACTTATTTATAGGTTTTCCGAGTGGAATAAATTTTAGTATCAATTGAAAGGCGTGAATCACTTTTTGGAATTCGTGTCGGTGCGCTCGACCAGGAGCTAGGGGCTGCTCATTAGGGCGGGTTTTCCTGACACATTCATGCGATCGATAAGATCATATGGCATGTCAGCTGTTGCATCCGTTTCCGTAAACGGAACAACTTTAGACTCGAAGCTGGCAGCTTGCTGAGAGAGCGAGAGCGAGAGAGAGAGAGAGAGAGAGAGAGAGTGAGGGAGAGACAGAGCTGGCCGATCCAGTTAGGAGGTGTTAATATGCAAATCGAATGTCTTTGCTTGACTGTGACGTAGACATGTCTACGCCCTCGTACAGCTGTCTTAGCTACACTCATCAGCAGCAGCATCATCATCATCATCATCATCATTAGCTTTAGCTCATCGCCAATTGCACTCGACATTACAGCGACATAGCTGACAGACAGCACTCCAAAATGCTGTAATGCCTAGAGCCTAGTTCTAGCCAAAAGTATCTCAAGAGAGCCGAGAGCGCCAAACAGACAGAGCGAGAGAGAGAGAGGGAGAGAGAGAGAGATCGAGTGGGAGAGTGCTGCGCCTCTGTTTACGCTCTTAGGCAAGTGTAACTCTTTGATCGCTCTTCACAACCTGTTTTTTTTAAAGCCCACTTTAAAAATACTTTTGCTTTTCATTGCCTTCAAGACGACGACGATTTTGTTTGGTGATTAATATGCGCTTTTCGAAAATGAAACAAACGAGTCGCCAAATCGAACTGAAGCCAATATTCCAGCTGCGAGCCGACCCAGGCCCATTAGCGCAGATTAAACAAGACTATTTAAAAAATTAAAAGAAAATTTAAGCTGATTCGCATTACTGTTAGAACATAAATTGAATTCAGCTTGGAAACTTCTACTTGGATATGCTGAGCTCAAATTAATAATTTAAAAAAATATATATTTTATATTATTATTATTTTATATTATTATATTCAGTTTTAGTTTTCAAGGAAATATCATTTTCGAATTAAAAAAATTAAAAAAATAAAAAAAAATCTTCAGAAGAAAAGAGCAATAATATTTTAGAGGATCCAGATTTTAAGATGGATTAAAAATTGTTTTGTAATAAATACAAAAATATGTAAATCTATAAATATAGATCAAAATTGCGCTAAATTTATAGTTTTTATCAAGTCTATTCGATAGTTTTTGTATCAAACATATTTAGATATCGCTCATCACGATGTGTCCTAGATCTATTTATATATTTAATATATATTTGTGTCTTCTATTTGATACATATTCAATACTTTGGTAGCTTAGGGTTTTGTTAGAGCATTTCTTGATCGCATTGATCGATTCGCATATTTTGTCCGGTTTTGTTTTATTTTTCGTTTTGCCATTCAAAAAAACTTACGTCGCTGTCGCCGTCGCTGAGTGGAGCGGAGTGGCGCTGCTTTAGCCGCTCACTCTTTATATTTTGAGCAACTGTTTTTAAAAGTCGGTATTTAGTTGTTGTCGTTGTTGTTGCTGTTCGTTTCTGCTGCTTTTCTGTTTCTGTTTTTGAGTATTGAGGCTGGTTGGAAATATATATTTTTCCCATTAAGGTTTTTTTTGTAAGGCGCACGCCGAGAACGGCTCAGTCTCGATTGTCAGCTTGTCGTGAATGGTTTTTTAGCACAAGAGTCGCGGCTGCTCAACGGAAACCCAAACAGATCGCGCGCAACTTAGATTAACACAACACCTCAACAGCAGCAGCAGCAGCAGCAGCGCAGCAACGACTACACATAGATATATACATATAATATACTATATACTCGAGTGTGTGTGTGTGTGTGTGTGTGTGCCACTGTATTTAACTTTTTGCATAAATCATTTTGAAAGCGTGCGCTTCTGGTTCTGATGCCGATGCTGATGCTGATCGATTCGATTATGTTATATGTAGGTTAGCCAGCAAGTTCGTTGCCTAAGTCTTTCGTATAACATGCACTGACGCAAAAAGTTCAATACAATTTACGTAATACGGAACGTGATTCGCTTGGAAGACATAGACGAGAGTCGGTGCGAGATGTCTTTGGCCAACTTCTCGCTGCCTTTCGGCGGACTAGCGCAGCCCTGGGGCGTTACGCTCGCTCCGCTCCACCCCATCCATCAGCTGGCTAGCAATACAAACAACTTGCTCTACTCGCCGGCCGACCATCAGCAGCAGCATCAGCAGCAGCAGCAGCAGTCACAGCAGCAGCATCCAGACTATTACAAAAACCAGCCATACGGACCGCCAGCCCTGCATCAGCAGCAGCAGCAGCAGCAGCAAGAGAGTCCTAGTTATCCTTACGGCAGCAGACGCAAGCAGGGCACCGCCTACCTGCCGCCCACTGGCGCCGCTCGCAACTCTGTCTATCACATACAGCAGCAGCAGCAGCAGCAGTCGTCGCAGTCGTCGAGCCAAGCTCAGCTGGAGACCAATGATAACAGCGTCTCGTTTCAGAGCAGCAGCAGCGCAGGGCAGAGCCATAGCCAGAGCCAGCTAACACAGTCCGCAGGGCGTGGGCCGGCTGAGGGCTCCTACTCGCGCTATCCAGGCCAGGCGCCCTCTGTCAAGCAGAAGCAGTACTACAACGTGCACGGCAGCGCCAGTGCCAGCGCCACCTTCAGCAAGAACAGCGGCAGCTTTAGTATTACGGGCTTCGGCAACAGGCAGCAGCAGCCGCAGCAGCCCAGTGTACAGCCACAGTCTCAGCAGCAGCCCAATCCTAATCCTCAGCAACCACCGCCTCAGCCAACGCAGCGTGGCAGGCAGCCTGCCAAGACGGAAACACCTGCGGCCACATACGGCGTGGCGCCTGCACCTGACAACTATCCGGAACGGGCGCCAGGCTTTACGCGCGTGCAAGCTGGCCAGGGCTCCAGGACGCAGGTGCATGCGGTGCTCGACTACGATGTGGAGGAGGGCGAGGAGGAGGAGGACGAGGAAGGCGACGACGGCGAGTACTATGATGGCGAAACGCAGGATAAAGGTGAGTAGACAATTATTTGAGATATAAAAGTGTGTACACTGAGAGAAAAAAGGTTTAGTGTGGGCAAATACAAGTTTGACTATGGGCTAACTACTGTATTTAAAAGTAATCCTAAAGAAATCAATTTTTTCTGAAATTTTTAATTAAATTTAGTAAAATTTTCAATTAAGAATTTAAAGTTATCTTACACTGAAAAAAATCTGTGATTTGAAAACTAGCAGCAAAAATAGAATTGAAAGTGAGTAGGAAACAACTGGCATAAAATACAAAAAAAAAATATTTAGTATATATTTTTAGTATATTTTTAATTTATATATATATATATATATATATATATATATATATATATATATATATATATATATATATATATATATATATATATATATATATATATATATATATATATATATATATATATATATAAATTTAAAAAAATTTTTTTTATAATTTTGTTAGATTTATTATATATAAATATATATATTAACAGTCGTTGAAATAATACGAATATATTTGGCTTGTGCAATTTCCGCCTGTGCGTCTGCCTGCCTGTGCATACGAGCCCAAGCCATTTGGCCTAGAGACTTTGAAATCGGAAAATATACTTGTTGGTAGTCTCAGTTTATACAGTGTAAAGATTGTTTTCATGCGTCAACTAGAGGTGTGGCCAATCAGGAAATGCTAGATTTTCCTTCAGCATATAGCATGCAGCATATGCTATATATGTATTCATGTCAGATATCTTGGATAAGTATACATAATTGGAGGCAGTTGGGGTTGCGAGAAGATGGAAAAATCTGGATGTTAAGTCACTGTTGAGGTTCTGTGCAGAGTCAATAAAAACTTATCCAGGCTGACAAAAATATGCTCTTGACTATTCAAAGCATTGTTCCAGGTGTAGTTGCTTCTAGAGTCGTTAGCAAATATCAGGCAGCCACTTGCTTAAGACAAAATCTTGAGAAAATAATTAGCTTGGGTTGCTGTTGCTGTCTAGATTTATTATTTTTGTCACTTTTAACAAAATAATTTACTAAAAATAAAATTTATGAATTAAGTGAGGAATTTCAAGAATTCTAAGTTGTGCAACACTGACACATAAATATGATTTATTCTACACTGAAAACTGGTGATGAAATCTGATTTGAAATTAAGTAACAGGAATGCATGTGTGAGCTGACTAGGAAATAGCTGGGATACAATGCGGAAGTGGCATGCATGTATCCATACTACATATATGCAAATAGTAAATGCCTAGCTATTTAGAGAATAGTACTAATTGCTCTCGCTATCTCTCTCTCTCTCTCTCTCTCTCTCTCTGTCTCTGACTACATTTCCCTTCCTTTCCCTCTCAGTTTATCTCTCTACAAGTACCTTTATCTGTCTCTATAGATCCCTCTCAATCTCTGCCTCTCTCTCTCTCTCTCTTTCTCTCTCTCTCTCTCTCCCTCTCTCTTTCACTCTCTCTTTCTCTCTACCTCCCACCCTTCGCCACTTGCTCTCCATTTATCACGTTCACACATGATTCCCCAAAATTCATGTTAATTGTTGTTGTTATTGTTTCTGTTGCCGCTGCTGCTGTTGTTGTTTTTGTTTATTTATTTCTCTGATAGCTTTTGGCTTGTTTGTTAGTCCGCGCATAGTTGTGTCGCTCGCGTGTGTTTGATTTCTGTGTATCTTTCCAATTGAGAGCAACTTCTGCACTGTTAGACAACAACAAGCAGAACAGCAGCAACACGAGCAACAGAGAAATAAATACAACTACTAAACAAGTAGACGTAGCAAGGTCAAAGGTCTACAAACCGCTCAAACAAGGTCGCCTCTGGGACAGTAAATGGTCAGTGTTTGACTTTTATAGCTGTCGCTGACTAACACACGATTTATATCGCAGCTAAAGCTCTTCTTTTTTACGTCTCAACATGTATGTGTTCACACACACACACACACACACACACAGGCACGTGCGTGTGTGCGGCTCTTCAACTAGACATTTAGTTGCCCTCTCAAAGAAACTGAAACTGAAAAAAATAGAAACTGTCAGCGCATTTGATAATTCACTTTTAGTTTTGTTGCTTGTCTTTTGTCTGTTCGCGTGGCGCCTCTTTGTTTGGGCTACATTTTGTGGCAACAGCCTGAACAGGCTCAAGTGACTGACTGAGCTTAAATATGTATGTGTGTGTGTGTGTGTGTGTGTGTGTGTGCATGTGGGTATTATTATTATGCAAGAAGTCGGGCCCCATTCAACAGCTCTCGACTTGTCTTAAATGACGACGAAGACGTGCACACGCGAGAGCACAGACACACGCACATGCACACGCACACACACACATGTATATATGTATATATCATGCATAAGATCAAGTACATATATATATACAGTTGCATTGTTTAAGCTGTGCTTATTTTTGGGGGGGTTTTCACCTTTGTACAAAAACGAGTTCAACTCGTAATTGTAACGGCAACAGTTGCGAAGTAGTTGCAACAACAACAACAACAACAGCAACAACTTCAGTCAAATTCTATGCGCACTTCGCATAAATCCTTTCCCTGCATTACATACGCATGAAAAAGGGAAAGGGAAAGTTCAGGCACAGTTCACGCTTTAAACGCAGATCCGTTTTATCCATTACAAATGCTGTGCAGCATGTTCCCTTTTCATTTTCTTCTTCTTCTCTGCTTTGCGCTTTTATGCACTTTATATATATATACTATATGCATATATATGTCAACTGCAGCTCGATTTGTATGCAGCCCTGCCATTATTTGCACTATTTCACATTTCAATTTCTGCTTGGGTTTTTTCTTACATTAACATTTAAGTACTATATACATATGTATTTGCAGATAAATCGAACAAGAGCCCAATGCCAACGGTGACGCCAATACAGGGTCCGATCTTTTTGAAGAATGGCAGCGTGCCGGTTGTGCCATTATTTTCCTATCCCAAGTCGAACAATGGCAGCTTTTTGCAGATTCCGGTAAGTGAATAATACCAAAATAAAAAAAAAAAATAAATAAATAAAATGAAATAAATAATGAAAAACATGACTCAAAAATAAATAAGTTACAGTTAAGGTTGCATTTAGTTGGGAAGAAAAACCCTTGACTCACAAAAGAAAAAATGCGACTGAAGTTCTTATAAATTCAAAAAACTTCTCTTTGGGCAACCCTCGAAATAGTAGTAGAAACATATCTTAGCTCAAGAGCGCCTTAGATATTCCTATAACTTTTAAACTCCTTATGAAATGGTAAAAATAATAATGTAGGGAATCAGAATATTTGAAATACTCAACAAAATATATATCACTTAAGAACTTTTTAAGAAAGTCATTCGAAAGTATCATATATAAGATTCTGTAGTATACAGTCTATAATAGTTCCTTTGAAAATACCATGCACCATCTTAACTCAAGTTACGAACACCCTACAAGCTTACAAGACCTATCCTATCCCATCTTATCACACATTCAAGTCAATCTAAAATGTGTAAGATATGCGCCCATTATAGGCTCTGACAACCCATCCATCCCATATCATATCATATAAGGCTCGTCAAGAATCGATTCATTCTCTCAAATTCCGATAAGTATAGGAGGTACACCCCCCTCCAGCGCTTAAAGGCCTTTACTCAAGCTATAACGGAATACAGAATTGGCCAGACTGATCGTATCATATCAGTTATCTCATTATTTGCTTCAATTCCGGCAAGTACACCCCCTCCATTAAGTAAAATAAAGTAAACAAAAAGAACGTACAAAAGTCTTAAGTCAAGTTTTAAAACGGACACGCGCGCGTGTTTTCCGAAGCTGTGCGCTGTGCGATTACGGCTTTAGGAATAAGTAACAAAGTATATCGATCGAGTTTGCTCATTTGCGGAAATAACTTTGACGATCTTCGGCGAGTGTGCGTGCGATAGTGTGTGTGTGTGTGTGTGTTGCTTTTGCTCTTTATGTTGTTTTTGGCGCACGAAGGTCGCGCGAGTTCGTTGCGTTAGGAGGTGTGATGATAATCATGAACCGTCGAGCTGCTAAGAGACTCTCCGATACTCTAAGAATTCAGCTCGTTCGACAGTTAAATGAAATTTTTTTGTTTTTTTACTCTTTAAATGTCTTTGAGTCATTTCGTTTTCACACCCTACCATAAATTACGTTATAGGCCGTCGATGTCAATGTCACTCACGCACTCTCTCTCTCTCTCTATCTCTCTAGATCTGGTGGACAGCGCTCTCGGTGGCGCTCGGCCTGGATGTGCGAGGCGATGTCATCAAGGGCGTGCCCTGCATCAAGCGTTATCATCAGCTGTTCTGCCCCACAGCCGGCAACAGCTATCCCATGTGAGTAACTGAACAATCAGCATATAGCCATAAATTGCCATAAAGCTTAACCTTATAGACTGGAAAATAAAAATGTTTGTGGTTTTTCTTAGCTTGGCTTATGGATGATTCACATAAATTCGTTTCTAGAGCTTGCGAAATAGTTTTTGAGAATCTGAAATTGAGCTGCTAATGCATTAAATAGTTTTAAATTATATTTAATTATTTTTGTTTCTAATTTTTGGCAAGTTTTTACGTTTATCTCAAGGAAATATTTATGACAATTATTCACAGCTTGGCTGAAGATCTATTAAAATCTATTCAACGTTCGTTCAACTGATCGAGAAGAGTTAGATAAGTTGAGTTATAATAGTGGAGCCTACAGGCTTGGAGGCTGGAGTTTACTGAGAACTACATAGATTACATAGTACATAGATTCAAACAAAACCAAAACTTCTTTAGCTTAAGATTTCGATTTGAACAACTTTTCTAAACTTCTCTAAACCCTTCTCTCTCTCCCTTCTCTAGCGATAAAATTGAGCGTTTCATAGACGACAACAAGGCGCTGATGCGTCGCATGTACGGCGACTTCGAGATGAATATGGAAGGTGGTGGGGGCGGAGGCACAGGTGGGCAGGCCAAGGTGCGCAAGCGGCGCTTCATAGACGAGCCGGACATATTTATACCACCCGGAGCGTATGCGGCAACAGCTGGCGAAGCGGGCGACAGTTACTTTGGCGAGCTGCGCAAGAAGCGGCAGGCGGCAGCTGGAGGCAGCCGGAATCGAGGTGGTGCTGCAGGTGCGGCAGGTGGCGCAGGTGGAGGCGGCACCAGTAGAGCCAATAATCTGCCCGGCAATGCGAATGGCAACTCGGGCACAGGGCGACTCGATGCATGCGAATCGAAAATCGAAATTGTGACACCCTATTGGGCCTCGAACTCGGCTGGGAAGATCCGAGCCATTGTGAACACGCAGCACTTCGAGCAGGCCATACACCAGGAGGTGTGCAGGTGCGACATATGAAATATACATATATATAAACATATATACAAATATCTGATATATATCCCATGCCTTTCCAGCAACACCCAAACGTCGCGCTGTGAGGGCGAATGCGGCTGTGAGCAGAAATACAAATGGCATCGTCTGTTGGCCTATGATCCCGACAACGACTGCAAAGGCATCTTTATGGATTGGTTCCTGTTTCCTTCGTGCTGTGTCTGCCGCTGCAATCCCTAAGCATATGTAGTGAAAGAAGAAGAAGAAGAAGAGATAGTGTTTCTTTTGTAGAATGCCACTGAATGTATTTTAGTTGTTCTTAAGTAGATCCTAAAGCAATTAAGTTACTCGTAGCGCCTAGATTAATGTTTAAACTCTTTTTGTACGAGCCATATCCCATCTATATATCATGTCGTAATATCCACCTACAGTCTCCATTTACTTTGTTGTTGTACTTTAAATTGTAATTGTAATTGACGAACGATAAATGAATAAAATTTAATACGAATTCAATGCGGAGCAAGGTTTTTGCCTTTTATTGATTTATTTTTCTGCTTTTTTGTTTGACTCTTTGAGCTAATGCGATTTTAAAGTTTATGACTTTATTAAGAAATTTAAATTTGTATTCATTAAATTGAAGAGACAAAAGATTTTGTTTAATATTTAAATTTTATTTATTTTATTTCTTGTTTATTTTGTGTTATTTGAGGAATCTGGATGTATTTCCGTATCTTTTTGTATTGATATAAATATATATATTTAGAACATCTAAAAATTGAATTCATTCCGGAAGTATAAGGTTCCGTTTTTTGAATGTATATGAATGTACCTATGTACACGAGTGTGTACCAATCTCTAGTGTACCAACTCACAACAGATTTGTTGTTCAAATGTACCTATTTCCGATGTGACAATGTACCAAAACCCAAAGTGTACCCAAGTGAGAATGTATTGATGTACCTATATAAGATACTAATGTACCAATGTATCAGGTTATGTAGTTTGGCAGGCGTAAGATAGTTCATGATGAGTGAAACAGGCCAAATTTGGTCTGAAAGTTAAGAAAAGCTAGACGTAACATAGATATATGCTATTCCAGTTTAGCTGAATAAGCTTTAAAACTAATTATTTTAAAACTGATTTGTGTACCTTTGATCCATCTTGGCTTATCGTAGCATATATCGTATCATATCACAATATAGCATATAACTAAGTATATAAATCAGTACATCTCATATGTAGAAATATCAGAATAGATCCTATATCATGTATATATAATATTATATGCTATATCATAATCTGTATAACTTGAAATTTTTTACAAATATTTAATTTTTTTAAATTTACAACAAACTTTTCCAGGTAATGAACCATTTAGTCAAGCTCAGCCCAAAGCATGTTTACCGTTACCACAAGCTTTGCACGCATGTCATAGCAGCGAGCTTTCAGTCGCACTGCACACAGCTTCCACTTGATACGAAGCCCGATGGCAAAGCTTTTTCATGAATCACTTAAGCAATTTGTGGGTCAGAAAGATTTTATTCACTTAAATGCGATGCGAATACCCTTTGTATGCTGTCCTTCTGCATTCCTTCTTAACTGTTTCATAAAACGTTTATGCGACTGCGATTCATAAATACCAAAAAAGAGCAGAGGAAGAAGAAGATGTGGAAATAAAACATATTCATTCCTTGTCTTTCAGCTTCAGGTCGTAAAAATAATCCCTTGGCACTGCAGCTCGTATGCCAGGCACGTATTCAATCACAGCAATGGCCACACAAAACTGCGCTATATCAAAAATTTTCGACTTGGGGAACTTGTAGTCGTGCATGGTATACAAATGGTAACATTTTTTTCTCACTTTATTTTTATTTTGTAACCAACAACGACAACAACAACCACAATTTGAGGAAGCATTGCAAAACATTTGTGTCTGGGCAGTTAGCTAGTGAAGTGGAGATTCACATTATAGACGCCCGCTCGGCAATGTCAACAACTTGCAGCCATGACGACGACGCCGATGGCAACGACAACGACAACAATAAGAACGAGAGTGATATCAACAACGACGGCGGCCAGGAACATTGCAGTGGAGCTCCATCGACTTCTTAATACTCGTGCAGGGGTCACAGGTCACAACTTTGATCAGATCCACAGTGAGCCGAATCCCAACTAAATCTCTTTATATATATCCTGCCTCCAATGGGTGGCATTGCCTTTTAAGCTTCTTATATCAAGCTACGACTATTGTGTCTAGGTTGCATCGAATGTCTTTCACACAAAGACTGGGAAAGCCGGATGAACGAGAGGACGTGCATTGCAGCAAACCAATATGCTCTCATCTTCGCATCATGAACGGGCATCGTAATACCTTCAACAACAATAGCAATAGCAATCGCTGGCTAACCATGAGATTTACTAAGCGAAAACATTTCACCAGTTTCTGTGCTGCTTGGGCGTGCCAGGCAATATGACGCCCACAGCACACACAGACAATACAGATATGTAAGGGGACACGAGCACACAGATTCTATGGAATACGCAAATGCCATGCCAATGATATGGATGCTGTTGTTGCTGCCATTGTTACACCCTGTACTAGAAACTCATTAGCTAGGCGGTCTGTTAGCTGATGAGTAATAATATCGGCATGTGAGACAATTAGACATCTTCAGTCAATCAGCCATAAATCATCATTCCTTAGTCACGTCGTCTGTCTGTCGCTGTCATCAGTAATCGGTCATCAGTCATCAGTCATTAGCCACCAGCCATTAGCCATTGGCCATCATCCATTAGCCATCCGTCTACAGTCATTCATCATTATTCATTTGTCATCAATGATCAGTTATCATCATTAGTCATCACTCATCAGTCATTATTCATCAGCCATTATTCATCAGTCATTAGTCATCAGTCATCAAGAAATCGGACTTCAAATATCAGTTATCAGTCATAGGTCATACCAGTTGTCATTAGTCATTAGTCATTGGTCATTACTCATTAGTTATCAGTCAACAATATGCTCTGCTGGGTATCTTCCAACCGAGTACTTTCTTTACTCCTACTTGTTGTTGCCTCTGCGCGCGCACATATTTGTCCTTAAGCGTAATGCGAAATGTGCAAAAGAATTCGGCATTGGCGAAGTGGTCAGAGAAAACGTTAGCCGCATACCCAAACAACAAATGTTAAGTAAGTCGAACGCTTTATGTGTGTGCGAGTGTGTGTGTGTGTGTGTGTGTGTGTGTGTGTGTGTGTGTGTGTGTGGCGCATGTGTAGGACGTCATATCCTGGCAGAAGAAGCACCAACAACAGAGCTCTGTCATCAGGGCCAAATGTGGCACTAAAATCTCAGCCGCTGTCGCCGTTCGCCTATAAATACAAATGTCTGCACGCAGTTGGGCTTAAAGCAACATTGTTATCCTAGTTCAGCGCATCGTGTGGACGAAAGTGGCGAGCACAAAATCCAAATAAATATTTAACTGAGTAAATATTAGATAATAAACGTACAGGCTCGTGCCAGCCAGCTAATCCCAGCCACGACAACAACAACGAAGTGCAAAGTGAGTCAGAGTTCAGCCTAATTGGAAATTATTAAACTGCACTCAATTCATTCTGATTAGTTGTTAATAATGTTTAAGTTGTGAAATGAAATGTTTCATGCTATTTGCATAACAGTGTTGTGGGCATATCAGCTTGGTGCAGTGACAGTACAATGTTATCTAAGTGTAGAGATTAGTCAGTGTGAAGCCTTTTTAGCCATGTTCATAATTTATTTATGATATGATGTAATATCTTTTATATTTTATAGGGTATATTTCAAGTGTTTTGATGTGAAATATATATAAGAAGCTTATAGCCTTAAGATTTCATAATATTTGAGAAGAGGAGAGACAGAGACAGAAATACAGGGAGGCAAAGAGAGAAAGAGAGATTAATTAGGGATATATGAATAGAAAGTGAGAGAGAGAGAGAGAAAGAGGCAGAAAAAAATACAGAAATAATTAAGAATGAATAAGTATGATGAGGACAGCAATGTGCAAGATAAGAGTCAAAAGAGACATTGAGGGAGAGTCTGCTTACCCTTCTCCCTTCTCAATACATTTATCTGCCTCTTTATCCTCGTCTAATGTCGAGTATAGTGAATTAAGTAGTCTATTAGACTCTGGTTCTAGTTTTTCTGGGCAAAGCTTTCACTTATTTATTGCTTGTTTTTCCGCTGCCAGCAAATCCTTTGAGCCTTTTGCTTAATATAATTTACACAACTTTTGTTTCCACACTTTGTGCTCGCAGCAACACAAGCAACTCACCTGCAGCCGCACCTGTAACCACCACAGCAACAACGCCCACATAATGACCCTAGCTGCAACCAGGAATCAGGCTCCATCTGCATCTCTAGCCTCGTCTCCATCTGCGACTGCGATGCCGTCACAGAGACTGCAGTCGTCGCTGTCGCTGTCGCTGTCGCTGCCGCTGCCGCTGCTGCTGTCGCTGATGCTGCTGCTGCTCCTGTTGGTGCCGCCGCAGCCTTGCGAGAGCCGATACCTGCCGACAAGGTCGCATGGCGACGAATTGGATAAGTTGCGTGAGCTGATGCTTCAGGTAGGTAACCACCGACTCCCAACCACACCCCCTTCATCCCCCAGCAACCAGCACTCTGCACCCTTCGTAAGTGTATAGCCTGTTGAAAGACCATTGTTTATGCGCATTAGTGTGAGGGAGCCTTTGCAGAGAGTGTGAGCATGTGTGTGAGCTGAACTCATGTGCATACTCTCTGTGTTGGGTATGATGATTAAATGATGAGGAAGACATATTTATTTGCATTATATTATAGGTATAGTTATGGCAATTTATATGATTCTTGGAAGAATGTGGGATCGAGATATGGGATTGATTGATATGCACATTGATATTCGCCTTTAATATACATATATTTATATATTTGTATATTTCGGATAGAAACTATACCTCAAAAATCTTGATATCTCGAGAAAATATCTATAAATAATGTCTAGAAGAATTATAGGCTTTGTATTTAATTAAATACATTTTTTTTAGTTTTTTAAAGGTTTCTCAATCAACTTAATTCTTTATAAATATTGCATGAAAATCTGTAGGGCTTAATAGTTTAGTAAATGTAAATAATTTTCTTGTAATTTATATTATTTTTACTATATAGTCGTATATGTATTTTTAAACAATTTTTTTAAATTATATATATAATATATAATAATATAAAATATTTTCTTAACATATATATAAATATATATTTATTTAGTCAACAAATATTTTAAAAATAATTTTATATAAGTATAACCAAATTTCTATAAAATTAAAAATTCTTTAAGTAAAATAAATTGTATACATATTTTTTTATATATTTCATATACCCAATTCGATCTATATATATTGTTAGGGCATTTCAGCTGCGACTCTTCTGCTTCTCTCTTGCTCTTCATTTTGCTGTGTTATTTGGCTGTTGTTGTTGTTGTTGTTGTCAGTTGGTTATTTTTGTCGATATAATTAACTAAATGAAAAGAGTCAAAAGCGTGGTATTAAGTTGCAATTATGTCGCCAATTATTGAGGTTTTATTTTTCAGCGTGTTTCTGTTGTTGTTGTTGTTGTTGCGATCGATGGGTCAGAGCTGTTGCGGGTTACCCATCTTTTGGTTGCGTCATGCGCCCAATCAATGGCTCTAGATAGGGTTACCCGAACTGAGAAAAATAAGAAAAACAAAAATGCAGAGCTCCTGAGTATGTCTGTTGGACTCGTTATTGTTGTTATTGTTTTGGCAGCGTCTGCAAAAGCGTTTCACAAATATTTTACATATTTCGCAAGCAGTTGCTGGCTGCTGTTGCTGTTGTTGTTGTTGGTCATCTTAAAGTTGCAAGCTCTGCAGCAAGTGCTGCTGCTGCTGCTGCTGCTGCTGCGGCTGCTGACTGAGCCTGCCCGGCTACAATCGCCAACCTGCTGAGCTTCGAGCTCTCATCTTTGCCAACCTGACCAAATTTTTATATTAAGAAAAAAAACTAAATTCCTCTGCTTCGACTTCTTCTTCTGTATTATTATTATTATTATTTTTTTGCAGCTCGCCAAGTTTCCTGTTCTTTTTCGCAACCGCAGCGACGCAAAAATGCTGCTCAACCAGGAGGGGGGCCAATTTTTAATGGATGCCTCACATCATTTTTGCCACTCGATTTTCAGACGCAGCTGCAACTGTGCCACAGCAACTGCAACTGCAACTGTGCAACAGAAACTATTTAGCTGACTTCTCTGTGTTTATGTGTAGCATCTTGCCCACTTCAGCTGAAAGCCTTGAAGCCGCACTGTCTATGCTTTTGATGAGCTCCGTCTATGCGCTTGTCCTTGGGTCTAGCTCCGAATGGGTCTTTAGGTTGGCGCTGCTTGTTGGCTCTGTTTTTAGCAATTGTCTGCAGGTCATCAGCGCTCTAGATGGAGCTGCTTAAAGTGATTATAACTTGGATATGTCGCCAGCTTGAGATCTTGTATATATATAAATAGTCATATGGATCTGTATAAGGGCTTGAACTGTTTATGGGTCGTCTGGTCTGTCTTGGCTCTGGAAATGACTCTGTGCTTCAACTCTGCATTCTACAACTCCTGCCAACTATCTTAACGTCTCTGTTGTGAATCTTTGTAAATATCTTTTAGTCTGTCTATATCTATTCTTCAAGACTTGTTATAGAATTCATCTCCAAGTACTATGCCCATCTTTTGACCTGCCTCTAAGCTTATCCATGAGCTCATCTTTGGTCGCTGGCTGGCTCGCATATTCTATAATAGTTCATCCCAGTCTACGCTTCCATAAAACTTTCTCGCACGAAGTTTTCGCTCAGTGCAGTTGCCCAATTCTCAGTGGATTCTCTGTGGATAGTGCACTCAGTATAATTGCATCGCTCAATGTAATTGCCTCAGTATCTGTATCTGTATGTGGACTTGTTGCCACATGTGGCTCGTACTTCGGCTGGAACAACTTCATTCATTCATGCAATTGTGTGAGACTCAAGGTCAATTCCAATATTTTTATGGCTTTATTTATGGCTGGAATACTTTTTATGTTCCTTTAGTTTATCTCAGTGTCTGTCTCTGTCTTATCCTCTCTCTCTCTCTCTCTGTTGCTCTGGGTGTTAACCTGTCTCTTTCTCCGTCTGTGCTTTGAAGCTTGAGTCTCTGAGTCATGTCAGGGCCCTTGCGAATCGATAAGCCGCTGACGTGAGACGCGCACAAAGTGATTTTGGCCAAGAGGCAACAAGACAACAGACAGCAGCAACAACAACAAAAAAGAAGAAAGAGAAGGAGAAGAGAGCGAAAAAAGCATTGAAATGAAATAAAATGTAGCAAAACGTGAAGGGAAAATCAAATGTCAAATAGCAAAAAAGCTGAGAAGATGACGTCGCTGAGGCTGCTGAGGCTGGGGTCGGTCGCTTGATGAAGGTTGACTTTGACTTTGTCGACGTCACGCTGAAAATAATATATAAAGGAAATTCCACTTGGCAGCCATTGAACCTGCAGATCGTGAGTTGGCAAACGGCTCAGCTTATGCTTAATTAGCCTCCGCCTGTCACTCGCGACACGGGACTTTACTTGCACCAGGGAACTGAAAAAACAACAACTCCCTGTCGCACTTACTATATGAAATCTTATCTGACAACTGCCAATGTCAAAATGTACTTCGGCTTAGAGGCATGGAAGTAATTTAGAAGTGCTTGAAATGAGAGCGGAAGGATACCTGGACTCTCCACTTACTACCAACTTTCTTTAAATATGTTTTAAAAAACATCTTCACATCTCCATCTCTCGAAAAAATAAAACATTTTAAGACTTAAGTCTCACTTAGCCTCCACCGCAATTGATTAGGACCAGGTCTAAAAATAAAATCGACCACGAGAAATAATAATACGCACAAACAAATAATTATAAATAAACATAATAGTAAAAATTATTAATTTTAAAAATAAATTAAACCACATCTAAGGTCAGGCGTGCGAAATAATAATAGTAACAAAAATAAGGCTGAGAGAAACATATTTGTGCCGCGATGATTTGATGGAATTTCACATGTTAAATAACATAACTTCACGGTAAATTTAGCGATAAGTTTTCGAAGTAAACAATTTGCTTATAGCCTGGCCTTAACAGCACTCGGCATTCATTTGGGTTGGCATTCAACAGCGTAATATCATCATTAGTATTTATATTAATTTGATTTTTGGGATTTTAATTAATTAGTATTTGAGTTAATATGATATATGATATAATTAATTACATAAGGGCTGGTGGAGTCAAATGCAAGGCACAGTTAGTTGATGAGGGCCATTCTTGTGCCTGGTATTCCTGCCTATTGGCCTAGTGACAGCGATCATGACAAAAACATGATTTGCAACTGATTCGCTTGTGATGATAGATAGGATAGGACTTGAGTTCCTCACGAGGCACATCGTGTCGATATCGCTTCTAGGTTAATGTAACAACTGCCTTGATTCCTTGAAAACCCAGAGAGGTAACAATTTCTATTACTGATGGACTATTATCTATAGATATTATATTACTATTAGTATTGCTATTACTGATGAATATTACAGTTAGTTTTACTATTACTGATAGCTAATACTATTAGTATTAGTATTACTGGTGACCACTTCTATTACTATTACTGATGACCATTACTATACTATTACCATTATTATTACTATTACTGATGGCCATTAATATTACTATTATTATTACTATTAACGATGACCATTACTATTTCTATTTCTATTACTATTACTATGTCTTTTGCTATTACTATTACCAATACTATTACTATTACTTCAATCATGGCATTAATGATCGCCATCATTAATTTGATGACTAGCCCATTGATGGTTAATCGTTTAGTTCAATATTTAACAACATTTGTTTGGCAAACGTGTGGCTAGGCCATTAAAACTGTGACTGCGACTGCGACTGCGACTGTGGCAGCTACAAAATTGGGGTTGCAACATCTACAGCTGCCCCTGCCCCCGTCATCCTCCTGCTCCCCTGCCACAATACCTTAGCGAAAACCAACAATGACGACAATCGCGCAGACCCTTATCCAATCACATAACTTTGCACTTAACGGCAAGTCTCAAATTAAACTGTCCAAATGTGAGGATGCAGAGTGTGGAGGCGGGGCAGCGTAGCGGGAGGGGAGGCATATGACAGACCCTGCTAACTGCGATGCTATGCGATAATAACGATGGCCGCTTCCTTATACGATATATATCTCTCGACTTTTAAACACACAGCTGCAATAGCTGCAGTTCGTAGTTATTAAAAACAAAGGGGCGTCCATTAGCGCAACAGAGATGCCATCAGCGAGCGAGGGAGAGTGAGAGGGAGAGGGAGAGAACGAGCGAGAGTGAGAGACTGACAATCTTTTAAATTAGCAATAACATAATTACCTGGCGCAAAATTGTCTTAAGGTATTTCTCGCCGCTTATTCATTTTCCTTCTGATGTTCACACATCGTTCGCCAAAAAGTGAGCCGCAGATGAGGAAAAGACAAAAGAGTTGGGAGGCGAAAGAAAAGAGGTTACCGTCTGATAATTACACGACAATACCCCCCATTAACACATTTTCAGTCAGCGCTCGGCGCACAGCTTCGCGCCCCACTCTCAACCTCACACTGAGCTCCGGGTTAGAGCCTCGGCTGCAGCAGCGGCCGCGTTACAGATGATATGAATAAAGTTCATTTGATTTAATGAACCGCCAAAAAAAAAAAATAAACAACAAAAATACATCATGTGACCATGCTTCCCACACACATAGCCTACCTCTGCGTGCATATTACAGGCTACACTGAGAGAAATTGTAAAGAATTTTGGGCTTATGCAAAGTAAAAGTAGTCTAAAAAGTCTGTTAGGATCACATATATTTATTACAGTATATTTAAATTAGATTTTTTAATAAATTAATGCATTTTTTTTTAAATTTTTAATTGAATCAAGAATGAATTTTTAGAAAATTTAATTTCAAGTATTTCTCTCTAATTTCTGAACTTGATTCTCGCATTGCTAAGCTCTAAACATTGCGAATTCTTCATATACAATTTCGAATAAAATTTCGGAAATTTTTCAACGTGTAAGATTTCAACAGATTTTTTGAAATAGCTAACAAACTCACAAACTCCGCTCACAAATTTCATGTAGGCAACAACAACAACAATAATAATGATAATAATAATAACAACCATAACAACAATAACAAACAAGCAACAACAATTGTAAGTCTAACTCTTTTTGTTTGCAGATTTTGGAGTTGAGCAATGAGGATCCACAGCAACAACAACAGCAACAGCAACACCAAATGCGTCTGCACAATGAGGCCAACAATCCGCTGACCGCTCAGCGTGGCAGCAGCGCCAATGCCGCCTGGCTCCAGAAATTGGGCGCTATGGGCGCACTCGACACGGATGCCGGCTATGGGCGCTACTAAAGACGAAACTCCAAGAACCAAACCAAGCATGACGACCCCCATATAATTATAGAAAACGAAACTAGGAATGCAAACAAAACACAAATATTTGAAATGCCTAAATTCTTTTTTAATCAAAATAATCATAGAGAACTGGTTCCGAAACTGAACAAATCGCAAATGGAGTTCCAAATTTTAACTACTTTTAAACGAAATTGAAAAAGCTGAAAATTGTATATGTTTAAAAAAAACACATCTGAGAGAACTAGTTCCGGAATTGAACATGAGAACTCAAAATTGATTAATCCAATTATTATACATCAGTTAAAACGCCAAAACTTATGGCTATTTAAAAAAAATCACAAAGAACTAGTTCCGAAATTGAACATTTTTTAAAAGGTAAACAAAAATATTCCAAAATAGATCCATTGAAATTATATTGTAAGTACAACTAGTTCCAAATGTGAACAAATACTGACCAAAAATGATAAAGAACTAGTTCCGTAGTAGAAAACTCTCTTAAATTTATAAATTCTTAATTGTTTTTAACAGAGAGTTGGAGCTTGTAGTTCCGGTAGTTGTAGTCGATTAGATCGACAATATGTTAAAAGTGGAATCTTTTTTGGAACCTATTTCGAAGTCAATTTTAAATTAATTATTTTATGGCACTAATGAAAGTTAGAGAGATCTGAGTTGGGGTGTTTCAAATAGTTTTCGTTTGCATTCCGTAAGCAAACACTCAACGGTTTTAAATACTGAACTCAAAAGAACTTAAACAGTTCCTATATAAGAACAATAATTTTTAAACTTTTACGACTAAGCTAAAGCAAAAAAAAAAAAAAACCAAAAAAAAATATTAAATTTATGTACCATAAATATATATATATATAAATATATATATATATATATAAAGTGAGTTAACGAACGAGTAATCAAAAATTATACCATATATATATTTATATAGATACTGCTGTATAGTTCCTTAAACTTTGTTTGGTGGCTGCCAGATTCTGTTGCCCTGTTAGTTGAAAGAAGAAGAGTCAATTGTAAATATGTAATACCCGTCCCTGAAAGCATAAAACTGCGTGTTTCTCCTCTTGTCTGTATGTTTCTTTTTGTTTTAATGGGCCTCAAGGCTGGGCAAATAAATATAAATTATGAGTATATTACAAGCAAGTGCCACAAGTTTAAATCTCTGCTGCTTACATTTTGTGTTCGGCTCTGGCCTCCAAGCTGAATTTTATGGCGCCATATACCCTATATTATATATATAAAAATATATATATATATATAGTGAGTGTGTGGGCACTGCAGCTCGGTTTATATAATTGTTACCTTTAAATGTTTATTACCTTATGATCAAAAACAATAAAAGAAATCATTTTCAATGCAAGGCCTCTGCACATTTATTTTTCTTCTCTTCAGATTTGTTAATTAGATCTGATGATAGAGCGTGGCAGCGGACAGAAGCTGGAAAATGCTCGCTTATGCAATACTAAACACGCACTCCCGATTTGTATCTGCCAGGTAGAGATAAAGATACTTTTACTGCCGGACAAATTGAAAAACATGCGAGAGTGTCGGGAGTGCTCGACTAGCAGATACTATAAACATGCACTAACAGCAATGCAGGCACATGCATAGACACACACACACATGCAGACCTACACTCATACACTTACGCACTCATAAGCTACACTTTAACTACTTTTACTATTGAGAAAACTTCGGTTCTAGATGTAAGTTCTTAATCCAATCTATAGAGCATATTTATGGGACATATGTGTAAATACCCACAAACTGCTTAGCACTGGAATTTAATTGAAAGAATCAGAATCGAAACATTCATCACAGAAGTCCACATACAGATAGTATCTTGAAGTCTTCAAGATATGCCTTAAAAACCCATTGAAAATATCAATATTTATCGATTATATAGAAGCTGAATGAGTTATAAAGAAAAAAACTATAGATGATATAGAGTCAGATATATAAGAATATATTTTCCAAAGTTCAAGTCTGTAGCTTTACAAGTTTACGAGATCGAACGAATGGGGTCTGCCCCTCCTGCCAGAGAACTAGACAGTCAATCATGGGCATAGCTCATCATTAATTGATCAAGAATCCATAGTAACTTTACGCTCTCAGCCGCACCAGATACATGTATACCTCAACCGAATATCCCCCATTTACCCATCTTTACGTATGTGCAGGTTATCGAACAAAAATGTAGAAAGAGAAAAAAACGGAATTTACTTTCTTTGCGCCGGTGTTCAAGTGCAACACTTGACAAATTAAAAACTAACAAGTGGCGATTGCCAGACCCAGTTAACCCAGAGCCGAGCCCATCAGGTTACAGATACAGATACAGCTGAAGATACAGCTAAAAGATACAGATACTTTGTCAGTGCTGCGTCCGTACAAGTGCCCACGCCAAGTCTGCCAATGTTCCGTTGGCTGTCGTCGACATTTCTGTTTTGTAAACGCATTTTAATTGCTTTTCGCTGCTTTTTATGTAAATACGATATTATTTAAATGGTCTTTGACTTCATTCACTTCGGCTTATATATGTATATCTCCATACATATTTGCTTGCTTGTTACATAAAGTCCCAAAAAGATACTTAATAATAATTAGTATGTGTGCATGGCAGAGGTGTCGATGGAAATGATGATGCCGCCGCATGCCTCTGCCATGGTGAAAGCAGAAAGATTTCAGATGAAATATGATTTTGCCAGCTGCTCTCGCAGCTCAGAATCATAGGGGCTTGACATGGTGTAAGCATCTGTCATGGCCATTGAAGAGACTTGCTATGAAAGTGTGTGGAAATTATGTAAAAGAACTAATTAAAGTTGGGCATAGTTAAGTAGAGAAAGAGATAAATGTAGCTGAAGAAAGAATTGCTAATGATATATAGAGTAAATAAACATGTAGCTAAAGCTGTAGATAGAGATATAAATATTGACATCATTGACATTAATGAAGGTAAACAGGATTTATATTTGGTTGGCCTTAAAATATTTGGTATTTCTAGTCATCTATCTCCCTCACTCACTTATCTTCCCATCTTATCCATTCGTGTTTATTTCATGTAAACATTCAATTAACATTTGGCTTTATCTTGGGTATTTACAGCATCGTTTACGCCGATCATATATCTATATAGACAGAATTTCCATTTAAAAATTCGACAATTCATTAATTTGAGTTGCTTAATCGATGTTGATTTTTCTTTTTTTCGGCTTTTCGGCTTTCCTTTTTCTTTTTCTTTTGCGGCAGTCTAGGAGCCTGCACCTGTTTTGGACACCCAGCAGCAATCATCGCAATGAAGATAAAAATGATAATGATGATGATGATGAGAGATGAGATGAGCTGCGCTGGAAATTGAGGAAATGCGATGCGATGCGCTGCACTGCGCTGCGAGCCTCAAAATGAACAGCAAAATCAACAGGCGAAAAATAACAAAAAACCAAAAAAAAGGCAGATGGAAAGGCGAAGCACTTGCCATTTGGCTAACGGCATTATAAATGATGCCGCCGTGAAAAGTGACAGTTAGCGCACAGTTACAGTTGCAGCTACATGGCTGATGCCACATGCCCCAAGTCTCGCTGCCAACTTCCCCGGTTTGCATACAGCGAGCGATTCTCCAAAAATCGAATTCCGGCAGCAGACAAAAAAAACATACTTGGCCAAAGTTTCCCAAAAAAGCAAATCCCAAAACAAAATATCACACAGGAGTTTTTGGGAACCAAGGCACGCCGTCATTTATTGATTATGCGCATCTCAATTTAAGGCAACACCTCGGGCCAGAGCCCCTCGATCGCGATTGCACGATCGTGACGGGGGCAAAAAGAAAAGAAAACAAAACAAAAGAAAAGTCGCCAATAAAGAAACATGGCTAATCATATTTTTCTTTTATTTTAATAGGTAGTACGACTACAAATAATGTCATTGCCGAAGTTATTGAATAAGCCAGAGGGAGAGGGAGAGAGAGAGGGGGAGAAACAAATGCAAATAAATGAAAGAAAATCATAGTCAACTGTTATTGCATTATGGCCCAAAAATGGAAATGAAGATGGAGCTGGGCGATGGCAGAGCTAAAGCCAAAGCTAACTGATCGTAACCCAACAAGACCGTGAAGCTCATAATGAGCATTGCACAAGGCAGAGAGAGAGGGACAGCGAGAGGGAGTGAGTGTGTATGAAGAAATGTGAAATAAGACCAAGCCACAGTCCAGTTCCAGTTCCAGTTGAGTCCAGATGGGAGACAAAGCCACCCCACCTCCTCTCGCCCACCCCGTTTTGCGCAGTGTATGCAGCCACATTCATGGAAATTGAAAGTGAATCGTGCCACACGATCCGAACAGCCAGACGATGATGCGATCCTCCAGACCGAGCAAAATCATCAAAATAATAATGTAACAAACACACAACAACAACAACAACAAACATAACTAAAACAAAGCGAAACAAAGAAACCACTAAAAACAATATAAAACCAAAAAGTAACGCATAAAATTGCTGTAAGCAGCGTGCAGAATTTTTAATACACTATCCATTTGGAGTGTGGTTTTTGGGGAACTTGGGCCAGGCGATGTGATTTGTGTTGGATGTAGCTTGGGAGTTGCATTTCTGGATCTTTAATGTTCAATTAAGTTGCCAGTTAACTTTGTTCTGTTATAGGGAGTTAAGCTCTTAGAGTATATCCATATAGTCTTTATGGGCTATCTCTATATAACCTAGTCAATGTACCTACTCCATATAACCTTCTCAATATAATCTCATCTAAGTGCCCTGCTCTATATAATCATCTCCACATACCGTTCTTATATCCCACTCCCACGTATATATATCTCACTCCATGCACTCTTCGGCCTTTCTTTAGATATCCTACTTTATGAGTCAAATTCAATATACACAGTATATAAGAATATATCCTTCTTATAGGCATATCATAATATATACTACTTAACATCCGCTCAATATATCCTATAAATTATCACAATTATTTTTCTCTATATTAACTCATGTCATTTATATGATATATTTCAATGAGCTCATGATTACATAAATGCTTTACGCAAGTCCCAAATTATTTTCTTAAGCTTCGACTCACTCACAAAATTTCCTTGAACTTCTTTTTTTTACTTTTGTCATATAGTATTTGAGTTGTATACAAATGTAGTTTAAAGTTCGATTTATGTTAAAATGAAATTGAAATTGCTTCGAGATAAAGGTTCCGGGTTCGAATCGGTTGCGCTTAAACTCGATTTGGCTTGCTCAACAGCAGCTGGGAATATTTATTTATTAAATCAATTTCCTTTTATAATTTTGCTTAGCTTTATAATTTTGATATACATTATTTTTGCCTAACATTTTAATAGAAATTATGTTTAAAAATTAAAAAAAAATTTTTGTATATTTATTTTTAATACAATTATTATTATATAAATTTTTTAAATTAATCAATAATTTGTTTTGAATATTTTTTATTTATTTATTTATATTTAATTATAGTTATTTTTAATTTTTATATATATTTTATTTTATTTTATTTAATCATATTTTATCTTTATTATTTTTATTTTTTATTTATTTTTTTTTTTATTATTTTTATTTAATCATATTTATTTTTATTATTTTTTATATTTTATATATAGTTTTTATTAAATATTAAATTAAATTTTGTTTATATATATTTATTTTTAAAATATTCTCACTAAATAAACATGTTTTGTATCTAAAAATATATATTTCGTAACAGCAAATCAATTGTATATAGTATAATGCATCTGTGCTGATAAGTCAACAATTGACTCATAATCTTGCCAATCAAGAAGAATTTGCTTACCTGCTGACCCACTTGGCTGCACCTATTCTTGAACAACTCGAATCACCTGAGCATGGCCAAAGAGATTTCACACATGCGGAGGATTGAAGAGCTAGTTTTAACTACTTAGGTTTGTGTTAACTTTTAGGAGGGTATTAAATCAGTTAAAATTAAAAAGGAAAACCGCAAACTAAGAAACGGTCATCGAAGCGCTGCTGCTGCTGCTGCTGCTGCTGCCAGCATCGCTGCCGTCGTCAACGGCAGCGTCGCAGTCGCAGCTAGGAGCGGCTGCAGAAACAGCTTTGGCTTTAGCCTAAGCTTCGGTCTACCCCTAGGCCCAGATGACTTGCCAGCTGCTGCGCTGCTTTAAGCTGTGCTTTGTTGTTGTTGTTGTTTTTGTCGTTTTGCTTTTGTTTTTCTTTTTGTGTTTTGACTGCGGCTGCTGCTGCTGCGGCTGATGTTGCTCTTGTTGTACTTGTTGTTGCTGTTGTTATTGCCGCCGTTTTATACATTTCAATTTCTTCATGGTTATGCGCTCTTTGCCAACTGGCGCGACCGCTGCTGCTGCCGCTGCTATTGCTGGCGTCGCTGTCCGCGTCGCCGTCGACTTCTGCTGAATTTTTACTTAATTTTTATTTCTCGCCAATGAGCGGCACTATAAAAGCAACTGCAACAATCGTTGTGGCATGCAGTCAGTGTAAGAGGTTCCGCGTCGCACAAGCTCCAGTGAATCGAACCAAGTTTCTCTCTCTCCAAAAATAAAATCATATTAATAACGGATATTAGCCGAAACTTGAAACGTTCAGTTTTTACAAGCATTATGCAGTCCAGTTTTGTGGTATGTTCAAGTGGATCCCGCTGTGTGTGTGTCTGTGTTATACCCTATAGAAATTGAGTTGAAAGGGTAAAAGGTGACCAAGCCCATCAAGTATACAGAAACTCGTTCAGGACGAAGAGTTAAACGATCTACCGATGTTTGTTTCTTCATCTGTTTGTCCGATCTCGGAAAATACATAAACTAGAGACTTGAAATTTCGAACATATATTCTTGAATATCATACGAAGTACTTTCTATTATTTTTTTTCAATATCTCGTCCAATCTTCATTATATCGATAATAAGCGACACTTAGACTTGGTTTTTCAAGCACAACTTCAAAACCATTCAAGTTAGAGTTGCCAAATTTGGTATGTAGGTATATATATACCTAATACAATTTTGGTTTTTTGCATTTTTGGATATCTCTTACTATTTACTGAATGAACTTATTACAGTTCAGGGTATTTGTTAGTCGGCTACTGCCGACTAGTGCACACTTACTTGTTGCTTATGCCACTTTTTCTTCTACTTCTTAGTTAGCGATTGTCTTGGCCGGCGTAGCGCTGGTCGCTGCTCGTCCAGAGCCACCACGTGATACGTACAGCGCCCCACCATCGAGCAGCTATCAGCCGAGCGGACCCAGCGGCGGCTACGGTGCACCTGCACCACAATATGGACCACCGCAGCAGCCGCCAGTGGTGCACAAGCACGTCTACGTTCATGTGCCACCACCAGAGCCAGAGTACCAGGCACCCAGGTGAGTCGAAAGATATTTTTAGTTAACTTGCAATGGAGCTTAGAGGCTAGAGGTATATTATTTCCAGAAGTCAAAAACTCTATATATATATATATATTCTTTCTATTCTATATTCTTATACATAGAAGAGATACTTGTTAATGAAAGATATACTTACTATATTAAATTTCTCATAGCTATTATTGCTACTTTTCTACAATTACCCAGAAATTCCTACATACTAAATTCTCCTCTCTTTAAGCAACCCAATTTTTAACTCAAGAACTTTGGTATACAAAAGTCTTTTGAACTTTGTACCTTAACTACTTACGTACTTTCAAATATATTCCCTTTAGCTTAAGTCTTAACCCCACAAAATATTTCCAGTTACTCAACTCCATATCTTGATAATGTACTCCTTGAGATCTCTTGTTTAACTGCACTTTAAACCATGTTTAAGCATATCTTCAATCAAATTATGTTTACAACTCTTTTTTTTTTTGTGCAAATTGTGCAAACATAATTTGCCAGCTGATTGCAGAGGGAGATATATGTTCCCACATTAGGGGAGCTTACGAACCATCTGGTTTGTTTGTCAGATGCCCCATTACAGCTAATTGCAAAATGAATTGTCGTGTGTAGCTCCAGATATGACGACTATCCATGAACAGTATGCAGTATCTGGGTAATGCCCCACAATTATGAAAATTCTCCCACAATTCATGGACTCTATGAGTGCCTTGAGTACTTTAATATCTGACGCGGCAGCTGCGAGACAACTGTTGCGAAAAACCATGAGCGTTAATCATCTAATCCAGCTCAGGGCTACATAACTGTTTTGTTGTTTTTCGTCTTTTTTGCATTATCATTTTTGTGAAGGGAGTAACAAGAGTTTTTGCTAAAAACTTATTTAATCGAGGAACTCTTTAAATGGGCAACAATCTAAGCTAAGCTTATCCATATCTCTCTCTGTCTCTATCTCGCTCTCTTTCACTATTTGTCACTGTAGTCAGAAAGTAATGTTAATTGCCAGCTGGAAAAAGATATGGTGCTGAAGACAGCTAAAGCGTGACTAAGATGTTACCTAAGCTACATATATATTTTTAACTTTACGTAGCTAATTATTCCATACGGAAAGGGAAGAGAGAGAGAGAGAGAGCGAGAGAGAGAGGGAGTGCAATTACCATAACGTTAATATAGAAGAGTGCATATAACAGTTTATATAAGAGCTGAGTTTCTAGTGGGTGGCAAATTGTGACAGTTTTTTGGGGCAGCTAATTATAGCATGCGAAAAAAGGAGAGTGAGTGCAATTACCATAGAGTGTATATAAGAGTGGGCGTATAAGTGTTTATATAAGACTTTATGGCAATTGTAGTAGTAGTAGTAGCAAGCAATGCATATGCAAAGGGAGTCTGGAAGAGGGAGTGAGTGTAAAGCTGCAGTGCATATAAGACTGTGAGTATAAGACTTTATATAAGAGTTGGCTACACTTGAATTGTCACAGTTCCTAAGCTAGCTAAGCTAGTTCATAATTATTCATACTCAAAGGGAGTTAGAGTTATTATAAAATGCATATTAGAGTTTGAGTATAAGAGTTTATATAAGAGTCATTATATGAGCCAGCTGTGACAATTTAGTATTCTACTGATTACAAAAAACCCTTCTTCGCCTTCTTGCCCATCTGCCTCTAGGAAACCTCTGTATGTGCCGCCCCCACAGAAGCACTACAAGATTGTGTTCATCAAGGCGCCATCGCCACCAGCACCAACTGCACCAATCATTCCACAATTCCCACAGAACGAGGAGAAGACTTTGGTCTATGTGCTAGTCAAGAAGCCAGAGGAGCAGCCCGATATTGTCATACCAACGCCGGCGCCAACGCAGCCCAGCAAGCCCGAGGTCTACTTCATTCGCTACAAGACCCAAAAGGAGGAGACCGGACCCTATCCGAACGCCATTGCACCTCCTTCGGAGTATGGTGCACCCGCTGCCCCGCCAGCACCATCGGCGCCCAGCAGCTCCTATGGAGCACCCTCCCATTAAGCGAACCTCTGCCACCTCTGGCCATCCATCTTCCCCCTCCCACTTCGAACTAAAACTTACTGATTTTTTACTCATTTTTTTAATTCATTACAACAAAAAAACGAAAAAAAAAATAATTTTAACGTGTGACAAAATTTACGAATTATCATTTTATATATACTATATCGTTATGTATATGCCCCGATCCTTATCTTATTATTGTTGTTTCTTATGTAATTTTTACCTCTAAACATTCTCCGCATAGGCTGTTTGTTTCAAATTATTTTTGCCTAATCTTAAGTATCTAGTTCTTTAAGCACATGCGTTATATATACGATTATCAGTAGTAGATATATATATGTACCATATATATATACATCTATATACTTGATATGCATTTCAACTAGGCAAATATTAACTACGAATATTTCAGTAAATTGTTGTTGTTGAACGCTAAAGAAGAAGACAATGAAAAAGCTACAAAAAAAAAAACAAAATAAAAAATGAATGATACTCAAAGCATTATTATTGTACATGTATAAAAACAACGGATCAAGAGAAATAAAAGTTATCTGAACTTACTATCTGAGACAAAATGGAGTTTTCATTACGAAAAATATTTGAAATATTAAGTTTTATGCAATCAAGTTTTCAAAAATATTTATTAATATATATAATTTACAATATTCTAATATCTTAATTTTAATTGAAAACAAATTAAAGACTCTGCCCATACTACAACTTAACTTACCCTAACTTACATTATATCAAGCTCAAAATCACTCCTCATTTGAATTTCCAACTGTGGTCTAATAGTAGCACATGCCAGTGTTGCCACACTATGCAAATAATAACGGAGTTGTCAAGCAGCACTGCCAAAAGCGAGCAAAGAGGACAACAAAAAAAACTTTCAAACTGCCAGTTAAGCGCCTCAACTCATACGTAAATCAAAGCAACTATCTAATTATACTAGAACTCGCTTTAGTTAGGCTTTAATTTCATATTAAATATATTTAATTCTCTGTTAGTTTTACTGCCACTCTAACGATAAACATTTACCTCACATCGTTGAGAGCTCACTTCAGCTTTGCAATTTTAATTGAGACATTGTCAGGACAACTGCTTTCAAACTGTTCTGCCCTGTCTATGTGCATATGCACACCTATCCTGTTCAAAGTCCATCCAAATCCCAGCCATAGATGCTTTTAAATACACACACACACACACACACACTCAACACACACTCAACTCTGCTTCTACTCGGCCTGTCAAATGTAAGCGAACTTAAAACACATCGTTTGCATTTTGGGCTGCCTGCCCCGACCCCTTCTCCCTCCCTCTCACCCACTGCAAACACTTAAGTGACGCTTCAGCTCCTCAACTATCAGCGTGAGTGTCTGTGTGCGTGCTTTTTGCTCCTCTTTTGTTGTTTTTACTCAAATGTATGTGTGTGTGTGTGTGACTTTTTTTTTTTTTACAATATAAACATCATTTGCGTTGTTCCTTTTGTTTGAAGCCTCGCTGATTTTGTTTACCTGTGACTGCCAGCCAGCCTGCCTGCTGCCATGCTGCCTACTAACGGCACTTGCTCAAGAGAGCGCGCGCCACAGCACTCTCTTAGCACAAAAGCGAAAGTCGCACAACCCCCACACAATGGACGCAGCATTGCCAGCTGCAAGCAGTTGAACTAACTAGAAGAGAGCGCTCTTCTACTGTCGCGCAAGCGTCGCGTGTCTGCTCTGCCAGCATGAAGAGCGGGCAGAGGCGCTTGCCAAGCGTTTGGTAGCGCCGTCCTGTGTTAGTTGCGATTGTAATGCCAACGCAAACGGCACGCGGCGGGCGTTCGCGTCGCGAATGGTGTGTGTGTGTATGTGTTCGTAAAATGAAAATGTGTTTTTTTCGTTAGAGCCGCCGGAGCAGCTAAAGAATCGTAGCTAAAATAAATCATGTATATCAAAATCGAAGAAGCCAAAGCGTTGCAGCCAAAGATGAAATCAACAACCAGAAATTGCCAGTCATAAAAAAAGGGTTTGTGCACGCTCCATATGTATGTGTGTGTGAGCAGTATGTGAATGTGTGAGTGCGTGTGTGTGCGTGTGCTTGGTGTTGTGCTAATGTTGTTGTCCATACAATGCCATGGCATTCTATACCCCGCCCCCTCACTTCCACTGACTCTACACCACTGGTTTGTTGTTGTTGTTGTTGTTGCGTACAATTAGAAGGCATTGCCAATCGATTTGTGTGAAAAGCCAAAAGCTCAAAAGGTGGAACGCCTCAAAGAAGTTGACTGTCGCAGGTGCGCGACATCTGAAAAATGAAGTTGAGCCAAACGTCGACGTCAACGTCAACGTCAACGTTGACGTTCGAGTTGCCAGTCATTCACAATAGAAACGTGCCATAAAAATAAGAAAGAAAGCAGCAAAAAAGCAAAAAGGAACAGAGAGGGAACAATATTAATGAAAAGATGTTGCAAAAAATGTCACGTTCCTTATTTGAATTCGCATCATCATGTTAATGAAGGTGCTCCCCTAGAACCCTAAAAGCCAGCGTCTGGCATGCTTAAAGTTGAGCTCTTCAATTTATAACTAAGAATATCTTTATATGTAAAGATATCCATAGGGAAACTCTGTACATTGAAAACTTAATTGAAAATGATTTAAGTGACTTTTAGCATATATTTAAAACTTATAATCCAAAATCATCAATCCCTGCCTAACATGTCGCATGGAACATCTAGAGTTCTATGATAATAATTGATTCATGACTGAACTTAAAGTCTGTTTTAAAAACTTTATATCACAGACTGTCTTATCAATATAATATATAGAAAATGTAACAAGAAATCAAGAACCGAGGAATCAGAAAAACTTGGAAGATTATAAAAGAAGAATTTTCGATTGAATTATAGCAGACTGTTATAGATGTAGAAATAAACAATAAAATAAACTAAAATAATAAAATTATAATTTTAAAAATAAAATATTAATAAACTAAAATATTTTTTTAAATAAAAAAAACTGTAATATATAAAAATAAAATATTATTAAATTTAAAAAATTCATAAAGTAATACAAAAAAAAAATAAAAAACATTTTTATAAAATTTTGAAAAATTTACATATTTTTTTTTTAAATAAAAAAAATTAAAATATTTTAAAAATTTATATATTTAAATTTTAGAGAATTCTTGAAAATCTTTTTCAAAATTAGTTAAACACACTGAAAAACACTTCTTAGCCCCAACTCAAAAACAGTTTCAAAAAACTTTATAGCCAAAACTAAAGTGAATTTCATAAACTAAAACCCCAGCTGAATAAAAAATAAATAAAGAATAAAAGGGTCTAAAAATATTACTTATAATAAAAGCGACATTCTTAGCTCTAAGCACCAGGAAGCCTACAAAAAATAGAAGCTCTTCACTTTTTGGCCAAATTACGAGCGCCCAGAACATAAACTTGAGAGTCAAATATGAGACGAGCACTTGCTGTCGAAATAACTGATATAATTGTAAATAAACATAAAATAAACAAAAGAGTCCTTACTGTAAACTGCTTTCTGCAAGGGAGATTTCAGTGAAATAAAAACCAAAGTACCGCAAATAGATAAAATATATATATATATCTATGCTCGGACGATGCTACAAGTGAATAAAAACCCCCCCGAAAAGGCAGCTCAGTGAATCATGGGCGTGTGAGAGAGAGCTTGAGTCGAGTGCTGTCTGTGAAGCATATGCCCAATAAACAGATGCCCCATAACCATAAAGCGAAAGTGTTATGGCCATTACCATAGGGCGGCAGGACCTCGTCCTAAGTCACAGTTGTCCCTTCTTGGCAGAAATCACAATTTATGCCAATGCACACAATGTAGCGAAAGGAGAAATTCCTGGCAAAACTTTTAGAGCACACAGTTGGATCCTTATTAACTTGTGGAACGTCTGCTTCCTTTCTCTCCTACTCCACGCCATATAGGAGTGCTTCCAACAAGTAAGACACAGACAGACACACACGGACATTGAGAGTATGGAAACGGAGTTTTGTGGCCGTGGAGCCATGAGCACCAGCCAACCGCCGCGCAACGGCGGCTTCTGTGGTGCACTCCAACGTGCACCGCCAGCGATGCCGCCGGCTCTGCAGCGGCGTCTCTCCAGTCGGGAATGCTATGGCGTGGGCAAAGTCAAAGTCATGTTACGCGTCGCCGACAAAGCGGACAGCGCCGACAGCAGCAGCTGCCTCGAGTCCGGCTGCTTTATGGCGCTCGATAAGAAGAAGCGACAGGTGACACTGACCGATCCAAAGAACGTCGCGGCACCACAGGCCCAGGAGCGAGCGCCCATGGTTGCGGCACCAAAAATGTTTGCATTCGACAATCTATTCACAGCGGAGGATAAACAGGTGAGTGGAGATTGGATAATATAGATATCTAGTTCATGATAAGGTATTAAGAGAGAAAATATTGTATAGGAGAATCTATGAGAGTTATAGGCAACTGAGTGGAAGATAGGGAGAAGTTATCTAGTTTCAGATAAGCGATTGTACAGAAAAGTTTATAGTTATCTTCCGTCTCACTATAGGGAATTAAAGGACCAAATATAAAGCTAGGAAAAAATCTGAAATAATTCCTAAAAGTACAATGAAGCCATAGCCCTCAGCTGAAAGTGAGAGAGTTAAATATTAAATCAGAAAAGAAATTCTAGAATACAAAAATAAACATTGTATAAGTCGAAAGTAATGCTCTATAGTTTTTTTTTTTTTTTTATTTTTTTATTTTTTATTTATTTTTTATTTATTTATTTATTTTTTTAATTGGAATTTATTTACGCTTATTGTCTTAAACTCTTAGCGTATTTTTTTTTTATTTTTATTTATTTATTTATTTATTTTTTTTTTTTAATTGCAATTTATTTAAGCTTATTGTCTTAAACTCTATAGCGTATTTATCACTAGACCTTAACTAAATTTTTAGGCAAGTATGCCAATATGTGTACTTAACTTAATAACTTATTGTTATACTTAACTTAATGCTCTATAGTACTCCGATACTTTTCTCTTTCTTCAGCCGTAAAGAATGAGAAAATGAGAAAATATATAGGTATATATAAAATCGTATGCAACTGGAGTTTTCTCAATCTTTATCAGGCCACTATCGTATGCTATGAGCTATCTATTAACAATATTATATATAGTTTCAATTTTTATTTGATTCTCCCACCATACTCATGCTATTTGCTCTTTAATCACCGATATTAAATACGTACTAACTTTAGTAAATACTCCGCATTCGAAAGGCTTAGTTTGCCTTTTCCCATACCAAATTAGCTAACGTAGCCGCCCCATGGCCGATATTAAAATTTCTTCGGTCAGGTCTTCCAAAGTTTTACCGGATATCAAATAAAGCATGCCCAACGGAATATTCTTTCATCATATTTATAAGCCCCTCACTCTGCCTCTCTCTCTCATTTACAGTCGGATGTTTGTGCGGCGGCCTTAAGCGAGGTAATACCCGCCGTGCTGGAGGGCTCGGATGGTTGTCTGCTGGCCATGGGCTATCCGGGCACGGGGCAAACGCAAACGGTGCTCGGCGACGTGGGAGCTGGAGCTTTGGGCGCAGCGCCCTGTGCCATCGCCTGGCTGTATAAAGGCATTCAGGAGCGTCGACAGAAGAGCGGCGCCCGGTTCTCGGTGCGGGTCAGTGCGGTGGGCATCAATGCGACCAAGCCGGACGCTCTCTCCACGGATTTGCTCATCTCACATGCAGCTGGTAAGCGAGAGAAAGTACAAAGGGACGCCACCTGTTAGCAGAAGTTGGGCTATAAAGAGGAGGGCGTGCTCGAGGGCGTGCTCGAGGGCGTGGGCGTTTATAATGTTGCCCCTGGGCCAGCTGATAATAATGTTGTAACGGGGACGTTGGGGGTTAGCGGGCTGGGGGGGTTAGGCCCCCAATTTGAATAAAGTTAACCTGTGAGGCTGTAACGAGCAACCCCACAGCCACGCTCGCTTCGACTCCAATGAATGCTAACTACAGTCGAGTGGCATTTATATGAACATAAAAGCTAATGCTCTTTTCATTCACTCCACACGAACACGAATCCCGCACAGAATCTGACGACTCCCCGGGGATTTATTTGCGTGACGACTTCCTTGGCGGCCCGACGGAACTACGTGCACCCACCGCGGAGCGTGCAGCGCTATTTCTTGACTCCGCATTGGCCGGACGTTTAAAAAGTTCCGGAACGGGCAATTCCAGCAGTTCAACAGCGATGTTGGAGTCCGCACTCATCTTCACGCTGCACGTCTACCAGTACAGCCTGTCCCGCAAGGGCGGTGGTAAGTCCTATTACTACTCAGCCACTTCAACCACCCAGCTTACCCCACTCTATATGTGTGTGTGTGTGTGTGTGTGTGTGCTGGGCCTCCCCCTAGATGTAGACATTGTTGTTGCCACACTCAAGTGGCCCGCTAAATGTTTCACTAGACAGCCAGACCATTAAAGTGTCGCATTTCTCACCCACCCCAACCACTGACTCTCTCCCCCCCTCTCTCTCTTTCTCTTTTGTTACAGTTGCTGGCGGTCGGAGCCGTTTACATATCATCGACTTGGGCGGCTGTGCCAATCGCAGCGGTGGTCTGCCACTTTCGGGCATTGGCAACATTTTGTTGGCCATATTGAGCGGACAGAGGCATCCGCCGCACAAGGACCACCCGCTGACGCCGCTGCTAAAGGACTGCCTGGCCCCCATTACCTGCCATGTGGCAATTGTCGCACATGTCCTGCAGTCAACGCATTCGTATCAGGATGCTTTAGCCACCATACAGATTGCCTCGCGGATTCATCGTTTGCGTCGTCGCAAACATCGCGTACCCATGCCCCTGGCTGTGGGTCTGGCCCAGGGCCTGAGCTCGGGCGGTGCTGGCTCCTCGGCCGGCTCTGGCGCCGATCCCTCCAGCTCGGAGATCTCAGCGGACACTGTCATCTACATGGGACCCCATGACGACGCCACCGACGGCGAGCATCCGCCCGTCTATCTGCCCTCGCTCAACAGCACCACGGATAATCGCGCCCTGCTCGGCAAGGCCTTAAAGGGCAGCGGTGCAGAGAAGCCAACGGCGCCACCACTCAAATCAAACTGCGCCAGTCCACTGATGAAGAAGGCCGCCGTGGAGAAGGGTAAGTGTTAATGTTGCCAGCCCAAGCGCTGTCAACCCCTCGTTCATTAGTGCTAGATCCAGCCATTGACAGGCTTTGCTTATGAGATTTTAATTGAAATTCCTCGAGTCATTAGATTTATGCCCCAGAGATAGTCAGCAATGTACTCTGACCGATTTAGCTCGGATCCAATGTCACTTATCAGCAGCGCAACAGCTCTACGACAGCTGGTAGTTTGTGTTTGAGGGGCTGACTTTGTGTGGGGGCTGTTAGCTGGCTCAACACCTTGGGTCTTCGAATAAATGCTGACACTTGAGAGATTTACATTGGGAATAGATGTGGCCTGATGTGCAATCAAAATAGCGACAAATATTTCGAATTAATTGGAGTCTAAAGTGGGTCTCGTGGGGGTCTCTTAAGACACTTCATAAAGATATGATCTTAAGGAGAGCTGGGAAAGTGGACTTAGGATTTTCGTTCTTTTCTGATTTCTTAGCCCGCAAATTTGCCTTTAGCTTTACTCAAGATAATGTCCTATCTCATAACTGATCTATTCGCCCTTTGCCTACCCTTCCTTCGCTTCACAGCCAAGAAACTGCAATCATCTGTGAGCTCCACAGGCAGCTTGAAGCGTCACAATGCTGCCGCCGTTGGCGCTAACTGTGGGGCCGCCTCGATGCACAATGCGCTGGCCCAGGAGCTGCTGCCCTCGGCGCCCGGCTCACCTATTCCTAGACACATGTGCTCCAAGGCCTCGAATATGCCAACGCCCAAGGGTTCACCTTTACGTCGGCCGCATGGCTCGACGCCCGGCGCCGCGCTGGAGCAGCTGGAGGCGGGCATGCGACAGATCACCGAAGAGCAATGGATTGACGGGCCACGTGTCTCACGCGCCAAGGTGGCCGAGGCGCGTCACCTGATGCGCGAGGTGAATCATGTGAAGCAATGCGAAACGTGGGTCGACGGGCCCAAGTCGCAATCGTGTCGTTCCCTCACAGCGGGCAATCTGCCCACAGCTGCCCAGACTCAGGGCTACGGCTTCATGGACGCGCACAAAAAGACAATGATCAGACAGTGGGTGGAGAATCAGACCTCGCAAGTCTTCCAGGGCGCGGCCAGCGTCTCGGCGAGCAGCTCACCCACAGCCCTGCATCTGAAGCTCTCACAGCTCAAGCAGAAGTCTCTCGACCTGCCGGAGCGACCTTTGTTCCAGCCGGAGGCCACGCTGGAGCTGCCCCCGTGCCTGGATAGTCTGCCGCTGCTGGGCAGCTGTCCAGACGCCCAGCCAGATGGCGATGATCAGGACAGCGGTCCGTCGGAGGTGCCACCAGCGTTGCCACTACTGGACGATCCGCTGGGCTCACGTGACATCTCCCACGACAGTCTGCATCGCATGCTCTCCAGGCACGACTCGGAAATGGCTGTCAGTCGCGCCTCCTCGCAGCATCCGTCGCAGCGCAGCATCGACTGTGGCCTGCAGGTGACGGAGGAGGAAATCGCTAGGACTATGGCGCGCAGCGAGCGGGAGCGCGAGAGGGACAGAGAGAGGGAGAGGGAGAGGGAGCAGGCGCATCCTTTGGCGGCGCTTAGTCACTGCGACAATGTGTCCTTTGTGTCCAGCTTCAATATGGCCTGCGAGTCCTTCAGCGAGTGCGGAGAACGCGCCAGGTGAGTTGACTCCAAGTATACACTTGGCGAAAAAGCGTTTGAGTTGCCTTGTATTGACACCAACCCCTCCCGCCCCTTGCTCTCTCCTTGCAGACACCAATTCGATCAGCTGGCCCGCCTGCATGAGATCTTCACCTCGCAGCTGGCCATGGCCGAGGTGACGCCCTCGTCGGCGCTCTATCGCACGGACGTGGGCAGCGTGTTCAGCGAGCCCGCGTTTCGCTTCAATGTGGGCCAGAGCAGCGTCTGCAGTGAGCCCGCCTATCGTCTGACGCCGAGTCCACCCAAGCAGCCGTCCCACAGTCCTAGCCAAGGCTCGCTGCCCAGCTTGAACGGCATCATGGAGATAGCGGGCATGGACGACTATACGCTGCTGCGCCAGCCGGACGGCGCCTCCGATCCCAGCCTGCCGAAGAGCGAGAAACGCTTTGCGCCGCAGCACGATGACATCAGCGAGCTGGAGGAGAAGGAGCGACGCAACTCGCTGGAGGATGCGCAGCATAAGCTGAACGAGATTACAAATATACTGCCGCTGGCGGCGCAGTCGCGGCTGCCACTGCTGCCACTCAACACCAGCTCGGAGGCGTACGATAGCGGCCATGATTCCTCCACGCCGCGCACCTCCAAGCATTCGGGCATCTCGCGGCGGGCGGAGAGCGGCTACCACAGTGTGGCGACCGTGCGGGACTCGGATGAGAGCAGCTTCGCGTCGGGCATGTCGAAGAGTCAACGGCACCGCATCACCGTCTCAGGTGGCAACTATCAGCGGCACGGCAAGAAGCGCCAAAGGCAGGAGGGCAACAAGGGTCTGTGCAACTGGTTGCTGCATCCGTTCTCCTGCACCTATCCAGAGACTGAGGGCGAGATCAGCGACTTCTAACTTCGAACGGAGACCCACCAGAGAGATACAAGGCCAAAGAATTTGTAAGCACACCCACACGCCCACTCACACACACATGCACATCAACCAGACATATATAGAAGAAAAGGAAAACCAGCGACTGATTAACTTTTACTTGGCGCCGGCTGCCACAAACCAATTTTAAACGAGGAGGAAGAAGATGACGCAGACGACGAAGAGGAGGAAAAAGAAACCTAATCTAATCTTACCCAACTACCTAATCATACCTATGCTATAAAGAAAGGCGCCATTAACACACACACACTCACTCACTCACTAATACACGCATAAGTTCAAACGGGGCTTTAAATATTTTAAGTTGCCAGCTAGCATAATGAGAATATTACGCATTAGGGGTAATCACGATGGCGGGGAAAATGCAAAAAGAAGAAGGTTGGAAAAGAATCAAAGTTGAGAGTTGAGTAAGTGGTAAAAAACACATATTAATCAACTGACTCAGTTAAAATTGGTAAACAATTACGATTGTAATATTATACTAGAGGCATATCTGCATATATATTTTATCAATTTAATTTTTATTTTATTTTTTATATGTTTTATTTATTTTTTTAATTTTTATTACTATTTTATTTTAGTTTCTATAAAAAATAAAAATACAAAATAATTATTAATTCAATTTTTTTTTTTAATTTTTAAAAACTCAATAAACATTCTTATTAATGATAGTAACTTTATTTAATAAAATGTATTTATTAATTTTACCCAATACTCATTTATAAGCTCCCAAACGATTTTTTGAGCATTTAAAAAATAATAAATAAGACTATCCTTACTATACATCGAGCTGAGGATTTTTTACATGTCAATTTTAACAATTTTTCGATTTTTTTTTTTTGTTTTCAATAATGAACACCCCTATTAATTTGAATTTCATTGCTTACTCTAGTTTGTTACTTTTAGTATTACAAATAACATTGCTCATCCGCTTAATCATTGCCACAAATTTCAGTTACTATAAGAAAATACAGGTTTTTCAACATCGTGACTACCCCTGATGCTGCTATATAATAACATAAACATATGTACTTAATCAGGCCACAATCACTACAACTTTACAAGAAAGAAAAAAAAACAACGCAGAGATACATTTATATACATATATCATATATATATATATTATACATTATATCATAGCTATTTATTGTTTATTTATTTATTGTTTAGTTTGTCGAGGAAGAAGAAGAATGATAAATCGTATGCTAAATGTTAAATGTTTGCTTATTCAAACACTTTATTGCCAATTATAAGTTACAAAAATGAGAAATGAGAAACAAAAGAAACCAAAAATGTTTAAATTAATTGTTAGTTAGCTAAAGTTATACATCTACTAAAAACAAATTGTGTAAGACAAGGACAACAACAACCGCGAAGAAGAAGAAGAAGACGGGAGATAACAACCAAGTAGACAAATGTTAAACATACAATTTTGTTGCCATTTTTGCCTAAATCAACTATGTTACAAAAACAAAAACAAACAAGAAAAATATAAAAAAATAAAAATATAAAAAAGATATATATATATATATATCGTATATATATATATTTATCAGAGATATTATATATGAGATGCAAATTTTAAGAAGCTATTTAAAAATAAAATAAATATTAATAAACGCAAAACAAATATATATATACATAAATATTATATATATATAGGTATATATAATGCATAAGGCATGCGAATGGAACGCCTCGAAGCATGCAACACACAATTTTTCACATGAATAGCTAAATTTTTCGCATCGCACATCATTTATTTCCATTCAAGAAAAACATATGAAAAACAAGTCACATTCCTTCATTGCCTTTTTAGTCGCATTCATCCATTCAAAAAAAAAATACAAAAATGCAAAAAAAAAACATAAATAAAAAACATAAACTTATTGAATTAATTATCAAAAGCGAGAATCAGCTAATTGTATTGCATTATTATATATTTCGTATTATTCCAATTATCCAAGCGTAGTAATCACCCAAGAAAAAACAAAAGGCTATACTTTAATCGACCCACACACATACCACAACACCCCCTCACCCCCTCTCACCAACCACACCCCCTCCTCCCTTGTTAATGAAACAAGATGAATATTACATATATACTATATATACAATATCATATATATGATGATTCGTCGACTTCGACGCTGAATACAGACTAATTATTTTTTATAATATAAAACAAATCGACATCTGGTTTTATTGCATTTTTATCGGGCAACGGGCGGCGGGCGGTGGGCGGTGGGCGGTGGTTGACTCGAGTCACAGTTGGCCGAAAGTAAAGTTGACAATTTATAGATAGATCTATATATATCAAAGTTCCACTGCCACCCTCTCTAAGTAAATAGGGGCTGGGGTGGCTTGAGCAATAAAACAAGCTCGAAAAAGTTAAGAATCGGGTTTTTTGCGTAACGCCGAACTGCCAAATACTCTTGAGGTAAGTTTTAAACGAATTGCGAGTTTTATGACAGGTTGTAAATGAGTGTAATAAGGAGTGCACGACTAGTGGCTACCTGAGTCCCTCAAGAGAATGTGTTGGCGTTATAGATATATAATTGATATCGTTTGTAATCGATTTAAGGAACATGTTATCGATTATTTGAATTTATTATAAGAATTTCGTATGCTTATAAGCTTACAGGCTGCTATACTTTCCGAGATCTATGTATTAATACATGGAACAATAGAGAGATGAATAAGCCTAGATCGTATTGCCCATTGTTCAGGTATGTAAACAGCTTATGGACATGGCAACGCCTCTACTATATGATTTGTTTTTGCTGTTATAATTTGAGAATTATAGATGTAGATATATTATAGGTATAGATAAATATCTACTAAAGCCAATTTGCACTGCTTTACTGCAGATACTGATTATCGTTAAAATTACTTAATATACCTAACACTTATATATATTAAAATTGTCCCAATATTTCCCACATACCAACGGCCTGCCTTAGCTCGGCGAGCCATTTCGCTGGTTAGAGTGTTTGGCGCAATAAAATTGTGTTGGCACCTTCTGGCAAATGCCACGCAACAATGCGACTACACTAAGTAGAGCTTCCACTTCACACACACACAGTCACTCACTCACTCACTCACTCACTCTGCCCCATGCACGCTGTCAACCCGCTACCCCCAGCCAGCTCCCTTGACTTGCACCCCGCAGCGATTTTTCTTCGACTTCGCCTTCGCCTTCGCCTTTTGTCTGCCGCCTTTTTCGTGTCGCGCTGGCAAACGTCGCAATTTCTTTTGTACAACCCTCTTATCACGGCAAAACTTTAAAAACGAAAAGAAGAACGTATATATTCGCAATTCGCAGTCACAAATGCAAATGCTGCCACGCCCACGCACCCACACAGAGGGAGAGAGCGAGAGAAGGAGGCTGGGCGCCCCCCGCTCGAAGTCTGCTCGCCATATGTTGCCAATTGAGGCGAAAATCGAAAAACGCGTCTATGCTGGATTGTTTATGACCCTAGAGGCTGCCTGAGTGGGCGGCGGTGGCAGGGCGCCCCCTGTGGCAAGTGCCAGGTCCTTTGGCAGGACTTTCTTCGGCAACAGCAGCAACTACTGGACCTGGACCTGGGCCTGGGCCTGGGCCTGTCGCCTTTTAATTATGGCTCGCAAATTATTTTCGAATTTTTCATCAAGCTGCGGAAATAAATGTTGACTGCAATTTCCCTTCAAACAGGATGCCAAAAGGATTCGAACCATATTTTTCCCCCTTTTTACCTGTTTTTTTACCTACTGTTTTTTTTTTATATGTATTTAGCTGTTGGACGTTGCTTTGACGTGACCTAAAAAAATTATATTCACACTCACTTCACAGCGTCAAGTTGAATAAAGCGACGCAGGCGGGATTTCTGCTGGAGCGAGCGGGCTTAAATATGCATATATACAACACATATATATATATATAAATATATATATATATACGTGTATATATGTACATCTGTCTGTATATACTCATTAAAATATATGTTCCACTTGCAATTAGAGTTTGTCATTTGGCAGCGTGCGAGTTAATCCAGACATTCAGATATTGTTAACAAGCCCGCATCCAGGACACAGCACATATTTTATGAAGTTATATACATATGTGTATATCCGTGTACATACATACCTTTTCCAGATCTAGCTGTGTCTGCGCCTCATTAGCTCCTGGCATATTAGCAATTGTCCAATTAGAGGAGAGGAGAGGAGATATGTAATATGATATGTAATATATAGTGGAGAGGATAGGATAGGAGAGGAGAGGAGAGGAGAGGATAGGATAGGATAGGATAGGATAGGTGAGAGGATAGGATAGGATAGGATAGGATACGATAGGATAAGATAGAATAGGAGAGGATAGGAGAGGAGAGGAGAGGAGAGGAGAGGAGAGGAGAGGAGAGGAGAGGAGAGGAGAGGAGAGGAGAGGAGAGGTGAGAGGATAGGATAGGATAGGATGCGATAGGATAAGATAGAATAGGAGAGGATAGGAGAGGAGAGGAGAGGAGAGGATAGGAGAGGAGAGGAGAGGAGAGGAGAGGAGAGGAGAGGAGAGGAGAGGAGAGGAGAGGAGAGGAGAGGAGAGGAGAGGAGAGGAGAGGAGAGGAGAGGAGAGGAGAGGAGAGGAGAGGAGAGGAGAGGAGAGGAGAGGAGAGGAGAGGAGAGGAGAGGAGAGGAGAGGAGAGGAGAGGAGAGGAGAGGAGAGGAGAGGAGAGGAGAGGAGAGGAGAGGAGAGGAGAGGAGAGGAGAGGAGAGGAGAGGAGAGGAGAGGAGAGGAGAGGAGAGGAGAGGAGAGGAGAGGAGAGGAGAGGAGAGGAGAGGAGAGGAGAGGAGAGGAGAGGAGAGGAGAGGAGAGGAGAGGAGAGGAGAGGAGAGGAGAGGAGAGGAGAGGAGAGGAGAGGAGAGGAGAGGAGAGGAGAGGAGAGGAGAGGAGAGGAGAGGAGAGGAGAGGAGAGGAGAGGAGAGGAGAGGAGAGGAGAGGAGAGGAGAGGAGAGGAGAGGAGAGGAGAGGAGAGGAGAGGAGAGGAGAGGAGAGGAGAGGAGAGGAGAGGAGAGGAGAGGAGAGGAGAGGAGAGGAGAGGAGAGGAGAGGAGAGGAGAGGAGAGGAGAGGAGAGGAGAGGAGAGGAGAGGAGAGGAGAGGAGAGGAGAGGAGAGGAGAGGAGAGGAGAGGAGAGGAGAGGAGAGGAGAGGAGAGGAGTCTTTCTTCTCTTATGTATATCCACCCCTATATATCCCCAGTATATATCTCTATCTCAATATCTCTAGTATTACCTAGAGAGAGAGGGAAGAGAAGAGAGAGTTAGAAGAGAGGTAAAGAATTAGTCTTACCTTAGCCAACATCCCCAGTATTACCTATGGCATACGTATCCCACAATCCGGTTACCTTTTAGCTAATGATCAGATTGAAATTCAGCAATTCAAAATTATTATTTATGTAGCTCGCTCGTTATGAGCGAACCCGTCTCGAGCCGTGGGCTACGGTTCATTTACAACAGTCTTCTGTTGACAGCATCCGGTTTGGCGGCCCGTAAACTGAATCCGGAGCAGCAGCCCTTCGCCCTGGTCGCCTGTGCGGTTGGCGGAGTCGCTGCTGTGCTGGGTCTGCTGCGAGTCGCTTTTGGCAGCGCGGGTAGTGGGTCGTACCGAAGGCATTCTGGCAATGAGCGTGAGTTTCGCATGCTACGGAATGTCAACCAGGGCATACTGGAGCTAATACCGCTGCCGTTGGTTAACATGGAGCTGTATGCGCATTCGCTTGGCCTGGGTCCCCTGGCCCTGGCGCATGGCATATTCGTGGTGCCTCTGCTGCTCGACTTGTATTGTTCGATGGTGAAGCATCGCAAGGACTGCGATCTGACTGAATCGCTGCGGGAACTCTCCATGCTGGGCAATATCATATCGCTGGGATTTCTATCCGTAAGGGAGAAAAACTACATTTATATGCGTATGACCTCAATCATGCTGGTAATCAAGTTCTATCCGGTGTTAATGGACAGCGCGCACGAGCAAGCGGGCGAAGATTTGGTTGTCTGTGGCACGGCTCTGTTCTTCTACATGCTCGGCAAGGTGGCTCAACAATGGGCGGAAGCATAATGTTGACCTTCAATCAGCATCAATCCTCTGGCTTCGCTACTACTTTCAGCAATGAGGCTCAACCTGTGACGAGAGCATGCGATTTACCTTTGATCAGCCTCAGTCCGCGACTATCTTCACAAGGTGGCTCAACTATAAGTAAATAATACTGACCTTCAATCGCCATCAATCTGTCGCTCAAACTCTTTTACCTTCGACAAGGCTTGGCAATAAGCAAATAAATAAATGCATAATCAACACTCAATCATCATCAATCCCCCAGCGACGCTCGCCTGCACTCTAAGGCTTCGATTCGCCTTCGAGTTCACCAGAATTAGCTTCACTTGTATTGAATTACCTTGAAATCACCTTGTCAATTGTTGGTCATGTTTTTCTAATTGCCAAACACACATTGAAATGACCCTCGAGCCAGCTCCTAATTCACTTGAAGGGCTTCGACTGGTGTGTCATATGAATTTGATATGCCCAAGTGAATGTCGATCCGAGTGGCTGAATGATTGATTGACTGAAAATGTTTGGGAAGTGGGAACTGACAGAAAGTGTTTTGTGGAAGCAGAGAAAAAAATTTGTAGAAAAAGTTTACTACAGCTTTTCTGATTGATTTGATTGATTGATATGCAAGTCTCAAAAAGACTTTATATAACTGATTAGCAAATTGTATACAGAATATATAATTGCTTATTCTCCATGGACTTTAAACTGATTGATCGACTGACTGAGCTGATTGACTAATGATTGACTACTTGGCTGGCTCAGTAGATGAACTGCATACATTATTGACTCAGTCAAATGTCTGGCTGTCTGATTATGTGATGAATTGATTGATTGAGTGACGGATTGACTGACTGATTTACTGACTAAATAGCTGAAGAGCTGATTGACTGGCTTAGTGGATTGATTGTGATTGACGGCCTAACTGAAAAGCTGGCTGACTGTCTATATGATTGATGGATTGACTGATTGACTGACTAATTAGTTGACTCATTTCATTGATTGATCGACTGACTGAGCTGATTGACTAATGATTGACTGGCTCAGTAGATGAACTGCATACATTATTGACTCAGTCAAATGTCTGGCTGTCTGAATATGTGATGAATTGATTGATTGAGTGACGGATTGACTGACTGATAAACTGAATAATAACTGAAGAGCTGATTGACTGGCTTAGTGGATTGATTGTGATTGACGGCCTAACTGAAAAGCTGACTGACTGGCTATATGATTGATGGATTGACTGATTGACTGACTAATTACTTGACTCATTCCTGACTGACTAACTATTTGATTGATTGATTGACTGCCTGAGTTTCTTGCTAACTACTTTAAGTGCTCTGATTGATTGGACTGATTGACCAATTGAATAGTTGATGATTGAATGCCAGCCCAAGTTATACAGTTTGATCAGTTTCAATAAAAACTATATCTTAAATCAATATTTGATTTGAAGGCCAACGCAAATACTTTCAACGCCAAACCATTAGAGCCAAGTCATCAATTTTTTTGTAAACATTTAGGAATTTGTGATAAAAATATATTTGAGCACCTTTTCATGCCCTTTTTTTAAGCGCATTGTATTGGCATTTGGTAAAAGGTCCGTTTAATCTAAAACCCAGATTCCTAAAGAGCTTTGCGTGTCATTCCAGTGGCTGTTCCAGAGGCTGGGCGCTGCGTCCGTGGGCGCCGCCTTCCATTGGGCTAACGATGCGGATATGCAATGGCTGTGGCAATGGCAACACTTGAGCATGCCAAGCACGTGCCACGCCCCCACTGCCAAGCAGCCCACGCCCCCAGCCCTAATATAAAGAAAAATAATAATTCAACTTTATTTGTGCCACATACCTAGGCATGTGTGGGAGGGTGGGAGCAGGAGCCTCCGCACTCCCCCACTCCCCCACTCTCCCACTCTCCCGCTCTCCTTCTGTAACTTCCCACATAGTTGTAGCTGGCAGCTCGGGCAGCTGTTCCTTGTCAACACCCAAACAACGGCAGCAACAACAAAGAGCCATGGCAAATTTAATCGAAAGCGTGTAATTGACCTCAGCAAATGGCATGAAGGCGGCGGAGGGGGCGTGGCTTTGTCGAAAGCTTAGCCAGCTGCCATCAAATCATTATCAGTTAAATAAACGACAGCGCCAAGTTAAAAAGATAACGAAGTCGTTGCTGTTGCTGCCGTGTGGCGACACCAACATCAGCAGCGGCGGCGGCAGCAGCAGCAACAGATGATATCTGCTTCAGCAATGCGCCAATGTGCCACATCCTCTGCCCTCCAATTGCCCCCGCCCCACCGCACACACACACACACACACACACACCATACCCCCAACTTCCTCACTTACAATAGACAGACGTAAGCCGCCGTCGTTTTATGCTAATTCAAATGGAAATGGAGCCAGTCAGCAGCTGCTCCAGCTAGCGCTGTGGCTAGAGCTGAGCGCGTGTAACGACGCAAGGCGATAGTCGTGCAGCAAAGGTCTGTGGCAGCAGTATGTGAGGGCAGTTGCGTCACATAGTGAGTGAAGGTATTTAAGCCATAAATGTGGGCAGCGCATGGCCCTAGCATTTATTATAAAATTTAAAAAATTAAAGTATAAAGAAATTAAATCAAAATATATATTTAAATTGTCGTGATGCACTGAATCATTATTATAAAATATAAAAAAATATTATAAATTATAAAAAAATATTATAAAATATAAAAACAAATTTAGGAAATTTGTATAACTTCAAAATATATTTTTTTTTTACAAAAATCAAAGATATAAAAATTAAAAAAAACATATATATTTTATATAAATTATTTCACAAAAAAAAAATAATAAAAAAAATGTTTTAAAATATATTTAATATTAAAAAAAAAAATAAACAAAAAATTATATAAAAAAATATATATATACTTATATAAAAAAAAAAAAAATTTTTTTTTATTTTATTTTTTTTTTTTTAATATTAAATATATTTTTAAATATATTTATATATATATATATATATATATATATATATTATATTTCATTAGCTGAACTCCTGTTCGTGCTTGGCTTTGCCTAACTGGCGTCGCGGCCATCTCTACTTCCGTGGCTTTGCCAGTGTTGTCAACGACCGTTTGCCGTTTCATTATATGCGACTGGGCGTGGCTGCTGGCGCCTTGATCGGCCCGCACTGATAGCCAAGCCAGAATCAGGCGGCATCGAGCGGGCAGTGGGGGCGGAGGCGGACGTGGAGGCAGTACATACGCGTACGTAGTATGCAGATGCGTATATGTATTGAAGGAGACCCCCGGACTCCACTCGACTCGGCATTCCTTGCAAGGCAAATTCGCCATGATTTTCATATAATTTCCGCATCATAAAGCTGCGAAAGTAATTTTCCACTCGAAAGCACAGAAGGCATAGCCAACAAGCAGCGCCACAACGAGAGCCAGAGCCGTAGCGTCAGCCTCAGCCGTAGCCATAGCCGGAGACTCAGCCAAAAAAGTGTGAGTCTCAACTTTAACACAGGCCTGCCTGCAACACTCTGTGTGTGTGTGTGTGTGTGGTGTATTTTGGGTCTGTTTTTGTTGCCACATTTGGAACATTTTGTGTTGTCACCTTTTTGAAGCAGCAGGGGAAGGGAGGATGGGCAGGAGGAGGAGTAGGAGGCCAGGAGGTGGCATGCAAATAAGAGCAAAAATCAAGAGCTGAGATTTCTCAGCACATTAAATCGACAGGCGAAGCTCTTTAAGGCGCACATAAGATTAGGCTAAGCAGCTGGGCACACACACACACAGACACACTCGCACACACACACACACACACACAGACAGTCAGGGAGTGGCACAACAAATTTCATTATGCCGCTCACGTGCGAGACAACCAAATTCACTGCGAAATAAAGAAAAACCAAAAAAAAAAAAAAAAAAAGAAAAGCTAAGCTAAAATGAAAAGCAAAAGAGGAGCAGCCAAACAAAGAGAGAAAGAGTGAGTGAGAGAGAGAGAGAGAGAGCGCGCGAGAGGTGGGCAAGAGCGAATAAAGCATATCGGAAGGAAGCGGCAGTTGGCAAAGCAAAACACGCACAAAAGGCGGCCAGAAGGAAGCGACGAGGCCAACAAGAGGAGACGCCAAAAGAGGAGTCGCAGTAGCAGCTAACGGAACTCAGTCAATGCCCGCAGCGAGAACAACAAAAAGAACAACAACAAACGACAAAGTAAACACAGAAAACAAAACAAGCCGAAAACTCTAACGCCCTGCCACGCCTCCACCCCAAGGCATAGCCTGCTATAAAAATGCCCAGCACCAATTTGGAGATAATTGAACAGGTGTAACAACAACAACAACAACAACAACGACTGGAACTGGTCTCAGCCCCCAAAGTGAGCATCCTTTGGCCAGCCCCACTGATATAACTGTACTAAATACCACGCCCACCTTTTGCCCTAACACTAAAATTGGCCTATTTATAGTTCCCATATGATGGGCCATAAAATGTTTAAATAGTTTTTAAGGGTTCCTTCTGATGTCGAAGTTTATCTCAGTTTCAGCTTCAGTCTCTGGACATGGTTTATTGTACCCAGAGTTTGCTTTAGTAGTCGCAATTAGGATGCCTTTTATGATGTATGCCATGGAATGGATATGGATGCATGCAATGTGGGGGGCTGATTCGTCATAGGCTCTACTGCAACTTGGGGCGCTTCTAAGCGGCTTGTTTAAGGGATTTTAAATGATTTAAAGCCTGCCGACACCCCATAAGTCTATTAAGCTCCTGTATATGTGATACTTATGTGATGATATGATATATAGACATCATTATTATGAAAGCATAAGGGCTGCGCTTAGGCGCTGACAAATTTTATAAAAGGGTTTTCTTTGGTACTCCATCTGAAATACTTTTTAGGTATATAAATCATAGCAATATAGAATTCTGAGATATTCCTTTATAATCTATAAAATTTCCATTTGTATACTCATTCACAATGGGAAAAGGGTATATTTGTTTTTGTGGAATGTTTGTCTCGCTGTCCGCTCGACTATCCCTGTGAAATTTGAAATTCGGAATATATACCCGTGGGCACCCTCGTCTTATATTTATAATAACTTCATATAGGAAAAAAATAACTCAATAAATTCGTTGATTGTCTCCCACAGCACACACACAGTACTTCGCATGCCCACATCAGCAGAGAATTCCCAAAAAAAGTAAATTCAAAGAGGAAAAAATTTAAATATATTTAAGTTAAAAGAAAAAGTGCCTTGAGACGCTGCGCGAAACGCTGGGGATTTGCAAGCATGCCAAAAAAAAGATAAAGATGTAAAAAAAAAAAAATAAAATAAAATAAAAATAAGAAATCTTTGGTCGTTAGTGCCTGACACGTAGATACCCTAAATACAGGGTGAACTGATGTGTTAGCGTACAGTCGTAATATTCTCGAATTGTATAAACCATATATATGAAAGGCATATTTCGGAGTAAAATATGTCAAGCACATAATTCGGAGTAAACATAGAATATATTATATGATTCGGAGTAAAATGTGTTAACGAGAAAATTTGAAATTAAGCCTAAGAAGTATATCAATCAATATTCGGAGTACAATTTTTATTATATAAATTACAGGCATTATAAATTGGAGAAAAATCTTTGAAATATGTCAAAGATACTCCGAATTATGTTTTCTACTCATTTAAACCGACGTTATTATTCGGAGTAAAATTATGAAAGATATATCGAATTATATAGTTTAGCATGTCCTTCCGAGTTTTGCCCTTGGCATATTTTACTCCTAATCATGTCATACTTTACTCCGAAACACTTCGTCATAGCTCCGGGTATATCCACGATATCTATGTTCAGCGGAGATATATCTCTAGTTTCTAAACCGATCTAAATCAAATTGTTTGCTGATTTTGCTAAGGAAAACTCATACTTTATGACGCCAGCCACGCCTCCTGCCCCCAGTTACATACACTTGAGTGTACACAGTATACCCTGAATAGGCATTTTCAGCGGATTCAGTGGGTATGACATAAAATAAAAAGAAAGGCCGTACAGAAAAGTTTGTTGAGTTAACAACTCCCGAAAGAACTTTTTGGGGTATTTAGCAGCAATCGATTTTCGTTGATTTTGGCCCCAGGCTCAACTCCAGCTCCAGCTCCAGCTCCAGCTCGAGCTCCAACTTCATGCTCCAACTCCAACTAGGGATACGGCTTCAGCTGCAGCTACTCGTCCAGGGCTGACCTTTCAACCTTTTGCGGCACGTGGCGTTGCCTTTCAGTCATCAGTGACAGCAGCAGCAGCAGCAGCAGCGGCATCTCATCATCATCATCATCTTGGATGTCTGTAAAGTTTATTTAGGCAACGCTTCGGCTACACTCTTCAATTTTATAGCAACAAATTTGCATCGTAAAAGATACCCAACCTACCCGCCCCTCCCTCCTCGGCCCCACCCATCAACCAGACGATAAAAATACAAAACGTTTGTTTAGGCATGCCCCAATGACTGCCACACACACACATACATGCACTCGCCCACACACACACACACACGCACACCTATTTAGACCCAAGCCCCAAACATTTCTGGCATCCATAAACTAAGGACAAAATCGTAAAAACTGAGCAGTTCATTTAAATTTTTAATATTTCTCCCCACTCGGATCTCACTCTCTCGCTCTCTCTCTCTCTCCCTTCCTCCCCTTCCCACTCTCTTCTGTTTTATATGCCCCTCTTATCTGGAATCGTTTCGTTTTAAATTTATGCCTTTTAATTAAATAAAATTTACCTAGATATTTCTACTTATATTTCATCATCTTCTTCTTCTGCCTCAACTGAGACTTCGACTTCGACTTCGCCCAGATATATGAACTTAATAATATCCCCATCAAATGTAGATGCTTTTGCTTCTTTTTGAGCAATGGTTTCTTTTCTCTTTTTTGGCGACTTTTCACGTAACCTTTCGCCCCAAGACCAGAGCTTTTTCGTAATCAACTTCAATTTATACCCTGTAAAAATGTCAAATTTGCATAATTGGGCATATTGCGCCCATATATACATATATAATAGAATCTTTCTAATTTGTATGTCAATATCGAACATATCGATAAGTATCGATAAATATATATGTTTTTTAATAATTTATCCATATATATTCATCAAAATATATTATATGTTGCAGAAGCTTTCGTCTTGCAATCTTGCTTAAAATCGATAATTATCGATGTTTAGCTCACTTGAATATGTACCTTCTTCGAGCCTTGTGTTATCGAAAAATATCGATTGCATTATAAGAAACACAGTAAAACAAATTGCATAGAAATTATTTCAGTTTTCGCTTTATTTTACAAATAGTCATTATAATGATATCCCCAAACATATTCATAATATCGATAAATATCGACACAGAGCAAAAGCCCGACTCTAAGCAGCTTTCTCGATAGCTAAGCATCATGCTTAACAGCTGGTACCTTTTGTAATTACTATTCGCCTCTCTGTACAGGGTATCTGTTCGCTGAGCACTGTCGATCGTGCTCCTACTTGTTATTGTTGTTTATTCAGCATCCTTTGCCGAGCATCTGTACACGCACTCAGGATTTATTTTCACATTTATATGTATGCGGCCGGGGGTATTGGGGACTGGGTCGACAGTGGAGGGACAGACGGGCGGCGGGACGCTCGCGGCTATGTAAATTTTTCAGTAAAAATTCACTTCGTGATAATGGATTTTCCATGTCGCATACATCGCAGTAGCTGTCGCAGTCGCAGCCGCAGTTGACGTCGAGCCCCACGGTTCCCGCCCCCAACTTCAAAAAAATAAATAACAGCAGTCGCCCCCAGCCCCCATACGCCTGCCAGTGACAATTACCCAGGCCCCCTACCCCGCCCCCACTCTAGCCACATGCTGCAGCATGATAGATGGCAACTCTCTCCCTCTCTCACTTGCTCTTTCTCTCTCTTTGTCTGAAGGTGTTCGCTGGCAAGTTTTGAAGCTACTTGAGAGTCTGATATATCAGCATTCATATGTTTGGGTGCGTGTGACAAATAGGCAGCACTCAGATTTCAAATTTATTTTCCATTGTCCTTGTTGTTGCTGTTTATTGAGCAGAAATTTTGAAATTCGCCAGGTCTCAATTAAGTGGCGAGCCGCAGCGAGCACGCCTTGTGCAGGCGGCGTGTTTACGCTCTCACGCTCCCACACATACTGCCAAAAAGTGCCGTTATCTGGCAGAGCATTGCCAGCAGCAAAGAAATAAGTGTGAGAGCAGAGCGCGCGCTCTTATCCCAAGTGCTCTCTTAAGTAAACAGCTCTTCGTCTGCCGCTGTTTTTGCCTTTGTTGATTAACAGTTTCCTGTTTACACACATTTGTTTGTTTTGTTTTTTTGTTTTTATTATTATTAAAGTTACATATGAACTTAATTTATAATCAGGCCTGTGCCCGTTTTCACTTTCACTGCGAAAATTTAAAAAAAATGTTTTGTATTTTTTTAACATATGAAATTTTGATGATTCGTGCGTGTGTGTGTGTGGGTGTTTGTTTGCATGCAGTAAAAGTGAAAAGCGGGCACAAATTTGCTGAATGAATCTGTTTTTGTTCTCATTTGTTTTGTATAATTTGTTTTTAAATAATTTTATTTTTTATTTTTAATTGTAATCAGTAATATTAATTTTTTTATATTTTTTTTATATATATTTTCTTTTTATTTGAATCGCCCTTTCTTTTCAGACTGCCCCGCCCCAAAAGGATATCGCCGCCGCCGCTGCTGTTGTTGTTGTCGTCCTGCTAATGTGTGTGCCGTGTCCTGTCCAAATTGTACGTCTAATGTCAAAATAAAAGAATAGAAACGAAAGGAAAGGAAAGGAAAACCCCAACCAAGTCGGTGTCAGGCCATGTTCATGTGTCCTATAATATCCATCCATCCATCCATCCATCACTTTCAGGCTTAGTTCGTTATTTCATAAATTAACAAATTTAGCTAAGTAGTTGTAGTTGTTGTTTGCTGGGTTGTTGCATGATTGGATTGTTTATCCGCTTCTGTTTCTGCTTCTGCTGATCCTCCTCAGTTGCTTGATATCGACTCGTCCGGCGCTTGCCCTCATTCGTCTCCCCCACCCGCCAATTGTTTTTACTTTAACAATATTCGTATGCATTAACAATTGTTAGTATTACAATACAGAAAATGCATCGATATTGTTCGCTTTTAAACAATTATTGGTAGTTTGTTTTGTTGTGTTTTGCTGTTGATTTGCGTTTCTTATTTGTTAATTCTCAAAACTGCTTGCCATACAACGATTACTTCTTTTTTTCTGTTTTCTTTTTTTGTTTAAGTTTTTTTCTTTTTTTCTTTGCTTTTTGTTATAATGCGGTGTAATAAGATGTGTAAATGTTGATAAGCTGCAATTTTGTTGCCGCTCGCAAAAACAGCTTAAAGGAAATAATCTGGTGTTCTTCGCGTTACGTGTGGCTCGCCGCGTCTCGGTGCGGGATCAAATTGTAGGCTAATGAGAGAGAAAAGTTATTTAGTTAGTTAGATTACGATTAAAATGGTTAAAACGTTTGTAAACGTACAATGAAAATTTAAGTGAATCATCCAGTTCCATGAGTGCCGCCTGATTACCGCACCTGTAGCAATAATTGGGCGCTGAGAATATTGTGACAACGTTACGATCGTGACACCAGTTGTAGCCCTCCATTACCAGCTGATGAGCACGCGAGACCAAGGTGAGGCCGTTTGTGTTGTTGAACGTTTCAGATATATCCTATGAAGCATATATATATATACATGTGTTATTTATACTATTATACTAAATAGTAATCCTAACAATCTCACCTGTCCAAAGGTGTAGCCCGCTCCACGTGGCGAAATGCCCCAGCCACCCCTATCATCGGGATCGGACCAGAGCAAATCGCACATGGGTCCCTCATGGGGCACCTCCTGCAAGCGATCCAATGCCCGTATATGATCCAAGCTATCAATTGACGGACTCAAGCCGCCATGAAGGCAAAAGATTTGGCCATCAACCAGTGCCGTCAGTGGCAAATAGTCAAACAAATCGGTAAAATACTTCCACACATTCGCATTGCCATACTTGCGCAGGCATTCATCATAGAAGCCATACACTTGTGTTATCTGCCGCGATTCGTGGTTGCCGCGCAATATGGTGATGCGTTCACGATAACGAACTTTCAGCGAGACAAGGAGTGTGACCGTTTCTACCGAATAATAGCCACGATCCACATAATCGCCCATAAATAAATAGTTAGTATCGGGCGATTTGCCGCCTATCCGGAACAGTTCCATAAGATCGTGAAACTGGCCGTGCACATCTCCGCAGACTGTGACGGGGCATTTGACCTCCTGCACATTGGATTCCTTCGAAAGGATTTCCTTGGCCTAAAAGAAAATGAATAAAAAAAATTGAATTAGTACTTTGTTTTGTTTTTTTTTTTTTTTGTAATTGAAATAGGTGCAATCAAGATTAGATATGATAAGAGCTGATAGTAGTGTATAGGATGTATGATATATGAAAGCGATATGCATACTTGGCTAACAATGAACAGTTAAAATGACTAACAATATTTTCGACATTTATTCTAATATTTTGAAATGAATGAAGAACAAATTTCCCTGCGATGGCTTTTAGGAGATTCCAAATAGAAGATTCAAAATATATATTACGTATACTTTATAGCAAAAATCTCTGTGACTTAAATGTGGATTATTATATATGATATATATAAGTTAATATATATATGAGATATCAGCAAAGCTTCTTCAACTGACTTCATCATTGTTTACTAGAATCGAGTCTAATGCAGCGAGTTATCACTGTTCTGTTTTTGTTTATATTATGCATTTTGTGTAAAACATAATTTTGTTTGAGGAATGACATGAGGAAAGATATGTTTCCGGGTGCGAGGCGCAACAGATTTATGTGAGCCAATTAAATTTCAGTTTTAGCCATATTGCCTTGTCGGATGGGGTGTGGTGTGTCTGGCGTCCGCTTCCGCCAGTCTATGTCTATGAGAGTCTTTTTGGCATTACGATGCGTAAAGAAGCAGAGATTTAGAAAAAATTGGGCACAACAAAATATTTGGGTGACGCAAACATAACCCCACTTCTAGAGGCCCTCGATATCGATGTTGCGCCTGCGGCTATAGTGAAATCAGCAAATTGAAAATAATTGATACCGATGCGCGCTTTGGTGTGAATATCTATACGCGTGAGCTTTTCATTAATTTGTTTAATTGAATTCAATATTGTTGGAGAAAAAAACAACACACACACACTCACACAACGCTCTTGATAGGTAGAACAAGTGTGTGTGCGTCAGTGTGTGTTGAATACATATGTAGATACATATTCTAAGAGCACACACCAACGCACACACAAAACATTAAGTAATATTTACTTAAGACGTGTGAAGCACATACGGTCAGCCGTACAATCGCAGGGTCGTTGCAGTTTCTGTTTTTGTCCTACTTGAAAACAATTACGCACGTTTGCCATTATCATTAACTAAACAAATGCTACATAATAAAATTTACAAGGGGGAAGAAAAAAAACCGAAATATATTCTCGCCTAGGCGGTACACATCGATTTGTCGCAGTCGCTCATGTACGCAGTGCTTATTGGCATCCTGCTCACACGCACGGCTTGCATAGCGGCGCTTGGCTGTTGGAATTTACCAATATGGCGACGCATCATGAATCATGAGCGAGAGACCAATACGCACACCATTTGCAAAAATTATAGTACCGAGGCACATAGCACACACAAGCGACGATGATGAAAATTATTTTTAAATCGCTTTCTACGTGGTATAGGGGCGAACTGTCAACTCCTTACCTTATCGCAGAGGGTGCGAACTTGTGTTTCTGTCAATTGGTTACACTCGTTTAACTGCTCAATCCATTGATCTAGATCTTTTGTTGTTGCTTTATCCTCCATAGCAGTTGTTGGAGGAAAAGTCTCGTCAATCTTTGTCGACTCAATTTTGACGGCTTTTGTTAACGACAGGGGACTGAAAAATGTGTATGCAGTGAGTTGCTAGCTATGAGATACACTTGTTTCTTGAAATTTTGCTCAATATACAGAAGCACGACTTCGTTGCTTTCAACTTTTTCTCGTATTTTTTTGTTCACAAAAGCGACGACGACACGAAGTAAAATACGAAGGAGAGACTGAAATGTAGAGATGTATGACCCAAGACTAGTGTTATCGATATCAAACTTGTGTTGCTAATATAGAGGTATCGCCGAATATAATTCCAATCTAAAGCCGATTGGATTAACAATATGAATAATATTAATGGTCTAATTAATAATAATAATGTATTTAAAAGATATATGCTTATTTCAAAGGTATAAAATAAAAACAGTGATGTAGTTTTCAAATGCAGGAGGAGCCATTTGATTGTTCTCTGTTAACGCAAAAAAGAGATGTACGCGAAAATGAGCAACAGTAGCGCAAACCTTATCGATATATCGCTGGATGTTCTCTAATATGACTATGCTTAATATCGATTGCTTCATCAGCCACCCCAGATTATTAATCGTCTTGCCGCCACTTCGATGACAAGCAGCTACGGCAAAAAATTTAATCAAGTCATCCTAACAACGTCGAAGAGTGAAATAAATATTATAATTTAAAATGGAAACTCTTCTAGGCATCAAAGGACCTGATTTTGTTATGCTCGCTGCAGACACAACTCACGCCAATTCTATAATCGTGATGAAAGAAGGTAAGAAAAACTTTTAGTGTTTTTCTTTTCCACCGCCGGTGCTCAAAGAGTTTTCGCATCATTTTTGTAGATGAGAACAAAATACACCAGGTTGCGGACAATTTGTTGATTTCGACGGTTGGTGAGTCTGGCGACACTGAACAGTTTACAGAGTTCATTGCGAAGAACATTGCGTTGTACAAGATGCGCAATGGATACGACCTGAGCCCCAAGTCGGCAGCACACTTCACTCGCAAGAATCTGGCTGACAGTCTGCGTAGCCGTACTCGTTACCAGGTGTTTATGTTTGTGGCCGGGTGAGTAACAAACGTATTGGTTTATATACAAATTTACTAATATTAATCTATTATTAGCTACGATCCCGTTGAGGGCCCTGAGCTGACTTTCATTGACTACCTGGCTTCTGCCCAATCTTTGAATTATGCCGGTCATGGATACGGTAGCATGTTCTGCGCCAGCATCTTTGATCGGTATTGGCACCCCAACATCACCGAGGAGGAGGCCTACGAAGTGTTGAAGAAGTGCGTGCTGGAAATCCAGAAGCGTCTGATCGTAAACCTGAAGAACTTCAATGTGGCGGTTGTCGATAAAACCGGAGTTCGCCATTTGGAACAAATTAATTCCAAGAGCCTGCTCGACTACAATGCTGCCGCTTAATCAAGCAGCCATTAATCTTATTTTAAGCATTTTAAATGCACATAGCGAAGCATAATAAATGATTTGGATTTTTGGTATGATTGATTGTTTAATGTATTCAAATTAAATTTGATTAATTGTTGGGCTGAGCTCAAATGAACCAATATTACATATGGAAGTTCCAAGGCACTGCTTTATTGCCATACTATTTGTCGTTACATAAAGTTTTAAAGCAATACATTTAAATTCTAAACAGATATAAATTTATATATAACTAAACAGAACTATAAATAATTCATATTAATATATTTGATTATGTATTTATCATGATGAGCTTAGTTTTTATCAATCGCCTATCGATAGGTCTCGATCGAATTGTTTGAAATCACGAATTATTTTGTTATTCACGAAATACGTCGACACTTATTGTCTTATCAGCTGCAATTGATTTACATTCCGTTTACCAATTTCACAATTAAAAGAAAATGCAAGCACCGCCGCCAGAGCACTGTCCGGGTGTTGAGAGCGAACAGGCCGGCCTGGTCAGCGCCTGTGCCGGTTGCCCCAATCAAAGCATATGCAGTGATCCAAGTAAAAAGCTGGAGGATCCTGGCAAGGCACTCGTTGCCGCTGCCATGAAAGATGTCAAGCACAAGCTGCTCATACTCTCGGGCAAAGGAGGTGTGGGCAAGAGCACGGTGACTACGCTGCTGACACGTTACCTGGCGCGCAGTTGCCCCGACAATAATTTCGGCGTACTCGACATAGACATATGTGGACCGTCACAACCGCGTCTGTTGGGCGCTCTTGGTGAGAATGTGCATCAGTCCGGGTCTGGCTGGTCTCCGGTGGGCATCGACGACAACGTATGCCTCATGTCCATTGGCTTTCTGCTGGGCTCTGTAGATGATGCCATAATCTGGCGCGGTCCCAAGAAAAATGGCATGATCCGTCAGTTCCTCAGCGAAGTGGATTGGGGAAATTTGGATTTGCTGCTGCTAGACACACCTCCAGGCACATCAGATGAGCATCTGTCGGTAGTCACGTACCTCAGGGATGACTCTGCGCCTGAATCCGTGAAGGCTATAATTGTGACCACGCCACAGGAAGTGGCGCTGCTAGACGTGCGCAAGGAGATCAACTTCTGCAAAAAGCAACGTATTCCCATACTCGGAGTCATTGAGAACATGAGCAGCTTCCGCTGTGGTCACTGTGGCAACAGCTCCGAGATCTTTCCCGCCAAGACGGGCGGCGCTGCGGCCATGTGCGAGGAGATGAATGTGAAGCTGCTGGGCTCACTCCCACTGGATCCACAAGTGACACGCGCCTGCGACGCCGGCGAGGACATCACAGCCATCAGCAACGGCACCACCGAAGCGTTGGCCAGCATCTGCGGCAAGATCATGGCCAGCTTTTAGAGATTATTTCATGATTTGTACTTGTTTATTAAAGTTATGTTTAAAGATATATTTAAGTTTATTTTGTATTTGTATTTGTAGATGGCTCCTAGGCATTGATGGTGGTCAGCGTCGTACTCTGCATGGACAGCTCACTGGGACTGGGACTGGCACAGCCCACCTCACTCACTTCCTCTTGCACCGGCGGAGCTATCGCCGTGCTCTCCAGAGGCGGCGCAAAGGTTGTGTCTCTGCCACAAGCTCGGGAAAGATCCGACTGCAAGGTGGGCTCCGATTCTCTCGGCTGCAGCGACTCCTTCGGCTGCTCTGACTCTTTTGGCAACTGCTCCTCCTGCTTCGACTCCTGCGGCTGCACTGACTCATTGTCCAGCTCGCCATTCTGGATAGTCTCCTCCAGGCTTACATCTATTTGCTGGCTGGCTGTGACACGCGACTGCGAGGGCGGCGGCAATGGATCCGGCGGATGATTGACCAAAGTCACCGAATCTGTGCAGTCATCCACCTTGAATATGCCCACCAAATAGTTGGACAACTCAAACATGTTGACGCGCAGCGAGACAATGATGAACTGAGCATTCTTGGTGCGCTCCTAGAAAATTGAAGAAAAGCTTGAGATGAAGATTCAGCAAAGGGAAGAGACAGTTCCGATTCCTACCTTAATATAATGCCCTACAATGGACACGTTCTTAAAGTCGAGAGCAGCGTCGATCTCATCCATGAAATACAATGGAGATGGCTTATAGTAATGCAGCGCGAAGACTAGGGCGAGCGAGGAGAGCGTCTTCTCACCGCCTGACAAATTCGATATATATTTCCAGCTCTTCTTGGGCGGACGCACTGTGAACTGCACGCCCTCTGTAAATGGGTCCATGGAGTCAACTAACTCCAGATCCGCATCGCCGCCCAACGTTATCATACGATACATTTCCTTGAGCTTGCGCGTGATTATATTGAAGCCCTCCATGAACTCCGTGTAGCGACGCTTGCGCACCTCCTCGTACTTGTCGCGCATCTCGTTACGCTTGGATGTGATGTCCTCGAGCACGCGCACTCGGTCGAGGTAGACGAGGCGCTTCTCTGTAAACTCCTTGATGAAGCCCAAATTGGGTTTCGTCTTCAGCTGCTCCTCGAGCAGCGTCTGCTTATACTGCATATCCTCCAGGTTCTCCGCCTCCAGCTCCTCCTCGGTGAGTGTTTTGAGTGGTGTCAGCGGCTTGGTTTCTCCTGGTATTTCATTGAGCTTGAGCGGCTTCAGCTGCTGCTGCCAACGCGGTATATCCGCCTTGACCTCGTTCATCTTAGCCGCCGCCGCCTGCAGCTTAGTCTCGATCTCTACTCGCGCGAGATTCCGTTGATTCTCCTGCTTGCTGAGCTCGTCGATTTGTTTTTTTATGTCAGACGATTGGGATTTGGCATTGCCAATGGCCTCCTCGGCCTTTTTCGCCTCCTCCTCCAGCTCCTCCTTGCGCTCCTGGCACTGCTGACGCTCCTCGTTGAGGGTCCGCAACTTGTCCTCAGCCGTTTTTATATTCTCCCGCAAATTGTTGTTGTTATTCTTCAGACGCTCAATGCTGCGCTCCGCCGTGGTCAAGGCCACATTCAGGGAGCGCACATTGCCCGCCAGCTTCTCGATCTGTCCGGTCGTCTTCTTCAGCTTCGCCTCCACGGGCTTCACGGTATTCGAGCGTAGCGAATCGTATTCCGCCTGCACTTCGCTTATCTTACTTGACATGGCTTTCTCGTTCGTGATGCACTTTTCCAGCTGCTCGTTCGCCTTCTTGATGTGCGCCTCCAGCGCTTCGACAGCGGCTTCGTCTGTTGTGTGTGATTCCATCTTCTTTCGCTGCGCCTCGCATTGCTTGAGACTGCTGGCCATTTGCTGCTGCTGCGACTTGATGCTCATCGTGAGACGCTTTTGCTCCGTTTCGCTGCGCTGCAGATTCGTTTGCAGCATTTGGATCTCGTGCTCCAGCCGGCCCTGCTGCTCTTGGCAAAAGTTGATGCGCGTCTGCAGCTCCTCGGCCTGCACCTGCATGTCCTCCAAAGCCTTCTGCGACACCTGCGAGTTGTCCATGGACTCGGCCGTCTTCGTGCGCACCTGCGTGCCCATTTTGCCACGCACTGGTCGATTGCCGCCACCGGACATGGTGCCCGCCTGCTCGATGATCTCGCCACGCAGCGTGACCACACGAAAGCGTTCCCGCCCATAGGCAATGCGCGAGCCCTGCTCCAGGTCCGTGGCCACCAGTGTGTTATGCAAAGCCATGTAAAAGGCGGTTCTCACGCGCTCATCCTCCACCTGCACCAGATCGTAAAGCCGCGGCACATTCTCTGGGCTAGAAGAGGATAAGAGAGTTTGGATTATCAATTGCGAATCCTTTTGGCTTTAAGCTCCACTCACGTATTGATGCGAAAGGATTTGCTGCGCCAGTGCTCCATGCGATTCAGGGGTATGAAATTCGCTCGGCCCACATTATATTGCTTCAGGGCTTTGATAGCAGCCGTGGCCGTATCATAGGTATCCGTAACAATATTATCCAGACGTCCGCAGGCTGTGGATATGGCTATATCGTACTTGGCATCAATGCCGCCCAGATCACCCAGGCGGCCCAGTATGCCAGGTATTTTGCCCTCAGCCTTCATGCGCATCAGGAAGTCCAAAACCTTGTCATTCGAGCGTTGAGCTTGCATGTTGGATGAGCGCTCATTGATCTGGGGAAAAGATATATACAACAATCAGTTATATATATGCATTAATAGAGATTGAATCTGTGCTTCACCTCCTCACGCAGCTTGCTGCACTTCATGGCCAAATTGCGTTCCTCGTGGCTCAGCTTCTGCACCTCCGCCGTCTTGGTGCGTATCTCTTGTTCCAGCTGCGGCATATTTGTGTTCAGCTCCTCCAACTTGCTGCTCATGCTCTCCAAGCTCTGCTGCGCCGACTCGTAGGAGCTCTTCAGGGATTCATATTTTCGCGCCTCTGTCGTCTCCACTTGCTTCAATATCTTCAGCTTCGACTCATGCACCTGCAGTTCCTCGCGCGCCGTATTGACCGCTTCTTCCAGCCCAATCAGCTCGTCGCTGCACTTGAGGCGCTTCTCGGTCAAGGGCTCCGACTGTTCCTTGAGCAGCGTTAGCTGCTTCTCCAGCTCCTCGTTGAGCGTCACCTTCTCCTTTTCCAGGCGCTCGAGTTTGTGTTGGCATTCCTCAATCTCCCTCGCGTTCTTCTCCGGCAGCTTGTGCAGCTCATCCAACTCCTTGTCATTCTTTTCAATTTGTCCTTTGTCCTTCTTGCGCTGCTTATTCGTGTTCTCCATGGCGCTCTGGACCTCCGTGTAGCTACGCTCGGCGCCCACCAGCTTCTTCTTGATGTCCTCGCGCTGCTTGACCAACGCCTCGTGGGCTCTAAGAAAATATTTAAATAGGAAATTATATTAATAAAGGAACTTGAAAGGTCACAGGAGTCGACTTACTCCATCTCCTTGCGTATGATGAGCTCCTTTTCGGCGCGCTCCTTCTTGAGCGTTTCGGTGCCTTCGTCGTGGCTCTTGATCTCCTTGCTGCACTCGTCGTGCTCCTTGGTATACTCTTCTAGCTTCTGCTTCTTAATGCTGATGTACTTCTGGGTCACCCAGTTCTTGGTGCGCACCAAATCGTTCTCCTTGCGCAAATACTCCACTGCCTCGTTGTAGGGCTGCTCCAAATCCTTCATTTCGCGCTCCGACAGCTTGCAGCGATTGTGCTTCTCTGTGCGATCATCTGTCAGCTGATCCACGCGCTGATTGATCTGCTGCAATGGCCGGATATATCGCTGTGTTCCTATGATATCCTCCAGATACTCGAGCATGCCCGTCTCGTTCTCCGTCTGGCCTTTGGTCTTCATCATGGCTATGGACTCCACCTCGCCCTGGAGAATGAGAAAACGATTGTGTTCGAGATCCACATGATGTTTCTTCAGCAGCTTAGCCACATCCTTCAGCTGAGCTCGCTGATTGTCGATCTGGTAGTAGGAGGAGTTGTCCGACATGGCTGTGCGTCGCACATAGAACTGTGAGCCTGCTACGGGTTCGCTCTTGCCGCCCGGCTGGTCCACCACCAACTCGAAGTGCACAGCCACAGAACAGCTGGTTAGATTTGGAAAATTCTTGGAATTGTGAATCAATGTGGAAAGTTTCTTGCAGCGAATGCGATTCGCCCGACAGCCAAACACAAACATCATGGAGTCAATGACGTTGCTCTTGCCACTGCCATTGGGCCCGATGATCGCCGTAAAGGAATGATGAAATGGACCCAGCTCCACCTCGCCTGCGTAGCTCTTGAAATTGTTGTTGACAATGCGTTTGATGATCAGGCGTGGGCCGGCGCTCTCCATGGAGCAGTGCGGCGGCACTGGTGGCGGTATATAGATGTCGCCAATGCGTGTGCCCCCCTCCTCGTCGTCGAAGATGAGAGCGTCATCCAAGGCGTCCATGGCGGCGGCATCATCGGCCTCTTGTTGTGCTTTTAGCATTTGCTGTTGGGTTAGGCGTGCGCCGACGCTGGTGCGACAGCCGCCGCGCCCCTGTAGCGTACCCAGGCTGGGACGCATATTTGCAACAAAATTTGTTAACTATATAACGAGAAACTTATTTAAAATCCTTAATACAGTCCGCAACTCCTGGCGCTAAAATAAAATATGACGCTACGGCAGAGCTGCATGCGCGGCGTAACGCCTCTAGCGGCATTTGTGGTAACCAAAACACAACGACTTTAAGGCGAGTTGGCAGCACGGTGCGGAAAAACCGTTGCTGCGTTGCTAGTTTAAATGCACAATTCAAATTAAATTTCAAATTTTTGTATAAGATACAGAAATTTGATTGCTTAGCAAACTTAAAGCAATTAAGTGAAGAGTAGCAGTTTGCTCGTCAAGCCTGCTATATTCCAAAAGTATTCAAACTTTATTAACGATAAGCGATTAGAAAGTGTCCTAAATTCAAACTAAATGGGAAGTTCCTTACGGTCGATAAGTTAACAAAGTTCTTTCACATGCAAAACAGTAAATTTATTTACAAAATAAAAGCATGCACAATTTATAAGAAAAATACTCAAGTGCCAATCTGACTCAGCCAGCCAAAGAGAGCTTTCTCCCGCGTCTCGATATATATGGCCCGGTCTGCAGCGCCCATGGCTTCAGTTTGTTTTCGTATTCAGCAGCTGCGGTACGCTGCGCTCCAACTCGGAAATTAGTAAACGCGCCGGTCGCATTTTCGTAATAAGCAACGAAAGAAAAAGAAATAGACTGAAAGTCAGCAGAAAATGCTGCTGTGCCGGAGGGAAAATTCAAATAACCAAACGGGTTTCACAGTCAAGGTCGACGCGCACACACAAAACCGTTATAAGCGCTGCACATTTAGCGCTATGCAAAAATCGTGGACACTCGTTGTTGTTGCCTTTGCGGCCATCTTCGTGATTATGTCGTCGTCGTCGTCGGCGGCCGCTGTTACAAGCTTTGGTAATTTCTCCCTCCCTCCCTCTCACTCTCGCTCTTGCTCTCTTTTGTTTGACATCAACAAATTTACTACCTGACTTTTGATTAGGTGCGTCTTATTGCTGCTGTTGTTGTCTCCTTTTTGTCTTTGGCATGCGCAAGCGCGCGCATTGGGTGTGAAAGTTGTTGATCTGTTTTTTTGTTATATAATATCAATGGGGGCCTGTCCATTGAACCCCAAATGACAGTTGCTGAAAATTTTCCTGACCCCACCATTTTAGGCCGAGCTTTGGCAACTTACATACATACATAGCTACATACAAAATAGTTGTAACTGTTACTTTCTAAATGTTGCAGCTGCCACTCGACCCACACACACACATTTATCAAGATTTCTATGCACGCAATTCACACACATCTCTATATATCGTATGTAGAGATTGCATATTACACACGCATACACTTATCGAATCTAGAGACAGCATATTGCACACACATATACATATACATTTATCGAATCTAGAGATCGCATCTTGCATTTTACACACATGCGTCGCTTGCCCAATCGGTTGAGTTACGATCTGCTCCAGCTATGCCGCCAAGCCAACTGCACGTATGTGTCTGTGAGTACTTGCATGTGTGTGTGTTGCAAACGCAATTGAATTGCTGCCACCAAAATTGTTTTGCAGCACAGGGGCGTAGCATAATTTATACTAAACGACCCCCCCATAAGTGTCATAGGGCAGTTTCTAGAATTTCAAGTTTACATGGAGAGATTTCAAGATTTCAGCTGATCATATATGTATGTACATATGTATGTATATCTAGCACAATCTTTGCCTTAATGCAAGTCCGCATTCTACATTAATCTCAAAAGAAAACTTAATTACAAGATTTTCTTTTCTTTGTATGTATATTTACAATTACAGAGAAAGCTCACTTGAATAAATATTTATACTTTCAGTTCCGCTTATAAGATGTGCCTTAGTTTATTTCTAATTATTATTTATATGATAGGCAAGTCGAATTCTCATATAGTTTCTCCTTTTGTTTTAAACTCTTGAAAATCTTATGATTTTGGATGCTCTGAAATATCATATGAATTTCAAAGAACAGAAAAGTTTTCTCAAATCTGATTTTTAGATATCTTATAAATGGATTGGAATTCATACATTTCAAATGCTATCAGATCTTTAGATGGTTATCAAATTATATAAGCTCTAATAGACTTCAGGAAAGTCTACATACGACACGAACATAGTTTATATCATATATAAATATTCCCTCCCATAGGAGGTAGCAATTTAAGACTCTATTGTCAGCCCTCGTGCAGCTGCGTGATCTGCAAGCGGGCCAAAAAACTATTGCAGCAATGTGGCCAAAAGCTCCTCCCCGCCCCAAGTCGGCGTCCGAATGTGGACGTGCGCTTGGTTTTTGGGTCAACGTATTAATTAGTTTTTTGGTGGTAATTAGATAATGAACCTATCTCACACACGAACTGCTTTGCAGACAATGGCAGCAGCGAGGCGCGGGCCGAGACTGGCGGCAATCACAGTCGACACAGACGATCCAGCTCAACGGCTGCCTGCATGCCCGATGCACGCTTCTATCGCAATCCGAATCGACCCGTGCACAAGATATGGACGAACAGCGAGTGTGCCAAGTACTTCCTGTGCCTGGATGGCGAGGTCTTCGAATTCAAGTGCTCCGAGGGACTGCTCTTCGATGTGGTGCGACAGATTTGCGACTTCAAAGCGAACGTGGATAATTGTGATATAAGCGCTGAGACGCCAGCGCCCAAGCCGTTGCTCGAGATGGCGGACTGTGCAGATGAATCGCAGCTGGGCTGTGCCGACGGCACTTGCCTGCCCCAAGATTACTTCTGTGACGGGTCTGTGGACTGTCCCGATGGCTCCGACGAGGGCTGGTGCGATGTGGATCATGATCCCAATGCCGCGGGCGCCTGTGATCAGCGCAAATGCCAGCTGCCCCACTGCTTCTGCTCGAAGGACGGTACACAGATCCCGGGGCAGCTGCAGGCGCAGACCGTGCCACAGATGATATTGCTAACCTTCGACGATGCCATCAATCATGACAACTGGGAACTGTTCTCCAAGGTGCTCTTCACGCCCAATCGCCGCAATCCGAATGGCTGTCCCATTCGCAGCACCTTCTACGTCTCGCATCCATATACGAATTATCAGTACGTGCAGAAGCTATGGAACGATGGACACGAGATTGCGGTGCATTCGGTGACGTAGGTTGGGAAGGCTTATCCTTAAGCTTATATTCAAATTGATTCTTTGCAGGCATCGCGGCCCGGAGCTTTGGTGGTCAAAGAATGCCACCATTGAGGATTGGTTTGATGAGATGGTAGGCCAGGCTAATATCATCAACAAATTTGCGGGCGTTCGCATGGAGGAGCTGCGTGGCATGCGCGTGCCCTTCCTGCGCGTTGGATGGAATCGTCAGTTCCTCATGATGAAGGAGTTTGGTTTCGTCTATGATGCTTCCATGGTGGCACCGCACTCAAATCCACCTTTGTGGCCATACACGCTCGACTTTAAGATGCCGCACAGCTGCCTGGGCGCCAATCAAAACTGTCCCACTCGCAGTTATCCCGGCATCTGGGAACTGGTCATGAATCAGCTGGAGGCAGGCGCAGGCGAATACACTTGCGGCATGGTGGACAGCTGTCCTCCACACCTCACTGGGGATGATGTGTACCGCATGTTAACATACAACTTTAAGCGTCATTACTTAAGCAATCGTGCGCCTTATGGACTCTACTTCCACTCCACCTGGTTCAAGAAGATTGACTATTTGAATGCCTTTCTGGTGAGCATCCTTGACAGTTGATCAAAACTTTTTGCTTAGGTAAATATCTTCCAGAAATTCTTGGACGACATGCACAAGCTGCCGGATGTTTACTTTGTGACCAACCAGCAGGCCATTCAATGGATGCGACAGCCCACGCCCAACAATCAGCTGCACCAGTTCGAGTCCTGGCGCTGCCAGCCAAAACAGCTGGAGCCGCACGAGCAGGTCTGCCAAACGCCTAATGTGTGCAAAGTTCGGAGTCGTGTGCTACAGGAGGATCGCTACTTTTATACGTGCATGGAATGCCCGGCACAGTATCCGTGGATTCGCAACGAATTTGGTCTAGAATAGCCAATTGTTTAGTTTTTAAGTTTGTATTTATAGTATGTTACACAAATTTCATTATTTTAAATATGTATGCAAAACGTGTTTATCAACCACAAATGTGTACTTAGCCTAGACCAGACAGCAGCATATTCTTCCCCTGTCCGTTTACTGCGTAATAAAGGGATTGGCTATGCTTTCGACTCCGTCCTGTGGACAGATTAGCACCAGCGCCGTGCCTCGGCATACGACCAGGCCGAGACTTCGCGTTGAGTCCTCGGTTAGTTTGTAGGGTTCGTCTGAATCTCTTAAGTATTCCACGGTATTATCAAGCACCAGATTTAACAGCGCATCGTAGCCTTTCAGTATGCCAGACGCCTCGCGGCCTCCCGCGAATTTCACACGTATTTGTTTCTCCAAGTATTTGGACAGATCCAAAATAGATTCCTTTCGGCGCTTCTCTTTGCCATCGTTGTTGCCACCTGTCTAGAAAGCAATCAGCATTTTAGCATGCACGATTCATAAATGAATTTTCTTTCTAGTTTACCTTTTTATCAGCCATTTTATCTTCATAAAATTCTACACAATGTTTCTTTTTATCGATAACGATAGGCGGCAATGCGAAATAGCCTCTTGATAGTTTCATATGTTTTGCATCAATAACATTTAGCTGGTGGTATATTTATTAAATGTCGAAATAAATTTATTTATGCTTAATCCTAACAATAATAAACTCAATTAAAATTATATTATAAAATTAAATTTTTATTTGATCATATTACTTATAAATTTACCATATAAATATATTATTATTTTTTCTTCAAATAGAAGTACTTGATAGTGCGATTTTACACTAAATGAATTATATTCAATTTTACCGTCTTTCAAATTAAGTGTAACGTTTTAAGTAAATTTGTTTTAATTTTCTGAAAAAATAATTTTATAAATTCAATTTTTGGTATTTAACTATAAGAATATTCAATTAATCGATTGTAATAGCCAACTATCGATGAAGAATAATAACAATGACATTGTTAGTTTTCCATCTCTACGGCACACTCCATTTTGTTTTCTTACGATACCGATACGGACACGACGCTTGAAAATAGTGTTTTTTTTTTACAAAAACGTCGTAATTTAATAGTATAAACCTCACGCCTTGTTGTATTCAAGTGTTTAAAACAAAGTTGAAATAATGGGTCGTAAAAAGAAGAAGGCCTCCAAACCCTGGTGCTGGTATCCTTTTCAAACAAATTAAATGAAAATTTTTGCAGTTCTCGACTCGCCTTTATGTGTGTGCTGGGAGCCTCGCTAAAAAATTTGTATCTACTCACGTACACACACACATGTATACTCACACTTGTGCATTTATATAATGGCGAATGCGGTTGTTGTTGTCGGCAAAGCAAAGCAAAGCAAAAAGACTTCTTGAAATTCTTGTTGTTTCCTTAACCCATATAACTTACTAATTTAGGTACTGTAATCGTGAATTCGATGATGAGAAAATTCTTGTGCAGCACCAAAAGGCGAAACACTTCAAGTGTCATATATGCCACAAGAAGCTGTATACGGGGCCGGGCCTGTCCATACATTGCATGCAGGTGCACAAGGAGACGGTGGATAAGGTGCCAAACTCTTTGCCAAACCGTTCCAACATCGAAATTGAGATCTTTGGCATGGACGGTATTCCTGCAGAGGATTTACGTGATCATGAGCGCCAGAAGAACGGCGGTAAATCCGATTCGGATGATGATGAACCGGCTGCCAAGAAAAAAGTTGAATGTAAGCAACTTAAAGTGCAAACTTTACCTCCCTGCATTGTTGTTATGTACTTTTGTAGCCTTAGCTAATGTAAATTCTTGTCAACTTTTAATTTACATAAACATATATTGTTTTTCCTTGCAGATCCCATGTCTGTGCCGCCGCCCATGATGATGCCACCCAATATGATGCCCCCGCATATGTTGGGCCAGTATGGCATGGGCATGATGCAGCATATGCCACCATTGCCTCCATATCCGATGCCAATGATGCCACACATGATGCCGCCGCGTCCCATATTCCCGGCAGCGATGGCAACAACCTCAGCGGCAGCTGCCGCAGCAGCCGTGCACCATCATCAGCAGCAACAACACCATCAACAGCAACAGCAGCAGCAGCAACATGCAGCTGCCATGGCTCAGCAGAAACCCACGTTTCCAGCTTATAGGTTAGCTTGATACTTACTCAAATGATGCGTATATATCTAAAAAAAATGATTGCTTGCAGCAATGCCACCATAAGTGCTCCACCTACTACCAATAATGCTGGTTTGGGCGGCGGTGCGGCGTCAAACGCTGCACCCTCTCATGCACCGGATCCACACAATCAGGGACGGCCGCCAAATGTGGCCAATGCGGTTGGCGGCGGCGGTAGCCACGTTGTCGCCGCTGTTAGCACAAAGATAATGCATCCGGCGGAGGATGCCAGTCTGGAGGAGTTACGCGCCCGTCAGCCCAAGTATCAGGTGCGTGTGTCTGCCGCCTTAGCCGCAGCCGCTGCAGCACCGAAAAATCACAGCCCCAGCCTGAATAATAACGGTGGCGGCGGCGGCGGTGGCAGCGGCAGTGGAGGTGGAAATGGAAGCGTTGGCAGCGCTGCTTCATCAATGCCTTCAACACCGCCGCCGCCCTCACTGTCCGGCATCTCGCCAACGGGCAGCTCGGCCGCTGCGAACGCAATCGCTGTGAGCACGGCCATCTCCAAGGCACAGGAAGTGAGTTCTTATCATAGTTATAGAAACCATAGTCAATATAAATGAGAGCTGACGAAGACGCAGACGCACAGACACTGACATGGACTTGTACAAAAGACAAATACACACACAGACATACACATACAGATACAGTTGCAACATAATTCTTTATATAATACATACGATTATATATAACCAGTTCCGATAGAGATCTGCTACATTTTACTGAGACTGTGTCGTGTTAAACGCGTTGCGCATTTTTAAACAATTCCATTTTGATGTCCACGCAGCTGATTGCTGGACAATATATAGTTTGATTTTACTTCATATATCAATTGATGTTATTTTTTCTGTAATAACTTTTGGTTCAATAATTATTTTTGCAATTTCGAAGAATGCGTGCACGACCACAGAAAACGGCCGACAAATGGAACACGGAAAGAGTTAAAACAAACAGAAAAAATATATTCATAAAAAATATTTAAAAACGAAAAACAATTCAGATTAACAACTTAGCATATAGTATGATATATGTCTGTACAATTTTTTAATTAAACACAAATTAATGGCAACAAAAACTGAACGGCGGCTTTCAATTTTACATTCCTAACACAAAGTTAAATAGCAAAAGAAGAGAGAAACTAAATAAATATTCAAAGAAAAGCAGCGGCGAGCGCGCATTTCGAATTTGCAAAGATATTTATAACCTGTACGAACTGTGCGAATTTCTTGTTGTTTGTTGTTTTTCGTTTTTCGCTTGGTTTTTAAAAAACGACAACAAAAAAAAAACACGTCCTTTATTAAATTTATTTACAGACCGCTGCGCTGGTGGCCGTGGCGCAGGCGCATGCTCAGGCTGCACAGGTGGCACAGGTGCAAGCGGCACAGGTGCAGGCTGCGCAGCAGCATATGCAGGCTCAGGTGCAAGCGGCACAAGTGGCACATGCTGTTGCCGCGCAACAGCAACACCAGGCACAGCAGCAACACCAGCAGCAGCAACAGGCACAACAGCAACATCAGGCGCAGCAGCAGCAACAACAGCAGCAGCAGGTGAAACAATTGGAGGAACTGAATCGCGCTGTGATGCTGCAACGTCTACAGGCGGTACGGCAACCGGGCAATCATGGTGCAGCTGCAGCGGCGGCTGCTGCCGCTGCCGCTGGCCTGGGCATGGTAAGTGTTAAACTTGATGCAAGTGCTGCACTCAGCGTTCGCTGCCAACAACGACATCTATTTTAATTTGACTAAAATCCATGAATATATATATATGCTGTATCTGAACAACTACTCTACTATATATATATATTTGGTTACCTCGTACTCCTTAGCTATTGAACCCAAGCATTCAGAATGTATGGGAATATACATATATATATTCTTCAGTCAGGCTAGCATAGCTATATTCCTTAAAAAAACAAAATATATATTAAATAATTCCCAGCGTAGAGCTCATCTTCATCAAAGCTCATTTGCAATTCATTAAACTTGAAGCGCAGGTATTAGTTAGAAGTCATTATATTCTGAGGATTATTTACAAGTGGAAACTGATCTATAATTGAGTAAGGAATGTGGCTAAATTTGTTTTGAAGAAGCAAAATATTTAATATAAACTTGTAATGTATATAGAAAGTAAAACAATATTTTTAAACTAAAATGTTCATACAAATCTGATTTAATTCTAAATCTATATATATATTGAATATATATAAAATTTTGCTATGAATGTTTCTTAACAATTGAATTATTTTTAAAAATTAATTAATTATTTTATATAAATTTAAAAATGTCCATTTCATGTAAAATTTATATTATTATTTTTATTTATCTAATTCATAATTTTTTTTGGCTTCTCTAAATTTCCATTAAAAAATCTTTTTAAAATTTTAAAAAAATATATAAATATACAAATTTTCTCTAGTTAAAGATCAGTTTCCCTGCGTCTGCAATCCATGTCTAGGCTAGTTGAGGGCTGTATAAAATCTGTTCCTAACATCTACCCAAGCAATATATAAATATAACACATAGTTAGTATTCTTACTTCTATCTACACCCACACACCTTCATAAACTTAGCCCAAGTTCAACTCTAGCACAGTGACCATCTATATATAACTACTATATCAAAAGATTCTAATGTTGCAGTAACAAAATTAAAAGTTAACATTACAATTATTGCAGTGCAGTACAGTTGAGTGTTGATAAACATAATGCCAATTGCAGGGCCGACAAACAGTTCTATACTACAGTATGTATTTTTGTACACTTCACTTTTCATATAAAAAAAAAATACCCAAAATAAAATTAGCCCAAATGCGAATTACGAAAGATAAGTAAATGCCAAAATTTCCATTATAATATGATATGTATACAATACTCGTAATCGTACTCGTACATTACCGTACTTACTATGCAAGTATTACTCGTAGTAGTCTAAGCAAGTTCCTCAAAACAAATTACTATCCATCTATTCCACCTCCAACAACAACATATGCATACTTACATACATTAACACCTACCCATCCATCCAATAAAAATAAAACCCCAACTGTTTCCCATCGACCATGATATATATATTTATATATAGTAATAATGGTAATGCAAATGCAAAGTTCCATAGTACATATTGCCTTGCAAGCACATTAAACGTAACGTTAGCGTTAACGACACGTAACTTAACTATGTCTTTCAAGTTATAAACTATGTAACGTACGTTACGTTAACGTAATGTCACGTTGCCTCGTACTATGTTACGTAAGCGTTAATGTAAACGTTTCGATGTCACGCACTGCCTTGCAAGCTTGTTGCCGTTACGTATGAGCTAACGTCAGCGTCACGTTATCATGTACTGCCTTGCTGGCTTATTACATTACGTAAACGTTAACGACAACGTCACGTTATCATGTACTTGCAATACGAATCACATTACGTAACTTTAAGTGTCGTTACGTAACGTAATTATTCGAGTTTTAAACTACATATGTACATATATTTATATGTATGTGTATATATGTGATGAAAGTGGCTCGTACGTACACCTAAACGTGAGCTTTAACGTCACGTTACGTAACGTAATGTTGTGAGCTATGAACTATGCAAGCCATGTAAGTACATTTTGTATAATTAATTCTATTAAAATTACTTTGAACTTGTCGTAATGGTTGCTGCGTTGGTTGGTTAATTGATTGATTGATTGATTGGTTGGTTGATTGATTGATTAATTCATATCCACACAAAAAATAAAAAACAAATCTACACACAGCATTGAATATATATTATATTAAATGTATATGACTATTGATATATCTCGTACACACACATCCACACATACACTCACACACAAACACAGAACAAATCTATCTTATCTAAATGTTTTTTTATCTGTAAATTGTACTATCGTATTCCTATCGATATTTTCATCAATCATTTACTGTTAACATACCCAAAATGCAACAGATCTCACTCTGCTGCTCGTGCATCCAAAACTCTCAAAAATCTCTGTCTATCTTGCTATATACATACCATCCATTCTCTATGTGTCTCATCTGAATACTAACACATCTAGTTGTACTATCCGAAAGACTTGGATACTCTAACTATATTAAACACACACACACACACACACAAAGACACAAAACACCTCGAGCTGGTACCATCTGCGCTTTATTTTCAATTGTTATAATAAATTGTAATGTTCCACGTGGTTTGGTGGCGCGATTTTTAAAGTCCAGCCCTTGTTTGCTCGCCTCTTCTAACTGTCCTGTAATAGAGCTGAAAAACAATAGAAATTTTCTAATATTTAAACGTGTATGTCGTCTCTGTTGGGAATCAAAATTAAGGGTACTCTGTTTTCGTTTAAAAAAATAGACAAAATTTTATTTTTAATTAATTTTTAATTTCAAAACTATTTTTATTGAATATTGAATAAAATATATATAAAACCCAATTTTTTTCTAACAGAATACCCCTTATTTGTATGTAATATATATTTATTTTGTTATATATATTATTTTATTAAAACGGGAATGTACCTACTGTCAAATTTTATGTATAATATATATTAGGGGTATTTCCTGCATTTCCTAGCCTTCCATGCTAGATATCTGAATTTGTATGGCCTATCGTTAGTTTTTCAGCTCTGCTCTCTATATAAGCACAACTAACCGTATCACCTAGATATACATATGTCACGCCTCATATGGCGATCACGCCCACCATATCATAGCTAAGTATAAAACCTTAAAAAAACTATACTTAATTATAAAAAAGAAAGTATTGGAACTTGAACTCGACTTGCGTTGCCTGCCTGGTTAGTAAAAAATTTACTATTTTTTTTGTAACTCAAAACATGTGTAAAAATATTATTTTTGACTTTGTTTAAGTTGCTTCTTACCTATAAAAAGAAATCGACGCGCGCATAGTTTTTTAAGAATTGTTATAAAAAAGTGTTCTTAAAGGTTGAGATCGTTAAGATCGGCCTGCCCCCTACATATACCACCTACTCATCCGTCGTCAGTTCAGTTTACGAATTGTAAGTACGTTTATTTTTTAAACAATTTCATTTTCTATCATAAACAATTATCTTAATTTTTAATATTTTTTTATGTAATTTAAAAAAAAAAACAAAAATCTGAAAAGAGGACAGTTGAACTCTCTTTATTTGTCTCTATCTCTCTCTCTCTCTCTCTATCTATATATATATATATAGATATAAATATTTATATATATTTCATTGTAACATTGTAATGCGATGTAAAAGTTTCGACAACAACAAACAAACACATACACACACACAACAGTACATACAACTATTTTATTCATTTAAATATTAAGTGCCAAAAAAAACCAACTTATTAATATATTCTTAATACCAACAAGAAAACCAAAACAATGAAAACATAATTAATAACAACTTAGCTAATTTTGTGTACAATGGCTTCGATATATATACACACAAACACACATACACACAAACAAACACACACACTCAGACACAGAGACAAGCGAAAGCCGCCTGCGTTGGACTGCAATTAAAACTGTTTCAATTCTACCTCTCTTCCATGCTCTTCTATATATCTTTTCCATCTGGTCGAATCACTTTGCATAGATGCCCTTGCCCGGCAGCCTGCAGCTGATGCAGCCCATGCTGCGACCCGGCACCGTAGCCATTGGCCCCCATGGCGCATTGATAGGTGGCAATATGTTGCGTCCTGGTCCGCTGCCTGGCATGCCAGCAGGTGAGTAGATGCTAATCATTATATAATATAGATTGCTAATCTTGTATCAATTTCCGTAGGTCTGCTGCCCATGCAGGCAATTGGTTTGCCTGGTCTGCCCGCAGGCGCCATGCCGATGCCAGGCATGGGCGTTATGCTGCCCGGCCATCCAAATATGTTGCAGATGATGCAGCCACGCTTCAGATGATGCCTGCCTGGTGCGCCAGGACTCTTGCAGGCGCCCACACAGACGCATCCGCACAGTGTGCGAGCGTTTCAGCGAGCAGCGGCATTGCCAGCGCTGCATCCAGCGCAGACGCAGTCATCCCAGTTGGTGGGTTTGCCGCTGCCCTTGCTGTTTCACGATTAATATGAGGCGTGGCCAATCAACCAACTAACAACCATAGCAACGACAAATCGGACTACGGCAACAACAACAACAACAACAACATCAACAGCTAGTTCAAAATGCAATCACTACAACTGCAAGCAAGTTTTCATACTCAAGCTACGCAATTCCACAAAGCTCTTTTTCTTAAATGTATAACAGTTTTGAGACACTCGATATATACACACACATATACATACACACATGTGTCACACATGCATTCACTGGTTGCACACACACACTAACAGCAATATGCGTAGCTTTATACATGTATATCCAGAGTATTTTCTAGTTGATGCATCTGAACTTTGCTTTGCGTTAAATGACCAAACTCTTAACTTTTCTCCAACTAAATTCATGTGTATTTGCATAACAAAACCATTATACAACACTATATTAAATTTACTAACACTACTCTGTATATGTGTGCAAAATGAATCGCAACTCGCTTCACATCTGGCGTACTTAACCCCTCTCTCTCTCCCTCTTGCTCTTTGTGCTGGCACGCGGTTCTCTTTGCTGTATGTTGCTGTAGCATCTAGTTTACTCTCTCACTCTCACTCTATATATATAAATCTATATATATGATATTACACACTCTCCCTAGTTATATAATTGTAACTGTATATGTATAATACCAGCAAATTTCATAATATTTAACATACTAATATAATACTTTAAATAATATTTTTTGTTTACATTCTTTTTTTCACAATTATATATAAATATTATTTTTTTCGTTACATTTTAGAATTCTGGGGCAAAAAAGATCAAATACGCCCCATTGTTATACTCGCTCACTCACACAAACTCTCTTCTCTCTCTCTCTCGTTTTTGCCATGTCTCTTTATTCTCAGATAGAAACGAAACAGTACGCTCCCCTCTCCCCCGGGTAAGAATCGGGCGATCTATTTAAAATACATACATATACATATATGCATATATTGTAATATTGTGCGAATTTGTATTATCTGTGCGTAGCTTTTTAGTTAATTGTCCAAATGTGCGATGCTCCACAAACTGTTATACATACTGTTATACAATACGAATATATGTAGCCTCTTTTAACTGCATTTATGTACTTCTTATCCCCCATATCCCCCACTCCGCCTCTCAACACAAAATCGATATCAGTCGTCTTTCATCCACTCGTTACTCGTTACCCGTTACCCGTTACTCGTTACTCGTTACTTACAGCTGACAAACGAAAATGTACTCGTAAGTTATGTACAAAGTTTATTTTTGATTTCGATTTCGGTCGGCAACAATGCGATCCACAATTCAGGTATCTACATTATTTTTTCTTTCTCAATTACATCATTTACACGTAACAATGTCTCTTGGTTATGGTATCGTACTAATATGCAATCAAAAACAATTCTCTATCAAATCCGTAGTTATAAAATAGTTCTCTCCAAAACGTTTCCGCACATTGTTAGTAAGTACATTCATTTATGGTTCGTTTCAATCTATATATATATATATATATATATGTAGCTATATATCTAGCAATCCATAGTTAGTTCCTTTGTTAACGTAGCGCTCTTCCATTGGTTCACAGACTCCAAAAACTCTAGCTTCCTAGCAAAAAAAAAAAAAACTAAAAACCAGTTTTAACAACAATCTAGCTGAGGCTTTAGCAATGGATCCCAACCAGGTCCATGTACGACTATTACTAATTACAAATCTTTATAGCTCCTAAGTTATTCACTGAAACTCTTTTCGTTTTGTGTTTGTAGCTTAATTGCAGGGTAAGAATCTATATGTATTTATATGTCTTTAGAGTTCTGGCATGATCTTTCAGAATCGGTCTCAACGGAATACTCACCCAGTGTAGCCTAGGCTAGTCAAATATTATAGCACACATCCCCCAACCCAACCCAACCCCTCTAACAAATAGCCCTTATGTACACTAACATGTATTTGTAAAACATATATCTATATACATACAAACATATATATGTTCTGTGTAACTGTAACCATATATATATATACATATATATTCATATGTAGCATAAAACGCAAGACAAGTGAAAAACCCGCCAGAGCTCAGATCGGTAGTTTGTGCCCTTTCTCTGCCGTCTCTGGTCTGGTTTAGCGCAAAATTGATGTTGGACTCTCAGGTCTGGCATATTCGCCGCATCGCCTTTTCCAATGCCACGCCCACCGCCCAACACTCTATCTCTCTCATTTGTAGGTGGGGCCGCTGGCATTTATGCGATGTTAGAACGGCGTGCTTCAGACGAGTGTACCTCAATGCGGGACAGACAGACGCTAAAAACAATTTGGTGGCTCTCTCTAAGTACATACACATATACATACACACCCACACGCACATACTACTTAACTACTAGTTAAATATTTGACAAGAACTATCGTCTATCTCAATTGTAAATATCTCTTTCCTTGCGCGCGTTTTGTAAACGTATTTTCACTTTTTTTGTTTTGATAAATGTAGTTTGTTGATTTTTCATTATATTCCAAATTCTTTCAACTCCCATTTCGAGATATGTTGGTGACGGTCATACTACGGAACCTATAGAATTGCAGAATGTCAAGAATGTATTCAAAAGTGAAATTATACTATGAATAGAGTAAATGTTATATGTGACTAAGTCCTATAAAGTTTTTCAGTAATATAATGAGTTTTTCTTGTCAACCAATATCTTATGTAAATGCAACTGTTATACTGTTATATTGTACTTTGATAAAGTTACACTGAATACAGAAGAATTACTTATGATAGTTCTGTTTGATGTATTTTAAATTAAACTCTAGAATTAGAAGCTAAGCTGCCATAGGGACAATCCAGTGTAAAGGTTATATAGGCTATAATATTATACGATATATATCGTCTATAACTAGAGGTAACTCAATCTCAACCCAAACATCTGCTTTTCTATTGGAAGCTTCGGCTAGCCGTTGTCCACTTTTCATTTAGTTTATCTCTTTGATCTATAACTGTGAACTTTAGCATATATATATATATATATATATATATATATATATATATATATATATATATATATATATATACTATATATATATATATATATATAAACTGTGTATCATATACTATAACTAAATGTAAGCTGCACGCGTTGTTTGAAGTACAAAAAACAAAATCGAACTCGTTTTCTCATAGGTGTTTTTATATATATATATAACTCTAAGTGTCAAGCCACCAAAATTGTCTGTCCTTAGCGCTGGGCGACACGCGAGTAGCTGGACTAAGGCGCAGATATACACACCGACTACTCTAAATACCCTACTAAATTTTTGTTGAACAACTGTCTGCGCTGCTCAGTCGAAAACGTGTCACATCAATTTTGCTGAGCGAAAAGTTCCCTGCGTCCAAGTTATCTTAAGAGTTTACTCTCAGTGTGTGTGTTTTTTGTAGCATGACCCCTTATCCATACACACACACACACACCCACACATAGACCCCCAAGACGCAGGTGATGTGCTGCCCCGCCCTCTCTCTTGACTCTGTCCCCCGTCCACGCATCATCGGCACATCACAGTTGGCTAAAACTCAACTGTTGGACTTTTCGGTCCTTGTCTTGCTCTCAGCTCTAATACTTTTAAATAACTCTATAAACACCCATATACACACACACACATCTACATACACTCACTCATAGACGCACGCATAACAGGAGGCGTTCACGATGGCCACCACGCCCACTTTCATGCGAGGGCACGAAAAAAAAACAGTTTTGTGTTTTGTTTTCTTAGTGTTAATTGTGATTATTGGATTTTGCTAATTTATTTTGGATGCCCACTCTCCTTCTCAAATTATATTTTAGTCAATAACAAATTCGATAAATATCGATAAATAAATATATATACATAAATGCTTTAAGAGTCACACGGTGCGGCGTTCAACAATCAACAAGTCTAGTTAAAACCTTTGCCAAAGATGATTTTTGTGCGCCAATCTCAAGGTATCCTATACAAATACATATATATATATATATATCTAAATATATATATCTATCTTCTATTTAATAATACTTGAGTATGTTTCACAAGCTTTGAGCCGTTAATTGTTTTTTTTTTTTTTTTGCATTGCATTTAACTAAAATATTTTTGTATTGTTTTTGTTTATTTATTTTCTTCTTTTGCTAAAATCGATAAACAATTTATTACACAAAATACTTAGCTAATGCAATTAATATTTAGTGCAAATGCATAAAATCAAAACTAAAAAAAAAAATGCGTATGTTAAAAGTTTTTAATGTTGTAAATGAGTAAAGAAAACAAAAAATCAATTTTAGTGTTTGTACAAGAAATGTTTCTACCAAAAAAAAAAAAGAAAACAAAAAAAAGTAAATTAAATTAAACATACAACAACATACTTTAAGCATAACAACAACAACAACAACAACAAACAAAGTTATATAAGCAATAGTTTAAAACTCTTTTAAACAAAAAAAAAAAAAAAAAAGCAGAAAAAATATATATATTGCATACTGATAATATTTCTAGTTTAATGTTTTGATTGTTCTCTTCTTTTTAAATTTAAATTAATTTATTGAATTTTAATAAATAAAATATACTATAATATATATTAATATTGGAATGTGTGTGTTTTTATATGATATATTAAAGTTTTTAAGCCATGTGTGCGGGCGGATCATAAGAGGATGGAGAGCGATGTCTGACAAAGAGGTCTTAACATTAACTGAAGAGGACTATAATACCTATTTAGAGACGTTATCATCATCATGTGCAATATGCCATAGAGCATGCCGGGAACAATATTGCAACCGAGCTTAAGCAAGCGTATTGTTTCTAGAATAGTTTCGGTCACAACTCTCAGCCGAATTGCTCAGCGTGACAAGTCAAAGAACCAGTTATTAGAAAAACCCAAAAACCGTCTTGACTCATGGGCAGCTCCCGATGGAAGGAGAGCGGCATTCGCAATTATATGATTATGATATATCTGACATCTATATAGGCCTATGTGTGGGACTTCTTTCAGGGGCTTGTCTGAGCCATGTGGGCTGGCTAATAGAAATAGCTTGAGCCGTTAACTTGTTACATTGAGGAAAGGCCTAGCTCTGCATTCGGGCATACGTAATATTTTGATGGGCTGTCTGACTAATTCAAGTTCACTGGAATTCCAAAGACGACGCGACGCGCACAGGCAGCTTCAATCACAGTTCCATGAGCTCCCCGGTCTGTGGCATTAGTCGGCTTTAATCGTGGATGTTGTCTCGTTTGGCTTTCAGTTTCGTTGCGAGCTTCGTGGCGGTCGGTTGTGTTTCTGCTGGTGCGACAAATTTAAAGGTGTGTGTGTGTGTGTGCATAAATTACTGCTTTAGCCCAAACGGCTAAACTAGTTAAATAATACTTGGCTTACTTTCGGCATCGGCCACAAATATCGAAACATTGCTGACTAAACAAAAGACTTAAGGCACAAACTTGGCTGGCGAATGTGCGACAAAAGGTGTTTGCATAACTGCGCCACGCCCCCACGCTTACGCCTTTACTTTCAATTGTCGCTGGTGCATGAACTAACAGCCAAAATTAGATAATGGACTAAATAATTAGTTAGTAACTAAACCAGACCACAAAAAAACCGTCGAAAAATAAAGCCAAAACTTTAATTGTTTCTATAAATTAAAAAATATTATTTATGTCTCTCTTGAGTGCAGAAATTTGGTCAAAAACTTGATATTGTCTAAGCTTCTAAACGAGTATCTCAAGTGTTCCGCAGCCAAAAGTCCCAAAAAGCGAACAGGCCATAAAGCAAAACCCGAAAAAAATTTATATTCTTGTAATAAATTATAGAGAAAAAAAAAATACAAGACAGCTGAAGAGAACGCGCTGCTCATGAGAAACAGAAATAAATATTTTATTGCCCACAAGTACAGTCATATAGCCCTGACTCGAGTGATGGGCAGACGACGCGGCGCTCATCATGTCATCTATTGAGTGACTTTTGTTTTCGTCTCTGTCGGCCGTGAAGTTCCGATTGACCCAAATAATGACACGAATTGAAGCTATCTGAGCCATATATCATTTTAGTCTGCAAGAAGAGCTGAGTGTGAGATCCATGTAGAACTGTGATTTAAATCTTTAAAGCTGTCCAGAGATGGAGTTGCCTTAATAAATCTTACTTGAAGATATGAAAAAATAATTAAAATGTCATTTCTTGGCTCTGTTATAGAGAAGACTATAGTATATAGTGCCAAACATAGAGTATATTCAAACTACTTAGGCACTTGATCTCTGGTCTACTTATATTATATCATATATACGAGTCTGTAAGCTTTTGCTTAACTTGCATTAGCTATGTGCAGTAAGTGTTTAGTAAATAATTGTTAACTTGAGATCTGGCTAGGTCTTTAAAATGTTTGTGCTTGGAACTCAATGGAGCTTACGGACGCTAAAAATGTTCAAAGTAGACTATCTGCCTCTTGCAAATTGAGTTATAGCATATATATGACCTTTTAGGATGCTATTCAAGCTGATGATTTTGCTGATGCTATAAATGCAGCCTAATGAAACTCTCATTGTTTAGATAGATTTATAATGTATTCAATAAACACAATTAATATCTTCTATAGTCACTTATGACTCGGGTTACAGCCCAAGACCCGCCAAGTAAATTTTACTCGCTCGCTAAGCTGCAGTTCATAATGATTCATAAACTAGTTGCATAAATAATATACAAATGCGAGGGAAGCCTGAAAAGTTTTTGAGCTAAAAAAATATATTGAATAAAAAAATTGTTTATGATGCATAAAAAATATATATTATATAAAAATATTGAAATCTAATTTATATATATATATATAAATATTTTTTTTTAAATATTAAAAGATCTATTTAAAAAAAAACAATATATATATATATATATATATTGAATAAAAAAAATTGTTTATGATGCATAAAAAATATACATTACATAAAAATAATGAAATATAATTTTTATATTATTATATAACAAAAATACATTTTATTAAATTAATAAAATACTTTTTTTTTTTGTTAAATTGTTAGTTTAAAATTTGTATATTAATTAATTATAATCTAATGCTCAGTTTAAAAATTAATTATTTTAAATTTTTATTAAAATTAAATCAAATTCAGAACACTTTAAATTTTTGAAATAAATATTTTAAATTTAATTTGATATATTTTTATTTGACATTAACTATTTCTTCATTGAATTTCTAAAATTATTCTTATATTTATTATTTTTCCATTATATAAAGTTCACTTTAACATTCAAAATTTTGCATTCAAACTTCTTAATTTTAGTACTTAGAATAATATATTAATTATATGCCAGAATTTCGTCGCTGCCACGCATTAGCATGCATTACAGGGTATCTCGAGTGAGTCGAGTCTATCGAACGTGTTCCAATATGCCAAACTCAACATTTGTCTAAGAGTCTCTAAAAATTGTTGGCCAAGCCAGAAAGACAACTTTCAAATTGACTTTTTGCCTAGTGGAAGCGCGGCTTTAGCAACAAATTCGAACTCGAATTCGAATTTGAATTCGGCATCGAGTTCGATTTCAGTCTGCTGGTTCTCTGTGGGGCTCCACTTAACTCGAGTCTTTGTCAAGAGCAATTCATTGCGAGCTGCTTTATGGCTATGCGAAGGTCGGAAGTCTTTATATTGATTTGGTTTAAAATATTTTTGTAATTATTTTGCAGCTTTCGGTATGAACGCCGCCTGCATTGTTGTGGGCGTACTCTTGTGCGTGGGCGTGGCTGTGGCCAAAGATAATCTACGCGTGGCCTACGAGTGGCGGGAAATGGACTTCCAATACGATTCGCCCGATCAGAGGTGGTCGGCGATAGAGCGCGGGACTTTCAAGCCGGCTAATGTGATACCCTTTGGACTGGAGGTCTATCGCCACCGATTGTTCGTAACGCTGCCCAGATGGCGAGACGGCGTGCCCGCCTCGTTGGCCTACCTTGATCTTAATGGTGAGTACTGGCAGCGGTAAGACATCCTCCCCCCTACCTAGACCGACTTCTATTAACATCAAATTGCGGCTTTGTTTATGCGAGAGAACTTCGCCACTCAGCCAAAGCATTGTCTTTACGCGTGGGAGCTGCTCCTCTATAGTCGTCTAAATTTGCATAGTAGATTCGTTAGAGCTGGGAGATGGTAGAACTATTAGAATAGGCTTAGCTGTGGTTGTTGCTGCTTGTTATGCAATCGGGTTCTGGGCAGAACTTCTGCCACTTCATAATACAACTAATGTAATATAAGTCGTGCTCGTGTCACGCTGCCATCGCTAGGCAATACACGTTCTAGACAATTTAATTTTCTTGCATTCGCATTTGCTGCAATTAATTGCCTGAGGGCTGCTGAGGGTTCTGGGATTTTCGCACCGATTGCGTAATTAAAAAGCTGTAAAACAACAACAAACAACAGCAAAGTAAACAAAATAAATGAATCGTTGGAATTGAGTAAATAAACAAATGCAAAAGAGTATGGTAAGCTACATAGATCGAAGCTATATACCTATATATGTATATCATATATGTATATATAGCTTGAATAGGCTTATTACATACATATGTATATATCTATATATCTATATCTATCTATATCTATAGCATAAACATTTGGTAGGAAATATTTATTCTCCTGACGCATCGCAAATATGAACAGCATGTATATATATCATCTATATCTGATCGAACAGGTAAATTCGCATACCTCGCCTCGACTTTGAGTGTGAGAAAATATTTATTTAAATTTACGAATTTTCTAATGCATAGCATTCGCCAGCTGTGAGCAGATAAAGCATCTATATTCTAGATTCGCATATGGCTAAATTATATAGTAGATTCAACTGTAGAGAATGGAGTCCTAATGTAGAAAGAAAGAAAAAATCTATATAGTTGTACATGTATATTTATCTATCTATACCTATATCTATATCATCTATTTTTCTACACCTATATATATTTTCCTAAATTTCTCTATATATTTCTAATATATAAACTTCCACTTTTCCGCAACATATGCCTACTATATTATAGAGTTTCTACGGAAATAGTTGCCCGGAAATTTGGTTTGTTTATTGTAAAAAGTATTCCGTTGGCCAAGTTAAAAAAACATTGGACAGGAAACTCTATGCTCAAATATTTCTATTCACTAAACAATATACAACTTATATATATATATATATATATATATATATATATATATATATATATATATATATATATATATACATAGTCAATTTCTGATTGACTCTGCTTAATTTTCTGCTCAACTAAGCTGAAGTGCACATATGCCTTATATAGACTGTTATTTGCATATAGGGTATTACAAGTTGTACAACAAATGCGTTCCATATTTAGAATAAAAGCTGTGCAGCTGACAAACTTGTCCTATGAATCAGCATGCATCAGACATTGAACCACTCGAATCACAATTAGCATCAATTCGAAATAAGCAAAAGCGATTTGTAGAGCATTCAACCTGGGTGTAATTTTTACAGCCTTCGAGTTTAGGAGTAGTGACCTACCCTGTCTTTTAATGCCAAATGAGATGGCCTTCCTTACCTTACATGGATATTGATATACCCTTTGTATCCAAGAATACCCTAGAGAATACGTCTACTTACTCCCACTTCGTATACGCTTTCTTTATATACAAACTGCATATATTATATATGGCCTTACCTTCCGAAGATCCATCGATATATTAAAGTCTCTATTGATATAACTTTTCGCTCCATGGAGATATACCCTACCGATATAGCCTATCTCTCTATGTATATACCAAAATAAATATATACTTATTCACATATCCTTTCTACCTGTTCCAGACACCTTCAACAATATGCCCGCGCTGCGACCTTTTCCCAGCTGGGTGTCGCATAGCTTGAGCGATGCGGATCCAGAGCTCGTCTCACCCTTTAGAATCAAAGCGGATCGTTGTGGCCGCCTTTGGGTGCTGGACTCTCGCATCTCCGGCGTGCTGGAGCAGACGAAGCTGTATGGACCGGCGCAGCTGTTGATCTACGATCTGCACAACGATGATCTGCTGCGGCGTCACGTCCTGCCCATGGGGCAGTCGAAGCAGAGCTCTTTCTTTGCCAACTTGGCTATCGAGGATGCGGACTGTGACAATACCTATGCCTATGCTGCTGACTTGGGCAGTCCTGGCCTGGTGGTTTATTCGTGGCGGGACCAGGAGTCGTGGCGTGTGCAGCATCACTACTTCCATCCCGATCCGTTGGCGGGCAACTTTAGCATCAATGGCATCGAGTTTCAATGGGACGATGGTCTTTATGGACTAGCTCTGTCCAAGCCACAGAGCGACGGCTACTCCACCCTCTATTTCCATCCTCTTAGCTCCACAATGGAGTTCTCGGTGAAGACCTCGGTGCTCAGGAACAAAACGTTGGCCACCTCTCCGGCCAATTACAGGGAATTCAAGATCTTGGGCACTCGTGGCATGGATGCTCAGGCCGGTGCTGAGTTCCTGGATGCCGAAACTGGTGCTCTGTTCTACACGCTGCCCAATCAGAACTCTCTGGGCTGCTGGCAATCCTCGAAGGCCTTCAACATACAGGATCGCGTCTTCAGCAACAACAACAGCTTTGTCTTTCCCAGCGATGTCAAGGTGGACGATGAGCGACGTCTCTGGGTGCTGGCCAACCAGCTGCAGAACTTCATCTACGACGAGCTCTATCCAGGCAGCATCAACTTCCGCATTTACGTGGCCAGTGTTAAGGATGCCCTGGAGCATACAAGCTGCGAGCCAGCCAAGACCCTGCCAGACCTCGTTGGCAAACTTGGCGAGGTGATCCGGACGAATATCAAGCTAAAGACGGCAACGGATATGGGCTCAAAGTCTGCTGCAGCTGCTCTGACACTGAGTCTAGGCGCCCTGCTGTTAGCCTGCTCCTGGCTGCTCTAAGAGCAGAGGATTTTGTATATACCATCAACAATATTCCCATTTAAATGTAGTTTTCTAGTTTCTAGGTTTTGTGCATAAATATAAGAGATTTATTTAGACAAAAGTTAAGCAACTTTTTAGTATTTGCCCAGCTCGGCCTTTTCTACAGTGTAAACGTCGTTGATGTCTAGTGTCTCGACACTCGTTTGGGACTCCCCATCCTCCGGGCTGCTGGAGCGATTTTTCCCCTCGTTTTTCAACTGCAGCCGCCGTATGCAATCGCCGCAGAAGAATAGAGTTAACTGGAATCAAAATGAAGCTAAAGATGTGTCCAATGTATTCAATTTCCTGATCATATTTACATGCTCCAATATGCCTATGATGCCCAGCACTGAAAGACCGAGCAGAAAGCCCAAGGAGCCGCCAACATCGGCTATAAACTGTGTCGTATCATAGCTGGGACGCTCCTCAATCATCTGCTGAAACAGAGCGAAAAGTGGAAAAGTATTAAAGAAATCAACTGAATGTTATGGTGGGCAGTGCTCTGTTGTCATATACCCTGACTTTAAGCTGTTCTTGTGTTGAGTATCTCAAAAGTGAAATATGTCTTATCTGATTATATTTTACAAGAACCCATATACCAACTTATACATGTGTAGTTTTTATAGTTCTCGAGCTATGCTTAAATAACAGCTTTAAAAAGTTTTTCCTCAGTTATATACACAATACACGAATCTATATACCCAAGCGTAAGTCTCTAGCTATTATAGTTCTCGAGTTGTATCAAACGAGCCGACACTCAAAATCGATAATATGAAAACGTTGCACCAATAAATCCAAATTGAATTAAGTTTTGTTTGCCCGGCTGTTAATCTAATTAGAAATTCATATGCATAGCCGAGTTGGATTAGATAACTAAACTAACTGCATATCCTATTGGTTGTAGTGTACTAAAACTATTACCGATATCAGCTTGGTCGTGTAGTATATGTAGAGTAATGTCCGTGGCTCGGGCTGGTAGAAGGTTTTTCTGCTCTGTATGTAGGTCGTAAAGATGCGCGACTCGCAGGGCTCCAAGCAATTGCAGTCATATTCATCGCCGCTCTCGTATACCCTGTAAAGAGGAGCAGAGTATGCTTCAATGCGAAATGGAACTTGATTGTCGAATGGGCCTTACGCTTTGTAGTTCTTGATAAGATTTCGCATGGAGTCGGTATCGTTGCAGGGCTCATAATTCATATCATGCATCCAAGGCCCTGCACAGTCCACCTCGTCCGATAAGTCCTGCCAGATGCATATCTCGCCACACTGAATGCATAGATATATAATTTACTGAACTATTGGGTAACTCAGTTGCTTACCTTCAGGTCGCTGTAGCCCTCTTTTCGGGAACAGGTCTCCTTGTGCGTTTCCACATTCGAAAAGTATTGACTTTGCAGCTTTATCTCGATCTGCTCATTGATGCTCGCAAAGACATACTCGACGCGCCCCGAGCCCTTCATGTTCACCTCTATAGCGAGTGACAACTGTAGCAACTGTATGAAGTTAATTGAAATACAATTCATACCCGTAAAGTTTTCACGCTTATCGTGCAGAAAGATATGCCAGCCCGCACCAGATGTTAAGTCCACATCGCTCACCGATTTCACAATATTATGCTCTAGCGTTAGGGAGTAGCCAACCGACTTGGATACCCTTTTCATGTCCATCAGTGGACGCACTGTATAGCAGCGACCCATGTAGAAGTGCAGGCTGCTATCGATGGCAACATCTGTAGAAATATCAGTTGGGTATATCTACACATGGGTAATATATATGTGCTCATACTAGACTTATCGCCATTGAGTCCAAAGGAGTAGAAGGTCTCGTTCTGCTCGAAAGTGGCATTGTTAAAGAACACCTCGTAAGACAATTCGCCAAAGGGATAGTCCATCCAACAGGTGGCAAATTTTGGGTGTGGACAGTAGCCGCGTGAGAGATTCTGTAAGTGAACATGGGAACCATTCTTATTCTTTATCGATTTCGAAATCTAAGTTCAGTTTTGCACCAATGAATCAATTCACATATATTTCTTCACTAAAACTCTCATATAATCCTGCCACTCGGAAACATATCCTTTTCACACACAACTCACTGTTAAGACTTCCTCTTTGTAGGGCGGCTCGCGACATAGCGTTACGGCGGGCATTTCAATCGTATGATTCACATTGTAATAGGAATGCGTAGATATGGGTGGATCGGAGAGTTTTGAGAAGCACTCGTAGAGCTGCACGATCACAATGATGCTGCAGATGAAGAGAACGAGATAGCGTATGAGTTTCGCAGGATCGCGCAGGAGCCAGGCGCGCAGTTCCAGCCAATAGCCCATGATTGAACGCACGTAGAAGTGAAAAGCAAGTGAATGTCAATGTCTCGCCTAGATTAGTTGTAGACCCTGATATATCCGCAATATCTTTGCTAGCCCTGCTGCATAAATTCTCACAGTTGGTCATGATAAGCTAATATTGATTTATACCATGTAGTAAAGTGTAATACACTGAGAGAAAAGAGATTATGGATTAAGGATTATGCATTTTTTTAGTGAATTCCAAACTTGGATTACTAGGGTTATACGGTTATAAAACTTAAAAATATATATATTTTTTTTAATATTTGTTTAAAGAATTGTATAAGTATTAAATATTATTAATTTAATTTAATTTATTTGTATAATAATTTTTAGGCTTTCAAAAAAGTTTTTTAATATTCTAATAATATATTAATAATATATAAATATAATCATTTTATATTCATATATTAAACAAAAATTATTTATTTATTTTTTAAAATTATTTAGCATTTCTCAAATTTTTTTAATAATTTTTTTTTTCCAGATTCATATAATATAATTTTATGCCAATTAAATCACATAAATTTTTCTCTGAGTGTATCGATAAGCTCACGAGCTGGTGAAGTGCGGCTATAGCCAGATATTCGTAGCCAAATGCAACTGTAACTATATAAATCGGCGTATCACAAAAAAAAGCATTCGTGTAGTTCATTCGGATTATGGCCTTGTTTGCCAGATACGTTATATAGATTGGATGGATTTGCACTGTAGTTACCGCAGCGCTTTTGGAGCGTTAAATTACCAAAACATATTCTTTATAATTGTTTATGACGCGTGTAGCAAAAAAAAATATATATGTGTGTATGTATATATTAACAAATATATATTGACAATGGAAAATTTTCTAGGAACTGAGTAAGAAGTAGAAAAGAAAGGAAGAATAATTAAAATATTTTATGTTGAGATTTAAATACTTTAAATATTTCTTAAAAATTGTTAGTTTAACATATTTATTTATTGATGATTTAATTTTTGACTCTTGGTAATTCCCAGCTTTGGCTTTGTCTTTGATTCCTGACACTCTCTCGCCTAAGCTTATTGTCTGTCCAAGTAGCACCAGAAAAATCTGTCATACACAGTTGTTTATCTCTTGCTGAATATATGATAGAATGTCAAATATTTCTATATTTATACTCGTTCATAAAATAAAAAGAGTATATTGGTTTTCCGTAATGTTCATCTTGCCGGAGACTTGAAAAGTGGAATACATGTGCGATGGCAGCTTCATCTATTTGTTTTATAAAATTGGGAAACTCTCTTATTTGAGGTGCTAGGGACTTGAAATTTGCAAATTATACTCGTATAGACATCCCAAGATCAAAAATTAAATATATATATGAAATATATAAAAAGTTTTCGAGCTGAAGCTAAACAATTTGGCAGTTAAGCTACTGCAGATTCCCGCTTATGACTTGGTAAAATTTGAGTAAACTGCTTTTGCAACGTGAACGAGTATTCTGCAGTCAGTGATGTCCGACTGCAGCATTCTTACCTGTTTTTTTTTTTTTATATATTTCTCTTAATTTAAAATCTTTTAGCTGATCTAATAGATCTGATCTATACAGATCCAGCTTACGTAAAGTAGACTATCTATATATATATATATATATATATATATATATATATATATATATATATAGATTATATATATATGTATATATTATGACACCTTTGCCTCAAAATGTTTTGACCTTAGCGCTCTGTTCGCTCTGATCGAATGCCTGAGATATATGCATATGTATTAGACATATATATGTATGTAGCACGTAGAGAGCATGTATTTAGATATACCTTGAGCTTTACAGCAATAACAATTGTGGGTGAAAAGAACACAAATGAAAGACAAGCTAAAACAATGTGTGCGTATCCAGTAGAGGAGCCCGAGGCAGAGCAAAGCATTCCACAGTTGTGACGTTCAATCGGAGCAGGGGTCGGAGCGAGGTGCAGAGGCGAAACATCAGTCGAATCGAGTGCGACCCACTGCTATACAAATACATATATATATATATATATATACATGCATATATAGCGGCTATATACTAGACTCATACATATACGTCGAGCTAAAGGCACAAAAACTAATAAACAAAAAGAAACTTGCGACTAAAAATAGATAAATTGAAACATTTTGCGAGATAGATGAAAATACACCAACAACAGCAACAGCAAGTGATGAAGAAGAGTCCAACACAGCGCTACAGAAACGGGACGCGAGTGTGGACGTGAGTGTGGACATGCGAGTGTGGATGTGACTGTGAGGCTCTGGCTGACTGCCGCAAGAGTTTTGCTTTACTAGCGACAGATACAGATACAGATAAAGCTGACTGTATCTGTGAGATACTTTTCTTTTTTCTTCGTACCACACGGCGTATGCTTTGCTCAGGACACAGCCACAGATTTTTCTTGGCCCAGCTATCTCGCTCTCGCTCTCGCTCTGTTCAACTATCTCTGTCTCTTTCGCTCACTATCTAGCCTTCCCTGTCTAGCTAGTAAGTTTTAGATATATTTTGAAATAGCCACGAGATACGAAAAATTTCATTTGCGTTGAAGTTCTACGCTTCTTCGCAACTAAATAGCTTTTGTTTTAAATTTAGACCAAAGCAGCGGCTATATTAAACGCATATGAATGTTTTTTAGATTTAGTAGATACACACACACATACACATACACAGTGAGAGAGAGAGAGAGAGAGAGGGACACACATAGGGCTAGTTAGTATATAGTCAGAGTATATGAACTGTTGTTGTTTATATTCAGTTAGATTTTTGGGGCACCTCAACACATGGCCAGGCATAAAGGATATGAGTTGACCTGAATGCATATATATATATCTACTATATATCTAGTGTAACATCTTTTACCTGCACATTCATTTTGGAGTATGATATATGCTTTAAAAATACTTTTCGCTTGTCGCTAATAAATTTGAAAAAATATCTAAATATATATATATATAGACATGTGTAACTGTATAGATATATATATAGTGCCCTGTACTGAGTCATTTTAGTTGGCTGTCTATAGCTTTTCGCATATGATTAATCAATTGCGCGCAGTGGCGTCGCCAATGGGGCGCTGCTTAGCCAGCGGAGGGGCGCAGCTTCTGCCACTGAATTAAAATATTTTCATTTACAATTTTCACTCATCATTAATAAAAAGTCGGGGCGTACTCTATATGCATATATCTGTCTGCATTCTGCAGTCGGCACTCGGCACTCGCACTGCTTCAGCTGCAGTCAATTTAATTGGGTGACAAATGCTTACCAAAATAATTTTAATGCTCCACACATCAGTGACTAAGTCGAAATGATTCGATTTTATTGGCTAATTAAGAAACGATATTTGCATACACATACATATATATTTGGTCAGATGTACATATCCATATATATATATTTATCTATATATTTTAATATGCGTGTGCGATTCTCAATTGAGCCAGGGCAATTAATCAATATATTACCACACACACAGTAGTAAATTATTGCAAAATTTCAATGGCGTAGCTGAAATTGTTTTTTAGCAAACATATTTTGGTCTAGCTTAAATAGAGGTTATGTGAGCTTTGTAGAGGTGAAGAACATGAGAAATAAAAAAAAAAAAAATACTTTTGTTTCTATTTAGAGATTAAAAATTTAAAGAAATTTCAAGAATTTTTAAAACAATGCTAATTTTGCATTAAAAAAATTATAATAATATAAACAAAATAAAAAAAATGTTTGCTTTCTTTTATTTGAAAAAATTTATTTTTTAATTTCATTTTTTACTCCATAAATCAAGCATGTAAAATAAAGTAGTTGATGGAAAATTAAAAAAAAATATGTTAAACCTTTTTTTATTTAAAAGTATATATTTTTATAAAAACAAATTTCCTCATTTTCAATGGGCACAAAAAATAAAAAATTAATCATAATTTTAATGCGACATCTTTTCCTTACAATAGAAATAAAGAAAGCGTTAACTTTTTAGTTTTTATATCGTACCTTATCATTTACTAAATAATATAATATTTTTATAATTTAAAAAATAAATTTAAAATAAAAACTAGCATTTCAACTGAAAAAACTTGTTCAATAATTTAAAAAATTAAATATTTTTAAAGTTATTACAAGCTTGATCCAAGTTAACATTTCCATTGTTCTCTTTAGAAGATGTCAAGATGAGCGAGTAGTTTTTGTCTGCTAAATATTTGAAACATAATTGATGTAGTCATAAATCATATAGAGCTGGTTCAATGCCAAATCGGTGCTAAACACAAAAAAAAAAAACAGCTGATGGAATCATTAGTGATTGACAGTTGCATGTGGGACTTTATGTGGGCTTTTCGGAAGCTAAGTGGGTTATTTAACGGCGAATGAACTTAACATTGGCGTTAAGGAATCGTCTTTCGATTCACAGATCTCTCAGATCTGTCATATCTCTGTCAGATCTAGCTGATCTTACATAACGCTCTGTGCCGTAATTCAGGAAGTATTCATTCATTTGTCATTATTTACGAGCGCTGCGAATGGATGCGGCTACCTGGTAACGATCTGTTCAGCAATGCAGGCAAAGGAGAAAGAGAAAGCGAGAGGGGGATAAAGAGTGAGACAGCGAGAGCGTAGAGGCAGTCAGTGCACATGGGCTACACGAGAGATGCAGTTGCTCGCCGACGACGACCGGCTACATCGGACCTGACGATGGATATTTATATACCGACAATTTGGATATGTTCCAATGCATTTAGAGAAAGACGAGAGTTATCTATAGAATATATGTATGTATTTTGGTCACGGTTGCCGTTTTACAAAAATATTTTCTGCACCAATTGCTCAAGCAACGAAATTTTTAAAGTTTACCAGAAGGCAAGCTAAAAGCCGGCGTTACTTATGGAACTATGGTGTGGGCTTAAAAATGAACCGGTTCGAGTTTTTTTGTGGGAATGAACTTGGAACTTGAAACTTGGACTTGAAATTTGGAATATCGTATAATATATGATAATAATGATAACATAATGAGAGTTGCTTTAGAGCAGTTAGGAATTTAGATGCAATTTTTTTATTCATCTAGTTCTTGTTCAGTGCGTTGTCGAAGCTTGAGGTATGATTTGGCTGCAGTTCCGGTTCAGTAGATCTTTTAAGTTTGAAATTTGAGTCAGAGTACAAAACGCATGTCTAATACTTATATTTTTTAGATATCTCTCCACTGTGAACAGAGTCGAACCTGTTGAATCTGAGGATACCAGGTTAAGCTAGAGCAAGATACCTCATCTCCTTTGCTACCTATTTAAGATCAAATATGATAGCCCACATATACATCACAAACCCATTTCAAATCGTTATGCATTCCTTACTGAACCCTTCTTTAATAGATCCTCTATTATTTGGTTAGCTCGTGGGTTGTTGCTTTTGCTTTTATTTGTTGGCATCCGTTGCAGTTGCGGGCATTTGATGGACATCGTTTGACGTTGCCTCTGAAATAGCCCATTGCTTGCAATAATTGTTGCTGCCTCGCATTTTGCCAGCCACGCCCCCTGCTCGGCGCCCCTTTCATCTTGAAACATTTTGTGTTGCGCATGCCAAACATCTTGACACTAAAATGCAAAAATTTCTTTGCGTCAATGACTCAAAACCGAAAATTTTCTCTCATTTGCACAATGGGCACAACAACGACAACCACAAAGAGCAACGACAATTGGGGACATCCATTTATTCTAGGGGGATCTGCTTTCCTATATGCAGCAGTAAACAACATCATCTATGCGAATATCGGGCGATCTCTGCGAATTATCTAAAATAGCTAACAAAAGGCGATCCCATCCATAATTTATGTCAACTAAATGCTTAGAATATATACTAGATATAGTATAAGTCTATAAATATATAACTTTAGAGTGTGTGTACAGTGGATGATGCAGGTGATGAATATATACATAAGGTTATAGAGTATTAGAGAAATTGGAGCAGAGAACCAAGAAATTTTCAAAAGAGATAATAGAGTTTTTTGTGGGCCCATTTTATTTTATTTTTTATATTTTATAATTTACATTTTAATTTTAATAAAAATTTAATAGAAATCTGAATTTAATAGTAATAATTCTACTATATATTTTATATAATTATTTTATATTTTATTTTATTTTTTGATATTTTCTAATATATATTTTTTTTAAATTTTAATAAAACATAATATACATTTAAATTTAATAGTAATAATTTTGATTAAAACATTCAAAAAATTGTTTTTTATAATAGTAATAATTATAATAATAACAATGATAAACATTAGATAGTATAGTATAATAATAAAAATATAATAATATTTATAAAATTTTAATTTATTGTCTTGCAGGTGAAATTGCTTTAGTAACTTTAGTCTGGCAGTCACTCTTACTGTTGTCTGGTCTCGAAACTGCTTAAAAGAAGAGAGGTGCAAGAGTCTTAAACTTCTGCTCCATGAGCACGGCGCTGAACAGTAAATGGAAGTAATGGAAGCAAACTTCTCTCTTCTGAAGCAGAGAGCAGAGCTGAAAAAGTTTCAAGCGCTGTCAGTCGTCGATTGACTGCCGTGGTGGACAGTTGCTTATCGACTCTGTCTTGAGGCGGGTCCCACGCTGAAGTCGGGCACTGTCATGAAGCCCCGTTCGCCTATGCGGCCATGAGTGTTCCTGCACCTAATAAAAAGTAAATAATAATAATAATAAATATTATTTTTTGTATAATTATATATATATAAATATAATTATATATATTATTATTATATATATAATAATAATAATAATTATAATAATAAAATTTAAAAGAAATTAAAAATATTTATATATAATTTATATTTAAAAAAATTAATAATAATATTTATATGAAAAATATGAATAATAGTAATATTATTAATTAAGAAAGTCAAAACTGACGTAGAGTACACAAAAATGGGTGTATATCCAATCAAAAAAAAAACCCCTTTTCTAATTTCTGGAACATTCGAATGGCACGAATCAAACATTCTCGACAGACCCCATCGCATACCCTATCAGATCGTGTCTATTATAAATATTTGGCTCTCAAGTCAAATGTGTGTGTCAAAGCACATAAAATATTCCTTCTGATTTCAAATCTTTGCAAAAAAAAAAAGTATAAAAATTGTTATTTGAAATTGTGTTGATGTTGGCAATACGCGACCAAATTGTTGTTGTTGTATATATCTCTCTAGCTGTTGCTCTTGGTCTTCTTCTTGGCTTTGTTTTTGGTTAAATTGCGTAAAATTATTTCTGACAATGTCGCAGATTGTGTTTCAACAAAATACACAAAAACATTTTTGAAAAAAACAACTAAGAAAATTATGATCATTTTTATCTTATGTGCGAAAAGAAGGAACGCACATTATGTGTGTGGATATTGCTCATCTGGCCGAAAGCAAGCATAGAGAATGTTGAATATGAATATTTTGGTTTTTTCGGTTTATAAAGTTTCATGTAGATTCCATTCAAGAAGCGTTGGCGGCGCACAGATCCTAGCCGACCCCTCCTCGACCCGCGCCGCCCACGCCTCTGCACGCATTTGAAAGACTTTCAGGCACGTTGTGGCGAAAGCGAATCAAAATTTATAACTATAAATAAGCTAAAATCAAATTTTTATTTTATTTTTCAAAAATTTTCACGAAAATTGTTTGTCTTGGCATTTGATTATATATACACACATTTATATATGTATTTTCTTCTCTTTGTTAGTTTTAATATTCAAATCATTTATGAAAGGTATTTTTGAGTTTTTATTTTCTATATTATATTTATTCTTTTTGTGTGTTGGGTGGGTAGTTTAGGAATATGGGAATCGCGCAGAATGCGCGCAGCGTTGAAAGGATTCGCATTCTTATGAAAAATGCCTAGCAGGGCGGATGGGCTGGGATCGGCACTTACATATGTACATACATACATATGTATAGCACAGCAGCGCAGTGCGAACTGTGCGCTTCGTTTAGCATTGAAAAAAATGCATTGCATTGCGCTGAAGGACGCCGACAACAATTTATTTGATTTGGCACTTCTCATCAGTATCTATGTATCTATTAGTATCTGTATCTATTTGTTGTATCTGTAACGCTGGCGTCTGCGGCCTTTCTGTATGTGTGTGTGTGCGTGTTTTTTGAAGTTCACAAGAATTTTCACGATTTGTAGAGATGCCAGCATTTAAATGACGCCAACTGACAAATACTTTGTAGCATATCGAACTAGAACTCGAACTCAAACTCGAACTAGTTCTTTGTTATCGAGCAATTCTCTTTTGCAATATATGTAACTGTTCTTCATCAATTGCCTTTAGTCTAACTATTTTTTCACTATAAGCGGTTCGGTAACGTCGCCCACCCCCTTCTGAGCCGGTGGCAGATCAAATTGGCATTGAGGTGACCAGAAAAGAATAGAATCAAACAAATAGCGAAAAATGATCACCGAGCAACAAGAAAAACAAGTAAAACAAAAAAACAACAAACCTAATCGCATGTGTAGGAAAAAATTGTGTGTGTGAAATAAGTAAAAGCTTTGCAAGGCACAGAAAGCGAGAGACGAAGAGAGAGTGATGGTGAGAGAGACTGTGCATGAGAGCGCCCATGCTGATGAGCGCAGTGCAAACAAAAACAATTTACAAGGATTTTTTACAAATGCAAAATTTGTCATTGAAATGTGTTCAATACACACATACACGCACACAACGGCGTGCTCACTACTATGTACGTGTGAGAGAGCATGCTCACGCAATCGCCGCGAAGCTTTCGCTCACTCTCGCATGGATCCTGCTGGTGCTGTTGTTGCGATTGCATCATAGCTTGCTCACTCACACACATAGAGCTGTAGCGAGACAGCGATGCGCACACACACTAAGGCAGTGCCCACTTGCTTCAGTCGGCGCCGTGAAGAAGACCAACAACAACAACGAAAGCAACGGGACCGCCGCAAAACGCTGATAGACCGAAAAAGGGAGCAAGAAAATGCTGAGACGCAGCACAAACAGCAATAGCCAGCCACCTCACGCACACATACAGAGGCAGCTTGAGAGCTTTTTTCACGATTGTGCGGCACAGATTATGGGGTATCAAATTGCCACGTATAAAAGGCAAGTTTACCGGTTGCACGGTTCAGAACGGCTTTCGAGCGCGTAAGTGCAACACCTTTGATGTGCGATCTAATTTTTTGGATATTATTCTCAAGCGGCAGCAGACATCTCATAGCACAGCACAGCGAATCACATCACAGCATACCAATCAAATTTCAACGATTTCAGCTGCCAGTGTAAAAGAGACAGCAACAATTTGACCTTTTTGCCGAAAAAACTAAAAAAAAAACTATAAAAATTACCCAAATATATATCGTGTGTGTGTGTGTTCAGATTTCATCTGGTGTTGACTTTTGTGGCTTATCCTGTTCAAAGGATCTTAGCCAAGAACAATAAACTCTTAACGTATAACGGTAAAAAAGCAACATAAAAAGAAAAAGTGACTCGGAATACGCTTTCTCTCTTTGGATTTATCTGTCAACCGATTCGAAACGCCTTTAACTGGATTATAATTAACTCTAAAAAACTACGTAACTCTCCCTCTAGTTCGCATTACTTTAACTAAACCTTGAAGCCAGAAGACAACTTGTTCGAATTCGATTTCGAATTCTGTTCACGCATAATCAGCGTCTTGTGTAATACCCAGTTTTTACTAGAAAACTTCTCTATCATATAACATAATCATGTCAATATCAATTGAAGGATAGTTAACATTTCCATATAACACAAAAAAAGTTTTTAAAATTTGCAAACAAAAATTTAATCTATATTTTTCATTTAATTATCATTTCAAAAATATTGCCTTATTTATAAAAATACTTTTACCAATTTACGAAAGAATTAAAAAAGTATTTTTTCCAAATTTCATATATATATTTGATTTCTGATAATTGTAATCAATGCCTTATATAGAATGAGATAGCACGTCTGCGTTTCAATTACTTGCTCGAATTCGAAAATGCTGTAATAGTCTTTCGAATTACTAGATTAGAACAAATCATATAGTATACCTGAATACCTGTGCGTACACAAAGAGAGAGCACAGACGATATAATATATATACATACATATATATATATATATATATTTATATATATATATATATGAGCGAAATATTTCGAAAATGTTTTAAAAATAACCATAGACATTAGAAAGAGAACGCTATATCGAACATATGTATTAGAAAACGGCATGCGGCAAGTCGAATAGGAAAAGCAAAAGCTTCGCAACAGCCGAATAGTCCAACCAATACATATATCTATACGAACTATACATACATATATATGTATATATATATATATATATGCTTCTTTCTATACATAAGTGTGTGTTTTAATTTCGAAATAATTTCGAGAATTTTAAAAATAACGCATTCGTTGAAAGTTCGTGTAGTGTCCGTTGTTTTGCCTTTTTTATTCGGACGATTGTCGAAATATATACATATACACAAACAGATATATATACATATATATCGTTTAAGTCGCAACGCTCTAGAAGCGTGTCAAATGCGATCATTGCATTCTAGCAACTCGTGTGTTTTAGAACACACGCCCGAAGTCAATATTTAAGGAATAAAACTATATATCGTGGGAAGTTCGAAAATTTACGTAAAATCTAGCTAAGTGAGTGATTAACCGGAGTTATTAAATAATCGGAAAATTAGTGAAACGATTATTCTGAAACGTTATATAATACATATATATTTGGACGGGAAATTGAGTGAAAAACTCGGCATTACGTAATAATAGCAACGCCCCACATAGAGCATACATATAGACGCGACGCGGACACGCAAGATCTATATACGTTTCGGGTATATGGCACTGATCTATATTTAGGCGACAACCCACACAAGTCAATTTATGCTGTTGTTGTTGCTGTTCCTTTTCGAACACTGTTTATAAGCAACAACAACAACAACAACGAGGCCTAATTAATTAACTGAATCGAGGGAGGTGCGCGAACAAACGAATATCCGGTTACGAAATATACAAAAAAAAAAAAGATTGAAAAGTTTTCGTGGAAATATTGAAGCATGCACATATACGGACAAGTCAAAAATATATCCAGAAATATATCGGAAAAAAATAAACACACACACATAAAGCGAAATCTGTGCTGCGTCTGCTGCCAAAATGGGTCAACAACATAAAATAAACAAGAAAAAAATATGATTTGAAAAACAGCTTGAGAAATATCCAAAGAATAAATTTTTTTGTAAATGCTTTCTCAATATATATAGACTATATCTATATTGCATATCTAAATAATGTATGTTCTCTTCTCTATATTACAGGGAAGTTTTGGGCTCACGACGCGATTGAAACAAGAATTTTTGAATAGTCCCAATTATAATTTCTCGAGTTTTTAAGTTTAAAAGCGAAATTTAACCAAGATGCCGAAGCCACAAGCCAGCCAGGAGGATGAGGATCCCACCCCATACCTGTTCGTGTCTTTGGAGCAAAGACGTATCGATCAATCGAAACCCTATGATTCGAAGAAGAGTTGTTGGGTGCCCGATGAGAAGGAGGGCTATCTCCTTGGTGAGATCAAGGCCACCAAGGGCGATATCGTCTCTGTCGGTCTGCCTGGTGGAGAGGTAAATAATTCCGGACCAATTGACCCTAGGCTCTATATAGTAAAATGAGTTTTATGGTTGGAGTGGGTGCCACATGAACGGACATTGGCTATATCAAAAATTTTTGGTACTACAAAAATACTTGCTTTAGCCAACATCAACTAATGTGCGCACCCTCTTGGTTAAATTGTATTCTATTGCCAAAACCATAATCTACATTAATGTACTATGTATATGACTAGGTAAAAGATTTCAAATCCGAGAAGGTGGAGAAAGTCAATCCACCGAAATTCGAAAAAATTGAAGATATGGCTGACATGACCGTGCTGAACACACCTTGCGTGCTGCACAATCTGCGCCAGCGTTATTATCATAAGCTTATCTACGTAAGTGTACCAAGTCAGAAACTCACTAATATATGGGTTTCTCTTCTTTTCGGTCTCTTCTCTCTCGAAAAAAAACAACTGCTAACCACGCCTAACCAACAACTATAATAAAATATAAAAACAAACTATGATATGTGGGTTATGAAATGGGTCGACTGTTTAAATGACATAAAAAACAACAACAAAAACTAGACGAAAGACTTCAAGAAAGATCAGCTCCAGCAGGTGAACCCACCGAAATACGAAAAAGCTGAGGATATGTCTAACTTGACATACCTTAACGATGCCTCTGTGCTCCATAACTTGAGGCAGAGATACTACCACAAGCTCATCTATGTAAGTAATTGCCGTACCGGTATGGCAATATAAAAGAAAAACCAACGTGTTCTATGTTACTAAAAATGCTTTCCAAAAACCATATCATCGAAATAACACAAAAATATTCCAAATTCAAAGCTACGAAATATGCCTTCAAATGAGACTCATGTATATTTCTTAAAAAAAAGTTTTTTTGATAAAAATTTCATAAATCCTAAAAACAAACCTACTCCTACTTCATGTAGCATTATAAATCCAATATCTAAACCTCGCTAAAACCCCATTCACAACTTGTATTTTGTACGCCTTAACAAAGCTTCTACTAAACACCAACAAATTTAGCCGTCCAGTCCGATGAAGGGAACACTGGAAATGAAAAAAACGGTTTCACACGCACACAAACACACGCACACCAAACACACACCACAGCACACACAAAGGATATGCTGAGCTGACACCTTCTAAAGATCAGAATACAGATCCACACAAAAATCCCCCACAAAAACTTCCCCAAAAAACTTTAAACAAGTATCGAACGCCAAAAACTGGTTGACTATGAAAACAAAAAACAATACAGACAACAACAAAAAGTAAATTAGAAAAAATCAATAATAATAAAACCTGTTACTAAACTGTCTTTATAGTGGGTTCCTCTAAAACATGACATGAAAATACTAAACACAAAAACATTCACGTCAAAGGTCTACCAATGTTCTTAGAGAACCCCCCAAAAAACTAATGAACCCAAAAAAAAAAAAAAAAAAAATTGTGAATCTAACAAAAATTTTTATAAAACCATAAATTTTCCTCTTATTAACTTCTATAAAATCTTCTATCCCGTTTGTCATGGCGTTTATAGACCTACTCTGGTCTTTTCTGCGTTGCCATCAATCCTTACAAGCGCTACCCCGTCTATACCAACCGTTGCGCTAAGATGTACCGTGGTAAGCGCCGTAATGAGGTGCCACCCCATATTTTCGCCATTTCTGATGGTGCTTACGTCGACATGTTGACCAACCACGTGAATCAATCTATGTTGATCACCGGTGAGTCTGGTGCTGGTAAGACTGAGAACACGAAGAAGGTCATTGCGTACTTCGCCACTGTTGGCGCTTCGACCAAGAAGGATGATTCGCAGAAGAACAAGGGCTCTCTGGAAGATCAGGTTGTGCAAACCAATCCTGTGCTTGAGGCTTTCGGTAACGCCAAGACCGTGCGTAACGATAACTCCTCTCGTTTCGTAAGTACATCTAAATAACATAAATTTAGGTACAATTTGACTAAACTGAACTTCCTAACTGAACAGGGTAAATTCATCCGTATCCATTTCGGCCCCACTGGTAAACTGGCTGGTGCTGATATTGAGACCTGTAAGTTTTCGCTGATACATCACTTAGTCTACCCAACTTTTACTATATATATTATCTATTTTAACAGATCTGTTGGAGAAGGCTCGTGTCATCTCCCAGCAGTCGCTGGAGCGCTCTTACCACATTTTCTACCAGATCATGTCTGGTGCCGTTGCTGGTGTTAAAGGTATATAAAGTAGTTCACAATATCACTCATGAATCATCATCCATCTCTCTCTCTCTCTCACACGTAATATATATGCATATAGTATATATATATACATCTTGGGTAGAGCAAGAGTTGCCTCTTGCCTCTATTTACTATAACTTTCAGTATTTATTTTTTAGCCGTGGTTTAGGTTCAACAACTGAACACAAACACACACACATACACAAACACTCACACACACACACACATACAGGCTATATTGATTAATTTCCACTCAAATATCTGTTTAGAAATCTGTGGTTTGACCGATAACATCTACGATTACCACATTGTCTCCCAGGGCAAGGTTACTGTGCCCAGTATCGATGATTCTGAGGAATTCAACCTCACCGATGTAATTGTCCCAAAAGTTTTTACTTAATTTGTTCTATTTTTATTGTATTTATTTACTGACTACTAGACTTTACGTATTATCGTAATTGAAGTAATTTATATAATTTTTTTTTTTAATTTAACTCTTTGCTATAGCTATCGTTATCGTTATCGTTTATCGTATATCGTATATCGTAGCGTTTACGTAGGCCAAAGACACACATGTCTATACGCTTTAGCTGTAGCTGACATCTATTCCAAATTGCCAAACGAAACCATCCAAAGATACGGATTATTGGAATATGTTGAAGGCTTTAATAGTATCACGAGCGAGCCCAATTCATTCAAAATACCCCAAGATACCTTCATCTATATCCTTCTAACTCATACGATTCCCTACTAATACAATATATATTTTACGGACATTCCATATTAAATGCGAAAATTTCTTACCTTTTACATATATGTACACCCCCAACCCCCTCCAAAAACAAACATACACACTCAAACACATACGAACTATCGTCAAATGTTGTTCGTCTATGTGATATACTCTATATATCTATCTGACTGTATAGACTATTGTCTGCTATCGAACAACATTTACGACTATCGTATCGTATCACAAGGCAAAACGACTATACCAAGTGTTAACGATGCCGAAGAATGGATCGCTGTGGATGTAAGGCCATACAGAACATGGTTACTTATACCGATCTATATCCATATTTATCCAACAACAACAACATTTGTGTTCTAATCCCAACTCAGATTAATATTGTCTTCGTACATTCTATATATGTTATATATATATATATCCGTTGTCATTTTAATGTTGTCTTCACTCTATACAAACTTGTCTATAAATTCGAATCTGTCTCTATATACATATTTCAATGTGTGTTAACTTTCGTCATGTTCGTGTCCCCAACAAAAAATTCAAACCGCTTTATTAAATGCCAAAGCTAAGCAATATATATCTATGTAAACCTAATCCTAACCCTAACCCTAATCCAAACTCTAACCCTAAACAAAAACTAAAACATAAAAAAAAGAAAACCCAGTTAGTATTCTCTATAGGCAGGGCCGTACTCATTATATAGAAACAAAACTCTTTTTTTACACATTTGCAATTTCGTGGAGTATTTGAAATAATTGAATCAATCAATCCAATCAATAAATAGAGATGGTATTTCTTACCCAACATATTGGTGATTATCCTGGCATTTGCCAAGGTAAAACACGGATACCCGGTGTCAACGATGGTGAAGAATTTGAGTTAACTGACGTAAGTTGACGCAAGAATCAATCAACCAATCCAATTCAATCCAATCAATCAAAATAAGTAATTCCCCAACTCCCCAACAGAACTTTTGTAAAATATTTCAAGTATATATGTATCTCTCTTTCTATCACTTGTACTCTCTATCCGTCTCTCTATCTCTCTCTTTCTCTATTATCCACAATTTGAAGTTTGTAACGTACACCGATTTAAAAAGTATATTGTAGTAGCTATGATAAACTTGTATATATATTTTACAGTGTGTTAATTTTCAAATGTTGTTCCGGAATTATCTTGCGCTTTTACTATCACACACACTCTCTTTCTCTCTCTCTCTCTCTCTCTCTCTCTCTCTCTCTCTATCTCTTGTCACTCTTCAACTTTCTTTGTCAGTAAATATATATCTATCGCGTTTTGCACTTTTTACCTAGTTATATATGCAACCGTAATACCTATCCCAAAACGCTGGGAGCAGGAGGTCTCTGTAGGCCTAAGCCAACCAAAATTGTTCGCTTTTTGACACCGGGTAGTACGATAAAGAAATATGTTTTGTGTATTAGAAATGCCATTAGGTACTTGAGAGAAGCCCGCTCCTGGCTTGAATATAATAATATCTATATACATAAATTGCACCGGGGTTGGACCGCAGCCCTATACACACAAACACAGCACAGCACACGCACACACACACACACACGCCCACACACAGACACAGACACACGTACACTGAGAGACGACCACATTGATCCTGATTATATCAAAACCATATCTGACTTAGTCCATAAGCTCTGTTCTATACTTCTATTTTTTTTCTCGTTGTTGTTGCTGTTTAAACCAAACAAAAAATACCTTCTCTCCGACTATATATGTAGAAATGTGCTTCCTCTCTGATAACATTTACGACTACTTTAACGTATCCCAGGGCAAGGTCACTGTGCCCAGTATCGATGACTCTGAGGAATTCCAGCTGGCAGATGTAAGTGACGGCAGTTGCAGGCCCGCACATACATATATAGTAGATAGATCGAAACCTATCTACATATATATGTATTGGGGCTATCTATGTTTCCGGTACTGTCTGAACGACATTCGTACCACACACACCTACACGCCCACAGAATCAATATTTTATGTTTTTTTTTTCATTTGATTACCCGATTTCCAGTTTCCAGTTTCCAGACCTAGTACTGCATATCTTTCTCTCTATATATGTATCCATAGATATATATATAGCAAGTACTTAGTCTTTTCTCTGTGTGTTTTTAATTGGAATGCCCATAGCGTAAGATTTGTATGACGAATGACGTATCCCTTGCCCGGTTCTATTTTTTTTGAGCATCCCTAAAAAATCTACTTGCAGATTTACCTGTCTGTAACTGTACTTAATACGACTTCAATGGACTGATCTAATTTGTGTTTTTTGGAATGTGTATGCAATTAGTCTATATATATGTTATATATATATAAATCTACGATATCTGTGTGTATACTATATCTCCCGGTTAGCGTGCGATTTGTACCAAATGAAAACCCATTATACGAGCGTTGCGTACAAATCGTCCGAATGTTTAAGTCCTCTGTATGTAGTTCTTCTCTCTTTAACGGGCTCCTCAACTTGACTTGAGCGCCGCACAGGTTAAGAGTTATCCAATAAATATCTGTATATATATTCACACAAAAATACATCTACATACACACAGCACGCACGATTATATGCCCCAAGACCCCCCAATGTCTAGTCTGTAAGCCAAAGCAAGCTGTCTATCGATTCCGGAATATTTAAGCTAAACATCCTGGTAAAAAAGACTCAAAAAGAATCCACATTGTCATGTTAAAACTTAGCACATTATATAGGTCTACTAATCGAGCGCTATATCTTAATATATAAATCTTTGTATGCCGCAAGTACTTTTGGATCTTACTTCGTTTTACTTAAGCATGCCGCATGAACTAGTCCGTAAGCTACACTCAACAAACGTAGAAAGAAAATATAAAAAACACGCCGTAATAATCCCAGAAAATAATGCTGATAAAACCTTCCACTAAACACACTAGAGAATTGTAAATCGGAAAACTAACTTGTTCACATCCATTTGGTATATATAGCAAGCCTTCGACATCTTGGGCTTCACCAAGCAGGAGAAGGAGGATGTCTACAGGATCACCGCCGCTGTCATGCACATGGGTGGCATGAAGTTCAAGCAACGTGGTCGCGAGGAGCAGGCTGAACAGGATGGTGAAGAGGAGGGTGGCCGTGTGTCCAAGCTTTTCGGCTGCGACACCGCTGAGCTGTACAAGAACTTGCTCAAGCCCCGCATCAAGGTCGGTAACGAGTTCGTCACCCAGGGCCGTAACGTCCAGCAGGTCACCAACTCCATCGGTGCTCTGTGCAAGGGTGTCTTCGATCGTCTCTTCAAATGGCTGGTCAAGAAGTGTAACGAGACTCTGGATACCAAGCAGAAGCGTCAGCATTTCATTGGTGTACTGGATATTGCTGGTTTTGAAATCTTCGACGTGAGTATTCGAGGACAGGAGAACAACTTGTCGGCTTCTCAGCTGTGCCTATGGCCGGAAGTCTCGTCCAGGCAATCCTATGGCCGGATGTCTTGCAGTGGAACTCCAATGGCAAGAAGTCTTGTCATTGACATGGGATTCCTGGCAAGGGATTTCTGACGTAGGATTCCTGACCTAGGACGCCAGCCATAGCTGCAGCTGATGAGCTGCTGTGACAGTCAATGAGCTCAGGTCGAATCTAATTCGGCTTGAAGCATTGACGTCCGCACAGCTAACACGTCTCTTCACAAGCTAGGTATATGGGTTAACTTGGGTAAAAGTTTGGATACGTTCCACTTAGATGCACACTCCATATACACACTCACTCCTTCACACACACACACACAGACACAGTATCTTCAACTCGAGTATTGCTCAGTATAATATGTAAATATTCCCCCTATCCAACGTAGTACAATGGCTTCGAACAGTTGTGTATTAACTTCACCAATGAGAAATTGCAACAATTCTTTAACCATGTCATGTTCGTATTGGAACAAGAGGAATACACCAAAGAGGGTATTCACTGGGACTTCATTGATTTCGGTATGGACTTGCTGGCCTGTATCGAACTGATTGAAAAGGTGCTTAAGCTAACCTCTCTCTATATATAAATGTATTTGTGTGTACTTTTTGTCCACTTCCAAATGTTATGCGTCCTACTCGCACAAAAGACAGAAAAAAAAAAAATTGTTTGTTGTATGTTTTAGCACCGATTATTATCGAATATCTGAATGTTTTCCCAAAGGCAATTCTCAGCAATTCAACTTAGGAAACTAAGAAAGACCAGGTAACAAACTGTCATGTTGTGTGTGTATCAAAGCATTTTTATAGCACAGAATTTGTGAATGGATTGATATCATTATTCCTTATGTATGCAGGGGCAATCATTCTATCTGTCTCTCTCTCTCTCTCTATCAAGCACCAAAGTATTTTATGTGAATCCTCAGCACTTGTTTTAAATGTTTACCTTACCTTTTGCAATCCCTACCTATGCACAAATTAGTACAACGGTTTCGAGCAACTGTGTATTAACTTCACCAACGAGAAGTTGCAACAATTCTTCAACCATCACATGTTCGTTTTGGAGCAAGAAGAATACAAGAAGGAAGGTATTGAATGGGCCTTCATCGATTTCGGTATGGACTTGTTGGCCTGTATTGATTTGATTGAAAAGGTTCGTCGATCTCGATCCGCACTCGACATCTACATATATCTTGCACTCTCCTTAAGCACTTAAGTGTTCTTGTTGTTTGCCCAATTAGTTTAAGGATATATATTCAACTCCCCTCTGGCAATTCATCTAGAACTGATGAACCCAGCTGGAGAGTATACTTATTGCAGCACTATATATATATATGGATGAGTCTCATCGAGCTCTCCAGAAAGTCACCCACACCCACACCACACCCAAGTTTCGCCAGCGACCTTAAGAAACGTGAATACACACGTCCAAGGGGCAGAAGTCAGAAACCCAAGTAACTAACACAAAAAATAAACACATCCACACACACACTTTGATCATCTATGACTAACCTGGCAAATATTGTTCCGTTTCCGATAAAAACGCTATACAGTACAACGGTTTCGAACAATTGTGCATCAATTTCACTAACGAAAAGCTGCAACAATTCTTCAACCATCACATGTTTGTTTTGGAACAAGAAGAATATCAGCGCGAGGGCATCGAATGGACCTTCATTGATTTCGGCATGGATCTGCAATTGTGTATTGATTTGATTGAAAAGGTACAGGGGCCACAACTATCTTCGAGACAGATAGCCAAACAACTGACCATCTAAATACACAATTGCCAAAAAAATAAATAAAAAAAAGATCTAATCTAGCCATAATTTGCACTGCAAGCATTTTGATAACCATAGCCATAAGAATGCCTAGACTAAAAAGCCAACAACTTAATAGATCTAATCTGCATATATATACAGCTATATATATGTGCTATATATATACAACTAACGAGCGGGTAAGTTCTATGTACTAATTGATTAATTGTCTTAGTCTTGTATATCTAGTGATGTTCAGCGTTATGTTGCTTCCAAGAAAAATGACTCCACTACTTCAAGTCTAATGCGTGCTTCTCACTAAAATCGATTTGTGCTCAAAATTTCAGCTGTACTAAACTCGGGTGTTTTTTGTGTTATTCTACAGCCTATGGGTATCTTGTCCATCCTGGAGGAAGAGTCTATGTTCCCCAAGGCCACCGATCAGACCTTCTCGGAGAAGCTGACCAACACCCATTTGGGCAAGTCGGCTCCATTCCAGAAGCCCAAGCCACCAAAGCCCGGCCAGCAAGCCGCTCACTTTGCTATTGGCCATTATGCTGGTTGTGTCGCCTATAACATCACCGGCTGGTTGGAGAAGAACAAGGATCCCTTGAACGACACCGTTGTCGACCAGTTCAAGAAGTCGCAGAACAAGCTGCTTATCGAAATCTTCGCTGATCATCCTGGTCAGTCCGGTGGCGGTGAACAGGCCAAGGGCGGTCGCGGCAAGAAGGGTGGTGGCTTCGCCACTGTCTCGTCTGCCTACAAGGAGCAGTTGAACAGCTTGATGACAACTCTGCGCTCGACACAGCCTCACTTCGTCCGTTGCATCATTCCCAATGAAATGAAACAGCCTGGCATGGTTGATGCCCATTTGGTCATGCATCAGCTCACTTGTAACGGTGTGCTTGAAGGTATCCGTATTTGCCGTAAAGGTTTCCCCAACAGAATGATCTACCCCGATTTCAAGATGCGGTAAGTTCTAGCCCCAACACCCAGATAGACATCTAGACATATATAGACATTAGACATTAGACATTATACTATATACTACCTATACGTTAGCACTCTTAGCCCTTAGCTGAGCACAAGTCTTGTATATACACTGGAGCTTATGGGCTAGGCCTAGCTGCCTAGTCCCTTCCATTCTTTGTATTTCTCTTAAATAAGTATCTAAAATATTAACTTCTATTGAAATTAACTTTAGTTATATGATTCTGGCACCTGCTGTCATGGCAGCTGAAAAATTGCCTAAGAACGCAGCCACCAAGTGTTTGGAAGCGGTTGGACTGGACGCAGACTTGTATCGCATTGGTAACACCAAGGCACGCATACTTTAATGTATACTCACTTGTTGTTTAGATAAACCCAAGGTCCAATCCATATGTATATCAATTATCGTATCCTCACTCTTCTGTTCTACACCAAAATCCAATGTACCAAGTGCTGTCTTCCTATATATATATATCTATATATAATTTTTTTGTTCTGTGTAGAGGTGGAATGAAAGCAAAGTCGAATTATTTGTTTTTTAGTTTCGCATGATCAGTACTTCATTATGTTTTATATGTCTCAAATGAATATCAACAGGTACCAGATTTTGAATCCCCGTGGAATCAAGGAACTTTCAGATCCCAAGAAAGCTTCCAAGATTTTGATTGAGACAACCGAGCTGAATGAAGATCTCTATCGTCTGGGTCATACCAAGGCATGATTAAGTTTCTCTCTCTCTCTTAGCTATATATACTTGCATAAAGTTCTTATGAGTGGATGGCTCAACTTTCTATATATATATTCCCTGTCGATATATATATATTTATATGTAGTCAATAATCTATGAAAGCATACACGAATGGATGCCTCTAAAACGCCAACGCGCCCAAGCATCCAAAAGATTTTACACACAACACCAAATACAACAGACACAACAACAAAAGTGGTTCCAAGTGTACACGATCCGAGAACAAGCTAAACGGAAAAATCTTTATAGAATATGATTGAAATTTCATTTTGCAGCTATCAAATTCTGAATCCAGGTGGTATTGTTGGCATCGAAGATCCCAAGAAGTGCGGCGCACTTATATTAGAGTCGACAGCTTTGGATCCCGATATGTATCGTATTGGACATACTAAGGCACAGACTTTTCTTCTTCATATACCCGATTATCAATTATGATTTTGAAATGCATTTTGCGTAAACCTCCTAAATTATACTCCTCCAAGTAGTTTTGTCGTATCTCTCTCTCTTTTTCTATCTGTCTCTCTTTCTCTAGTATATATTTCCCGTACACTTGACGGATATCACATAACTAGATTCCGTATATATATATATATATATATATCTATATATATATTCTACTTCTTCTTTTTAACAGAGGCGAAGTTCCAACACTTCTGGGCGCCCTTTCAGAAAACAGTATTAAAACCTTGATAGGGGCGCTATTCAGCACTATGATTGTTCTTTACCCCAACCCCCTACCCCATTTCTATTTTGCGATTCCCAACCACCACACACACCCAAACACACACATATATACAGAAACACGCACTTGCACAACCCCTAGTTGAGAAAAACAAACCCTGTTTTACAGCATGGGTTGCAGTTCGTAGTCGTTGTTACTTTTATATTTGGCTCGAAGACTTGAAGATCAACTGTAAATAACAATAGACCTAAGCTAGTTATACTAACCCACCACATATATCTAGTGTATCTATGTATCGTAGTTACGTTTATATTTATTATTTATGACACTCATGTTTATATGTTATACGTGAACGACATATAGCTACCAAATCCTGAACCCAAAGGGTATCAAGGGTATTGAGGATCCCAAGAAATGCACGAAAATCCTTGTCGAATCGACCGAGTTGTCCGACGATCAGTACCGTTTGGGTAACACAAAGGCACGAAACATTTTTCTATTTCAATCACACAAACAAAAGCTGAATAACTCAACTTCAACAAAAACACTTCGTAAATGGCTTCCAAAACAGATGTCCAGAACTGCACACACACACTGATACTCCACACACACACTCTACACACACGCACACACAGTATCTTCAGCCAAAGAAACTAAGCAAAAAGCTTTTGGTTTACATTCTGTGTATGCTGTGCGCATGTTTCTCTCTCTCTCTCTGTCTTTCTCTCTCTTTAAATGTACACGAAATCCATATGCAAACAAGGACACACGTACAACAAAAAGAAACGAAACCTTTACAGAAAAGGTCCCAGCCACAAACCCTATTCCCACATAGATCCCCCAATCCCAAAACTACATTGGTACTATTTTAATTTATTTTTAGTTAGTAGTAAACACTAATCAACTAGTTACGTTAGTAGACTACATGCACTAACAACTGTTTGAAAATTATACAACAAAAACAAAACGAAACAATTAAACCATTCAATAATACCAACCCATACAGCTACAAGATCATGTGCCCTAAGCAATTGCAGGGCGTTGAGAAAGACAAAAAGGCCACTGAAATTATCATTAAGTTTATCGATCTACCCGAAGATCAATACCGTTTGGGTAACACAAAGGTATATCAGCGACAATATACTGCACAGCTTGCATGCCTCAGCTCACATCACTGAAAAAAGCCCAAAGGGAAGTCACACTGCCTACTAGCTATTAGTACATGGCTTTGGGATGTGATTTCCTGAGGGATTGAATCTGCACTCTCATCTAAGCTGCAGGGACTTGAACCCCAGAAGAAGTCGCTTTGTTGCAGACGATGCCTTGGCTTGTCTTTTCTTGAAAGGGTTTACGTCTCTGCAGCTCCATCAAATGCATGATTGGTACAGCTGCGGAGGTTTGCATCCCGATGGAAGCCACTTGGCCTGTAGCTATTAGTACATGGCTGAGGTTGTGGTTTCCTGAGGGGTTCTTCAGCCGCTGCAGCTCAGCTTCACACTCACTAGCTCTAGTCTTAAGCTGTATGTCTCATCGAAACCAACTCCATCAAATCCTCATCTAGTTATAATCTATGTGTCGTTCTCTTGTCTTGTTGTTTCATGTTTTTCGTTTTCGTTTGTACCAAAAATCCATCCTTATTCTATCCCAGTTCAAACTGTCGAAAAGTGTTTTTGAAGAATTGCTTCCTGCTTAAGCGAAAAACAAAATGTAAAAAAATATAAAAAGAATTTTTCGAACTGGGCCAATTCGCTTTGGTCCAGTTTTTGGCTTAAAGCACGCGCAATTTTTGCACAGTGTAGCCTTTGAACTGTAAATTAATCTATTTCTCTCTGCTGTTCCCCGACATCCACACACACACACTTGTCAAATCTTTAGGTGTTCTTCCGTGCCGGTGTCCTGGGTCAGATGGAGGAGTTCCGTGATGAGCGTCTCGGCAAGATCATGTCCTGGATGCAGGCATGGGCCCGTGGTTACCTGTCCCGCAAGGGCTTCAAGAAGCTGCAAGAACAGCGTGTCGCCCTCAAGGTCGTCCAGCGCAATCTGCGCAAATACCTGCAGCTGCGTACCTGGCCCTGGTACAAACTGTGGCAGAAGATCAAGCCTCTGCTCAACGTCAGCCGCATTGAAGACGAAATCGCCGTGAGTATTACATGCACACATGATATATAATTTATATAATTATTTAGATTGTGCGCTGCTTGTGGTTGTGATTTGAACTTGGGCAGCAGTTGGTGCTGGCAATCAAGCATAGCCCTGGCATGTCCGACCCTTCAGGTTGGGTTCCTTTCTGCATTGTTGTCGTGCATAATTGGACGTGAGGCAGCAGCTGCGAGTGCCGCCGATCTTTAAATAGCCACATGCACTTGGTGGTGCTTTAATTAAGCCACGCCCACATACGCATTCTTCGATCATGGCTGATCATGTTAATCATGCTGCTCGATCGAGCTACCCAAAATAGATGCTGTCATAATCGTTTCACACATCTCGCATCTTATTTCTGTGAAATGTTTGCTTCACGCTCTAAAACCGAAGCTATATAGATTGGAAAACTGTTATAGATTGCTGGAATCAGCACATATATAAGCAAATATATATATATTTATGAGTATGTGTATATGCTTAATCCCTTGTGTGTATTTCGAGCTGTATATCTATAGCTCCATCTGAATAGCTATTCTCGTACAAGCTGGCAGCTCTCAGTGTTTTTTTTAAGTGGCGAGCAGTTGCCAATTAGCTTGCTAATTAAATAATAAAAAGGCAGCGGCGCCAGCCAAGAGCAGAGAGTGCAAAATGGTTGCCGCACAGCGGGGCGTATGATTAATACGCATACGCCGCATTGGCCCAACTCAATTCAGAAACCAATGATGAGTAATTATAAGCAGCCAAACTATTTAACGTGTACATGTTGTACAAGCGAGATAGCTGTATATATATAGAGATCGTGCTTTATATATATATATATATGTATATATATATAGAGTACACCTGCTGTTGGCCGCGCAAGTGCGAAATGATAGCAAGCGAATTGCTGCTGCTGTTGCTGAATTATGAATTTATGATGGCAATTACAGATGCCAGAGGCTGGCAAGCAACAGCTGGGTCGCTGGCTGGCTAATTTTATATAGCCAAAAATTGTTAGCATCTGCACAGTGCAGTCGCAGCAGCCATTCCAGTTAGATTTGGACCAGTACGCGGCGCGTTGCAAACGAACAAAAAAGAAAAAAAAAAAAAATAATAAATAAAGAAAAGAAAAGAAAATACAAAGCGAACGAAATACAAAATCAATTCGAATCAAATATCCAGCTAGTTAACAGCCAGCAATTATTTTGTGATTCATTAATTGCAAATCGAGTGAATTTTCAATAATGGCTGACGAGAAGAAGGCCAAAAAAACGAAAAAGGGTGCCGAGGCAGCCCCGGCTGAGGCAACGGCAGCTCCCGAGGAGGCGCCTGCAGAGCCTCCAGCTGCCAGCGCCGAGCCTGCCAGCGCAGAGCCACCACCAAGTGTCGAGCCACCGCCACAAGCAGCACAAGAAACTGCAGCACCCGCTGAGAGCAGCTCGTTTAGTAATCCAATCAATGCTTCTAATGACTTACAGCGTCTGGAGGAGAAGGCCAAGAAGGCTGAGGAACTGCATGCCGCTGAAGTGAAAGTGCGCAAGGAATTGGAGGCATTGAATGCCAAATTGTTGGCTGAGAAGACCGCCCTGTTGGACTCCCTGTCCGGCGAGAAGGGTCAGCTGCAGGACTTCCAGGAGCGCAACGCCAAGTTGACCGCCCAGAAGAACGACCTCGAGAACCAGCTGCGCGTAAGTTTTCTAGTTTTTTCTTTCACCTAAAAATAACCCAATTACCTATGCCATCAAAATATCCAAATCCATATCCGAATCTATTTAATCCGTAAGCAAATTTATCAAGTGCAATCGACCATGTCAATTGCTCGGCTATTTCGAGAGTTCCGAGCGAACTGTTGATGTGCGCACTTCGGTCTAAATTTAGCCCATGATCGATGGAACCAATATACGCCCACTCACCTTCTATATATATATATATATATACACCTATGTACATATGAATCGTGTAGCTATACAACGTGTGTGCTTCTCTGATTTTCGTAGGACATCCAAGAGCGCCTGACTCAGGAGGAAGATGCCCGCAACCAGCTGTTCCAGCAGAAGAAGAAGGCCGATCAGGAGATCTCTGGCCTGAAGAAGGACATCGAGGATCTGGAATTGAACGTCCAGAAGGCCGAGCAGGACAAGGCCACCAAGGATCACCAGATCCGCAACTTGAACGACGAGATCGCCCACCAGGATGAGCTCATCAACAAGCTGAACAAGGAGAAGAAGATGCAGGGCGAGAGCAACCAGAAGACTGGTGAGGAACTGCAGGCCGCCGAGGACAAGATTAACCACTTGAACAAGGTTAAGGCCAAGCTCGAGCAGACTCTCGATGAGCTCGAGGATTCGCTGGAGCGCGAGAAGAAGGTGCGCGGCGATGTTGAGAAGTCCAAGCGCAAGGTTGAGGGTGACCTCAAGCTGACCCAGGAGGCTGTCGCCGATCTGGAGCGCAACAAGAAGGAGTTGGAGCAGACCATCCAGCGCAAGGACAAGGAACTGTCCTCCATCACCGCCAAGCTGGAAGATGAGCAGGTCGTTGTTGGCAAGCACCAGCGCCAGATCAAGGAACTGCAGGCCCGCATTGAAGAGCTCGAGGAGGAGGTCGAGGCCGAGCGTCAAGCCCGCGCCAAGGCTGAGAAGCAGCGCGCCGATTTGGCCCGCGAACTCGAGGAATTGGGCGAGCGTCTGGAGGAGGCTGGCGGTGCCACCTCTGCCCAGATTGAGCTCAACAAGAAGCGTGAGGCTGAGCTGAGCAAGCTGCGTCGCGATCTTGAGGAAGCCAACATCCAGCACGAATCCACCCTGGCCAACCTGCGCAAGAAGCACAACGATGCCGTCGCCGAGATGGCCGAACAGGTTGATCAGCTCAACAAGCTGAAGGCCAAGTAAGTAGAATACCTCAACGAACTATCTAGATCTCGCTAGCTATTTCAGGTGCCTGCCCGCTGAGTGATCGGACTGATCTTGTCTATAAATGTATATATATAATGCAACTGTTGTTCTACTTTTTGCAATCTAGGGCCGAGCACGATCGTCAGACTTGCCACAACGAGTTGAATCAAACTCGTACCGCCTGCGATCAGTTGGCCCGCGATAAGGTAATATGTTGTGGCAAATGGGCCACACATATACACCGAAACACACAAAGCATGCACCACACACACACACACACGCACACACACACACTCTATATACGACAACAACTGTGTGTGTGTGACTATCTCTCACTGTCTGTGTCTCTCTCTATCCCCTGAATAAAATGTTTCTTCAGACTTTGTGTGTAGGATGCAACTATGGACGATGGATCACTCGTGCGCTCGCTTCTCGCCTCTTACTCTGCTTTGATATTCCGCATACAAGAACTGAAATCTGTAATCCCTTAACTAACCCACACACTCTCTATATGTCTACTCTCTCTATATATTGTCTAATCCAGGGCTGAGAAGGAGAAGAACGAGTACTACGGCCAGCTGAACGATCTGCGCGCCGGTGTCGATCACATTACCAACGAGAAGGTATATGAATATATGAATTACCATATTTCGTCTGCGAACGCTGCTGTAAATTATATGCTGAACGTTATTGCTCCGAACAATTTGTATAGAAGTCACGAGACTAGAAGTCCCCTAGTGTAAAGTGAAACGAAAAATCCTAGACTAAAACGACCCCATTTAAAGAACTATTTTGCCTGCTTTTAATGTACCCTATTACTAACCCTGTACAGCTGACACACAACAAATGCCACACAAAAGGAAATTGTTGAGTATAACTTGGCTAATACGCATCCACTTTTGACCACGTTTCACAGGCTGCCCAGGAGAAGATCGCCAAGCAGCTGCAGCACACCCTCAACGAGGTGCAGTCGAAACTGGATGAGACCAACAGGACTCTGAACGACTTCGATGCCAGCAAGAAGAAGCTGTCCATTGAGAACTCCGATCTGCTGCGTCAATTGGAGGAGGCCGAGTCCCAGGTGTCTCAGCTGTCAAAGATCAAGATCTCCTTGACCACCCAGCTGGAGGATACCAAGCGTCTGGCCGACGAAGAGTCGCGCGAGCGTGCCACCCTTTTGGGCAAGTTCCGCAACTTGGAGCACGACCTCGACAACTTGCGCGAGCAGGTTGAGGAGGAGGCTGAGGGCAAGGCTGATCTGCAGCGTCAACTCAGCAAGGCTAACGCTGAGGCCCAGGTCTGGCGCAGCAAGTACGAGTCCGATGGTGTTGCCCGCTCTGAGGAGTTGGAGGAAGCCAAGAGGAAGTTGCAGGCCCGCCTTGCCGAGGCTGAGGAGACCATTGAGTCCCTCAACCAGAAGTGCATTGGCCTGGAGAAGACCAAGCAGCGTCTGTCCACCGAAGTCGAGGACTTGCAGCTGGAGGTCGACCGTGCCAACGCCATTGCCAACGCCGCCGAGAAGAAGCAGAAGGCCTTCGACAAGATCATTGGCGAATGGAAGCTCAAGGTTGATGACTTGGCCGCTGAGCTCGATGCCTCCCAGAAGGAGTGCCGCAACTACTCCACCGAGTTGTTCCGTCTTAAGGGCGCCTACGAGGAGGGCCAGGAGCAGCTGGAGGCTGTCCGTCGTGAGAACAAGAACTTGGCTGATGAAGTCAAGGATCTGCTCGACCAGATCGGTGAGGGTGGCCGCAACATCCATGAGATCGAGAAGGCCCGCAAGCGCCTGGAAGCCGAAAAGGACGAACTCCAGGCCGCTCTTGAGGAAGCCGAGGCTGCTCTTGAACAGGAGGAGAACAAGGTTCTGCGCGCTCAGCTTGAGCTGTCTCAGGTGCGCCAGGAAATCGACCGCCGCATCCAGGAGAAGGAAGAGGAATTCGAGAATACCCGCAAGAACCACCAGCGCGCTCTCGACTCCATGCAAGCCTCCCTCGAAGCTGAAGCCAAGGGCAAGGCTGAGGCGCTCCGCATGAAGAAGAAGTTGGAAGCCGACATCAACGAATTGGAGATTGCTCTGGATCATGCCAACAAGGTGAGTCCTAAGCACAACAACCAACAATTACTGGTCAATAACTAATATATGATTTCCTATTGCTTTACTCAGGCTAACGCCGAGGCCCAGAAGAACATCAAGCGCTACCAACAACAGCTCAAGGACATCCAGACCGCCCTTGAGGAAGAACAGAGAGCTCGTGACGATGCCCGCGAACAGTTGGGCATCTCTGAGCGTCGTGCCAACGCTTTGCAGAACGAACTCGAGGAGTCTCGCACTCTGCTGGAACAGGCCGATCGCGGTCGTCGCCAGGCCGAGCAGGAATTGGCCGATGCCCACGAACAGCTGAACGAAGTTTCCGCCCAGAATGCTTCCATCTCTGCTGCCAAGAGGAAATTGGAATCGGAGTTGCAGACTCTGCACTCCGACTTGGATGAGCTCCTCAACGAAGCCAAGAACTCCGAGGAGAAGGCCAAGAAGGCTATGGTTGATGCCGCCCGCCTGGCCGATGAGCTCCGCGCTGAGCAGGATCATGCCCAGACCCAGGAGAAATTGAGGAAGGCTCTCGAACAGCAGATCAAGGAATTGCAGGTCCGTCTGGATGAGGCCGAGGCCAACGCCCTTAAGGGTGGCAAGAAGGCTATCCAGAAGTTGGAGCAGCGCGTCCGCGAGCTCGAGAACGAGCTGGATGGTGAGCAGAGGAGACACGCCGATGCCCAGAAGAACTTGCGCAAGTCTGAGCGCCGCATCAAGGAGTTGAGCTTCCAGTCTGAGGAAGACCGCAAGAACCACGAGCGCATGCAGGATCTGGTCGACAAGCTGCAACAGAAGATCAAGACATACAAGAGGCAGATTGAGGAGGCTGAGGAAATCGCCGCCCTCAACTTGGCCAAATTCCGCAAGGCCCAGCAGGAGCTCGAGGAAGCCGAGGAGCGTGCCGATCTGGCTGAACAGGCCATTAGCAAATTCCGCGCCAAGGGACGTGCCGGTTCTGTCGGTCGTGGTGCCAGCCCAGCGGTAAGTACACCCCCCTCACATACCCTACACCTGCCCAACACTCTCCACATTTGACTCTCTGGCTTACCATTCGAGAACAGTTCCATCTTCAGTATATAGTATTACAATTGCCTAAATATATATACGAATGCTTATATATATTCTTCCCTTTCATATTTGCGGTACGCGTTCTGCTTCTCTTCACACCTTCGCACCTCGACGCACAGATTTAAATGCAAATGTTGAGGCCCAACCACAAAAATGCAAAAAAAAAAACAAAAAATAAAAGCTAAAAAAAAGAAAGAAAATCTATTATGGTTCAATTATGTGTAAAAAAAAAAGATTAATGAAAAAGAGAAACATGCAAAGAGAATTATAGCTTATAAGAATTAAAATATATATACAATAATAATAATAATATAGATGCATCATACATCGACATTCGGTAGAACAGAGAATTGTAATTAGAGGCAAATACCCCAAGCACCTGGGCGAAAGAAAGAAAAGAAAACGTAAAGAACCAAATAAAAGCAAGCAAAAAAAAAATAGAAGAACATCAAGAAAGTAAAGGAGGAGCATCGATAACACTTATCGATCGATCGAGCCATCGATTAGCTCTAGTACCAACCAATAATGCGTTCATTTTGACAATTTTTTCTAACTATGAAGATCAACAGCAAGCAAAACAGCATCAATCAATCGACTTTGCTTTCTCTACAGCCATACTGCATACGATATATGTAAATTATATATTTATATATATTTAAAAAAAACTATTCTTCCACTATATTATTAAAAATCCAACAACAAACGCATATATACATATATATCTATGTAAAAATATATATGTATATATGGCTGTATTTGTGTACTGCAGCCTACGGCGTCAAAGGGTGGCCGCTAGAGGGCGCGCTGGAGCAGTAGAAACTTTCTTGACAACATTTGTAAGTGGCCACGCCTGTAAAGTGGAAACGTGCTCGTTCTCGTTCTTGTTGTTCTTGTTGTGTCAGAATGTTGGAAAACTTCTTTTACTTCCTGCACACAACTACACACACACCTACACTTACATATGCACAAGCACAAGAAAATCCTTCAATATCCCAAGCATATATTCACTTGTTGGTGTTGTCTCTTTCGTACTCTATCTCTCTCTCTCTCTCTCTCTCTCTCTATTGAGTTGAGTTGAGTTAAGCTCTGGCTTGAGCTGCATTCATTTGTTCACAGTTTGCACTCTGCTGAGATTTGTGCTCGACTTGTTCGTGCTCTCTCATAGGAGTGATTCACTACATTCATTCGTTCAGCTCATTTGATTCGTTTAATTGTTTGTCGATTTGGTTCATTTAATCGATTCATTCATTCATTGAATTCTGCGGTTCATTTGGCTCATTCATATCTTCCGTGAATTATCTCATTCATTCGCTTCATTCATTCGTTAATTTCATGTTGACTTCTCTTTCGTACATTTCCTCAGCCTACGAGCACTTACTTACCTGTCGCGTTGCTCACGCCACCTTCGTACACCTCGTTTATCCAATTATCTTTAGATGATCGTATGCTCGTATTTCCCTCACGCCAGTGTGTGCACCACATAACGTGCCACTAGGCGTTCATCCGTTAACGTTTTGAAAGAAAATTTTCTCAACGAACTTTTAGTGACTCGTCTGATCCCCCTACCCCAAAAGCATGATAGTATATCATACCTCTTAAATATACTATATATAGAAAATCCTTTATACAAGTTTTACTAATTATATTACCCCTTTCTCTCTCTCTCTCTCTTTACTGCAGCCCCGTGCGACATCCGTTAGGCCACAATTCGACGGATTGGCTTTCCCACCAAGATTCGACCTTGCTCCTGAAAACGAATTCTAAATGCCATTTCATTTTTTAATTTATTTTAAATGATATTTCATAATGATTATGTTTATGATTTAAAGCTTAATTTCTTAATTTAAACAAAAATAATAAAACTATAACAAAATATATATCGAAACGACGGGAGGCACAATGCACTTAGGCAAAAAACAACAGCAAGCAAAACTTTTAACCGGGCCCCAAATAAAAAGGCAAATCTTAAGAACCCGGAGAAGAAAACAACATAACATCTGTTCAACAACAACAACGATCGACGATCGATGATCGACAGACATAAGTTCTTTGTGAGGGGAGTTTGTAAACGCGACATTTGCTCTCGGACATCTCTCGAGGACTGTTTATTGTATTTATATTTTTATACAACTTTCAAAACGCATTCAACCAACATTAAAACAAATAACACAACACCAAATGAGCCCCGTCAAATGTGAGTTAAAAATGAAAACAGGCGTGGATGTCCGTCAGGAAGTGTCGCAGTTGCTCGAATCTAACCTATGTCGAAGTGTGTCTATATACTAATGTCTATTAAATGTATACCCAGTTCAGCAGACCTATACAGACAGCGCATACACACTCGCCTCCCATGGCGCTTATGTTTATGTTACATTTTTTAATTTTATCAAACATTATAAGGTTAAAAGATCAACAACTACAACTAAAAACCAAAACAAAAAAAGTATACAAAAAAGGAACAAAATAAATGTAAATCAATTTTAAAAAAACTTCACTTGTTTTTTGATATTTAAGCAAAATGTATTTGTACAACTAACATAGTTCTATCATAGGATAACAGTATCCATTGTCTTATGCTCTAGGCCCTGTGCACTCATGGTACAGTAGTGGAGCAGAGGTGCTATTTGCCAGCGCCAGGTGCTCTGGGATTGGGTTCGGTGCGCAGCAGCTGCTTGTGCTGGCCGATCATGTGCTCGATGTGGTTGCATTCGCGTAGCTCGCCCTTGAACTGATCGAGAGTCTCGTAGAGTACGGGATAGAGGGCGGGCAGCAGGCCATGGTCGAGGGTGGGGAACAGATGGTGCAGCACATGATCACCGAAGTGGGTGAGCACCAGGAACTGTGACCACTTCAGATCGCCACGATCGATGATAGTGTCCACCTGGAAGAGACCCCAGTCGCGATCAGGTCGTGGCTCATCACCTTCATGATAGATTTCCGGGTCATGATGCGCCGCATTCAGGCCGATTACGCAAAAGGCAAAGCTGGCAATGGACGTCATCGACAGCCACTGTCGTAAGCAGAACAACAGCGTCGCCGATCCAGCCGATCCGTAGTACATGACCAGCGGTATGGTGAGGGGCAGCAGATCGTGCCAGTACATAATATTCGTGTGACGCAGCGAGTAGAAGATGCTATATAGAGAGGTAACACGATTATTGATCTATCAGTATTTGCGATCGATCAGCCACCTACCGCGTGCCCATTTGCAGGAAGAAGGCAATGGCATAGGCCAGAGGTTCCGTCACCCACGAAACATAGCGTAGCGCCTTGCTCTTGATGTGGGGATTGGGCACCCAGCACAGCAATGGCTCAAACATGCTCAGCTCCAGATCCATGTAGGAGTTCGGGTAGATGTGATGCGACATCGCATGCGAGATGCGCCACGAGCAGAAGTTCAGCATGCCCAAGTTGAAGGTGTACATCTGCCAGTTGTCGCGACGATGGAAATAGTTGTGCGACACGATCACAGTCCAGACCAAGGCAACGCCGGCGAGGATCAGTGCCAGCAGACTGTCGTATTTCGCACTTGCCACGGCAAACAGGTAGGTGGACAGAAAGATGCCCAGGTGGATCAACTAAAGTCAACGATCACTCTTGGTCAGCCAGATCAGCTATGAGGATCAGTTAAAGTTCTCTACTCACATCGCTCTTCCGCTTTGGCGCCTTGTCGATCGTCTTCAGCTGCTCGCGGACCTTCTCCTTGAGGGTCTTATAGAAGCCATCCTCGTGCAGGGTCAGAGTATAGATGCGCGGCTTGGCCGCATCTCTCACCTTGTACTTGGCTATCATTTTCTCGGGCGCCGTCGTCAAATGATGGGCCTCGAAAGCTTCTGTAATGTCCGTGCCCTTGGTCTCCCGCAACCAGAAGGGCCCGCCAGGATGCTTGTCAATGAACGATGTGAAGTCGTAAATGCTGTCGTTGATGCGCCAAAGTCCTTCGGCCTCATCGTCCTGTCGCTTGCCCTTCTGCCAGCTGTGCACCGTGACCAGCGAGGAATTGCGATAAGTTGGAAACTTAGTGGCTATGCCGCTCTTCTTCCATGTCTCAATCACCATGGTTCTCGTTGATCCTTGCCCGTTTTCTGAATTGAACCTAAACCGAGCTGCCTTCACCGCGTACTGAGCGGCATCTAATGCGCGTTTTAGATTTTAAACGTCGACATTTGCCTATCATAAATGTTCACATAACAAGTTGTTGTGGTAGAGCTGAAAATGCATGACTAACTAATACCCTGTAAACTGAATCAGTGGAAACTTAAAGCATGGATAAGTATAGATACTGAAGCATCCTATTTAAAATTTATCAGAAATCAGATACATGAATAGCATGCTGCTGTGGAATAGTGGTTAATGCATGACTAGAAGATACTCTGTAATGCCCTAAGTTTCTATGTTTCAGATTCTTTTTAAATTGGAAGACTTCACTCAGTTAACTTTACTTTTAAAGGATCTGTTCAGGCCAAAGCAAAAGACTAAATGAATCGATAATTATCGATTTTACTAATAAGTTCTCCAGTGTCATCAACATTCTTTTGTATTTAGGCCACACCCCCTGCCTGTAACTCACAGACGCACAAAATGCCCTTTTAGACTACATTTCCAATCGGTACAGGGTATCATAAAATATTTCCATTATGATAACCATGACGCGACGCGTTATCAGTCTCGGCGGTGGCGAGCCTGCCCTCATATTACAGTAGCTGTTAACCAGACCATTCTGAAGCACTGATGACATCGTCGGCACAACACGTGCAAATCAGCTGGCTACAGGGTAGCGCGCCGGGCCTGTTTAGCGGCCAGCCAGATCGGCTTACAATCAGTGTTCATGCGGATCAGTCGTTGTTTACTTACAGCCCCTGTGGTGGTGGGGTCAGACCTAGGCTAATATTGAGTTGATAGACAGGCCACACCCTAGAGGTGTTCGCCGTTTTGCAAAGCTAACCAAGACTCAGCATATTTTCTGTATAGGGTATTAATTATGCAAGCAGATAGGCAGAATCAAAACTAGTTTCTGTAACAAATAGAAATTGAATTACTTTTAGACGCAATAAAACAAGTTTTCATACTTAGAATTATTATAGGAAAAGTGTTACAACGGCTGGCCAGCTTAAGTCGGACTTGTATAACCTTTTAAGGAAATATAAAGGAAGTATAAATGTAAATTTGTTTATTAGATTTATAAATATATGAACATTACAATATAAGTTTTATATACTTTAGATATTTGTTAAATATATTAAAAATATTTTAAAATTTTATACATTTTTTGTAGCTTACAAATTCGAGGGTATTTAGTCTGCGCTGGTTCGTCTTCAACTTTACAGTTTTTTCCAATTATTGATAAGAGAATCTGTCTACAAGGAACGTAAAATTCGACGCCTTATCACACAGATGTCTTTCAGAGTTTGACTGATTAACATACACTCTAAACTGTATAATATAAATTTGAAAATTAAACTATAAATAAGTAAGAGTGCTCTAGGCAGCAGTAGCCGACTAGGAGATACTCTGATACGAGATGGCTGAGTTGATATTGAGAAACGGATAAACAGGCAAAGCTGTGTCGACTCAGTTTATTGCCCTGATCAGAAATATATCTGCCATGTTTTGTTTTTACCTGTTACAGGTTCAACCCATTTACTTTGTATACTTACCTTTTATACTTGCCCTATATTTCGAATTGAAGGCGTTGCCCAAGCTACAGCTGAACTTGTCTTAAAAAGTTGAGAAAAAAGTCGGGCATATATTTATATATTTAGTCTATCTGTCAGTTTCTACTTTTTGCTTATCAAATTTGTATATTTATTTCATATATTATTTAAGATTTAAGTAATACAAAATTTTAAGAAAATTATTAATTATAGAATAACCAGTTATGGAAGCTTAACTGTTAAAGATTTTAATCTAATTTTCAAACGGTTTAAAAAAGTTCTCAGAAATCTCTTTAACTTTAACTCAAGTACTTTTGCCTGTGTTTAGACAGTGGGTGTCTTCAGCGTAATATAAATATATATATTTTATATATTTATTTATTTTTCAAATAGCTCATACATGCTTTTCCAGTAAGCACTTGCATAGCTTATATATAATTAATTATAAAATCCAAAACATTCCTTTATTAAAATATAATATATGTATTTTGTATCTGAGTATGAACTTTTAACCACATAAACCCACAGATTACCCAGTAAAACTTGATTCAAGTTGTCTACTTACTCAGCATTATTGACTCACGTCTTGTTGCACTGATCCATTTTCATGTTGTGTTTGTCTGGGCTGTCGAAGACACTGATAAGAGGCGCTACGAAAGCTCAAAGCTCTTTTCAATTTGATACGGCTCGAGAGCTTTTTGTAGGCGAAACAAGAGCGGCGCGACGCTCCACTCAGCGATTCATAAACAAAGCAGACGCCGAGTCGAATAGGTTCTGCGGTCACACAGACCGGTTTTATCATTGCTTTAATTAGGCGTTTGGACTTCGGCTAATACAAATACATAATCTAAATACATAAGACACTTGTGATTAGCTGGCTGATTAGCAACTATTTTAGCCTAATCAATGTAAAATGGCACCCAATCAGAAGCAGGCGGAGGAGGAGGCTTGGCGTGTATCTGGCATATCCCGTACATATCCGAGCTATCGCAAGCAGTGGCCCATCAGTGAGGAGGGGTGCGTATATACTCTATGTACCCAAGGGTTATAGTTCAAAGCAATTCACTCTCTGCTGCAGCTGGCTGGAGGGCAAGCACAGCGACGATGCAGCCGAAGGTCTGTGGCGAATCAAAGATAAGCTCTACGATCTGACGGACTTCGCGCGGCGGCATCCGGGCGGCGCCTTCTGGATAGAGCGCACTAAGGGCACCGATATCACCGAGCCCTTTGAGTCCCACCACATCGAGGAGCATGCTCAGCGTATGCTCAGCAAGTTCGAGGTGCGATCGGCTGCTCAGCCAAGAAACTACAAGTTTACGCTGGAAGAGAAAGGTTTCTACTTGACCTTAAAGCGACGAGTGCGAGAGAAGCTGCGGCGGCTGAACTATCGACCCAGCTATAAAACAGATGTGAGTTTCTAACTAAAGAAGTTGTGTGTGCGAGCTTTAAAGGCAGATGATTAATTGATCGTCTTGTATACATATATTCGACCATGGTCTAAAACTATGTCTAAAGCTAGACTTAAAGATCATAGTTCCAATGAGCTTTAGTTTAAAATCTGGATCTGGATTTATTAGCTATTCAACTAACAGATATCTTTCTCATCCACAGCTGCTCCATACCGGCATCCTGATCTCCGTGCTGTTCTTCAGCTGGGCTGGCACTGTCTTCAACTCCTTGCCACTGCGAGTCCTGGCGGGCCTGTCGCTCTGCTGGCTCTCGACCTCGGCCCACAATTACTTTCATCAGCGTGACAATTGGCGCATGTACAGCTTCAATCTGCTGCTGCTCAACTGCAACAGCTGGCGCATCTCCCATGCACTGTCCCATCATGTCTACCCCAACTCGCTGCACGATCTGGAGATGTCGCTCTTCGAGCCCTTCCTCTGCTGGGTGCCCAGCAGGCACTATGCGAGCAGGAAGCAGCGCGTGATCTCCGTGCTGATCTCGCCTTTCATATACGCTGTCCTGAGCCTGGTGCAGTTTACAGAGCGGTTAGTAATGAAGTTTTTCTATATATTTTGTTAAGCTCATATTTATTTATTTTCTTATTAGCCTTGTCTACTCGCTGGCCAAAAGGAACGTCATGTACTGGCACGATCTTCTGGGCTTCACCTTGCCTGTCTTTCTCCATCTCTCCACAAATGTTGGTCTCAGCTCGGCGGTCATCAGTTGGCTCATTATTCTAGCCATTGGCAGCTTTCTGTTTGGCTTTATTGGCCTGACAGCGGCTCATCATGATCCTCGCATCTACCACGATGGCGATGCGCCACGACCTGATCGCGACTGGGGCCTCTTTCAGCTGGATACGATCATCGATCGAGGCGATATCAAGTGGTCCCATTTGCTGGTGCTCACACACTTCGGCGAGCATGCGCTGCACCACATGTTTCCCACACTGGATCACGGAGTGCTGCGACAGCTCTATCCGGAGCTGCAGCAAACCCTGAAAGAGTTCAAGTCGGAGCTGCGCGAAATCAACCATTGGGGCCACATCAAGGGCCAAACACAGCAGCTGCTGCGCATGGAAACGAATCCCATTCCGCCGGGCGGCAAGAAGATGAAGTAGTTTATGAGCTAGGTTTAAGTGTTGTACAGGTATTTGGGTATATTATGGCCCATAAAAAAAAAAAAAAAAAAAATTTATATATATATATAGGTTTTTTTTTAAACTGGGTGTAAACAAGTTTTATTTGCCGCAATTAAAAACTATCTCTGTTTTAGATACTCTTAATCAGCTGGGGCAAGGTAGCTGATAAAAGAAAGCTTCGCTCTCTTCTTTCCTTAACTCTCTTTCTCTCACTCGTTTTCTCTTTACTTACTTAATAACTGTTTGCTATAGGGTGGGGCTCAAGTCATCATCCGTCATCATTTTGCTTTTATCTTTTAGTAAGTAATCAACCCTTTTCGGAAAATGTTCATTCGTCTCTGACATTTTTTAACTAAGCAACCGCCGACGCAGAATAAAAATCGAGAATTATTCTTTCATAAGAAAATATTTATAGGAAAAACACATCAGCTAAAGTTGTGACCCCACCCCGTATTCCTACTATTAGCATCACCAATCTGTTGAAATATGAAAATAATTTATTTCAAATTACATTTTTTTCTGCTAGTTCTTCACAGTTCAGTTAGCTCTACAACTAAGAGTGAAGCTGATTTTTTTAACAGCTTCAAAGCTTATGAAATTGGCACGTAACACAATAAAAATTTACTGATATCGATGGATGTCCATTTTTTGTCTAATCGCCGTTAGGGAAAAGTTAAATGTGCCTGTTAAGAGTGACAAGGCAGAAACGCATTAATGAACTTTTTAGAAGTAGCAAATGTAATTTCGATATTTATCGATAGCAGAGCTTGATAGCAGTAGCCTATGAAGTATGATAAATATATAAATATTAAAATAGACAAATTAAATATCTAACACACATATATATGGACCACATATTGGGTAATATATTGCTCGAATCGATATTTATCGATTTATATATACATTAACTGTGCTGTGTAGTCTATTAGATGAATCACTGACTGTTAGATTTAGGGTATATCAGTCTCTCAACCATTATCAACCAACTTGATTGGAAGTTTAAATATAGGTTTATTGAGCTGTCTTCTAGTATCCATAAATATAGATTCAGTTAATAATAAGCTATCAATATGACGTAGATAACGTTATGCATAGATTCAAGATTCTAGAGATAAACTAATATAAATTGAGTAAGATGTCTAGCAGCTGAGCACCCTCATAATTGACCCCTGTAGAGTCTCCAATGCCCTTCAAAGCTTTCTATCTACATTTAATTGTGATTCATAAAGTTTTCATCATGAGCTGAACTATTGTACAAGCGAATGTTGTGGCGACGCTCGCAATCTGAATGTTTGGCTTTTTGTGATAGGCCGTGGAAAAAAATAAACATCGATAAGCATTCCTCGCTTGGCTTGTTATAAATAGACTGGTTTGGGGACTACTGTCGGCTGGTCAAGATTAAGGCGTAGCACAGAACAGTCGTCGAACAGCATGGTTGCGTTACGGTTGAGTGTCGTTGGGCTGTGCCTGCTGCTGGTCGCGCTGCCTGCGAGAGGGGCGAATATTTTGGGACTGTTCAGCAGCCACAGTCAATCGCATTTGATACTACACATGTCGATGATCAAGACTCTGGCTGAGAGCGGGCACAATGTGACCGTGGTGTCCATGTTGAAGCCGACGGTTATGCACAAAGATATTCATCTGATCGTGATTCCGGCGACCGACGAACAGGAGCGCATTCTCGAGGGTCAGATAAAGGAGATGGCGGGGAAAAAGAACTCGGTCTTGGACACGATGCACCGCATGATGACCGGCATGAGTGTGATGATTGAGTCGCAGTATGAAGTGCTGTCGGATCCTCGCTTCCAGCGGATCTACGAAACCAAGTTCGATCTGATGTTCATGGGCTTCTTCTTAAATGATTTCCAATTGGGCGTGGCCGCCAAGCTCAAAGTGCCAGTGATTATCTCCTGGATGCAGGCGCCGATGCCTATCATCAACGAATACGTTGGCAATCCCACAGAGTCGTCCTATGTCCCCAATATACAAACATCTGTGGCCCGAGGTGAACGAATGGGCTTTATGAAACGGCTCGAAAACTTAAGCAAGGAAACGCTCATAAGGCTCATGCTGATCGTCCTCGACAAACGTATAGCTTACTACTATGAGCAGCAGTTCGGCAAGGAACCGAACTTCCCCACGCTGGCCGAGATGCGGCGCAATGTGTCGATGGTCTTCACAAATAGCCATTCGTTAAGTGAGGGTCCCGTTCGGCCACTGGTGCCAGGCATTGTGGAAATTGGAGGCATTCAGATCAAGGAGCAGCCCAATCCGTTGCCCGAGGACATAGCCAAGTTCCTGGAGTCATCTAAGCACGGAGCGATTTTGCTCAGCCTCGGCTCAAACATCAAAAGCACAGCTGTGAAGCCTGAGCTAGTTCAAAGCATCTTCAAGGTGCTGTCGACCCTTAAGCAGAATGTTATCTGGAAGTGGGAGGATCCCGAGAATACGCCCGGCAAATCAGCTAACATACTCTATAAGAAATGGCTCCCACAGGACGACATACTGGCCCACCCTAAGATCAAGCTCTTCATTACACACGCCGGCAAGGGCGGCATTACGGAGGCGTGCTACCACGGAGTGCCAATGGTGGCTCTGCCCGTCTTTGGCGATCAACCCGCCAATGCGGAGGTCATGGCCTTGTCTGGATACGGAGTGACCCAAGACCTGTTGCTCCTCAACGAAGAGAACTTCAAGGCAAGCATCGAGGAAGTCATTGGCAACGAGAAATACGCCCTGGCCATCAAGAGCTTCTCGCAGCTGTACCGCGACAGACCTATCACGGCCGTGCAGCTAGTGCGCTACTGGACGGAGTATGTGATAAGGTACCACGGAGCCGTCCATCTGCAGAGTCCGGCCGTGCACATGTCAGCCCTGGCCTACCATAATTTAGATATTTATGCCGTACTCATAGTTGCTTTATCTCTAGTCCTGCTCTTAACTTGGCTTGCATTGAGATCAATTTGTCGCAAATGCTGCGGCAAGTCGAAGAAAGTTAAGAGGCATTGATTATAAGCATAGAAATTCCATAAGATTTGTTCGTAAAATGTTTATAATTCATAATTTTAATAACTTATAACAAAATTTAATAACTCTCTAAAGTATCTGAATATTACTGAAATTGTATAAGCAATGGGTTGTGTAATACTAATTGGTATTCGTATATATAGAGCTATAACGCTGGGAAACCTAACCTGTGGGCTGTAAGCTGGCGAGGGAACAGATGGAAAAATAGTATTTTATTATTAAATCGATTATCGCTAAGAAACAAGTTTGATCATTCATAGAAAGCAATGATAGGCCTATTATAGGTAGTAACATAAGGTATAGAGGCAAATATATATTAATCTATCTATCTATCTTTTTTGCTTTTCGAGTTCGCTATATACGAATGAACAGCTTGTCAGATTGTCTAAATCAAGTTCAGCCCATCGTATGATTTATCTGTGTATATGATTTATATATACTTTATGGTATATGCCACGGCTCTCTCTGATAGGTGTAGAGTATTAGACACCCGCTATATACTTCAGTTAATCTCGTTTGTATAAGTTTTCATACAATTTACTCAGTGGAATTATTTCTAGAGCCAATGAGTTTGCGATTTTTTAATACAACTGTTAAAGGGACTATAAAATTTATAAGGTATTCCATTTATATTTAAATGAGTATATGAAAAAATTAATTTCCTCAAAATACGATTTATTGTATCAGAGGTGAACAAAATATAATCTTGAAAAATTAATTGACATATTTTGTGTAACTAATTATACAGAGTTGATAGCATATCGGCTAATCCAGATAGCTTATCAACTTGTAACTATATATAATCTTGATAGGTACTCTTACGCCTGGTCATAACAAATACTCTTTCTATGCTGAATGCGTTACAAAGATAATAAAACGCTGCGCCATCATCTTGCCGCAGCAAGTGCTTGAGTAAAGAGAGCCCCAGTCTGCCTCTCTATCTATGTTTATCTGCGCCCTCTCTCTCTCTGTCAGTGTAATAAAAGCCGATGATCAGCGCCTTGTCCAGTCAGTAGACAGCAAGTCCTCCTCAGGCAAACATGATTCGAGCAAAACTTCTCTTGCTCACGCTGGCCATTCTGCTCGTGTTGCGCTGCCCGCCCACAGAGGGCGCCAACATATTGGGGCTCTTCAGCACATTCAGTCCGTCGCATTTGGTGGTGCACATGGCGATGATGAGAGCCTTAGCAGATAGTGGACATAATGTGACCGTCGTCACGGCCTTCAAGACCAAGCTGGCGCCGCATGAGAATATCACAGAGATTTTAGCGCCCATCAGCGAAGAGGCTTTGGCAGTGCTTACTAAGTACATGGAGAACTCGACTAAGGAGAAAGCATCGATGGCCGTGGCCTTCTACAGAATGATAAAGAACGCGGACGGAATATTCGACAGTCAATATGATTTCCTAATGCATCCCAAGGTGCGCGCCCTTTACGAGCGGCCGCAAGTGAAATTTGATCTGTTGGTTGTCGGCTTCATCTTCAATGACTACCAATTGGGCGTGGCAGCCAAGCTGGGCATACCCGTGGTACTCAGCTGGGTGGGCGTGCCCTTTACGTTTGTCGACGATGCGGTGGGCAACGTCTATGATCCGGCCTATGTGCCAAATTTCGATGTGGGTATGGATAAGAACAAGCGGGTCATGAACTTTGGCCAGCGCTTGAAAAACTACATAACCTGGGTGTTCATAAAGGGCATCACCTGTATAGTGGATATGCAAATGGAAAGTTATTACAAGTAAGTAACTAATATATATGATATGATGATATATTTATCACGGCTTAACGCACATCGTCTCTCTTTCAGGCGTGCCTTTGGGGCGGATCAGCAGATGCCCAGCTATTGGGATGTTAGACGGAATATCTCGCTGCTCTTCTACAACTATCACTCGCACAGCGAGGGACCAGTGCGTCCCACTGTGCCCCAGTCCATAGAAATAGGCGGCGTGCAGATTAAGGATAAGCCCGATCCCCTGCCCAGTGAGCTGGCTGAGTTCTTGGATAATGCCAGGGACGGCGCCATCTTCTTTAGCTTGGGTACCAATGTCAAGAGCGGCTACTTAGAGCCCCATGTAACGGAGACCTTCTACAAGGTACTCTCCAGCCAGCCGCTGCGCGTCATCTGGAAATGGGACGATCTGGAGCACACGCCAGGCAACGCTTCCAACATCTACTACCACAGCTGGCTACCGCAGGACGATATCCTTGCCCATCCCAATACCAAGCTCTTCATCACACACGCCGGCAAGGGCGGCATAGCCGAGGCTCAGTACCATGGAGTGCCCATGGTAGCCATGCCGATCTTTGGCGATCAGCCCAGCAATGCGGACAACATGGTCTCCGGTGGCTTTGGACTGAGCGTGGATTGGGCCACACTCACAGAGACTGAACTGGTGCAAGCCCTTAACGAGGTGCTGCATAATCCGAAATATCGAGAGAAGGTGCGTAACTTCTCTGCCCTCTATCGCGATCGTCCGCTCACCGCACGCCAATCGGTGGTCTATTGGACGGAGTACGTGCTGAGGCACAAGGGCGCCTACCACCTGCAGAATCCTGCACTGCACCTCGACTTTCTCGCCCGCCACAATCTCGATGTTTACGCCTGTCTACTGATCGTCTTGGCTGTCTGTCTGACTATTTTAAAACTGTTGCCGCGATTCATTTGGCGAAAACTGCGACGCTCCGCATCCTCTAAAGACAAAGTCAAAACACAATAGACACCTACATCTTGTTAATCGAATCGAGTTGATTGACTGCATACGCATACGACGCGTGTCGCGACAACTATCAAATTGGTCATTAAGATACATATATATATATCGTGTGTGTATATATATCCGTGTATGCAGCGCCATATAAGTATCAACAAGTCGCCAACACTCGAGTTGACTATTAATAGGCGCTGATTGTCCATTCAGCTGCCTCTCTCGCTCTCGGCTAGCAGTTACACTAGAGCAAATTTCATAGTAGCAAAATATTTATTTTTTAGCGATACTATGTAATATGGGCATTCCTAGATGATCTATTGCACTTATTAGTCAAAATATATTTGAAACAATTAATAAACAAGAAATTTTCATAAAAATATTCTATATATTTCAATTTATTTATATTCATATATATGATGATATATAAATAAATATATAAAAATATAAATATATAATAAATATATAAATATATCTTATGTATAATTTTAAACAATATTATTCAATTGTGTATTGTTAAATACTATTGTTAAAATTTAAATTAAAATAAATAAGTCAGTAAGATTAAAAAAAAAAAAAATAATGCAGTATATATAAATAAATACGTATATTTTATATATAATTTTAAACAATATTTTTCAATTGTGTATTATTAAATAATATTGTTAAAAATTAAATTAAAATAAATAAGTCAGTAAAAATTAAAAAAAAATTTAAGGAATTTATATAGGAAGAAAGATCGAACACTTACTTATACATATTCCATATCTGTATATATTTGTAGGTAATATTAAATATAAGTTAGAAAATGTTAAATGTATTAAACAACTTTTCTCTCTGTGTAACCTCTTCCTAGTATTTAGTGTGTTGTACTTAAAGTTTTTCGATTCTTCAGATAAGCTTTTACGTGTTTACCTGACGTGTGAAAACTACAAAGACAATATCAAATATAAATTACTCTCCATATGTATGTATGTAATATTTTGTGCAGTGTAAGTTTTCCCGTATTAATTGTGTGACTCGCATCTGTTCGCCTGATTCTCGCTCAGTGTCGCCGTTGCCATCGAAACGAGCAAAACGAACGCGAGTCGACGCGATTTTCTTTCTGGTTTGTTTTTCTACAGTTTTTTAAATACGTATTCCCTAATTGCCAATTTGTTGTTGTTGTTGTTGTTGTTTTTTCTTTTCTTTCAATGTATATATATTTTAGCCGGGCAAGTTATGCATATAAATTATATGTACACGAATACGTGATATACAATTGACTTAGGGACAGCGATATTAACCCATTCAGAGTTCAATAACGGAATGCAACCCGTTGACATTGCACTCTCTGCCCTAGATCCAATGAGTGCTATCAAGAGAGCCGACAATTTCATTAATTTCCACTTTTTTTCCCTGACTTACGTGTACCATTTATGTTTAGGTGATAGCGTTGGGCTTTATATTAAATTTCACAATATAATACAGGTAGCTAGCAACCGATTATAGCTGATACCCTGCTTGCACTGAGGTAAAGAATGTCGCAATAATGAAGGTATAATCATGCATTGTTTCTTTATGTAACACCAAGCAGCGAATAATAAAAAATGCACAAATATGAATATGTACGAATGTATATCTAACTACATATAAGCTATTCAGGAATAAACCCAAGATGAAAAATAGGGAATACGAGATATTTGATAAGTGCAAGTATTCGAAGTGCTCTAAAGTCGATAAATATCGAGATCTTTACTAAGTTAATGTCTTTGTAATGAAACTATAGTGACATATACTATCGATAACATCTGAAAATAGATAAATATCGATTTCAGCCACTTCAGATGCTTTGAAGCGCAGCCTTTGTATGATATGGAAATGTATTAAAGACAGATCACATTTCTAGGTTCAAAATCGATAAGTATTGATAACGCACAAAAGTTTATATCTATATAAATGCATCACCAAAAATTTTGAATTGCTATTGGTATCGATATCGGTAAATCGGTATATATCGATCACGTATGAGCAAAAGATACTTAACAATACTTCAAAGTAGGGTATATCATAGTCTGATAACATCTCCTCCACCATTATAATGTCTTTCCACTTATGTATAACATTCACAGAGCGAACCGCTTAACGATAACGTGGCCGACGAAGTCCGCTTATCAGCAGGCATCGAGACTTATCAGGCAGAGGTCGGCTTTTATATAAATAAATGCAGTCCGCGCAAACCATTTAGTTTAAGCTAGAAAGCATATCTAGGAAGACTTCAACATGGGTCAATCTCTGCTGTCCGGCACATTTGTGTGCCTCTTACTCGGATTCTTCGTGCTGCAATCACCAGCTGTCGAAGGAGCCAACATATTAGGAGTCTTCACCAGCCATAGCCCATCGCATTTCATAATCAACATGTCGATTATGAAGGCCCTGGCGGAGAATGGACACAATGTGACCGTGGTGTCAGGCACTGCACCCAAAGTGACCCACAAAAGCATCAAGCACATTGTCATCCCGCTGAGTGAAGCCGAGGAGAAGGAATTGAACGATGGCATGACCGTGTTGGCCAAGGAGAAGCCATCTATAATAACAACAATGAGGAACATATTTGGTTCGCTGTCGATGCTTATCTATAAGCAAGTGGATGTGCTGGAGGACAAACGATTCGTCGAGCTCTACAAGAACAAGGACAACAAATTCGATGCAGTCATCGTTGGTTTCTTCTTCAACAATTATCAGTTGGGACTGGGTAGTCTCTTCAAGTGTCCCATCATTCTGACCTGGACGGGACAGCCGATGATGCAAATCGATACCAATATTGGAAATCCCGAGCTGACTTCGTCAGTGCCCACCATGAACGTGGGCGTTGAGGCTGGCCGAGCGATGAACTTCAAGGAGCGGTTGGCCAACTTTGGTGGCACCATGTTCTTCCGTGTCTTTACCTTCTACTTGGAGACACTGAATGCCAAGTTTTATGAGTAAGTTTCAATTTATTTTCTTATTATTATAAATTGAACTCAAGATTTATCAATTTCTAGCCGCCTGTTTGGAAAGATTCCCTCCATGATGACCTATGAGCAGGCCAAGCAGAACGTTTCTCTGGCATTTTGCAGTAGCCACGGCATAAGTGAAGGACCCATCAGGCCCAATGTGCCCGCCCTTGTGGAGATTGGTGGCATTCAGATTAAGGACAAGCCAGATCCATTGCCCGAGGATATTCAGCAGTTCTTAACAGATGCCAAGCAAGGCGCTATTCTCTTCAGTCTGGGCAGTAATCTGAAAGGCGATCATATAGACCCAGCGCTAGTTAAAAAGATATTCAAAGTGCTCTCCGGGCTGAAGCAGCGTGTAATCTGGAAGTGGGATGACCTGGACAACTTGCCTGGCAAGTCGGCAAACATTCTCTTCAAGAAGTGGATGCCACAGGACGATATACTGGCTCATCCCAACATTAAGCTGTTCATTACACACGCTGGCAAAGGAGGCGTCACTGAGTCCCAATACCATGGCAAGCCCATGCTGGCTCTGCCCGTGTTCGCCGATCAGCCAACAAATGCTGATAAGCTGGTGCTAGCGGGCTATGGATTGAGGCTAGATTTACTGACCTTGGAGGCGGATGAATTTAAGAATGCAATCAAGGAGCTGCTGACCAATCCCAGCTACACCAATAAGATTCAACAGTTCTCCAAGCTCTACCGCGATCGTCCCATGTCTGCCCGCGATTCGGTTATATACTGGGTTAACTATGTGCTACGTCATCACGGAGCTGCCCATATGCAGAGTCCCCTAGTCAAAATGGGCTATATTGCCACTAACAATATAGACGTGTATCTATTACTTGCAGCGATACTCTTGGTTATCGTTCTGATAAGCAAAGCTGTGTTGAGCTTCTTATGCAGCAAGTGTTGTGGCGGCAAAGGAAAGAAGCAAAAGACTTCACAAAAGGCAAAGGTCAAGAAGCACTAAAATATTATTTGTACTGTAAATAAAACGAATTAAGATTTACGATTTTTATAAACTGTTATATATAGATAAACGACAATAAACATCGATGTAAATATGACAAACGACAAATGTTTGCTGCTAAGATATTTGAAAAATCAAGGGACTCGGTCGGTTGCTGAACGCGCTAATCTGAACACAAAATGGTTTGTGTCTCTACTAACCATTTGCCAATCACACAAAACTCATTTTACTTACATTTAATTTTAAATTAATAATTTTGATTTCACATAGATGATTATAGATGTCAATGTACGGAAAGTAATTTTTATAGCCTCGTATTAAACTTAAACACATCAACTTAATCCAATTAATACCGGGGAATTCCCGCTAGCATTAAATATATATATTTGTAAGTTTGTATATACAATAAACTTTAGGATCGTATTTGTTCCTCGGCTTCAGCAGTTCGTTCAACAGCTGGAACTGTTGGAGCTGTTTTATCAGTTGCTAAAAACTTTTGCAAGCTTTCTGCCGTAACAAGTCCACTGTCATCCGCATAATGCATGAGATCACAAATGATGGGCGATTCTACGACTAGAATATACTGGCATGTCTTTGGCTCCAGCAAGTACATGGAGACCGCTGTGCCGCTAGAGGTGACTGGAGTGCATGTCAGCTTAACATCCACCTCGCGTGGCAGACCGCTGCGATCGCAGTGAGTGCCCTTCTCGTAGTGATGCCATATTGACGATGTGAAGCCAGGGCGGCGTGCGCCTTTATCGGGATTTGAACTGGCCCACAAACGATGCGATTCCTCAGAGAAGTATCCCAAAAACAATTCGACTTCACTGTGCTTGTCCTTATGGAATTGACGCACATGACGGCCGTAGCAGAATTCGTATTTCCACCACCCGGTGCCCTGCAGGAAAGAGTAATAAGTACACCAAGAGGTTGCAGAGTTTAAGACCTACTTACTCCAGTTAGACAATTCTTGCCCGAGATAAACTCTCTGATCGGTGTCAGATCATTTAAAGGTGCTGGAGTTGTTCCTGGTGCAGATCTTGATATCAAGAGCTGTTGATAATCATTGTCTACATCAATATCACCATTCGCCATCAGCTCCAAGATGATTTTGTCCACATCCCCACTGTACTTGAAGGTAACCATATCGCCATCAGTCTTGGAAAACAGCTTGGCTGGGGCTTTGCTCTCCTTCGAAACCAGCAAATCGTTTTCACTCTCCTCCCATTCGTTCAGCTCCTGACGCAGCATACTAATTGGTTTATGTGGTTCCGTTTGTGAATTGAAACACTTGATGGATATCTCTTTGGTCTCCTCCGCATGAAAAGCCGGAATGGCACATAGCGATGAGGTCAAAATAATGGCTTCGTAGTTACAGGAAGAGGTCTCCTTGAATGAGTAGATATCATCCTTGCCATGTGGATAGCAGACATAGCGCACCATTGTCGTGCGAGGAGCATCAATAATATCGCACATAGTGCCATCAGTGAACTCCATTTCAAAATATGGATATCGGGTATTATCAATCTTTAACGTTTTATACTTTGGCTTGCCATCGGCCTTACGTTCCAGCTCCCAAGTCTTTATAGCTAGTTCGGTTTTCTCCTCACTCCATTTGCCCAGATAGTATTCCTGGAACTTCACATTCTTGCCTTCTCGCTCCTCGTGATACTGGCGCACATGGTGGCCATGGCAGATCTCATATGACCAATAAGCTTCAATTCGGAACGAGCAGGTGGGCGCCGAGAAGATTGGTTGCAGTAGTGCAATGGGTGCTGAATGATATATTATGTAAATATAATCAAGATTTAGATAAAGATAATACAGACACTCACACAGCTCCGGCTGATTGGTTTTCTCCTCCTCTTTGGGTGTCTCCAGCTCAGGTATTAGACATTCGTATTTTTCCTTCTCTTGTGTGTAGAAAGTTCGCAACTGACTGCCCAACTCCTTTTATGCATGCAAAACACCATTAGTATTTTTATTATAACAACTACAATGCTACTTACCGGATCAGTTAATAAATTCGGTACTTCGAAATCTATTTTGTAGAGTACGGAATCATCAAAGTCTTTGGCGTCGTGTGCTGACGCCGCAGCGACCAGCAATAAGAGCAGCAGCAATTTGTGCTCCATATTATGTGTTTTTATGTGCTGCACTCTATATTCTTTTGAAATTTGAATTATTTTGGATTTTTACAATTCTATTGTCATTGCAGACGCAAATTACACGTCGTCTAGAAAAATAATAAACAGATGATTTTGTCAGCTGGTGTGAGAATGTTACTTGTTGACGTGACGCTGTGAATGGCTAAAAGTGTGTACATTAGGTGTTTTTGTCAAAAAGTATTGTTTGTATTTGGCGGTTCAAATAAGAGGAATATTAATTTTTGAAATCGATTAATAAAATTTGACAGAAATGTATGATCTTTTAAAAATTAAAAAGGGATATTAATATTATAAAAAAAATTGTTTTTTTTTTTAAGATTTTGATGGATTATATGAAATTCTGCCAATTAAAAATGCTTTACCGTTTTTGTCTCGGCATTTGTGAATTTATAGCGAACTCAAATTATATTTGATTGTCATAATACATCAATAAACTCAAATGTAGATTTCTCTTCAAATTATTTTTATTTCATAAATATTTTAAAATAGTTTTCCTAACTGCTTGCCCCTGTTGCATTATCTGTTGTGTCGCTAGTCCCCGCTGACCAGTCCGTTTCTTCTTTATGTTCATGGTCTAATGGCATTTTGTCAATGGCATCCAGTATGAATTTCAGTGAATGAGCTGTACGTGGCAGCCAGTCCATAATACGCGACGTGGGCTTAGTTGGAGAGCTTGGTTCGCTATCGTCGACAAAATCATCATCGCCGCCCGTCATCGAGCGTCCAGCACCCAGATAATCCTGATAATCATAATCGCTAGTCAACGGATTTACTTTGGAGTAGTAAATGGCAGCGAATGTGGAATAGATGATTAGAAGCGCCGTGCCCACCTAAGAATTAAAGAGAATAATATCATTGGGGATCTGTATCTATATCCGAAATATATCTTATTCCATATCTCTTGTCTCTTACATACCTGAAAGGCAGCCCAGAACTTGTAGGAGCCTTCGGTGATGACGAAATCGTAATAGCCTTTGAGCGGATCACCTTTGATGTATCGCCCCTCGCCCACATCCGTGGTGGCAGCCCCCGGCTCACGTCTATGTCGTGTGCCAGGCACTGAGCTCTGTTGAACAGCATCTTCCTTGGCAGCATCCTCCTTGGCATCATCTTTCTTGGCATCGGCCTTGACAGCATTTACGACCGCAACTGGAGCTGGAGTAGCCTCCTCAGCTTCATCTGATTCGTTCGAGCTGCTGCTGCTGCTTGTCGTACTCGTCGTCGTCGTCGTCGTCGTCGTTGTCTTCGCCTTTTTGTTCTGATTCGGCTTTGCATCCTTATTACCATTCACGCGTGGCGGCTTCTTGGAGCTGATTTTGGATTTATTCAGCTGCTGCTGTTGTTGCTGGCGCAGACGCTGCTTCTCCAGCCGCTCCTTCTTCAGCTGCTCGCTGCTCTGCTGATGGCGTTCGGCAACCGAGCCCCAGGCGCTCATCAACGCCTGATAGAGATCCCACATCTGTTTCAGTGTCTTCAAAAATGTGACCAGCGACGACTCCGTGGTTGCTGGCCTATAGGCCACCGCATGGGCAGGTGGTGCAGTTACCGCATGCTTGGAGACTAGCTGCTCCTGGGGGCGCGGCTGAAAGCCCATGGGATAGTCATAAACATCATCGTAGGCGCCATAAGGAGAGCTGTATATATATTTTGAATCAAGATTAAGTTTGGATTTGGCCTTGTTTTTCTTACCGATTGTCTGCAGGCTGCAATTTGCGATCGTTGCTGCTGGGAGGCGCTGCGGTCTGGGTGGCATACTGCCATTGGGCGTAGTAGGAATCACTGGGTCTGCCCTGGGCCGATCGGCCTGCACCTGCTTCCTCCGCAGAGTCAAACTGCTCCCCACCATAGTCATCAGCCGCATCGTAGTTGGAATCCAGATCGTATGATCTACCCTGCGGCGGTCCAAATGAACTCATTCGTTCGGCCATCGCCGGCGCTGCGTTCTCCTCCTTGACAACCACCGCTTGCTGCTCCTCGTAGTAGCTCCTCCCACTTGCAATTCGGCTGGCATTGTTGGCATCCCGAGCGATGCGCTCCACAGTGGCGGCAACTGCCTCATCCGATGCGTTTGCGGCTGCTCCAAACTTCGACCACAGACGCCGCACAAGGAAGACATCGCCCAGAAGCCGATGCTCATCCGACTGGGCTCGATTCGCTTCCAGCAATGCAACGCCCATTAGGGTCAAGGCAAAGAGCACCGTGGCCCCGATCAGAGTCCATAAGCCCGGCAAGCAGTTTCGCTGCTTCTTCGTTGACATATCGGTGTATTCCAGCATTCTATATATATATTTATTTATAGCTGTTGCTTACTCCTAATCCGCGCCAGCTGCCGTTCGGCTGGGTGTCCACACGTTAACTAAATGCAGAACTCGAAGCCAGTTGCCACAAAAACTCAAACCCAATTCCAATAATCTAGGCATATTTCAACTATATATAGATGTGTGTGTGTGTGTGTGATTGGTGCTAATGCAAGAGAAATGTTGGTACTACCACTGGCAGCAGTATCTAGAACATCTACGTCTCGACGCAGCCTCGTTGAAAGGTGTTAATCCGTGCGCCGCGCGTATTGCATGGATATTGGTCCACTGCTCCAATTTCAATTTAACGGTTCATTCGGCAACGAGTGCTACATCAATTATCATCTCATACATGCACACACATATATATATATATATATATATATCATTCGATCCATTCATTTATGCATAATCTTCACTTGTTTACCTCGAAATTCATTTTTCGCGGTGAAAGTGCGCAACATGTTTTCCGTCCTAGACCGTCGCCTCGTTCCGCCCCTCCTCCAAGCTGTCAAGTAAGGCCCTAAAGAAGATCTCAATTCTCAAGATCGAATCGAGTATTATCTGGACGTAGCATTGACCATATGGCGGCCCTCTGTTGCGGCCCGCTGCTGGCGTGTGGCACGCGTATTATCACATTCTACACTCATTTTCGACTTTACATGAATAAGCATATAAACAGTTATATATAAATATAATATAAAATATATAAATGAATGTGTGAGCGACCTAAGCGTGGTTCCTTCACTGAGCCAAAGAAAGAAATCTGTCAAGGCTGACAATAGATTTGTTATCAATTCGTCTATTCGAATTTAGTCCCATTACGGGGTATTGATAGAGCAGATATATTTGGATTTGTTGAAGTTCAAATTATTATTTATATATTTAAAATAAATGTTTGATCTAAAAGTAAATATATGAATTAAATATATATTAATTGAATTGACTAAATTTTTAGTTATTAATTAATTTTTGTAGCCTTCTAGGCGTTTGTTTATATACAATACTTATACATTTTACAGATTAGATTGTTTCAAGAACAAGTGAATATTCTTTAACTAGCAGATAGCCTAAGACCCATTTAAAGTGACTGCTCCAATATTATTATTTATATTCTTACACTTACAACAATTCAAAGCATTTATAGTCGAGCAGTACTGACTAAAAGATACTCGTTCAGCTCAAATTGATCGGATGATAGGCACATCAATAAGTTGAAAAAGTTAGAGGGAGTGAGAGCTAGTTAGCTTTAAAAATATTTCAAATTATTTAACATATTTAAAATATTTTTTCAACTTTTTTCTTGCTTGTATGTATGATATCTCTTCAAATTCCAGCTTTACGTGCCCATGTAAGCATAGGTAGACGAATTGACATTCCCAACTTTATATCTTTAGATTCAATGTCGCCACATTCTTATAGACTGCCAGACAGATACGAATCCAATATACTCTCATTGAACTTCATAAATGTCAATTGCCAATAGTTCTAAACGATTCCATTGTTATTATTAACTCTGTTTACCGACGACTGGGTGGAAACCAGTCTCGTGACCTTTTCAGTTATTTACGAGCTACGTCTGACACTTTCCCAAAAATCAACTGGAAACAAACAGGCTCAAGGCAGAATTTTAGTATGTAGTAATGTAATAATTCGTAACGCTGTAACGGCGTAGCTAAAAATTGTTTTTTCTGTGATCAATTGCAAGTGCCTACATGATAATGATGTTCGCAGTGATGATGACTAACTAGAAGAAACACCTGATAACCAGCGAGGTCTTGTTTTTGTTCACATTTTTTGTTATGTTTACCAAATATCAACAACTGCGCAGTAATAAACCGGCAAACGGAGAGAAAAAGCCGGCAAAGAGATTCGAGTCGCATTAGAGTGGACCTGTTTTTCATATACTATATGTGTTTTAGTTATTTTGTTATACATTATCAATCAATATTTCAGATAGTTTAGTAAAGATTTATAGAAGAGATATATTAAATTAAATATTTTACTTATTTATATCAATTTTATAGACACAGATCATGAATATTATGTATATGTATATATAGGCAATATATAAGAGGCAGGTATATGTTCTTTCTTTTATTAAAATTTGTTATTAAGTTGATCAAAATTATTATTCTCTTATAAATTTTTATCTCAAGTTGATCTGAAAGTTTACCTCTACATTTATATTTAAAAAATCATAATGTTTTTGCAAATATTTTATTTGATTATATATATTATATTATTCATTAAATCAATCTAGATCAATATTAATTATATATTTTATTAGTAACAAGTTAATAGTTTTAGCCAAGTATAACCAGCTTCTCACTTTCTCCCGGAGAGCCTTTCACTTTTCCTCAACATTTTTTAGTATAATTAAAATTCGATTTGCTTAAATTTACTTATATATATACATATATCTGACATTTAGTTTTTGCACGCCGCCTTCTTGTTGTTGTTGGTGTTCACAAGTTTTGTTAGAATCTTGCGGGAGTGGCCGGAGGGATCAAAGTGATTGGTATGATCGCTGGCTTCCTTCTTGGTGCGCTGCTTGCCGCTGTGCCCAGAGAACATGTGTTTGTCATGATCATAGTTGTAGTGTTCGTACTGATCGCCGCTTGCCTCTGACATTCTGGTTTGATTCAATGAAAATGTGGAATTTCGTTAAAGTGTTTTTGCCTTTACTCTAGTTAAGCGTCTTTGCGGTTTGAGCTCTGCAGTCACAATGGCTGTGGCGACGTTTTGCAGTGTGTAAAGAAAGCTTTGAATAGTATCTCGAATGCTCTGCCTCCATTCCTCAATTCAGCTCTCTTTTCATCCAGTTTGCCGCTCTCGCAAAGCTTTTAAACACTGCGCAATATTTGCGTTGAGTATTGATAGAGTCGCCCATGCGTTCGCGTATATATAATCTTATTGGCTCTATAATCAATGCGATTGCTCAACAGAATCTGGTTTCAGGTTTAGAACGTGCTTCGCTTCACACTTCTGAATTTGATAGACTTCTAAGCAGTTAGAGACGAAACGCATAAGCTAATGATGGCTGAGCCGGTTCTCTTCTACTCCTTTCGCTTAAGCTCATCTCCACGTTTCTCCTAGCTAATAGTTTCCTTTGGCAGCAAAGTCTTCAAACGCTTCACAGTTGGCGTCGTCACATCTGGCGTTATTTTACGACGAGGTGAGCCCGTTGCCTTAGTCTCCATTACGCTGCTCGCAAGCATCGCATCGATGGGCGGCAATGTAAAGTCATCTGGCATCTTATTTTCAAACGAGCTGTCCACCGTTTCAGATAGTTCTAACTGCACCGCTTTCTCCGTATGGACGCGCTGCACGTGCTCCTTCATTTTGTCCGAGCGATGACTGCTGAAGCCGCACAGCTGGCACTTGTAGCGATTGAGGCCGCCCTCTGTATGCTTGAGCGCATGTCGCTTCAGATTCTTGCTTTGGCTAAACTTGCAGCCGCATATCTCACAAATGAAGTCGCGTCCCTGCTTGTGCGTCTCGATGTGCAGCTTCATGTTCTCCTTGCGGTTCGCGCGATGCTTGCAGCCAGCGACTGTGCAGGCAAAGAACTCGCCAGTATGCAATAGCTTGTGACTCTTCAAGGCCTTCATATGCGTCGTGCTGTAGCCACAGACATCGCAGAGCATTTGCTTCTCGGGATTGTGCACGAGCATGTGATTGCTCAGACCCTGCTTCCACTTGAAGGCCTTGCCACAGTGCGTGCAAACGTGCGGAGTTTCCGTAGTATGTTTCGGATGATGGATGAGAAGAGCGGCTCGCGTGCTGAAGCGATTGTCGCACTGCAGACAGAAGAAAGGCTTACGCAGATCGGAGCCATGGCGACGCAGATGTGCATCATACTCTCGCCAATCCAGAAAACCAACTTCGCAGAGCGAACACGTGAGGTGCGAGGGTTCGCAGCTGGTCATGTGATCAATCATCTTCTGCACCTGATAGCATTTAAAGTCGCAGCCAATGCAGTAGTTGATTTTGCTGCTCGACTTAACAGCACGCGGATTCTTAAGCTACAAGAGAGAAGACGTTTAATGATATTGCTTATAGCATAAGCCATCTCCTACCTTAAAATAGCTTTGTTGATTCTCAAAGACCACATCCGCCTTTTTGACTGGCTGCACTGTGTCCTCCACATCTCCAGTCTTTACGGCACTTGGCTCCACGCCCGCATTATCATCGGTGCTTTGCTCTATGTGATACAGATTCAGCAACTCAGTTACAGAAAGTATTTTAGCCAACTCCCGAAAATGCGCTTCGTGCTCCTTGGAAACGGAAACAATGTCCTCATAGAAGAAGTCCACTATGGTGTGCAGGCAGACGGTGCAGTTGAAGTTGCGTATGGTGACCTTTAATGGATTTTGAATGGAGAACTGCTGTTGCTTTTGCTGATTCAGCCCAATGAGTTGACTCTGAGCGGCAACCACACAAAAGTGCACGCTACATGTGCAGGGCGCATCATCCGAGTCCAGCTCCAGCTGTAAATCACAAAATTGTCCTGTTCTACGTTGATTATTGAGGTAATTGGATACCTTGGAGTGCAGCGGTTGATGCAAAGTAGGCTGAACGATGGGTGTTTGCAGCATTGCATTTAAATTTTTTCAGATCCCAAATGTAAACAATAATGAAGTTGGTAAACAAGTCGACAAGCAGCTGTTAGACATTCACATGTAAACGTTTGAGTAAGAAACATTCACAGCGCGCGTTAAATGACATGCCGCTTTATCAAATTGTACGTTAAGTTTAAATTGCATTTTATATTTGGTTCATGATGATGCAATCTCAGTAATGTATTTAATATAATTGTTAACAAAAGAACAATTAGGTGTAGGTCAAGGTCTAAGCTTATTCATTCATTTATCTTTATCTGCTTATGACATGCGGCTGGATCAAATTGTTCGTTAAATTCAAATTTAAACTGACCAAATTAGTTTAAATTTGGAGAACTTTCCTTATAAAATTTTTTAGCAATGTAAAAAATCGAATATTACATTTATTAATTGAATATTATACAGCAGCTGACATACTGCTTGGCCGGCAGGAACAACCTTATCATTTGTTTACCGCATTGATAAGAGATTTGAAGCGTTGGTGGAAGCTTCGCCAGAGCTGCGAGCTGTCTGACCAGTCGTGCCTTGGACAGCGAAACGAGCGAACGTTTTAAGTGATAGACAAAGCCAAATCAACAACAATATAAGCACATATATATAGGTTTTATAGTATAACAGCAGCAAAACATACAAAATGGAAAGGTAACATATAGTAACTAACTATTGAGTTCACTTTAATAGTAAATCTACCTCTATAGTATTTGGCAGGAGTGTATGTCTTTCTTAAAGACGCTGCTCTGTTTCATTGTGGCACTCATGCTGTTGCCACTGCTGCTGCTGTCATTTGTGTGTAAGTATCAAGTTTTTGCCGATCAATAGACGGGCAGGCGCGCTGACCCAGATGGGCTGCAACAGCAACAGATCAAACAGGCCGGCTATAAATAAACGAGGCATGGGTTGATTAACCGCTCCATTCAGCCAAAGGATGAAATGGTTCAGCAACAATTCGCTTAATGGGATACGCTTCAGTAGCCAGCCTGCCAGTGATAAGAATGGTGGACAATGGGGGCTCGCTAGAGGGGCGGGTGGGCCGCCTCAGCATACGCCGTATACGCCAAGTGATAAGCTTTGTTTATAAATAATACCTGTTGCACCTTTTGAGGTACCCAGACGAGCGACCATGCTGAACCTTGACCAAATGAATTACTCATTAAAAATTTCACCAAGACGATAAGACGAAACAACAGAATGATTTCTCGCTTTCTCTCTCTCTCTCTCTCTCTGTCTCTGTCTCTTTCTCTTTGACAGGCGCACATTTTACCAATGAGCTGGCAAATTATCTGCTCAGCATCAAGTATCCCAATTTGACCATCTGCAAGTCCAAGAAGATACGCACCTTGATTGATACGCCCAAGAATGCGGGCATCTTCCACTTCCTGCTCCAGGTGGAGGGAGTCTGTGATTATGAGAGGATTAAGCGCGCCTACGCTTTGCAGCTGACTGAGCTGAGGGATAAGATGGGCATGATCAAGTTTCCCAAGCTGAGGCAGAAGCTGGTCACCTGCTGGGGCCACTATGCCTGGGTCAATGATAGCAGGTGAGTGCGGTGGGTAGCTGTAGCACTGTACAGAGAATCTCACATTCCCTTGTTTGCAGTGGCTTCAATATCAACAATCATGTGCTGCTCAGCACGCACCGGTATCGCGGCCGTCCTGTCAACGAGTCGAACATTCAGGATTATGTCAGCGAGCTGGCCGCGAAGTATATACCCTCGGACTTGCCCCAGTGGCAGGTGACCGTCATACCCAATGCGGATCAGGCGCAGCCCTATTACATACTGATCAAGGTGCATCACTTGATCATAGCCGAGGAGGACGACCTGCACGTGAGCGAGATGTTGCTGCTGCAGGACAACGAGCGTAAGTCGTTTGTCGGCCTCCAGGACGGGCTGACCCGCACGACGAATACCAAGCAGCTCTCGCACTTCGTGCGCCAGCCGGAGCACATTAGCAAGCTGCTGAATCATGTGCAGCACTTGATCAGCTGTCGCTGGCAGCAGTTCATCTATGAATTCGAGTCTCTAGATACGCCCGATGGCGTCAAGGCCCATCCAGATGCTCGGAATCTCAGCCAGCTGTTCTCGCTGCTGCTCATCGTCGTGGTCAATGTGGGTCTGGGCTACTGGCGCACCCGGGCCATGCGCCGCAAATGGCAGCGACGCTCGACTGGCTATCGCAATGACTTGGGTCCAGTGCAGACGCTTTATGTTCTACTCCAGCATGAGCTGGAGCAGCGCAATCTCAGCTGGGCCGTGGGTCGCTCGGCACTGCTTTACAGTCTGCAGCCGGTTCATATAGTGAAGACCTGGTCGCGCTTCCTCTGGCAACAGTCGCTCCATCATTTCCTGCTGCTGCCCTATCACATGTACTGTGAGTTGCTGGCCCTGCGCGATGTGCTGCTCCGTGGTCAGACCCCGTATAGCAGCACCTACTGCGCCCGCCTGCATCTGTATGTGCCTCTGCTGCTGTATGCCCAGCTGGAGCTCTGCAAGATTTGCTATGAGCTGTTCAAGGCACCCAGGAACATCTACGATGTTCTCTTTGTGCAGCCCTCCAAGGAGCTGAATATCCTCCACCAGAAATCTTATGCGGGGCGTAAAATTGTTTCCTTTAGTCGGTCGATAGATGGCGCATTGCTTCGCGAACGTCATCAGCATTTGTTTGGCCAGGAGCTGCGTGAGTCCGACTTCAGCTTAGCCTGTTTGGCAGGCGCCGTTTACGACTACTTCAACACCTTCTCGGACAGAGCTGCAGTGCCCGCTCTCCTAAACACAACGTGTCGCACTATATCCAAAGGTTACTTCACCGATCGCAGTGCTGATAAATCGGAGCACATTGGAGGCGTGGTCTTTCTGCAGCTGCCTTTGGGACCGCCGGATGCCCTCAAGGCTCATCAGCTGCACGAAATCGTGGAGCGCATACGCAAGCAGCAGATAATGTTATACTTGGCCTCTATCGGACAGACCAAGTACAGTCTGCTCACAGCGCTACTGCCCCACGTTCTAACCAAGATCTTTATTAATTTCTTCTCGTATAATTTCCCCGTTACCATCACGGAGATCTATGGTACTGCGGATACACAGTTTCAGGCCGCATGGGGCCAACGCGTACAGGATGTCTTACTGTTTCGACCGCCACAATCGAAAACTTGTCTATCCTTGAATCTGCATCGGTTTGGCGACAAGTATAGGCTGGCAATTATGGCGGACACGCATCTGGCACCGGATCACACGCTACTCACACAATCCTTTGAGCGTTACATGGAAACGGTAACTTTATAATAACTCAACATTATTCCAATTATATATGATATATCCATTTGAAATATTGAACAAACTGTACATATCAATGACCAGCTGGAGGTCATTGGAAATTTGAAAAACCGCGCTCTCAGCACCATTCACGCACAACTTGACGTTCTTATGCATCCATTCACACAAAACTTTTCGTACTCGTACAGCCATTCACACAAAATGAGCGCGCACTATTGTGAACATCATATAGCTTTGACATGAAAAGTCGTCGTTTTTTTTGTGATTCAAAATTGTTGCTGTGCTTCGTTCGTAATAGAAACATAAATTAATATAAGCTGAAGAATGTAAATGGAAAGAAAGAACCACAACGAGTGAAACCCATCTTTTAGTTAGCACGTACCTGCAAAATGCAAACAGAAAGTTGATGGAGCCAAGTGTGCAATCCGTAGCTCAACGAGCTTCAGTCGCACATTGAAGCCGGGTCTGGAAGGTTGTGTACCGGGGTAAATCGAACGTTTTTATTGTTGTTTTTCTCGTTGCAAAAATTATTTATGCCAGATAAGCAACGGGGTCGTAAACAAAGTGATTTTGCTTTTACACGTGACTCTTAATTAATTAGCGCAGCGCAACAAGCTTTAATTAGCATTGAAATAATTGGAGATTCCAATAATTAATCAAATACAAAACATAAACAACAGCACCTCAATTACAGATCTAGTTAGAAGTGCCGCACGTTTGCCCCAACAACAATTCACGTAATGCATTGTTGTTGTTGTTGCTGCTGTTCTTTGTTCGTGCCGCTTCGTTCCGCTTGCCATATTAAGAAATATCATCTAATCAAATCTAGTTACAATTTATCTGAACTTGCAATAGACAAAGTGAGACAATAGAGTATAGTTCACAGTTATTTAAATTAATAGAACATCCGGCTTACACAAAATAGGAATAATAATAATAATAAATAAAAGTTAATTTGTTAAAAAAAAAACAACAAAATAAAGCTAAATTAAAAATCGCATTCGTTTGTTTGTTTACAGTTGCTTTTCTTGGTACACTTTGTTTATGGATCTAATTTTTCTTATATGGTAATACAGTCATACTGTAGTATTATATATGTACATAGACACCCCGGAGGTTTCCAGCGAGCGTCGCGTTCGCCTTCCAATAAGAACGCTACGCAAGCTCGTCGCAAACGGTTGATCTTCGGCAAAGCTCAACTCGACTTGCCTCAGACGCGGACGGAAGCGGATTCGTACTTGTTTTTAAGTGTCGCTGATTAAGCTTAAACGCAATCAAGTTGAATCAGCTACAATTCGAAGAGCGAGCGAGATGAGGCAATTGCAATTGGTGTTCGTCGTGGCGCTCTGCATCTGTCCGGTGATATGGGCCCAGCAACTGGAGACAATCCGACTGGCCCCACAGCCCGCTACGGAAGTGCAGCAGGTGAAATTGTGGCTTACGATCAGCGCTCGGAAGCGGTTCCTCGAAGTCAGCTGGAAGCATGCGCCTGCCCGGGATGGAGATCAAGTCTTATTAACTGTGCAGGATCCGCATACCTTTGAGCTGCGATCTGTGCCCACGGGCACGCCGCTGGCAGGATTCAAGCGAAGTCTAGAAAGTGATAGTGAGAGCGAGGAGAGCAGCGGTTCAGGTGCAGAGCAAGTGGCCTTCGTGCCCTTTCATGGCTATACAAGCACGCCTGGAACAGTGGTCAAGGCAGCTGCTAGTCCGACAACTCAGCAATGGGTCTCTAATGGTGGCAACAATGAGATCGTGGCCGCCATCAAGCCCAGCCACTCGGCACAGTGGTTCACCACAGGCGTGCCCTTCGACTATGCTCTGTCTCGGAATGTGAGCACGCATAGCGACTGCTACGGCTACTGGGCTAGCTACATCGATGACCATGGACGCATTCTCACCAAGACCTGTGTTCGCGCTCACCCACGCTGGATGACGAATTTGCACAATGGCTTGGGTGATCTGCGTCTGCGCGATCTCTTCATACCGGGCACACATGATTCGGGCTCCTATAGACCCAACTTCGATCCACTGTTGCGCGAGAGTCTGGTCACCAAATATGCTCTAACCCAAGACGATGATATACGTGGCCAGTTGCTGCATGGAGCGCGCTACCTGGACATACGTGTCGGCTACTATCGCCCCGCCGAGGAGAAGTTCTTCATCTATCATGGCATCACGAAGCAGCGGCCACTCAAAGAGGTCATACAGCAGGTCAAGGACTTTGTCCAAGAAACCAATGAGATCGTCATCTTTGGCCTCAAAGAGTTTCCCGTGGGTAAGTAAAAGGTCTTAACTGTAGCTTGGAATTGAAATATAATATGTTTTTACTTATTTCTGATAGGCTTTGGCAAAAATCTGGGCGTGCATCATCTGCTGGTTGCCTATTTGCGAGAGCAGTTTGGAGATCTCATCGTGCACCCATCGCTCACCTGGCATGCCACTCTGAGCGACATCTGGAAGCGACAGCAGAACGTAATATTAGCCTACGACAAAAGTGAGATTGTGCAACAATATCCGGAATTGCTCTTTGGCGGCGTGGATCAGCGTTGGGGAAATGTGCAGACGTGGGCGCGTCTCGAACGACATTTGCGCTACGTCAATGACTTCGATGTGTCGTGAGTGTTGTCAAAGTGTTGCTCCTTGATTAGTTATAGATATTCTCCTTTAATAATTAGACGCTTTTCGAGTCGTCCTGTGGTGGACATGGCGGAGCTAACGCCAGAGACCTGGGATGTTATACTGGACAAGCACGGCGGACTGCGCAAAATGGCAGACAATGTCAATTGGCGCATCTCGCAGCTATACCGAGATGAGCTTGGTGAGCACGCGAACATTGTGGCTGCAGACTTTATACGTGGCACAACTCTCGTCGAGACGGCCATTGACCTGAACAGGAAAAAGATGGGACACTAGCAAATCCCTTAGATCTTAACAATGGCATCTGTATGTGAGAATCCAACTGTACAAAAAAAAACCCATATCCACTTATGGCTCCGTCGATCTATGACAAACAGTGTACATTCATAATAACAACACGTTTATAAATTTTATTCGAATAAGCCAATATCTGAAGCTTTACAAAGTTTTGTATACATTTAGTTCAATTTGATAAATATGTGTAGTAATACTTATAGCTAGATTCCTTTTCTTCTTCGCTTATTACTTATAGTTTCCCTAAATGTGTCACAACTGAGGCAAGTACATAGGTATATATATATTTATATATGATTTATATATTACTATTTGTATAAGTTGTGTGAGAAACTTGTTTGCGACTGCCATCACTTGAATAAATATAAAAGTAATACAAAAATTTAACTATAGCTAGCATATAAACTGATTTGCAAATTAAATTTTGAGGAATGATTATAATGTCTATGCGAAAATATCATACAAGTTTTGGCGTACAATTAAAAAGCCCTTGGCTGGAGTTAAATATCTTTGCTTTGTGTGGTTAACTAAATGCATATAGTATATTGGCCTATTTCAGTGATTCGTTTGACTCTATGATGGTTGTGTTGAAGATGGCACGACACAGCTCGACCATGGCATTCGAGAGACGGCCGTAGCAGCGCGGCTTCTGCTGCCAGGCAATGCAAACATAGTAGAACGGAATGCCAGCCAAGGTGATGGCAATGCCAATGAGTAGGTTGGCGGGCTCCTTGAAGTTGGGCAACAGCACCAGAGTCACGCAAATGGTCATAAAAATGATTGGCAATGCCAAATGCACTTTGATGGGACGAGGTAAATCGGGCCTGAAAAGAGAAAAAGCTCTGTTAATATATGTTTATAAGTGTGTGTGTATTGAACTTACTTCTTGTGCCGCAGCCACAACATGCCTGCTATGCTGGCGACAACAGAGAGCCACAACACGGAGCTAAAGTAGTTAATCAGTTCATAGACATTGTCGGTTAGCAGCATAAGTAGTGACATCAAACACTATGGAAAACAAAAGGTTACTAAATGGTATTCGACTCTATAGTTAACCTTGACTCACTGTAAAGATCAGCGATGGAATTGGCGTCTGCTGCTTGACGTGGAACAGCTGAAAGAACTTGGGCAGATGTCCCTCCTGGGCACCAGTGGCGAATAGACGGGCCGAGGTGAAGAGCACCCCATTCACACCGCCGAATGTGCTCAACGCCACAAAGATGGGCACCATAAAGGCCAAAGGTCCGAATACCTTGTTGCCAAAGGTGACAGCGACTGCCAGAGAGCTCAGCATTTCCGGCTTGGAGACAACGGCAAAATATGCTAGATTAACTAGCACATAAATTCCCGTAACCAGGGGCATCGCTATCCAAATGGCGCGTGGCAAATTTCTATGAATATACAGAATATGAGGAACCTTAAACGTGCCTCAAAAAACACTTGGCTTGTAGACTCAAGCAGAGCACTTAAATTGATTGCTGAGCTGTGCTCTGCTCAGCTCTGTTCAAATTGAATTCATTAGGGGTAGAAAGCAAAACTTGGGCGCAACAGAAAGTCCGCCAGCCACCCCTCACACACAGTCACAGAGAGCCCCTCAGATAGACATAGCCTCAAGGACACTCAACAAGTGGGCGCAGGCAACTTGTTGCTGACGCAAATGGCAAATAGGGCAAAGCCATTTGTCTTGCTGACAGGCCCTATTTCATGTCAGTCAACCGCCCAACCACCCACTCTTTGATTCATTCATTCATTCACGCACCCACATACTCATTGGCACACTTATTCAATAGTTTCGCTCACTTGTATGGATCCTGAAGCTCTTCAGTGACAAAGTTCAAATAGTTCCAGCCGCCAAAGGCAAACAACCCAGAGTAGAAAGCATAGCCAATATTTCGTGCGCTATAACTGCCCTCCCACGGATTCGAGAACTTATCCAAGTTGCCAGTGGCCATGACATAGAGACCGGCGAGTATTATCATAATGAGTGCCAAGAGCTTGCCCACCGTAAAGATATCCTGTACCTTCATCGACACCTTGACGGACAGACAGTTTATGGCAGTGAGTAGACCTGCAATACAATTTTATGTAGATTAAATATACTGCTGAATTATATATATACAAAACTTGAATTGATTTACGCACATAGGCAAACAGCAGCTAGCAGCTTCACGGCATTCTGTGGCGGATCGCAGTCCTCAAAGAACGGCTTGGCTGCATAGTGGGCGAAGGTTAGCGCAACTATTGTCTAAAACAACAATTTATTATTATAATTAATGTATTATTAAATCATATTAAACTTAATATTATATCAAACTAAAGAAGAGATCTAGAAGAGTTAAATTATTAAAGGTAGAGTACTCCAATTCAGCAACAGGTGATTGCTTTCCTCGTATTGTCCACAAAGATTTCTTAATATTGCAACTGCGCTTGCAACACTTTGCTTATTCAAGTTATTTGGTGGAAAACAACGTTTAGCCAACGATTCAGTGAAAATGTTGCTCACTTTCCTTGGAAGCAACTGCTGATTGCGCGCAATTGTGGTCGAAGGTTGGGCATCAAATCAATTTATTTAGCAATACAATACAATCAATACAACATCATAAACTAATAACAATCAATTAATTTAGAGTTTATTGCTTGGCACTCAAACAATCAAATCAACTCACCTGGGTGGTAGGCCTGATAATGAGCAGAGCGATCCATAGACGTAGAAAGCCGACGAGTGGCCCGAATGCGACCAATAGATAGGCATAATCACCGCCGGATCTGGTAATGCTAGTGCCCAGCTCAGCATAGCAGAGAGCGCCAATTGTTGAAAGAATTCCACAGGCGGACCAAATCAAAAGCGAACTTCCGACGGATCTGAATGCATTGAGAAAAGGAGAGTGGTTAGGGGAAGCGTGAAGCGTGAATGTGTTGTCCAAACAATAGATTAAACAGCTGCTCTTGTTGCTGTTGTTGCAACCTTCCGGCGCCAAGTGGTTAAAGTGGCTCTACAAATAAACCAAAACTTTCGTCTCTCCCTCTCTCTCTTTGTCCCTCTCTCTCTCTCTCTCTCTCTCCCCTCTGTGTGTGAATGTTTATTTTGGGGCAATCTTGTAATTGTGCACAGACTTCTCAAATACTTTCGTGGCTGATGCAACAATTGCCAGCGATTTCGCGATGCCCGCAAAATGCTACGAAGCTAAACAGAATGCTCTCAAGGGTGTTCGCCAGCAACAACAAAGCTTAATTACTTTTAGTTGAGCCTCACCCACACTTAAAGAGAGAGTGAGCGATTGGCTTGCAATTCAGCCCAATTGAGCTGGCATAAAGAAATATTCCAATTTACAATATAAATTTAAACGCTATTGACCTTTTACTTGTTCACCCGTGAACTTGCCTATTCATATACTTCACAACATCGACCTTGATGAAAATCAAAATCCATATATACTGCACATTTCTCATCATTAATAAGTGATCTTTACTTACTCTGTATAGTAGAACACTCCAGTGGGCGCTATAAATATCCCCGATCCAATAATAGTGCCCACTATAATGGCCACTCCATTGATTAGAGTCAGCTTTCGTTTCAGCACTATTTTGTCGCCTTCGCCCTCTTCAACGACTCTCTTTGGCTCTGCTGAATGTCCATTGGTAGCGGGCTCCATTAAGCTGGTGGATACCCCATTCGCATATCGCTCGGTCATTATAATGGAGTGCTTGCCTGTGTACTATAGCACGTTATAAAATAAGTTCCTATATTCCTGTATCCCGTTTGAGGTTGTGACAATGAATTATTCTTTCGCAGGCGCTGGCATTGCCACTTGAAACGATAATTATTTTCGATTTACTTATATATTTACTTTCTATATATGTAAATGGAACATATATACAGTACATGTGTATTTTGAAAAGTTCGTTAATAACTGTGAATACAGATACTCTGAATTCAAAAGATTTTAAAGAGGTACGCGTTTGAAATATCAGATATCAATTACAAAAGTTATAGTCAAAATTCAGATACAGTACATTTTTTTTGGAGTTCAAGAAATATTTTTTCGTTCTCTGTCGAATATTATGAATATAAGTATAAAAAAACTGTGGATACAGATCGATACTCCGATTCGATACGCTTCCTAAACGGTACGGCTTTTAAAAATCGGATGAAAATTACCAAAGTTTCAGTCAGTGAAAGTTCAGATATAGTCAATATTTTAAGAGTTCAAGAGTTTTTTTTTCGTTGTCAGTCGAATATTATGAACAATTCTATAAGCATAAAAAAACTGTGGATACAGATCGATACTCCGATGCGATACGCTTCCTAAACGGTACGGGTTTTAAAAATCGGATGAAAATTACAAAAGTTTCAGTCAGTCAAAGTTCAGATATAGTCAATTTTTTAAGAGTTCAAGATATATTTTTTCGTTCTCAGTCGAATATTATGAACAATTCTATAAGCATAAAAAAACTGTGGATACAGATCGATACTCCGATTCGATACGCTTCCTAAACGGTACGGCTTTTAAAAATCGGATGAAAATTACCAAAGTTTCAGTCAGTGAAAGTTCAGATATAGTCAATTTTTTAAGAGTTCAAGAGATATTTTTTCGTTCTCAGTCGAATATTGTGAACAATTCTATAAGCATAAAAAAACTGTGGATACAGATCGATACTCCGATTCGATACGCTTCCTAAACGGTACGGGATTTAAAAATCGGATGAAAATTACAAAAGTTTCAGTCAGTCAAAGTTCAGATATAGTCAATATTTTAAGAGTTCAAGAGTTTTTTTTTCGTTGTCAGTCGAATATTATGAACAATTCTATAAGCATAAAATAACTGTGGATACAGATCGATACTCCGATGCGATACGCTTCCTAAACGGTACGGGTTTTAAAAATCGGATGAAAATTACCAAAGTTTCAGTCAGTCAAAGTTCAGATATAGTCAATATTTTAAGAGTTCAAGAGTTTTTTTTTCGTTGTCAGTCGAATATTATGAACAATTCTATAAGCATAAAAAAACTGTGGATACAGATCGATACTCCGATTCGATACGCTTCCTAACCGGTACGGCTTTTAAAAATCGGATGAAAATTACCAAAGTTTCAGTCAGTGAAAGTTCAGATATAGTCAATTTTTTAAGAGTTCAAGAGATATTTTTTCGTTCTCAGTCGAATATTATGAACAATTCTATAAGCATAAAAAAACTGTGGATACAGATCGATACTCCGATTCGATACGCTTCCTAAACGGTACGGGTTTTAAAAATCGGATGAAAATTACCAAAGTTTCAGTCAGTCAAAGTTCAGTAATAGTCAATTTTCTTGACTCAGCCCGATTTTGACAAAAAAGACAAGGGGTTACATCACATTTTTGTCAAAAATGGCAAAATTTCAAAATTTCAAATTTTGAATGCCAATTTATAGTCGTGCTTTTTACGAGTCGAATATGATATATCACTCTGATATCCGGAGAATAATACCCCAGCTAGAGTCATGCCAAGTTCAAGAGATAGTTTTTCGTTCTTAGTCGAATATTATGAAAAATTCTATAAGCATAAAAAAACTGTGGATACAGATCAATACTCCGATTCGATACGCTTCCTAAACGGTACGGGTTTTAAAAATCGGATGAAAATTACCAAAGTTTCAGTCAGTCAAAGTTCAGTAATAGTCAATTTTCTTGACTCAGCCCGATTTTGACAAAAAAGACAAGGGGTTACATCACATTTTTGTCAAAAATGGCAAAATTTCAAAATTTCAAATTTTGAATGCCAATTTATAGTCGTGCTTTTTACGAGTCGAATATGATATATCACTCTGATATCCGGAGAATAATACCCCAGCTAGAGTCATGCCAAGTTCAAGAGATAGTTTTTCGTTCTTAGTCGAATATTATGAAAAATTCTATAGGCATAAAAAAACTGTGGATACAGATCAATACTCCGATTCGATACGCTTCCTAAACGGTACGGGTTTTAAAAATCGGATGAAAATTACAAAAGTTTCAGTCAATCAAAGTTCAGATATAGTAAATTTTTTAAGAGTTCAAGATATATTTTTTCGTTCTCAGTCGAATATTATGAACAATTTTATAAGCATAAAAAAACTGTGGATACAGATCGATACTCCGATTCGATACGCTTCCTAAACTGTACGGGTTTTAAAAATCGGATGGAAATTACCAAAGTTTCAGTCAGTCAAAGTACAGTAATAGTCAATTTTCTTGACTCAGCCCGATTTTGACAAAAAAGACAAGGGGTTACATCACATTTTTGTCAAAAATGGCAAAATTTCAAAATTTCAAATTTTGAATGCCAATTTATAGTCGTGCTTTTTACGAGTCGAATATGATATATCACTCTGATATCCGGAGAATAATACCCCAGCTAGAGTCATGCCAAGTTCAAGAGATAGTTTTTCGTTCTTAGTCGAATATTATGAAAAATTCTATAGGCATAAAAAAACTGTGGATACAGATCAATACTCCGATTCGATACGCTTCCTAAACGGTACGGGTTTTAAAAATCGGATGAAAATTACAAAAGTTTCAGTCAATCAAAGTTCAGATATAGTCAATTTTTTAAGAGTTCAAGATATATTTTTTCGTTCTCAGTCGAATATTATGAACAATTCTATAAGCATAAAAAAACTGTGGATACAGATCGATACTCCGATTCGATACGCTTCCTAACCGGTACGGCTTTTAAAAATCGGATGAAAATTACCAAAGTTTCAGTCAGTGAAAGTTCAGATATAGTCAATTTTTTAAGAGTTCAAGAGATATTTTTTCGTTCTCAGTCGAATATTATGAACAATTCTATAAGCATAAAAAAACTGTGGATACAGATCGATACTCCGATTCGATACGCTTCCTAACCGGTACGGCTTTTAAAAATCGGATGGAAATTACCAAAGTTTCAGTCAGTCAAAGTACAGTAATAGTCAATTTTCTTGACTCAGCCCGATTTTGACAAAAAAGACAAGGGGTTACATCACATTTTTGTCAAAAATGGCAAAATTTCAAAATTTCAAATTTTGAATGCCAATTTATAGTCGTGCTTTTTACGAGTCGAATATGATATATCACTCTGATATCCGGAGAATAATACCCCAGCTAGAGTCATGCCAAGTTCAAGAGATATTTTTTCGTTCTTAGTCGAATATTATGAAAAATTCTATAGGCATAAAAAAACTGTGGATACAGATCAATACTCCGATTCGATACGCTTCCTAAACGGTACGGGTTTTAAAAATCGGATGGAAATTACCAAAGTTTCAGTCAGTCAAAGTACAGTAATAGTCAATTTTCTTGACTCAGCCCGATTTTGACAAAAAAGACAAGGGGTTACATCACATTTTTGTCAAAAATGGCAAAATTTCAAAATTTCAAATTTTGAATGCCAATTTATAGTCGTGCTTTTTACGAGTCGAATATGATATATCACTCTGATATCCGGAGAATAATACCCCAGCTAGAGTCATGCCAAGTTCAAGAGATAGTTTTTCGTTCTTAGTCGAATATTATGAAAAATTCTATAGGCATAAAAAAACTGTGGATACAGATCAATACTCCGATTCGATACGCTTCCTAAACGGTACGGGTTTTAAAAATCGGATGAAAATTACAAAAGTTTCAGTCAATCAAAGTTCAGATATAGTAAATTTTTTAAGAGTTCAAGATATATTTTTTCGTTCTCAGTCGAATATTATGAACAATTCTATAAGCATAAAAAAACTGTGGATACAGATCGATACTCCGATTCGATACGCTTCCTAACCGGTACGGCTTTTAAAAATCGGATGAAAATTACCAAAGTTTCAGTCAGTGAAAGTTCAGATATAGTCAATTTTTTAAGAGTTCAAGAGATATTTTTTCGTTCTCAGTCGAATATTATGAACAATTCTATAAGCATAAAAAAACTGTGGATACAGATCGATACTCCGATTCGATACGCTTCCTAAACGGTACGGGTTTTAAAAATCGGATGAAAATTACAAAAGTTTCAGTCAATCAAAGTTCAGATATAGTAAATTTTTTAAGAGTTCAAGATATATTTTTTCGTTCTCAGTCGAATATTATGAACAATTCTATAAGCATAATAAAACTGTGGACACAGATCGATACTCCGATTCGATACGCTTCCTAACCGGTACGGCTTTTAAAAATCGGATGAAAATTACCAAAGTTTCAGTCAGTGAAAGTTCAGATATAGTCAATTTTTTAAGAGTTCAAGAGATATTTTTTCGTTCTCAGTCGAATATTATGAACAATTCTATAAGCATAAAAAAACTGTGGATACAGATCGATACTCCGATTCGATACGCTTCCTAAACGGTACGGGTTTTAAAAATCGGATGAAAATTACCAAAGTTTCAGTCAGTCAAAGTTCAGTAATAGTCAATTTTCTTGACTCAGCCCGATTTTGACAAAAAAGACAAGGGGTTACATCACATTTTTGTCAAAAATGGCAAAATTTCAAAATTTCAAATTTTGAATGCCAATTTATAGTCGTGCTTTTTACGAGTCGAATATGATATATCACTCTGATATCCGGAGAATAATACCCCAGCTAGAGTCATGCCAAGTTCAAGAGATAGTTTTTCGTTCTTAGTCGAATATTATGAAAAATTCTATAGGCATAAAAAAACTGTGGATACAGATCAATACTCCGATTCGATACGCTTCCTAAACGGTACGGGATTTAAAAATCGGATGAAAATTACAAAAGTTTCAGTCAGTCAAAGTTCAGATATAGTCAATATTTTAAGAGTTCAAGAGTTTTTTTTTCGTTGTCAGTCGAATATTATGAACAATTCTATAAGCATAAAAAAACTGTGGATACAGATCGATACTCCGATGCGATACGCTTCCTAAACGGTACGGGTTTTAAAAATCGGATGAAAATTACCAAAGTTTCAGTCAGTCAAAGTTCAGATATAGTCAATATTTTAAGAGTTCAAGAGTTTTTTTTTCGTTGTCAGTCGAATATTATGAACAATTCTATAAGCATAAAAAAACTGTGGATACAGATCGATACTCCGATGCGATACGCTTCCTAAACGGTACGGGTTTTAAAAATCGGATGAAAATTACAGAAGTTTCAGTCAGTCAAAGTTCAGATATAGTCAATATTTTAAGAGTTCAAGAGTTTTTTTTTCGTTGTCAGTCGAATATTATGAACAATTCTATAAGCATAAAAAAACTGTGGATACAGATCGATACTCCGATGCGATACGCTTCCTAAACGGTACGGGTTTTAAAAATCGGATGAAAATTACCAAAGTTTCAGTCAGTCAAAGTTCAGATATAGTCAATATTTTAAGAGTTCAAGAGTTTTTTTTTCGTTGTCAGTCGAATATTATGAACAATTCTATAAGCATAAAAAAACTGTGGATACAGATCGATACTCCGATTCGATACGCTTCCTAAACGGTACGGCTTTTAAAAATCGGATGAAAATTACCAAAGTTTCAGTCAGTGAAAGTTCAGATATAGTCAATATTTTAAGAGTTCAAGAGTTTTTTTTTCGTTGTCAGTCGAATATTATGAACAATTCTATAAGCATAAAAAAACTGTGGATACAGATCGATACTCCGATGCGATACGCTTCCTAAACGGTACGGGTTTTAAAAATCGGATGAAAATTACAAAAGTTTCAGTCAGTCAAAGTTCAGATATAGTCAATTTTTTAAGAGTTCAAGATATATTTTTTCGTTCTCAGTCGAATATTATGAACAATTCTATAAGCATAAAAAAACTGTGGATACAGATCGATACTCCGATTCGATACGCTTCCTAAACGGTACGGCTTTTAAAAATCGGATGAAAATTACCAAAGTTTCAGTCAGTGAAAGTTCAGATATAGTCAATTTTTTAAGAGTTCAAGATATATTTTTTCGTTCTCAGTCGAATATTATGAACAATTCTATAAGCATAAAAAAACTGTGGATACAGATCGATACTCCGATTCGATACGCTTCCTAAACGGTACGGCTTTTAAAAATCGGATGAAAATTACCAAAGTTTCAGTCAGTGAAAGTTCAGATATAGTCAATTTTTTAAGAGTTCAAGAGATATTTTTTCGTTCTCAGTCGAATATTGTGAACAATTCTATAAGCATAAAAAAACTGTGGATACAGATCGATACTCCGATTCGATACGCTTCCTAAACGGTACGGGATTTAAAAATCGGATGAAAATTACAAAAGTTTCAGTCAGTCAAAGTTCAGATATAGTCAATATTTTAAGAGTTCAAGAGTTTTTTTTTCGTTGTCAGTCGAATATTATGAACAATTCTATAAGCATAAAAAAACTGTGGATACAGATCGATACTCCGATGCGATACGCTTCCTAAACGGTACGGGTTTTAAAAATCGGATGAAAATTACCAAAGTTTCAGTCAGTCAAAGTTCAGATATAGTCAATATTTTAAGAGTTCAAGAGTTTTTTTTTCGTTGTCAGTCGAATATTATGAACAATTCTATAAGCATAAAAAAACTGTGGATACAGATCGATACTCCGATGCGATACGCTTCCTAAACGGTACGGGTTTTAAAAATCGGATGAAAATTACAGAAGTTTCAGTCAGTCAAAGTTCAGATATAGTCAATATTTTAAGAGTTCAAGAGTTTTTTTTTCGTTGTCAGTCGAATATTATGAACAATTCTATAAGCATAAAAAAACTGTGGATACAGATCGATACTCCGATGCGATACGCTTCCTAAACGGTACGGGTTTTAAAAATCGGATGAAAATTACCAAAGTTTCAGTCAGTCAAAGTTCAGATATAGTCAATATTTTAAGAGTTCAAGAGTTTTTTTTTCGTTGTCAGTCGAATATTATGAAAAATTCTATAGGCATAAAAAAACTGTGGATACAGATCAATACTCCGATTCGATACGCTTCCTAAACGGTACGGCTTTTAAAAATCGGATGAAAATTACAAAAGTTTCAGTCAGTCAAAGTTCAGATATAGTCAATTTTCTTGACTCAGCCCGATTTTGACAAAAAAGACAAGGGGTTACATCACATTTTTGTCAAAAATGGCAAAATTTCAAAATTTCAAATTTTGAATGCCAATCTATAGTCGTGCTTTTTACGAGTCGAATATGATATATCACTCTGATATCGGGAGAATAATACCCCAGCTAGAGTCATGCCAAGTTCAAGAGATAGTTTTTCGTTCTCAGTCGAATATTATGAAAAATTCTATAGGCATAAAAAAACTGTGGATACAGATCGATACTCCGATTCGATACGCTTCCTAAACGGTACGGCTTTTAAAAATCGGATGAAAATTACCAAAGTTTCAGTCAGTGAAAGTTCAGATATAGTCAATTTTTTAAGAGTTCAAGAGATATTTTTTCGTTCTCAGTCGAATATTATGAACAATTCTATAAGCATAAAAAAACTGTGGATACAGATCGATACTCCGATTCGATACGCTTCCTAAACGGTACGGGATTTAAAAATCGGATGAAAATTACCAAAGTTTCAGTCAGTCAAAGTTCAGTAATAGTCAATTTTCTTGACTCAGCCCGATTTTGACAAAAAAGACAAGGGGTTACATCACATTTTTGTCAAAAATGGCAAAATTTCAAAATTTCAAATTTTGAATGCCAATTTATAGTCGTGCTTTTTACGAGTCGAATATGATATATCACTCTGATATCCGGAGAATAATACCCCAGCTAGAGTCATGCCAAGTTCAAGAGATAGTTTTTCGTTCTCAGTCGAATATTATGAACAATTCTATAAGCATAAAAAAACTGTGGATACAGATCAATACTCCGATTCGATACGCTTCCTAAACGGTACGGGTTTTAAAAATCGGATGAAAATTACAAAAGTTTCAGTCAATCAAAGTTTAGATATAGTAAATTTTTTAAGAGTTCAAGATATATTTTTTCGTTCTCAGTCGAATATTATGAACAATTCTATAAGCATAAAAAAACTGTGGATACAGATCGATACTCCGATTCGATACGCTTCCTAAACGGTACGGCTTTTAAAAATCGGATGAAAATTACCAAAGTTTCAGTCAGTGAAAGTTCAGATATAGTCAATTTTTTAAGAGTTCAAGAGATATTTTTTCGTTCTCAGTCGAATATTATGAACAATTCTATAAGCATAAAAAAACTGTGGATACAGATCGATACTCCGATTCGATACGCTTCCTAAACGGTACGGGTTTTAAAAATCGGATGGAAATTACCAAAGTTTCAGTCAGTCAAAGTTCAGTAATAGTCAATTTTCTTGACTCAGCCCGATTTTGACAAAAAAGACAAGGGGTTACATCACATTTTTGTCAAAAATGGCAAAATTTCAAAATTTCAAATTTTGAATGCCAATTTATAGTCGTGCTTTTTACGAGTCGAATATGATATATCACTCTGATATCCGGAGAATAATACCCCAGCTAGAGTCATGCCAAGTTCAAGAGATAGTTTTTCGTTCTCAGTCGAATATTATGAACAATTCTATAAGCATAAAAAAACTGTGGATACAGATCAATACTCCGATTCGATACGCTTCCTAAACGGTACGGCTTTTAAAAATCGGATGAAAATTACCAAAGTTTCAGTCAGTGAAAGTTCAGATATAGTCAATTTTTTAAGAGTTCAAGAGATATTTTTTCGTTCTCAGTCGAATATTATGAACAATTCTATAAGCATAAAAAAACTGTGGATACAGATCGATACTCCGATTCGATACGCTTCCTAAACGGTACGGGTTTTACAAATCGGATGAAAATTACCAAAGTTTCAGTCAGTGAAAGTTCAGATATAGTCAATTTTTTAAGAGTTCAAAAGATAGTTTTTCGTTCACAGTCGAATATTATGAACAATTCTATAAGCACAAAAAAACTGTGGATACAGATCGATACTCCGATTCGATACGCTTCCTAAACGGTACGGGTTTTAAAAATCGGATGAAAATTACCAAAGTTTCAGTCAGTGAAAGTTCAGATATAGTCAATTTTTTAAGAGTTCAAGAGATATTTTTTCGTTCTCAGTCGAATATTATGAACAATTCTATAAGCATAAAAAAACTGTGGATACAGATCGATACTCCGATTCGATACGCTTCCTAAACGGTACGGGTTTTAAAAATCGGATGGAAATTACCAAAGTTTCAGTCAGTCAAAGTTCAGTAATAGTCAATTTTCTTGACTCAGCCCGATTTTGACAAAAAAGACAAGGGGTTACATCACATTTTTGTCAAAAATGGCAAAATTTCAAAATTTCAAATTTTGAATGCCAATTTATAGTCGTGCTTTTTACGAGTCGAATATGATATATCACTCTGATATCCGGAGAATAATACCCCAGCTAGAGTCATGCCAAGTTCAAGAGATAGTTTTTCGTTCTTAGTCGAATATTATGAAAAATTCTATAGGCATAAAAAAACTGTGGATACAGATCAATACTCCGATTCGATACGCTTCCTAAACGGTACGGGTTTTAAAAATCGGATGAAAATTACAAAAGTTTCAGTCAATCAAAGTTCAGATATAGTAAATTTTTTAAGAGTTCAAGATATATTTTTTCGTTCTCAGTCGAATATTATGAACAATTCTATAAGCATAAAAAAACTGTGGATACAGATCAATACTCCGATTCGATACGCTTCCTAAACGGTACGGCTTTTAAAAATCGGATGAAAATTACCAAAGTTTCAGTCAGTGAAAGTTCAGATATAGTCAATTTTTTAAGAGTTCAAAAGATAGTTTTTCGTTCACAGTCGAATATTATGAACAATTCTATAAGCACAAAAAAACTGTGGATACAGATCGATACTCCGATTCGATACGCTTCCTAAACGGTACGGGTTTTAAAAATCGGATGAAAATTACCAAAGTTTCAGTCAGTGAAAGTTCAGATATAGTCAATTTTTTAAGAGTTCAAGAGATATTTTTTCGTTCTCAGTCGAATATTATGAACAATTCTATAAGCATAAACAAGTAAGAATGCTCTAGTCGAGACGGCTCGACTAGGAGATACCCTGAGCCCTGCGAAGTGCAGATACTTAAAATATGCTATGCTTAGTTTACATATACATATACTGCAAGCAACACATACAACCACACAGACCCACGCTCAAGCACACGTTCTGCCAACTGCGCAGTTGACGTAGCGACAGCGCTTGGGCTGCAAGACGCTGATGTTGTCGAAATTAAATGTTTAATAACTTTTTTTCTAGCAGGACTTTTTGATTCAAACTTTCAGGGCATGATTATGTTATTCATATGTGTGTATGTGCCGAAGCACAAGTCTCTAGTATTTGAAATGCGTTTTTCGCAAATTTAGGTCGAAGGGGGCGTGGCATCCAAAATCCAAAAATTACAAAATGTCTGTATTCACAACAGGAATCTACATAGTGAATTTCAGGTCTCTAGCTCTTAGGGTACGTAAAAGAGACGAAAAGTTATCGAAATTTATCGATAAAAAGAGAACGGGAAGAGTTATCGAATTTTTGAAAAAAACTCGTATAGCGTATGGTATTCAGGAGTATACATGTCAAATTTCAGCTCTCTAGCTTCTGTGGTTTACGAGATCGCTGCGTTCACACAGACGGACGGACGGACGGACGGACGGACGGACGGACGGACGGACGGACGGACGGACGGACGGACGGACGGACAGACGGACAGGGCTATTTTAACTCAGCTCATCGAGCTGATCAAGAATATATATACTTTGTATGGTCTGCGACGTCTCCTTCTGCCTGTTACATACATTTTCACAAAAACATTATACCCTGATTTCCCATTTTCAATGGGCTCAGGGTATAAAAAACTGTGGATACAGATCGATACTCCGATTCGATACGCTTCCTAAACGGTACGGGTTTTAAAAATCGGATGGAAATTACCAAAGTTTCAGTCAGTCAAAGTTCAGTAATAGTCAATTTTCTTGACTCAGCCCGATTTTGACAAAAAAGACAAGGGGTTACATCACATTTTTGTCAAAAATGGCAAAATTTCAAAATTTCAAATTTTGAATGCCAATTTATAGTCGTGCTTTTTACGAGTCGAATATGATATATCACTCTGATATCCGGAGAATAATACCCCAGCTAGAGTCATGCCAAGTTCAAGAGATAGTTTTTCGTTCTTAGTCGAATATTATGAAAAATTCTATAGGCATAAAAAAACTGTGGATACAGATCAATACTCCGATTCGATACGCTTCCTAAACGGTACGGGTTTTAAAAATCGGATGAAAATTACAAAAGTTTCAGTCAATCAAAGTTCAGATATAGTAAATTTTTTAAGAGTTCAAGATATATTTTTTCGTTCTCAGTCGAATATTATGAACAATTCTATAAGCATAAAAAAACTGTGGATACAGATCAATACTCCGATTCGATACGCTTCCTAAACGGTACGGCTTTTAAAAATCGGATGAAAATTACCAAAGTTTCAGTCAGTGAAAGTTCAGATATAGTCAATTTTTTAAGAGTTCAAGAGATATTTTTTCGTTCTCAGTCGAATATTATGAACAATTCTATAAGCATAAAAAAACTGTGGATACAGATCGATACTCCGATTCGATACGCTTCCTAAACGGTACGGGTTTTACAAATCGGATGAAAATTACCAAAGTTTCAGTCAGTGAAAGTTCAGATATAGTCAATTTTTTAAGAGTTCAAAAGATAGTTTTTCGTTCACAGTCGAATATTATGAACAATTCTATAAGCACAAAAAAACTGTGGATACAGATCGATACTCCGATTCGATACGCTTCCTAAACGGTACGGCTTTTAAAAATCGGATGAAAATTACCAAAGTTTCAGTCAGTGAAAGTTCAGATATAGTCAATTTTTTAAGAGTTCAAGAGATATTTTTTCGTTCTCAGTCGAATATTATAAACAATTCTATAAGCATAAAAAAACTGTGGATACAGATCGATACTCCGATTCGATACGCTTCCTAAACGGTACGGGTTTTACAAATCGGATGAAAATTACAAAAGTTTCAGTCAATCAAAGTTCAGATATAGTAAATTTTTTAAGAGTTCAAGATATATTTTTTCGTTCTCAGTCGAATATTATGAACAATTCTATAAGCATAAAAAAACTGTGGATACAGATCGATACTCCGATTCGATACGCTTCCTAAACGGTACGGCTTTTAAAAATCGGATGAAAATTACCAAAGTTTCAGTCAGTGAAAGTTCAGATATAGTCAATTTTTTAAGAGTTCAAGAGATATTTTTTCGTTCTCAGTCGAATATTATGAACAATTCTATAAGCATAAAAAAACTGTGGATACAGATCGATACTCCGATTCGATACGCTTCCTAAACGGTACGGGTTTTAAAAATCGGATGGAAATTACCAAAGTTTCAGTCAGTCAAAGTTCAGTAATAGTCAATTTTCTTGACTCAGCCCGATTTTGACAAAAAAGACAAGGGGTTACATCACATTTTTGTCAAAAATGGCAAAATTTCAAAATTTCAAATTTTGAATGCCAATCTATAGTCGTGCTTTTTACGAGTCGAATATGATATATCACTGTGATATCGGGAGAATAATACCCCAGCTAGAGTCATGCCAAGTTCAAGAGATAGTTTTTCGTTCTCAGTCGAATATTATGAACATTTCTATAAGCATAAAAAAACTGGGGATACAGCTCGATACTCCGATTCGATACGCTTCCTAAACGGTACGGCTTTTAAAAATCGGATGAAAATTACAAAAGTTTCAGTCAATCAAAGTTCAGATATAGTAAATTTTTTAAGAGTTCAAGATATATTTTTTCGTTCTCAGTCGAATATTATGAACAATTCTATAAGCATAAAAAAACTGTGGATACAGATCAATACTCCGATTCGATACGCTTCCTAAACTGTACGGGTTTTAAAAATCGGATGAAAATTACCAAAGTTTCAGTCAGTCAAAGTTCAGTAATAGTCAATTTTCTTGACTCAGCCCGATTTTGACAAAAAAGACAAGGGGTTACATCACATTTTTGTCAAAAATGGCAAAATTTCAAAATTTCAAATTTTGAATGCCAATCTATAGTCGTGCTTTTTACGAGTCGAATATGATATATCACTCTGATATCCGGAGAATAATACCCCAGCTAGAGTCATGCCAAGTTCAAGAGATAGTTTTTCGTTCACAGTCGAATATTATGAACAATTCTATAAGCATAAAAAAACTGGGGATACAGATCAATACTCCGATTCGATACGCTTCCTAAACGGTACGGCTTTTAAAAATCGGATGAAAATTACAAAAGTTTCAGTCAATCAAAGTTCAGATATAGTAAATTTTTTAAGAGTTCAAGATATATTTTTTCGTTCTCAGTCGAATATTATGAACAATTCTATAAGCATAAAAAAACTCTGGATACAGATCAATACTCCGATTCGATACGCTTCCTAAACTGTACGGGTTTTAAAAATCGGATGAAAATTACAAAAGTTTCAGTTAGTCAAAGTTCAGATATAGTCAATTTTTTAAGAGTTCAAGAGATATTTTTTCGTTCTCAGTCAAATATTATGAACAATTCTATAAGCATAAAAAAACTGTGGATACAGATCGATACTCCGATTCGATACGCTTCCTCAACGGTACGGGTTTTAAAAATCGGATGAAAATTACAAAAGTTTCAGTTAGTCAAAGTTCAGATATAGTCAATTTTTTAAGAGTTCAAGAGATATTTTTTCGTTCTCAGTCGAATATTATGAACAATTCTATAAGCATAAAAAAACTGTGGATACAGATCGATACTCCGATTCGGTACGCTTCCTAAACGGTACGGGTTTTAAAAATCGGATGGAAATTACCAAAGTTTCAGTCAGTCAAAGTTCAGTAATAGTCAATTTTCTTGACTCAGCCCGATTTTGACAAAAAAGACAAGGGGTTACATCACATTTTTGTCAAAAATGGCAAAATTTCAAAATTTCAAATTTTGAATGCCAATTTATAGTCGTGCTTTTTACGAGTCGAATATGATATATCACTCTGATATCCGGAGAATAATACCCCAGCTAGAGTCATGCCAAGTTCAAGATATATTTTTTCGTTCTCAGTCGAATATTATGAACAATTCTATAAGCATAAAAAAACTGTGGATACAGATCGATACTCCGATTCGATACGCTTCCTAACCGGTACGGCTTTTAAAAATCGGATGAAAATTACCAAAGTTTCAGTCAGTGAAAGTTCAGATATAGTCAATTTTTTAAGAGTTCAAGAGATATTTTTTCGTTCTCAGTCGAATATTATGAACAATTCTATAAGCATAAAAAAACTGTGGATACAGATCGATACTCCGATTCGATACGCTTCCTAACCGGTACGGCTTTTAAAAATCGGATGAAAATTACCAAAGTTTCAGTCAGTGAAAGTTCAGATATAGTCAATTTTTTAAGAGTTCAAGAGATATTTTTTCGTTCTCAGTCGAATATTATGAACAATTCTATAAGCATAAAAAAATTGTGGATACAGATCGATACTCCGATTCGATACGCTTCCTAACCGGTACGGCTTTTAAAAATCGGATGAAAATTACCAAAGTTTCAGTCAGTGAAAGTTCAGATATAGTCAATTTTTTAAGAGTTCAAGAGATATTTTTTCGTTCTCAGTCGAATATTATGAACAATTCTATAAGCATAAAAAAACTGTGGATACAGATCGATACTCCGATTCGATACGCTTCCTAACCGGTACGGGTTTTAAAAATCGGATGAAAATTACCAAAGTTTCAGTCAGTCAAAGTTCAGTAATAGTCAATTTTCTTGACTCAGCCCGATTTTGACAAAAAAGACAAGGGGTTACATCACATTTTTGTCAAAAATGGCAAAATTTCAAAATTTCAAATTTTGAATGCCAATTTATAGTCGTGCTTTTTACGAGTCGAATATGATATATCACTCTGATATCCGGAGAATAATACCCCAGCTAGAGTCATGCCAAGTTCAAGAGATAGTTTTTCGTTCTTAGTCGAATATTATGAAAAATTCTATAGGCATAAAAAAACTGTGGATACAGATCAATACTCCGATTCGATACGCTTCCTAAACGGTACGGGTTTTAAAAATCGGATGAAAATTACAGAAGTTTCAGTCAATCAAAGTTCAGATATAGTCAATTTTTTAAGAGTTCAAGATATATTTTTTCGTTCTCAGTCGAATATTATGAACAATTCTATAAGCATAAAAAAACTGTGGATACAGATCGATACTCCGATTCGATACGCTTCCTAAACTGTACGGGTTTTAAAAATCGGATGGAAATTACCAAAGTTTCAGTCAGTCAAAGTACAGTAATAGTCAATTTTCTTGACTCAGCCCGATTTTGACAAAAAAGACAAGGGGTTACATCACATTTTTGTCAAAAATGGCAAAATTTCAAAATTTCAAATTTTGAATGCCAATTTATAGTCGTGCTTTTTACGAGTCGAATATGATATATCACTCTGATATCCGGAGAATAATACCCCAGCTAGAGTCATGCCAAGTTCAAGAGATAGTTTTTCGTTCTTAGTCGAATATTATGAAAAATTCTATAGGCATAAAAAAACTGTGGATACAGATCAATACTCCGATTCGATACGCTTCCTAAACGGTACGGGTTTTAAAAATCGGATGAAAATTACAAAAGTTTCAGTCAATCAAAGTTCAGATATAGTCAATTTTTTAAGAGTTCAAGATATATTTTTTCGTTCTCAGTCGAATATTATGAACAATTCTATAAGCATAAAAAAACTGTGGATACAGATCGATACTCCGATTCGATACGCTTCCTAACCGGTACGGCTTTTAAAAATCGGATGAAAATTACCAAAGTTTCAGTCAGTGAAAGTTCAGATATAGTCAATTTTTTAAGAGTTCAAGAGATATTTTTTCGTTCTCAGTCGAATATTATGAACAATTCTATAAGCATAAAAAAACTGTGGATACAGATCGATACTCCGATTCGATACGCTTCCTAAACGGTACGGGTTTTAAAAATCGGATGAAAATTACAAAAGTTTCAGTCAATCAAAGTTCAGATATAGTAAATTTTTTAAGAGTTCAAGATATATTTTTTCGTTCTCAGTCGAATATTATGAACAATTCTATAAGCATAAAAAAACTGTGGATACAGATCGATACTCCGATTCGATACGCTTCCTAACCGGTACGGCTTTTAAAAATCGGATGAAAATTACCAAAGTTTCAGTCAGTGAAAGTTCAGATATAGTCAATTTTTTAAGAGTTCAAGAGATATTTTTTCGTTCTCAGTCGAATATTATGAACAATTCTATAAGCATAAAAAAACTGTGGATACAGATCGATACTCCGATTCGATACGCTTCCTAAACTGTACGGGTTTTAAAAATCGGATGGAAATTACCAAAGTTTCAGTCAGTCAAAGTACAGTAATAGTCAATTTTCTTGACTCAGCCCGATTTTGACAAAAAAGACAAGGGGTTACATCACATTTTTGTCAAAAATGGCAAAATTTCAAAATTTCAAATTTTGAATGCCAATTTATAGTCGTGCTTTTTACGAGTCGAATATGATATATCACTCTGATATCCGGAGAATAATACCCCAGCTAGAGTCATGCCAAGTTCAAGAGATAGTTTTTCGTTCTTAGTCGAATATTATGAAAAATTCTATAGGCATAAAAAAACTGTGGATACAGATCAATACTCCGATTCGATACGCTTCCTAAACGGTACGGGTTTTAAAAATCGGATGAAAATTACAAAAGTTTCAGTCAATCAAAGTTCAGATATAGTCAATTTTTTAAGAGTTCAAGATATATTTTTTCGTTCTCAGTCGAATATTATGAACAATTCTATAAGCATAAAAAAACTGTGGATACAGATCGATACTCCGATTCGATACGCTTCCTAACCGGTACGGCTTTTAAAAATCGGATGAAAATTACCAAAGTTTCAGTCAGTGAAAGTTCAGATATAGTCAATTTTTTAAGAGTTCAAGAGATATTTTTTCGTTCTCAGTCGAATATTATGAACAATTCTATAAGCATAAAAAAACTGTGGATACAGATCGATACTCCGATTCGATACGCTTCCTAAACGGTACGGGTTTTAAAAATCGGATGAAAATTACAAAAGTTTCAGTCAATCAAAGTTCAGATATAGTAAATTTTTTAAGAGTTCAAGATATATTTTTTCGTTCTCAGTCGAATATTATGAACAATTCTATAAGCATAAAAAAACTGTGGATACAGATCGATACTCCGATTCGATACGCTTCCTAACCGGTACGGCTTTTAAAAATCGGATGAAAATTACCAAAGTTTCAGTCAGTGAAAGTTCAGATATAGTCAATTTTTTAAGAGTTCAAGAGATATTTTTTCGTTCTCAGTCGAATATTATGAACAATTCTATAAGCATAAAAAAACTGTGGATACAGATCGATACTCCGATTCGATACGCTTCCTAAACGGTACGGGTTTTAAAAATCGGATGAAAATTACCAAAGTTTCAGTCAGTCAAAGTTCAGTAATAGTCAATTTTCTTGACTCAGCCCGACTTTGACAAAAAAGACAAGGGGTTACATCACATTTTTGTCAAAAATGGCAAAATTTCAAAATTTCAAATTTTGAATGCCAATTTATAGTCGTGCTTTTTACGAGTCGAATATGATATATCACTCTGATATCCGGAGAATAATACCCCAGCTAGAGTCATGCCAAGTTCAAGAGATAGTTTTTCGTTCTTAGTCGAATATTATGAAAAATTCTATAGGCATAAAAAAACTGTGGATACAGATCAATACTCCGATTCGATACGCTTCCTAAACGGTACGGGTTTTAAAAATCGGATGAAAATTACAAAAGTTTCAGTCAATCAAAGTTCAGATATAGTAAATTTTTTAAGAGTTCAAGATATATTTTTTCGTTCTCAGTCGAATATTATGAACAATTCTATAAGCATAAAAAAACTGTGGATACAGATCGATACTCCGATTCGATACGCTTCCTAAACTGTACGGGTTTTAAAAATCGGATGGAAATTACCAAAGTTTCAGTCAGTCAAAGTACAGTAATAGTCAATTTTCTTGACTCAGCCCGATTTTGACAAAAAAGACAAGGGGTTACATCACATTTTTGTCAAAAATGGCAAAATTTCAAAATTTCAAATTTTGAATGCCAATTTATAGTCGTGCTTTTTACGAGTCGAATATGATATATCACTCTGATATCCGGAGAATAATACCCCAGCTAGAGTCATGCCAAGTTCAAGAGATAGTTTTTCGTTCTTAGTCGAATATTATGAAAAATTCTATAGGCATAAAAAAACTGTGGATACAGATCAATACTCCGATTCGATACGCTTCCTAAACGGTACGGGTTTTAAAAATCGGATGAAAATTACAAAAGTTTCAGTCAATCAAAGTTCAGATATAGTCAATTTTTTAAGAGTTCAAGATATATTTTTTCGTTCTCAGTCGAATATTATGAACAATTCTATAAGCATAAAAAAACTGTGGATACAGATCGATACTCCGATTCGATACGCTTCCTAACCGGTACGGCTTTTAAAAATCGGATGAAAATTACCAAAGTTTCAGTCAGTGAAAGTTCAGATATAGTCAATTTTTTAAGAGTTCAAGAGATATTTTTTCGTTCTCAGTCGAATATTATGAACAATTCTATAAGCATAAAAAAACTGTGGATACAGATCGATACTCCGATTCGATACGCTTCCTAACCGGTACGGCTTTTAAAAATCGGATGGAAATTACCAAAGTTTCAGTCAGTCAAAGTACAGTAATAGTCAATTTTCTTGACTCAGCCCGATTTTGACAAAAAAGACAAGGGGTTACATCACATTTTTGTCAAAAATGGCAAAATTTCAAAATTTCAAATTTTGAATGCCAATTTATAGTCGTGCTTTTTACGAGTCGAATATGATATATCACTCTGATATCCGGAGAATAATACCCCAGCTAGAGTCATGCCAAGTTCAAGAGATAGTTTTTCGTTCTTAGTCGAATATTATGAAAAATTCTATAGGCATAAAAAAACTGTGGATACAGATCAATACTCCGATTCGATACGCTTCCTAAACGGTACGGGTTTTAAAAATCGGATGAAAATTACAAAAGTTTCAGTCAATCAAAGTTCAGATATAGTAAATTTTTTAAGAGTTCAAGATATATTTTTTCGTTCTCAGTCGAATATTATGAACAATTCTATAAGCATAAAAAAACTGTGGATACAGATCGATACTCCGATTCGATACGCTTCCTAACCGGTACGGCTTTTAAAAATCGGATGAAAATTACCAAAGTTTCAGTCAGTGAAAGTTCAGATATAGTCAATTTTTTAAGAGTTCAAGAGATATTTTTTCGTTCTCAGTCGAATATTATGAACAATTCTATAAGCATAAAAAAACTGTGGATACAGATCGATACTCCGATTCGATACGCTTCCTAAACGGTACGGGTTTTAAAAATCGGATGAAAATTACAAAAGTTTCAGTCAATCAAAGTTCAGATATAGTAAATTTTTTAAGAGTTCAAGATATATTTTTTCGTTCTCAGTCGAATATTATGAACAATTCTATAAGCATAATAAAACTGTGGACACAGATCGATACTCCGATTCGATACGCTTCCTAACCGGTACGGCTTTTAAAAATCGGATGAAAATTACCAAAGTTTCAGTCAGTGAAAGTTCAGATATAGTCAATTTTTTAAGAGTTCAAGAGATATTTTTTCGTTCTCAGTCGAATATTATGAACAATTCTATAAGCATAAAAAAACTGTGGATACAGATCGATACTCCGATTCGATACGCTTCCTAAACGGTACGGGTTTTAAAAATCGGATGAAAATTACCAAAGTTTCAGTCAGTCAAAGTTCAGTAATAGTCAATTTTCTTGACTCAGCCCGATTTTGACAAAAAAGACAAGGGGTTACATCACATTTTTGTCAAAAATGGCAAAATTTCAAAATTTCAAATTTTGAATGCCAATTTATAGTCGTGCTTTTTACGAGTCGAATATGATATATCACTCTGATATCCGGAGAATAATACCCCAGCTAGAGTCATGCCAAGTTCAAGAGATAGTTTTTCGTTCTTAGTCGAATATTATGAAAAATTCTATAGGCATAAAAAAACTGTGGATACAGATCAATACTCCGATTCGATACGCTTCCTAAACTGTACGGGTTTTAAAAATCGGATGGAAATTACCAAAGTTTCAGTCAGTCAAAGTACAGTAATAGTCAATTTTCTTGACTCAGCCCGATTTTGACAAAAAAGACAAGGGGTTACATCACATTTTTGTCAAAAATGGCAAAATTTCAAAATTTCAAATTTTGAATGCCAATTTATAGTCGTGCTTTTTACGAGTCGAATATGATATATCACTCTGATATCCGGAGAATAATACCCCAGCTAGAGTCATGCCAAGTTCAAGAGATAGTTTTTCGTTCTTAGTCGAATATTATGAAAAATTCTATAGGCATAAAAAAACTGTGGATACAGATCAATACTCCGATTCGATACGCTTCCTAAACGGTACGGGTTTTAAAAATCGGATGAAAATTACAAAAGTTTCAGTCAATCAAAGTTCAGATATAGTCAATTTTTTAAGAGTTCAAGATATATTTTTTCGTTCTCAGTCGAATATTATGAACAATTCTATAAGCATAAAAAAACTGTGGATACAGATCGATACTCCGATTCGATACGCTTCCTAACCGGTACGGCTTTTAAAAATCGGATGAAAATTACCAAAGTTTCAGTCAGTGAAAGTTCAGATATAGTCAATTTTTTAAGAGTTCAAGAGATATTTTTTCGTTCTCAGTCGAATATTATGAACAATTCTATAAGCATAAAAAAACTGTGGATACAGATCGATACTCCGATTCGATACGCTTCCTAAACGGTACGGGTTTTAAAAATCGGATGAAAATTACAAAAGTTTCAGTCAATCAAAGTTCAGATATAGTAAATTTTTTAAGAGTTCAAGATATATTTTTTCGTTCTCAGTCGAATATTATGAACAATTCTATAAGCATAAAAAAACTGTGGATACAGATCGATACTCCGATTCGATACGCTTCCTAACCGGTACGGCTTTTAAAAATCGGATGAAAATTACCAAAGTTTCAGTCAGTTAAAGTTCAGATATAGTCAATTTTTTAAGAGTTCAAGAGATATTTTTTCGTTCTCAGTCGAATATTATGAACAATTCTATAAGCATAAAAAAACTGTGGATACAGATCGATACTCCGATTCGATACGCTTCCTAAACGGTACGGGTTTTAAAAATCGGATGAAAATTACCAAAGTTTCAGTCAGTCAAAGTTCAGTAATAGTCAATTTTCTTGACTCAGCCCGATTTTGACAAAAAAGACAAGGGGTTACATCACATTTTTGTCAAAAATGGCAAAATTTCAAAATTTCAAATTTTGAATGCCAATTTATAGTCGTGCTTTTTACGAGTCGAATATGATATATCACTCTGATATCCGGAGAATAATACCCCAGCTAGAGTCATGCCAAGTTCAAGAGATAGTTTTTCGTTCTTAGTCGAATATTATGAAAAATTCTATAAGCATAAAAAAACTGTGGATACAGATCAATACTCCGATTCGATACGCTTCCTAAACGGTACGGGTTTTAAAAATCGGATGAAAATTACCAAAGTTTCAGTCAGTCAAAGTTCAGTAATAGTCAATTTTCTTGACTCAGCCCGATTTTGACAAAAAAGACAAGGGGTTACATCACATTTTTGTCAAAAATGGCAAAATTTCAAAATTTCAAATTTTGAATGCCAATTTATAGTCGTGCTTTTTACGAGTCGAATATGATATATCACTCTGATATCCGGAGAATAATACCCCAGCTAGAGTCATGCCAAGTTCAAGAGATAGTTTTTCGTTCTTAGTCGAATATTATGAAAAATTCTATAGGCATAAAAAAACTGTGGATACAGATCAATACTCCGATTCGATACGCTTCCTAAACGGTACGGGTTTTAAAAATCGGATGAAAATTACAAAAGTTTCAGTCAATCAAAGTTCAGATATAGTAAATTTTTTAAGAGTTCAAGATATATTTTTTCGTTCTCAGTCGAATATTATGAACAATTCTATAAGCATAAAAAAACTGTGGATACAGATCGATACTCCGATTCGATACGCTTCCTAAACTGTACGGGTTTTAAAAATCGGATGGAAATTACCAAAGTTTCAGTCAGTCAAAGTACAGTAATAGTCAATTTTCTTGACTCAGCCCGATTTTGACAAAAAAGACAAGGGGTTACATCACATTTTTGTCAAAAATGGCAAAATTTCAAAATTTCAAATTTTGAATGCCAATTTATAGTCGTGCTTTTTACGAGTCGAATATGATATATCACTCTGATATCCGGAGAATAATACCCCAGCTAGAGTCATGCCAAGTTCAAGAGATAGTTTTTCGTTCTTAGTCGAATATTATGAAAAATTCTATAGGCATAAAAAAACTGTGGATACAGATCAATACTCCGATTCGATACGCTTCCTAAACGGTACGGGTTTTAAAAATCGGATGAAAATTACAAAAGTTTCAGTCAATCAAAGTTCAGATATAGTCAATTTTTTAAGAGTTCAAGATATATTTTTTCGTTCTCAGTCGAATATTATGAACAATTCTATAAGCATAAAAAAACTGTGGATACAGATCGATACTCCGATTCGATACGCTTCCTAACCGGTACGGCTTTTAAAAATCGGATGAAAATTACCAAAGTTTCAGTCAGTGAAAGTTCAGATATAGTCAATTTTTTAAGAGTTCAAGAGATATTTTTTCGTTCTCAGTCGAATATTATGAACAATTCTATAAGCATAAAAAAACTGTGGATACAGATCGATACTCCGATTCGATACGCTTCCTAAACGGTACGGGTTTTAAAAATCGGATGAAAATTACAAAAGTTTCAGTCAATCAAAGTTCAGATATAGTAAATTTTTTAAGAGTTCAAGAGATATTTTTTCGTTCTCAGTCGAATATTATGAACAATTCTATAAGCATAAAAAAAACTGTGGATACAGATCAATACTCCGATTCGATACGCTTCCTAAACGGTACGGGTTTTAAAAATCGGATGAAAATTACAAAAGTTTCAGTCAATCAAAGTTCAGATATAGTAAATTTTTTAAGAGTTCAAGATATATTTTTTCGTTCTCAGTCGAATATTATGAACAATTCTATAAGCATAAAAAAAACTGTGGATACAGATCGATACTCCGATTCGATATGCTTCCTAACCGGTACGGCTTTTAAAAATCGGATGAAAATTACCAAAGTTTCAGTCAGTGAAAGTTCAGATATAGTCAATTTTTTAAGAGTTCAAGAGATATTTTTTCGTTCTCAGTCGAATATTATGAACAATTCTATAAGCATAAAAAAACTGTGGATACAGATCGATACTCCGATTCGATACGCTTCCTCAACGGTACGGGTTTTAAAAATCGGATGAAAATTACAAAAGTTTCAGTCAGTCAAAGTTCAGATATAGTCAATTTTTTAAGAGTTCAAGAGATATTTTTTCGTTCTCAGTCGAATATTATGAACAATTCTATAAGCATAAAAAAAACTGTGGATACAGATCGATACTCCGATTCGATACGCTTCCTAACCGGTACGGCTTTTAAAAATCGGATGAAAATTACCAAAGTTTCAGTCAGTGAAAGTTCAGATATAGTCAATTTTTTAAGAGTTCAAGAGATATTTTTTCGTTCTCAGTCGAATATTATGAACAATTCTATAAGCATAAAAAAACTGTGGATACAGATCGATACTCCGATTCGATACGCTTCCTCAACGGTACGGGTTTTAAAAATCGGATGAAAATTACAAAAGTTTCAGTCAGTCAAAGTTCAGATATAGTCAATTTTTTAAGAGTTCAAGAGATATTTTTTCGTTCTCAGTCGAATATTATGAACAATTCTATAAGCATATAAAAACTGTGGATACAGATCGATACTCCGATTCGGTACGCTTCCTAAACGGTACGGGTTTTAAAAATCGGATGGAAATTACCAAAGTTTCAGTCAGTCAAAGTTCAGTAATAGTCAATTTTCTTGACTCAGCCCGATTTTGACAAAAAAGACAAGGGGTTACATCACATTTTTGTCAAAAATGGCAAAATTTCAAAATTTCAAATTTTGAATGCCAATTTATAGTCGTGCTTTTTACGAGTCGAATATGATATATCACTCTGATATCCGGAGAATAATACCCCAGCTAGAGTCATGCCAAGTTCAAGAGATAGTTTTTCGTTCTTAGTCGAATATTATGAAAAATTCTATAAGCATAAAAAAACTGTGGATACAGATCGAAGCTCCGATTCGATACGCTTCCTAAACGGTACGGGTTTTAAAAATCGGATGAAAATTACAAAAGTTTCAGTCAATCAAAGTTCAGATATAGTCAATTTTTTAAGAGTTCAAGATATATTTTTTCGTTCTCAGTCGAATATTATGAACAATTCTATAAGCATAAAAAAACTGTGGATACAGATCAATACTCCGATTCGATACGCTTCCTAAACGGTACGGGTTTTAAAAATCGGATGAAAATTACAAAAGTTTCAGTCAATCAAAGTTCAGATATAGTCAATTTTTTAAGAGTTCAAGATATATTTTTTCGTTCTCAGTCGAATATTATGAACAATTCTATAAGCATAAAAAAACTGTGGATACAGATCGATACTCCGATTCGATACGCTTCCTAAACGGTACGGCTTTTAAAAATCGGATGAAAATTACCAAAGTTTCAGTCAGTGAAAGTTCAGATATAGTCAATTTTTTAAGAGTTCAAGAGATATTTTTTCGTTCTCAGTCGAATATTATGAACAATTCTATAAGCATAAAAAAACTGTGGATACAGATCGATACTCCGATTCGATACGCTTCCTAAACGGTACGGGTTTTAAAAATCGGATGAAAATTACAAAAGTTTCAGTCAATCAAAGTTCAGATATAGTCAATTTTTTAAGAGTTCAAGATATATTTTTTCGTTCTCAGTCGAATATTATGAACAATTCTATAAGCATAAAAAAACTGTGGATACAAATCGAAGCTCCGATTCGATACGCTTCCTAAACGGTACGGGTTTTAAAAATCGGATGAAAATTACAAAAGTTTCAGTCAATCAAAGTTCAGATATAGTCAATTTTTTAATAGTTCAAGATATATTTTTTCGTTCTCAGTCGAATATTATGAACAATTCTATAAGCATAAAAAAACTGTGGATACAGATCGATACTCCGATTCGATACGCTTCCTAAACGGTACGGGTTTTAAAAATCGGATGAAAATTACCAAAGTTTCAGTCAGTCAAAGTTCAGTAATAGTCAATTTTCTTGACTCAGCCCGATTTTGACAAAAAAGACAAGGGGTTACATCACATTTTTGTCAAAAATGGCAAAATTTCAAAATTTCAAATTTTGAATGCCAATTTATAGTCGTGCTTTTTACGAGTCGAATATGATATATCACTCTGATATCCGGAGAATAATACCCCAGCTAGAGTCATGCCAAGTTCAAGAGATAGTTTTTCGTTCTTAGTCGAATATTATGAAAAATTCTATAAGCATAAAAAAACTGTGGATACAGATCAATACTCCGATTCGATACGCTTCCTAAACGGTACGGGTTTTAAAAATCGGATGAAAATTACCAAAGTTTCAGTCAGTCAAAGTTCAGTAATAGTCAATTTTCTTGACTCAGGCCGATTTTGACAAAAAAGACAAGGGGTTACATCACATTTTTGTCAAAAATGGCAAAATTTCAAAATTTCAAATTTTGAATGCCAATTTATAGTCGTGCTTTTTACGAGTCGAATATGATATATCACTCTGATATCGGGAGAATAATACCCCAGCTAGAGTCATGCCAAGTTCAAGAGATAGTTTTTCGTTCTTAGTCGAATATTATGAAAAATTCTATAGGCATAAAAAAACTGTGGATACAGATCAATACTCCGATTCGATACGCTTCCTAAACGGTACGGGTTTTAAAAATCGGATGAAAATTACAAAAGTTTCAGTCAATCAAAGTTCAGATATAGTCAATTTTTTAAGAGTTCAAGATATATTTTTTCGTTCTCAGTCGAATATTATGAACAATTCTATAAGCATAAAAAAACTGTGGATACAAATCGAAGCTCCGATTCGATACGCTTCCTAAACGGTACGGGTTTTAAAAATCGGATGAAAATTACAAAAGTTTCAGTCAGTCAAAGTTCAGATATAGTCAATTTTTTAAGAGTTCAAGAGATATTTTTTCGTTCTCAGTCGAATATTATGAACAATTCTATAAGCATATAAAAACTGTGGATACAGATCGATACTCCGATTCGGTACGCTTCCTAAACGGTACGGGTTTTAAAAATCGGATGGAAATTACCAAAGTTTCAGTCAGTCAAAGTTCAGTAATAGTCAATTTTCTTGACTCAGCCCGATTTTGACAAAAAAGACAAGGGGTTACATCACATTTTTGTCAAAAATGGCAAAATTTCAAAATTTCAAATTTTGAATGCCAATTTATAGTCGTGCTTTTTACGAGTCGAATATGATATATCACTCTGATATCCGGAGAATAATACCCCAGCTAGAGTCATGCCAAGTTCAAGAGATAGTTTTTCGTTCTTAGTCGAATATTATGAAAAATTCTATAAGCATAAAAAAACTGTGGATACAGATCGAAGCTCCGATTCGATACGCTTCCTAACCGGTACGGCTTTTAAAAATCGGATGAAAATTACCAAAGTTTCAGTCAGTGAAAGTTCAGATATAGTCAATTTTTTAAGAGTTCAAGAGATATTTTTTCGTTCTCAGTCGAATATTATGAACAATTCTATAAGCATATAAAAACTGTGGATACAGATCGATACTCCGATTCGGTACGCTTCCTAAACGGTACGGGTTTTAAAAATCGGATGGAAATTACCAAAGTTTCAGTCAGTCAAAGTTCAGTAATAGTCAATTTTCTTGACTCAGCCCGATTTTGACAAAAAAGACAAGGGGTTACATCACATTTTTGTCAAAAATGGCAAAATTTCAAAATTTCAAATTTTGAATGCCAATTTATAGTCGTGCTTTTTACGAGTCGAATATGATATATCACTCTGATATCCGGAGAATAATACCCCAGCTAGAGTCATGCCAAGTTCAAGAGATAGTTTTTCGTTCTTAGTCGAATATTATGAAAAATTCTATAAGCATAAAAAAACTGTGGATACAGATCGAAGCTCCGATTCGATACGCTTCCTAAACGGTACGGGTTTTAAAAATCGGATGAAAATTACAAAAGTTTCAGTCAATCAAAGTTCAGATATAGTCAATTTTTTAAGAGTTCAAGATATATTTTGTCGTTCTCAGTCGAATATTATGAACAATTCTATAAGCATAAAAAAACTGTGGATACAGATCGATACTCCGATTCGATACGCTTCCTAAACGGTACGGCTTTTAAAAATCGGATGAAAATTACCAAAGTTTCAGTCAGTGAAAGTTCAGATATAGTAAATTTTTTAAGAGTTCAAGAGATATTTTTTCGTTCTCAGTCGAATATTATGAACAATTCTATAAGCATAAAAAAACTGTGGATACAGATCGATACTCCGATTCGATACGCTTCCTAAACGGTACGGGTTTTAAAAATCGGATGAAAATTACAAAAGTTTCAGTCAATCAAAGTTCAGATATAGTCAATTTTTTAAGAGTTCAAGATATATTTTTTCGTTCTCAGTCGAATATTATGAACAATTCTATAAGCATAAAAAAACTGTGGATACAAATCGAAGCTCCGATTCGATACGCTTCCTAAACGGTACGGGTTTTAAAAATCGGATGAAAATTACAAAAGTTTCAGTCAATCAAAGTTCAGATATAGTCAATTTTTTAATAGTTCAAGATATATTTTTTCGTTCTCAGTCGAATATTATGAACAATTCTATAAGCATAAAAAAACTGTGGATACAGATCGATAATCCGATTCGATACGCTTCCTAAACGGTACGGGTTTTAAAAATCGGATGAAAATTACAAAAGTTTCAGTCAATCAAAGTTCAGATATAGTCAATTTTTTAAGAGTTCCAGATATATTTTTTCGTTCTCAGTCGAATATTATGAACAATTCTATAAGCATAAAAAAACTGTGGATACAAATCGAAGCTCCGATTCGATACGCTTCCTAAACGGTACGGGTTTTAAAAATCGGATGAAAATTACAAAAGTTTCAGTCAATCAAAGTTCAGATATAGTCAATTTTTTAATAGTTCAAGATATATTTTTTCGTTCTCAGTCGAATATTATGAACAATTCTATAAGCATAAAAAAACTGTGGAAACAGATCGATAATCCGATTCGATACGCTTCCTAAACGGTACGGGTTTTAAAAATCGGATGAAAATTACAAAAGTTTCAGTCAATCAAAGTTCAGATATAGTCAATTTTTTAAGAGTTCAAGATATATTTTTTCGTTCTCAGTCGAATATTATGAACAATTCTATAAGCATAAAAAAACTGTGGATACAAATCGAAGCTCCGATTCGATACGCTTCCTAAACGGTACGGGTTTTAAAAATCGGATGAAAATTACAAAAGTTTCAGTCAATCAAAGTTCAGATATAGTCAATTTTTTAATAGTTCAAGATATATTTTTTCGTTCTCAGTCGAATATTATGAACAATTCTATAAGCATAAAAAAACTGTGGATACAGATCGATAATCCGCTTCGATACGCTTCCTAAACTGTACGGGTTTTAATCAGATGAAAATTACCAAAGTTTCAGTCAGTCAAAGTTCAGTAATAGTCAATTTTCTTGACTCAGCCCGATTTTGACAAAAAAGACAAGGGGTTACATCACATTTTTGTCAAAAATGGCAAAATTTCAAAATTTCAAATTTTGAATGCCAATTTATAGTCGTGCTTTTTACGAGTCGAATATGATATATCACTCTGATATCCGGAGAATAATACCCCAGCTAGAGTCATGCCAAGTTCAAGAGATAGTTTTTCGTTCTTAGTCGAATATTATGAAAAATTCTATAGGCATAAAAAAACTGTGGATACAGATCAATACTCCGATTCGATACGCTTCCTAAACGGTACGGGTTTTAAAAATCGGATGAAAATTACAAAAGTTTCAGTCAATCAAAGTTCAGATATAGTCAATTTTTTAAGAGTTCAAGATATATTTTTTCGTTCTCAGTCGAATATTATGAACAATTCTATAAGCATAAAAAAACTGTGGATACAAATCGAAGCTCCGATTCGATACGCTTCCTAAACGGTACGGGTTTTAAAAATCGGATGAAAATTACAAAAGTTTCAGTCAATCAAAGTTCAGATATAGTCAATTTTTTAATAGTTCAAGATATATTTTTTCGTTCTCAGTCGAATATTATGAACAATTCTATAAGCATAAAAAAACTGTGGATACAGATCGATAATCCGATTCGATACGCTTCCTAAACTGTACGGGTTTTAATCAGATGAAAATTACCAAAGTTTCAGTCAGTCAAAGTTCAGTAATAGTCAATTTTCTTGACTCAGCCCGATTTTGACAAAAAAGACAAGGGGTTACATCACATTTTTGTCAAAAATGGCAAAATTTCAAAATTTCAAATTTTGAATGCCAATTTATAGTCGTGCTTTTTACGAGTCGAATATGATATATCACTCTGATATCCGGAGAATAATACCCCAGCTAGAGTCATGCCAAGTTCAAGAGATAGTTTTTCGTTCTTAGTCGAATATTATGAAAAATTCTATAGGCATAAAAAAACTGTGGATACAGATCAATACTCCGATTCGATACGCTTCCTAAACGGTACGGGTTTTAAAAATCGGATGAAAATTACAAAAGTTTCAGTCAATCAAAGTTCAGATATAGTCAATTTTTTAAGAGTTCAAGATATATTTTTTCGTTCTCAGTCGAATATTATGAACAATTCTATAAGCATAAAAAAACTGTGGATACAGATCGATACTCCGATTCGATACGCTTCCTAAACTGTACGGGTTTTAAAAATCGGATGAAAATTACAAAAGTTTCAGTCAATCAAAGTTCAGATATAGTCAATTTTTTAAGAGTTCAAGATATATTTTTTCGTTCTCAGTCGAATATTATGAACAATTCTATAAGCATAAAAAAACTGTGGATACAGATCGATACTCCGATTCGATACGCTTCCTAAACGGTACGGGTTTTAAAAATCGGATGAAAATTACAAAAGTTTCAGTCAATCAAAGTTCAGATATAGTCAATTTTTTAAGAGTTCAAGATATATTTTTTCGTTCTCAGTCGAATATTATGAACAATTCTATAAGCATAAAAAAACTGTGGATACAGATCGATACTCCGATTCGATACGCTTCCTAAACTGTACGGGTTTTAAAAATCGGATGAAAATTACAAAAGTTTCAGTCAATCAAAGTTCAGATATAGTCAATTTTTTAAGAGTTCAAGATATATTTTTTCGTTCTCAGTCGAATATTATGAACAATTCTATAAGCATAAAAAAACTGTGGATACAGATCGATACTCCGATTCGATACGCTTCCTAAACGGTACGGGTTTTAAAAATCGGATGAAAATTACAAAAGTTTCAGTCAATCAAAGTTCAGATATAGTCAATTTTTTAAGAGTTCAAGATATATTTTTTCGTTCTCAGTCGAATATTATGAACAATTCTATAAGCATAAAAAAACTGTGGATACAGATCGATACTCCGATTCGATACGCTTCCTAACCGGTACGGCTTTTAAAAATCAGATGAAAATTACAAAAGTTTCAGTCAATCAAAGTTCAGATATAGTAAATTTTGTAAGAGTTCAAGATATATTTTTTCGTTCTCAGTCGAATATTATGAACAATTCTATAAGCATAAAAAAACTGTGGATACAGATCGATACTCCGATTCGATACGCTTCCTAAACTGTACGGGTTTTAATCAGATGAAAATTACCAAAGTTTCAGTCAGTCAAAGTTCAGTAATAGTCAATTTTCTTGACTCAGCCCGATTTTGACAAAAAAGACAAGGGGTTACATCACATTTTTGTCAAAAATGGCAAAATTTCAAAATTTCAAATTTTGAATGCCAATTTATAGTCGTGCTTTTTACGAGTCGAATATGATATATCACTCTGATATCCGGAGAATAATACCCCAGCTAGAGTCATGCCAAGTTCAAGAGATAGTTTTTCGTTCTTAGTCGAATATTATGAAAAATTCTATAGGCATAAAAAAACTGTGGATACAGATCAATACTCCGATTCGATACGCTTCCTAAACGGTACGGGTTTTAAAAATCGGATGAAAATTACAAAAGTTTCAGTCAATCAAAGTTCAGATATAGTAAATTTTGTAAGAGTTCAAGATATATTTTTTCGTTCTCAGTCGAATATTATGAACAATTCTATAAGCATAAAAAAACTGTGGATACAGATCGATACTCCGATTCGATACGCTTCCTAAACTGTACGGGTTTTAATCAGATGAAAATTACCAAAGTTTCAGTCAGTCAAAGTTCAGTAATAGTCAATTTTCTTGACTCAGCCCGATTTTAACAAAAAAGACAAGGGGTTACATCACATTTTTGTCAAAAATGGCAAAATTTCAAAATTTCAAATTTTGAATGCCAATTTATAGTCGTGCTTTTTACGAGTCGAATATGATATATCACTCTGATATCCGGAGAATAATACCCCAGCTAGAGTCATGCCAAGTTCAAGAGATAGTTTTTCGTTCTTAGTCGAATATTATGAAAAATTCTATAGGCATAAAAAAACTGTGGATACAGATCAATACTCCGATTCGATACGCTTCCTAAACGGTACGGGTTTTAAAAATCGGATGAAAATTACAAAAGTTTCAGTCAATCAAAGTTCAGATATAGTAAATTTTGTAAGAGTTCAAGATATATTTTTTCGTTCTCAGTCGAATATTATGAACAATTCTATAAGCATAAAAAAACTGTGGATACAGATCGATAATCCGATTCGATACGCTTCCTAAACTGTACGGGTTTTAATCAGATGAAAATTACCAAAGTTTCAGTCAGTCAAAGTTCAGTAATAGTCAATTTTCTTGACTCAGCCCGATTTTGACAAAAAAGACAAGGGGTTACATCACATTTTTGTCAAAAATGGCAAAATTTCAAAATTTCAAATTTTGAATGCCAATTTATAGTCGTGCTTTTTACGAGTCGAATATGATATATCACTCTGATATCCGGAGAATAATACCCCAGCTAGAGTCATGCCAAGTTCAAGAGATAGTTTTTCGTTCTTAGTCGAATATTATGAAAAATTCTATAGGCATAAAAAAACTGTGGATACAGATCAATACTCCGATTCGATACGCTTCCTAAACGGTACGGGTTTTAAAAATCGGATGAAAATTACAAAAGTTTCAGTCAATCAAAGTTCAGATATAGTCAATTTTTTAAGAGTTCAAGATATATTTTTTCGTTCTCAGTCGAATATTATGAACAATTCTATAAGCATAAAAAAACTGTGGATACAGATCGATACTCCGATTCGATACGCTTCCTAAACTGTACGGGTTTTAAAAATCGGATGAAAATTACAAAAGTTTCAGTCAATCAAAGTTCAGATATAGTCAATTTTTTAAGAGTTCAAGATATATTTTTTCGTTCTCAGTCGAATATTATGAACAATTCTATAAGCATAAAAAAACTGTGGATACAGATCGATACTCCGATTCGATACGCTTCCTAAACGGTACGGGTTTTAAAAATCGGATGAAAATTACAAAAGTTTCAGTCAATCAAAGTTCAGATATAGTCAATTTTTTAAGAGTTCAAGATATATTTTTTCGTTCTCAGTCGAATATTATGAACAATTCTATAAGCATAAAAAAACTGTGGATACAGATCGATACTCCGATTCGATACGCTTCCTAAACTGTACGGGTTTTAAAAATCAGATGAAAATTACCAAAGTTTCAGTCAATCAAAGTTCAGATATAGTAAATTTTGTAAGAGTTCAAGATATATTTTTTCGTTCTCAGTCGAATATTATGAACAATTCTATAAGCATAAAAAAACTGTGGATACAGATCGATACTCCGATTCGATACGCTTCCTAAACTGTACGGGTTTTAATCAGATGAAAATTACCAAAGTTTCAGTCAGTCAAAGTTCAGTAATAGTCAATTTTCTTGACTCAGCCCGATTTTGACAAAAAAGACAAGGGGTTACATCACATTTTTGTCAAAAATGGCAAAATTTCAAAATTTCAAATTTTGAATGCCAATTTATAGTCGTGCTTTTTACGAGTCGAATATGATATATCACTCTGATATCCGGAGAATAATACCCCAGCTAGAGTCATGCCAAGTTCAAGAGATAGTTTTTCGTTCTTAGTCGAATATTATGAAAAATTCTATAGGCATAAAAAAACTGTGGATACAGATCAATACTCCGATTCGATACGCTTCCTAAACGGTACGGGTTTTAAAAATCGGATGAAAATTACAAAAGTTTCAGTCAATCAAAGTTCAGATATAGTAAATTTTGTAAGAGTTCAAGATATATTTTTTCGTTCTCAGTCGAATATTATGAACAATTCTATAAGCATAAAAAAACTGTGGATACAGATCGATACTCCGATTCGATACGCTTCCTAAACTGTACGGGTTTTAATCAGATGAAAATTACCAAAGTTTCAGTCAGTCAAAGTTCAGTAATAGTCAATTTTCTTGACTCAGCCCGATTTTAACAAAAAAGACAAGGGGTTACATCACATTTTTGTCAAAAATGGCAAAATTTCAAAATTTCAAATTTTGAATGCCAATTTATAGTCGTGCTTTTTACGAGTCGAATATGATATATCACTCTGATATCCGGAGAATAATACCCCAGCTAGAGTCATGCCAAGTTCAAGAGATAGTTTTTCGTTCTTAGTCGAATATTATGAAAAATTCTATAGGCATAAAAAAACTGTGGATACAGATCAATACTCCGATTCGATACGCTTCCTAAACGGTACGGGTTTTAAAAATCGGATGAAAATTACAAAAGTTTCAGTCAATCAAAGTTCAGATATAGTAAATTTTGTAAGAGTTCAAGATATATTTTTTCGTTCTCAGTCGAATATTATGAACAATTCTATAAGCATAAAAAAACTGTGGATACAGATCGATACTCCGATTCGATACGCTTCCTAAACTGTACGGGTTTTAATCAGATGAAAATTACCAAAGTTTCAGTCAGTCAAAGTTCAGTAATAGTCAATTTTCTTGACTCAGCCCGATTTTAACAAAAAAGACAAGGGGTTACATCACATTTTTGTCAAAAATGGCAAAATTTCAAAATTTTAAATTTTGAATGCCAATTTATAGTCGTGCTTTTTACGAGTCGAATATGATATATCACTCTGATATCCGGAGAATAATACCCCAGCTAGAGTCATGCCAAGTTCAAGAGATAGTTTTTCGTTCTTAGTCGAATATTATGAAAAATTCTATAAGCATAAAAAAACTGTGGACACAGATCAATACTCCGATTCGATACGCTTCCTAAACGGTACGGGATTTAAAAATCGGATGAAAATTACAAAAGTTTCAGTCAGTCAAAGTTCAGATATAGTCAATTTTTAAGAGTTCATGATATATTTTTTCGTTCTCAGTCGAATATTATGAAAAATTCTATAAGCATAAAAAAACTGTGGACACAGATCGATACTCCGATTCGATACGCTTCCTAAACGGTACGGGTTTTAAAAATCGGATGAAAATTACCAAAGTTTCAGTCAGTGAAAGTTCAGTAATAGTCAATTTTCTTGACTCAGCCCGATTTTGACAAAAAAGACAAGGGGTTACATCACATTTTTGTCAAAAATGGCAAAATTTCAAAATTTCAAAATTTCAAATTTTGAATGCCAATCTATAGTCGTGCTTTTTACGAGTCGAATATGATATATCACTCTGACATCGGGAGAATAATACCCCAGCTAGAGTCATGCCAAGTTCAAGAGATATTTTTTCGTAATTCTTAATTGAATGAATACATAAATAATAATAATAAAGTTTTAAACAAAATATCGAAGCACTCAAATTTTAGTCATATAGGTGAACCAGAAGGGAAGTTGTATTAATTTAAAATAATTTTTGTATATTTATAATTAATGTATGAAAAGATAAGATAAGATTTCTGCAATAATCATTACTTTTAAAGAATTATCAGAAGAATAATGTTTAATTATGAGAATCTGCGATACTTTAACTAAGTTTATATTAAAATCGATCTGCTATAGGAACTATTCCTATGTGAACCCCAGTTCGAAATTAAGTTTTGTAAGAAAGAAAGAAGAAATAATCAAGAAATATTAAACAGAATAGACTGCTTTTTTATCTACAATTCTAATTATCGTTCTGTTAGGCTGCAAATGGACTGATAAGTGAGAGTGTCATATATCATGACGTTGTCTGTTTTCAATTGAGGAATCGTAAACCTGTTAAACAGCCTTGTAAACATGTTGCAGTCGAAGATCTGAGTAAAAAGAGCGCAATCCACACAATTTTGGATCCACACTTATTAAGCATTGTATGTATTGAACTAAGTTAGTAATTACTCAGAGTTCGAACGCTGTAAGACTTGTCAACAAATTAAAGGGGAGGGCAATGTACGAGCGCTCGCGTGCCAAATTTTTTACGATTTCGTCACACTATCGCGTGGCAGTCTGTGTTTTTTTTTTTTTAGTTTTGCTTAAATAGCACTTTTGCGAATATGGGGTAAATATTGTTTATCTGCCTTTACTGAGAACAATCGCACACTTTAGCATTTACACTGCACATTTGTTGTCACTTGATAACATTTCGCATTACCGTAAACTACAAGATTAAGGCGCAACAGACCATCGACAAACCAGCTCAAGCAACGCGTTGAAACTGTTTTGGTGACCATTGCATGCATTTGCCATAGCGACTCGAGACCGGCATTTTAGCAATTTGAGGTGAGAGCATTAGCAGAGATGAACGCGTGACACGCACGAGTATATGGTAAACTATGAACTATTATATCTATTATTGATATTGCTAATTGAGATAAGAAAAACTAAAAGAATGTAATTTATAAGTACATTTACTTTTTATATACTCTTAAAACAAATGCATTTTCCTTCATGTCTTTAACTTTTATAATGCCAATAATTGTAAACTGCTACCACATTACACGCTAACAAATTCTGCACTCATCTCTAGATAAGAGAGCAGAGAGCACATTCAAATTCAAATGAGTAATGTGCGAATGCGCAAAACCGGAAACGACAAAATGTTCCGGTGCCAATGCCATTTTTGTTTTACATATAACATATCCTATTTTAAGCACATACTATATTTATTTTTATTTTTGCCCTCATGCTCTCTGCAACACGCTTACATTGATTCGATGAAACAGACAATCGATATACTTAATAGTACTACCACTAATATTTGCCATTCACAGTGCTGTGTGCGTTTTGAATAGGTTGGCATCCCTTTAGTTTTTGTTTTGATTGTGTTCGCACGTGTTTTGCTAATTCTGTGTGAAAAATAGTTAAATTCAGTAATATGTCCGACAAGTAAGTGCCCGATAACTGTAGAATTTATTGCAATACAATAACGCAATTCTTTTCTGCCTTACAGATATGCTGTGCCCAACAAATTGCCTGGCAAAACAGTGTCAGTGCTTAGGCACCGCAAGCGGCGCATTCAACAGGATAAAGCAGTCATCGAACAGAAACGCACAGATCGTGTTAAACGCATAAAGAATGCACGCACACATCATAAATTCCGGCGCGCCGAGTCATTTGTTATGGGCTACTTGAAAGCTGAGCGTACATCCAAGCGCATCAGGCAAACAATTCTGCGGTCAAACATAACAGAGCAAAGCGCCAAATCGGCAACCGACACGAATCCCAAATTGCTTTTGGTGATGCGCCACGCAGGCAAGAAGATATTCGACAAGACAACATCAGAAATATTCAATACTCTGCGCATGGGAAAACGTCACAATGCTGTTTTCCTCGAAAATAGCAAGGAGAATCAATTGCTGTTGCGTGTGATTGAGCCCTATGTGGTCTACGGTTTTCCAACGCTTTCAACCATACGTGAGCTGCTCTTCAAGAAAGGCTTTGCAAACATCGATGGTAAAAAGACGGCCATACAGTCGAACACAATGGTCGAGGAGCAGCTGGGCGACAAAGGTGTCATCTGCTTAGAGGATATAATACATGAAATCTATACAGTTGGTCCTAACTTTGCAGCTGTATCGCATTTCCTATGTTCCTTTATGGTAAGCTGCCTGGAACCTCAGTCAATTTAACTAGCTAATTGTATCTTTTATTCGATTTGCAGCTTTCGAGTCCACGCGATGGCTGGCAGAAGAAGGTCTCCGTCGCGTACAAGCAGGGCGGCGAATACGGCGATCGTGGCAACAGCATAAACGAATTGATTGCTCGCTGTCTATAAAAAAGATAAATCTAGTACACTTTTAAGTAAATTCTTTAAAGCGAACACAGCAAAAATATAGTTATATATATAAATATAAGTTTGTAATACACATTTGCAAGTGCCGAAGACACCATTGTTGTTTATTTTATAATCAATCAGGATGTCGCTTATCTACTTTGCCAGCGGCGACAGCCATGCGAACATTGAGTATCAAACGATTTCCTCGACAGCCACTGAGACTAATCTGGAGCAGTCGGAGCGATTGCACGATCGCATCTCCAAAGCACAATTTCAGAAGCTGTACGAGCGCTTTAAGTCTGCGCCAGATCAGGTCGTTGGCTGTGCGGACTTGCGTCACATGCTCGAGGAAGTGGACATTGTTTTTAGCGACTTCACCTATACCCGTCTCTTTTTGAAGATCAATCAAAATCATGACTTTATGATAGACTGGAATGAGTTTGTGTCGTATCTGATATTTGGCTTTCAGGAGGAGGACCCCAGCAGCCAAAAGGAGTCCCTGATTATGCCCATCTCGGCGGCGCCAGTTGTACGCAAGACCGAACATCGTTCGGCTGTCTGTTGCATCACTTTGCTCAAGGTCAAATCCGATCAGACTCCGTTGGAGGAGATAACAGAGGCGGCCAACTACTCATTTGGTGGCGAAGATTCGCCCGAGAACTCCGGCATGTGGGTAACAGCCAGCCACGAGGGTCAGCTGCGTTTCTGGAGCGCACATATGGAGCCACTCCGCAGCGCCGTCTCCGAGAGTAGTAAGTGAACTAAGAGAACTATAATATAAATATAATATATTCATTATTCATTTCTCATCATTCATTATACATTATTAATTCATTACTCATGACACTCCCATTGTAGTTCATCTGAAGGTGCCCACCTGGATCCTCGCTCTGCAGGCGCTCTCCGATGTGAGCATCGTTTGCACAGCCTCCACAGAGCGAGAGTTGCGCTTCCACGAGACGATCGCCTCTACATTTACGCTACGCATGGTCATCCGGAGTTTGCCCTACGCCGTCTACTGCATGAGCTACGCCTTCTACAACAATGGCAAGACACACTCGAAGCTGGTGCTCGGGGACTATGCTGGGAATGTGCGCATCCTCTCCTACTCGCCGTATCTGCGTGGTCCCTTCCAGGCGAAGCCAGGCGCCGCATTGGTCGAGCTCACGTGGGCGGATGTGCTGCGTGGTCGCATCCCGCTGATCATACCAAAGGAACACATAAATCTACACAATGAGCTCATCACTTGTGTGTATTACTCCCTGCACATGAATGCTCTGTTCGCCTCGGCCGAGTATCGGAACACCAAGAAGTATCGTGGTCGTTGTCCCGGGCTCATCATGGTCAGTAACGATGATCGCAACAATTTTCGTATACCGCTAGGCGTAACCGTGTTCTATGTGTGCGAGACGAAGAACATTTTGGTCACTGGCGGACCCGATACCTTTGTGCGCATCTGGGACGTCTATATCTCGTCGGAGCCATCGGCGATCCTAACCGGGCACAACGGCGGCATTGTGGCCGTCTTTGTGCAGCCGGAGGAGAACAAGGTGTACAGCGTGGACTATCATAAGATCATCAAGGTGTGGGACCTGCAGGAGCACACCCTGCTCCAGACCTATGGCGAGCTGGTGCGCATCATTCATCACAGCGAAATGGACATTAAATACTATTATCATTCGCATCTGCGTGAGCTCATGGTCGCCGGTCGGAAGCTCATCCAGATCAAGTGCTGCCCGCGCGTGCGTGTCGATCTCACCGATGGCAACACCCACGCGGCTCCCGTATCTGTGGTGCTCTACAATCGGCTCTTCCGCAACATTGTCACCTGTGGCCTCGACAGTTACATTATTGTTTGGGACCCGTGGACGGGTCGCCGCAAGATCATCATGAAGAACTGCCATACGAAAATGATCTACGGGGAGACCATTGACATTGAGATTACGGCCGCCTGTTTCGATCCTCTCGAACAGTTTCTGCTCACTGGGGCGCGGGATGGTTCACTTAAGATTTGGAACTATAACAACTCAGTTGTCGTGCGCAACATGAGCATCCAGCTGGATCAGGAGGTAACCGCTGTGATCTGGGTGGTGGATCGGTAGGTGACATAATTTTAATTATGCACAAAGTGAACCCTTGCCTCGCTTCACAGAATCCTGGCCATGGGCTGGGACCGACAGGTGACTGAGTTCAATGATGTTGCGGGTCGTGAATATGGCGATCCAAAGAAATGGGCGAAATTTCATACGGATGATATCACCTGTGCCGATGTCAAGCTGGGCGAGGGCGTCGTCACGGCCACCTATTCGGGTGAGATAATTTTCTGGAAACTGGAGACGGGTCAACCGTATCGTCGCTACAATGTAATGGATCCCAGCCAGTTCATTGAGCTCAAGCTGACCGCCGAGGAGGAGAAGTTGACGCGTCGAACAAAGCGAATGTCCTCGCTGATTAGCTCGAAGCGAAGCCCTTCCATTCTCTCTATCAAACCGGATGAGATCAAAGATTATGGTGCCAATATACCCGTTTCTGTGCAGGCTGTGCTCTTTCTGCAGAAACGTCCCATGACCAAGGATCATGGCAGCGTCTTTATTTCTTTGGATACGGGTATCATCCAGGTGTATTCGCACCATCAGCATGGCGGACATCTCAAGGAATTTATCGCCGTTCACAAAATGGGCGACTGTGTGCTGACCATGGCCACGGATCGCAAGAATCGCTTTCTCTACACAGGCACAGCCTTTGGCTATATCAAAGTTTGGCACATTGCCAACTATTGGTGAGCAGCGAATTTGAATTTGAATTTGAATTTAAATTTCAACCGTTAACATAATTAGGGAACACTTAAAGGGATATTTTGCAGTTCGACTTTTTAACAGTGGCTTGAACTCAGGTGGCAATGCTTGCAACTACTGAATTAATGTTAAGGGGATATTTTTACAGCGCTTTAAAGTACATTTAAAGAGTACGAGACACTGTTAACATAAATTCAAAATCAAGAACAGAACAGAAGAACATTTAAATTTTACTTTATTATTATTTAACGGATTTTTTTACTCACACTTGCTTTTCGCTCACTGCCACAGTTCACTGTATTGTAGTAGCTCGTAAAGAAACATAAAGCAACCACACAAATTGACTCTAACGACACGGCTCATTATCCTACATGTGTATCAACTTGTAGACCAAGTCATCCCGCCCACAAGCACCAAATTCCTTTGCAAGGCCTTTGCGTGTCTTGCCGTATTCCAAACAAAGTCAACTTTCATTCCATTGCTTTTTGGCAACAAAATATAATAAATAACTCATAACTAGAGCTGATGGTGTGGGGGGCGGACTTAATAGAGACAAAAATTCCAATTTCATTTTGTTGAGGGAAACTAACTGAAGTAAGTTTTACTTCTAGCATACCTGAGGAGGAGAAGAAGCGTGTGTGCATGCCCCGACTGCGGCTGGACTTCATATTCCTGCGAAAGGAACTATTTATGACAAGGGCGAAGCGCATGGTCAAAAATCAGCCGGAGCCCATGCTGGTTAGCTCCTACAAGGGACATCTGAAGGCTATCAATTCGTTGGGCTTCATCAATTTACCAAAGATTATATTCAGGTATTCTATATAAGGGCTCAGTCCAGATACTCTAATCCATCCTCTGCCAATCTCAGTGGCAGCCACGACTATTCGTGTCGTCTTTGGACACAGGGCGGACGCTACTTGGGCACCCTGGGCACCGTTTTACCCTGGTCGAAGCTGACGCCGTTTGAGCGCGCTGGTGAGGATAATCGCGCATATCGCCTGCCGCCGGATATCAAGAAGGTGGCCAGCTCCACGACACTGAAAGTGATCTCCGGCGTGCAGTACTCGTTCCAGCCGAAGCGTGCGAAACCCACCGAGGAGCGGGAGGATGAGGGTGAGGTGGAAGACACAGGCACCGATATGAAGAACATTTTCGACCGTCCGCTCCGGGAGCCCATTCTCGGCAAGCACTTCGAGCTGCCCGGCCGCAGCGCAATCGAGCAGCGCATCGAGCTGGACACGGCGCAGCTGTATGTGCCCATCTATTCACATTTGAGGGTGCACCCGTCAGACGTGATGGAGAATCTGCCAACGCCGCCAGTTATTGGTCAGGTGAGAGGGGAGAACTACTTGGATCATTATATGCCCGTCGTGGGCAAAGTGGATCCCAACACATCGGCCATTAACATCAGGGAGCCGACCAAATATATCCGCGCCAAGGCGGGCGGCAGCATGGGTCAGGCACGGGCAAGTTCGAGTCGGGGCAGACCAAAGACCAATTCAGTGCTGGGCATGCCCAGAGCTGACTCCAAGCTGGGCAAGGCCGTGGCTAGCTCCGCCAAGGTTGTGGTCAGTTCTGGGTATGGCAGAACGAGTTTTGGTCCGAATCGTCCCAGGTCTATCAGCCCCAACGCTAGCGCCATGGCAAGCCAAGCTAAGGCCGGCAAACCCGAGTTCACTCCACATAAAACTAAGACGCTGAGCAGTCCAGCCAAGGCCAAGCCGGTATCCAAGCCGGACTTCGTTCCAGCCAACACCAAGCCGTCCTATAGGAAAAGCAAACGCGATGAAACTCCCGTCGAGATCACAACGAAGGCAGGCAGAGCGCCGAAGGATAAACATTAAGGATAAATCTTAATCGAAATGTCTGTATATTTGGTATTTCGTTTTTCTGATTGGAGGCCATTACTCTGGGGAATTAAATTAAAGTGATTCCTTCAAGTCTGCAGCAGACGCACCGCATTGTACATCTGGGCGACGGTGATGAGTTGCTTCGAGCTCCGCTTGCTTAAGCATTTGTAGACATGGGTAATCAGCTTGTCCAGCTGAGCCACATTTATCTCCTCCGGCCTGGTGGCACTTATGGCTAAGCTGTGCTCCGTGCTGTGCTCCTTCTACGGAGAGCAGAAGTTTCAACTCTGTGGATGATAAACTCCGACCACACTTACCAAGTTGTCCAGATAGGCCAGCAGCTGGTGACCCACTGACGCGATCTGTAGGAAGGCTGACCGAGAGCCCTCTGCATAGAGATTTAGGCGTCGTCCCGCAATTTCTAGCAGCAGGCGACCCAGTTCCTCGTCCTCGCTGATGTCATGCAGCAACAGCTGCGCCTCTGCGTCGTAGCCAAAGGCATACAGCTCCACCACCTGCAAAGGATGCAAACTGGAACTGCAGCTGCAATTGATGGAGATTAGGTTGTTGCGCACTCACCTGCTTGCGCAAGATGGGCAGCTTCTCCAGCTGCCAGCTGTCGGCGAGCGCACATATCTTGGCCATGTAGTAGACGTGGTCGAGTATGTACAGCTGCTCCAGATCCTCACGTATCAGGTCCATTGTAGCAGCAACCACGTTGCAGAGGAACTGTGTGCGCTGATCCTGCAGCACGAGATCTGGAGCAGGCAGCGCATAGGGCAGCTCCTTGTTGATATCGGCCAGCAGCGCCTTGTTGCCCAGCGAGTCGAAGAGCGTGGTCAGCGGACGCTGCAGGCGCAGCTGAAACTGCGCTATGAAATGCAGCACGCTGCACACCTGCGTCTGCAGCTGCAGCAGCTCCGACATCGCATGATGCTGCTGGAGAGCCAGGAACTGGAGCGGCTGCTGCCCCTCGCTCAATGCCTGCTCGAAGTGCAGCTCGCGCTTCTCGTGCTCGAGCGAGCTGGTAAAGTGCTCCAGGAACTCCAAGCAGAGCTCCAGGAACTCGGGCACTAGCGCCGCCGACATATCCAGATCCTGTTGGCACATCTTGTCGACCGGCAGGCGACCCACTTTCTGCATCAGCTTGGCCGTCGCCTGCAGAGGGTACTTCAAGGTCGCGTTCCATATTAGACAGCAGGTGCCATGCTTGAGCGCCAGATCTGGAGCTCGGTATTGCTGCAGGCAGCGGATGGCAGCGCGCATGTGCTCCAGCTGGGCCAACTGCTTGCTCCAGCGCACCATGTGCTGCCAGGCCATCAGGCTGAGCAGCACGCCGGACTCCAGGCTGAAGGGGAAATGCGCGCGCAGCAAAGCTAAACGCTCCAGCACAGGCTCCAGCGGTTCACTGAGCTCAACTGCCACCTCTTCCTGATCATCATCCTCCTCTTGCTCCTCCTCCAGTTGCTGGTCTGGCACTGCTGTCTTCTGTGTTTTTGACTTCGCCCCGGGCTCATCGTCTGATTCATTGCCCGGCGGCGTTATTTCCACAATCAGCGAGGGATGCAATCGTGAGTTAATCAGCCACTTGGCCGCCAGCTCCGAGACGATGCCCTTGCCGCTGTTTAGAATGTTCTTCAAGCTGCAGTCGGGTTGCTCGTACGGCAGCTCCGGCCCAATGGGCTCACGGCAGGGTTTGGGCTGACTGCAGGTGGGCAAGGGAAATCGTTAAATGTTTCTGTGTCTTGACTTATCAAAAGTGGTTTAAGCTCACCCAAGTATCGCTCCCAGCACAGCCACATCTTCCAGCTTGCCCGTGAGCAATCCCCATTGTGCCTCATCATGTGATATGGTCTCCCAGCGCTCGTCTTCCTCCGTGGCACTCTCATCGCATGAGCCATCCCGGCGCGTGCGCCACAGCTGCGTGGCCACCATTCTGCAGACAATGGCCACCAGGAGGCCAGAGAACTGCTTGCTCTCGAGCAGCAGTTCGCGCACCTGTTGCCACCACGGCGAGATGGCATTGTAGGCATAGTCATTGATCTCATCGCCAGCCAGCTCGCAGATGACGCGCACAATGCAGGCAATGCGGGACATTTCCTCAACGACCTCATCACTGTGGAGCAGAACGAGTTAGATACAATCAGAGTCTCTCTTCAGTATTTTCTTACCAATTGCTGTACTTGAATGGCTTGTCGAGCCAATAGAATATGACCAGCGTGAGCAAATCCTTGCTGGGAATGCACGCATCGGTCACCCACAACTTGAACTGCTCCAGGCACTGAATCTGCGCAAAGAAATTGCCAAATAGATCATTGCTAACGCTGCCATATTTATCCGACTTCGTTGGCAGCAGCGTCACACAGTTGGGCGTGTCGATGTTGAAGATGCTCAAGAACTCCACGAATTCCTCCACTTTGAGTGTCTCCTCCAGCTGAAAGCTAACCTCCCGTGGTGCTGGCTGCTCGCTCTTATTCTCCAACAGGATCACCAGCTGATTAATGGTAACCAAATCGGCATCGGAGAGCTCTAAGAGCTCCACACACGGAGCAACAGTTTCGCTATAATGCTTCTGAGCTAGGCTCAAGGTCAAATAAAGGTCAGTCAAGCGCTTGTAGTTGGCGATTTGTTGTAGAAACTCTTGATGTGCTTCATCCTGCCCACTGGCGTGGTCGAAGGCGTTGACAATACTTTGGAATACTTCCGGCTGCAGTCGTTTGCTCTTGAGCAACATTTCCAGACATTGCTGGCACACCTCCAACGTCTCTAGCTCCCCCGCCAGCTTGGCTATGGCTGCGATCTGTTGCTCCCTGTCCTCGGCCGAGTGGCTCACCGTTCGCAGCTGGTTGCGCAGGCGACGCAGCGAGTGAATGTCTCGAGATGTCTGGGAATTGGTCTCGCTGAGTGCGTAGTGGAATGGTATGTGCACCTCCTTAAGGCTGCCATCGGTCGGATCAAGAAACAGGCAATAGTTCAAGTTGGGCGAGCGACGCATCTGCACGCCCGCCGCGCCCAGCGGTCTGTGATTGTTGTAGACCAGTTGGCCGCTCTTGCAGACATTGAAGGCGGCCACTTTGGGTCCATTCTGCAGGGCCCAGATGTCCAGGCAGCCGAGGCGGGGCACATATATAACCAGGAAGAGCGCATTCCGCTTGTGAGTCTTAATCCCACGCACCGAACGCTCTCTGACTGGAACAAAAGCACACTGCGCATCGCGATAGCCCTTCCACACGCGCAATATGATCGCTTGCTGCGTGTCCACAAGCATCACACGATCCAGGTTGTCCGTGACAGCCGCCAATTTACCGCCAGGTGCCAAGATTAGACTGAGGCCATCGCGCTTTCCATCGTAGAGGCGACAGCGTGTGCGCATGGGCGCCTCCTTGCTGGGCAGCGGCAGCTGTTCCGGCATTTCGGGCGTCGTTGCTGGCGTACGCCGGAAGAGCCCGCCTATCAGATTTTTGTATGCCATGCCAAGGACATCCTTGGCCACCTCGCCGAGTGACACCGTCTTGTAGCCCTCCTCAGCTTCAAAGAAGCCCAAATAGGGTTCTGCTCCAGCAGCTAGCACCTGGGCGCTGCGCATAGGCGTTGCCTGCACCCGAGCAAAGTAGCCATTCGAAATACTTTGCTGGACAATATTATCGTAGGTGGGCGAACGCTGATTCGTGCAGATGACGGCATCATTGAGGATGCTTTCCCTCTGTAGCTTGAATTTGAATTTCTGAAACGGCACCACGTCGGAGGTGGAGTAGACGCTGCGCTCCATATTGTGCCGGCAATTGGTGAGCATGGGCAGTATGTCCTCGCCATTGATGAAGCACATGCAATTGCTGTAGACAATGTAGAGCAATGCATCAGCTTCTGTGTGACGCGGAGGCGACAATAGCTTGATGGCCAAAACAGATTCCTCCTGGCAGCTGACAAATGCGAACTCAACACAATTAGTTGGGGAGCTATATCTAATATCTCTACAGCCTACCATTGTGAGAAGAGCTTAACACCCCCGTCTGTATAGAATGTGACCATGCCAGAGGCCAAGCCGACTGCCACGCAGGTCCAATCGATGTCTGAGCCACGCAGCATGGGCATACACATGAGACTGGTGACAATTTGATTGCCATCCTCCAGCTCTCCACACCAACTGAGCGCATAGCTGTTCTCGATGCTACGACTATTCCAGCAGGTGGTCAGAAATGCCAACTTCTCGCCCTGCGCCAGGGCAATGGCCTCTCCAGTGGGTGACATGGCATAGTTGATGCCGTTAAGCCAATTGTCGTCTGTTTTGGAATTGCCAAACAATTAACAAGTGTATATACCGCTTAATTTCTGCATTTTTACCATGTCCAAGTCCAAAGTACTCTTGTACCTTGCGAAAATCTAAAATATTTCCAAATGTTTTTACTTCGCAAGCCATTTTTCTTTGTTGTCATACCACAGCTGACAGGGAGTGCTGCCAGACTTGGGCACCTAACAGCTGTTACTGTAAACAAGAGTATGACCAGCTCTATTAAATGCAGCAAATGAGATAAATATCGATAAGTATATCATCTTAATCAATGCACATATTATGACTTCCTTTGCCCAATATATCGATAGATATTTAAAATTCAAAGCACGACTATGGATTGCGAGCAAAATGTTAAACTCGATATTCATACCCGCTTGCCTCGACTATGCTTATCGATTTATATTGGCGCCAATTTGAATGCATGCCACCCACTTGATTTGCATTTAAACACTTGAATCGATGGCCAATAATACCTTTAATATTTCTAAAACACGTAATGCACACACAAACATACGAATACAATATTAATTCAAATCCGACTCCACACCACTGTCGATATAGTCTTTTAGCATAATCCCACAACTGCTGGGCAACAGTCGGGTCCAATTGTTAATGTACATCAGGCAGCTGGGTATCGTCACCTCCAGACAATCAGAACGATGCGCCTCCACAATGCGCGTGGCCACTTGCTTGGGATCCAACAGACCCAAAATAGTGGGAAACTTAACTTTCGGATACTTGCAAAGACCCGTATTGGTCATATATGGAAAAATAGTCGTAACTTTGATCTAAACCATGGAAAACACATTATTTGGGATTATCTATATGTATGAGTACTTACCAGATCTTTGTAGGGTCCCTCGCGCAGTTCTTCGTGCAGCGCCTCCATCATGCCGCGCACAGCGAACTTCGTTGCACAATATGGAACCAAGTTGGAGAGGCCCACCAGCCCGGCAATGGACGACAGCGAGATGATGTGACCTTTGCCCTGTTCCTTCATTTGATCGAGGAAGGCTTGTATGGTCCAGAACTGCGAAAACACATTGACATCGAAGACGCGCTGTATCTCTTCGGCCGATTGCTGGGGCAAAGGATGCGTCGGCATTATGCCAACATTATTGACCAGCACAGAGACGGAGCCCACCTCCGCCTGCACACGCTTGGCCAGCGCCAGCACCTGGTCGCGCTTCGAGACATCGCAGCTGGAATGCAATTTAAATTTATTTATATTGAATTCTTAATCTGATTTCGCACTTACCTAAAGCTGTGCACAGCGCCACGATCCAGGCGCTTCACCTCCTGCACGGTTTCCATGTTGTTCTTATCGTCGATGTCCACACAGACCACTGTGCTGCCCCAAGCGGCATAGTGCAGCGCGAGCTCTCTGCCTATGCCATGTCCTGTGCCAGTTATCTGAACGTATATGAAATATATAGTTGTATATATTATATCGAATAAGTTAGCTAAATTACCAGCACGATCTCCTCGCTAATATCCTTTAATTTCTTGGGCACTATCGCTCGCACCAGCACAGTGAATAATTCCATTAGAACGCGTACGAACAGCACCAGGAATTGCAGCAAGTCCTGCAAAAATGAAAACATTCTTTTCGAGGCGGTTGTGGTGCTGAAATTGAAGAAGAAAATAATATATATTAATCTTGTAATTTATAAATAAAAAATAAAAATAAAACATTAAACAATTCAAATATTTAGAATTTGTCATTTCAAACAAGAAATATTTAACGATATTGTCTGCGAGCCGAAAAGGTTCCTAAGAGCGCTAAATTTCCTTTCAAATACCCATTTATTTCGAAATAATTTCCTTTAGTGAAGTTCATTTCCTTTTAAATTTCTGTTGAAGTCGATAGATTCCCTTAAGTGCGCTTAATCTGCTTTGAAAATTATAAACCACTAATTAGTTGTCAAACGCTTGTTTACATATTAAGCAATACAAACTCGCCGGCAATTCACTTAACATATAAAAGCTTTATCATTATTTGCACTATTTTGCTAATAGAGCTGCCAAAAACTACTTTTCCTACTATGGCATTAATTAGCAAGTACTTCAACCACAAAATTTCCCAGTACTAATAAATGCCCTTTAATGTGTAAAATTTCGATTTCTATTTCTATTTCTATTTGCTAAGACAGAAATGAAAACAAGTGTTTATCAAAATTGGTGTATGTATATAAATAATATAATACAAACTGCCACTTGCTACTGTCACTATTTTGCTAACACTTAAGTATCTTAAAAGCACTTCGAATTTATTTTCTACCAGTTCACTAATTAGCAAATACTCAAACCGCACGTACCAAAAAAATGCCCTTTACAGTATCAAATTTCCTTCGAGTTTCCCAATTAACACAAATGAATTTAGCAAATATTTGCTAAACAAATAATAAACAGAGATATGCAAACGAATCCAACGACATTTGCACTCGCAAAAACTTATTTAATATAACTATTTGCATGCGGCCTTAAGTGCATTTCGGCTAAGCGCGCAGTGTTCGAACGGTCAACGGACTTTTGCCTTATGCCAATGATGATAAGCCCAGCTCTAGCTATCTGTACGCATATATGAACATATATATATATATATATATATATATATATATATATATATATATATATATATAAGTATATATATATATATATATATATGTATATATGTATCTGTCTAGTGGCTATCTATCATTGAATAGCTGCCAGTGTTGACGATAAAACTTGGCCTAGTTGCTGGGCTTAGAACTTTGACCAATATCCATTAGGCCGATGACAATGCATTCGCTCATCGCTCGATTGTTGTTTTTGCTAATGCACAATTTATAATAATTATTACGATCCATTAGTATTTTTAGCATTTCGCACTTACTGTATAATTTCTCGCTCAATCATGCTGCTGCTCCCGCTGCAAATATTAAATGAAAAAAAGTTTTCAATTTCATTTCAATGCTGTACGCCGCGAATGCTATAACAATTGGTGTCTTCCGTATGCGCAACCTTTTGGGAATGGGCTGATGAGTCCAGCTGGTCGAAGGTGGGCGGGGAGCGGAAGAGGCGGCGTAGGTGAACCAGCTGCAAGCTGCTTATGTGCAACATTTTCACTTTCCTTTTTAGCCAAAATGAAAATTACGTGCAATACAATGTGGCACACACACACACACACATACACAGGGGTATACACACACACACACACACACACATACATACTGCAGCGGCTTTTCCGCTTAGCTCAGACCGAACGGCCGACTGCGGCGATTCTCTTTTTGTGGCAACAACATGTTGCAATGCCTCAGACAGACAGAGAGAGCGAGAGAGGGAACGAGGGAGAGGGATATAGCTGGGAATGTGTTTTGCAATTGAAACTGCAGCGAGGTGCGCTTGAACAATTTGTTGAACCACTTGCAACTTGCCACAAAATTAGCTGATTTCCGTTATGCAACTCGAGTCGTCTCTTTATATATTTATATCTTTTCAGCTACTTTCAGCTGTGCAACCGCAATGCTTCGCTGCTTGCCGCCAACTGATTTGAGCTGCGCGCGCGCCAAGTCGACGAAAACTCGACTGAGCTGCGACATGGAACGAGTCCAAGAGTGCAAAACAGTGTGGGAGAGCCAATCAGAGAGAGAGAGAGTGGGAGAGCGAGCGTGGGGAATCCTTGGTAAACAAAACTGAGCGCCAAGTCAAGGACACAAGTGCTCCAAAGCAAAAATATGTTTTTGTTGACCCGAAGCAGAGGCGAGCTGCGACCTTCGGTTGACAGGTTTTAAACAAAAGCTGATATGCAGCTTCATTATGCTTAAAGTCTCGCATGACCAGTGAAATGGTCCATAGGGTAGTATGAGCTGGTGAGGGAGTAGCCAACGTATAGATAAAGATATATCTCAGCTCTTGCCTTGCCTAAATCCATATATCGATGCACTTCTAATACAGTTGAACCTATTTCTTTATCCACTTGCTTTACAGGGTATGTTGCAGTTGATCACTTTCCATTTTGACACTCTTACTTGCTCATCGCGCTGCTGTTGTTGTTGTTGTCGCATGATTTACCGTTTTCGGAGCGCTTTGCGCAGACCAACAAAACAAACAAACGCTTTCCAGGCAGCCCAGTCGAGATGTCGTTTCGTCGGGTCGTTTGTTGCGACCGATGACGAGGCAGCAGTTCGCGGCCCAAGTTCAAGTTCAGTGTGTGCCAACTTGTTAATATGCAAGTGCATATATATATATATATATATATATATATATATATATTTAATATGAAGCTAAACTCTACGACGAGATTGTTGAGGCAGGGCTTTAGCTTGGCTTGGGCTGGGTTGGGTCGGTCAGTTGCTCAGATGCATATCGCATGTCCCTGACTGCAGTATTTATAGCCTCTTACGCTATCTCTTTCGTTCTACCCTTCTCTCTCTCTCTCTCTGTCTCCCTCTCTTCCTGATATAACCCGTTTAATTGTTCTGACTGTTGGAGAAGGTCAGTTAAGGGTCTCCGTTTCAACTCAGAGCGCGCGTTAATTGAGCAGCTTCGATCGGTGTCCGCTTCGCACAATTGAAGTCAATTTGCTTGATCAGCTGTTGGACTATATTCCACATAAGATCGAAGAAGTCAAGAAACATCATTAAACGCGTTCTGCGGCAAGTGCAAATGTGCTCAGCAGCAAGGCCCGACCTAGGCTATGCCCTGTGAATAAAAATGAAATTCAGTTTAAATAAACTGTTAACTAGGGTATAGAATACACGGCATGAATGGGAATATATATTATATATACATAAAATATTAGCCAAATAAATACAAATTAAAGCAAAGGCGCGATAAATATCTCACAATACCCTGCAATCGTGCTCACTTTGTATACTCCATATAGGCAATATAAAGAACTCTCCATAGATCTTCCCTCATTTGCCTTTCAGTAAAGTGACGCCTTTGACAGCGCGAAGGCTTCTCATTCAGAGTCCAAACTTGTGCTGCCTGAAAGGCCCCACTTTGCCTAGGAATAGCCCATAACTAAGCATTAAGGTATGAAATTGTATCTATACATAAATCAAATATTGAGCTTTTCGTGACTTTTACGTAAATTGTCAAATCAGTTGCGTTGCTTTGTTTGCCACAAATCAAAGTAAACACACTGACTGGTTCCATGGGCAGTACTCGTTCGGCAGCTGAAAAGCGGGTATATTGGCTTTGAGTGCAGCGTACTCTATATTAAATATACTCTATACTCTATTGCGAGACAGCTAGAGTTGAGCTCCTCTATAAATGATGTGATTCGATTACTAACCCACATATCATTATAGAACTTAGATTTTCTCATAAATTTTACTTGGGCGAGCATCTTGCAGTCGCTTACAGCCCGTCTTACATTCACATTTGTTATATTTTTTCCTGTTCAGTTCCAGCTGATTCAATCAGAAGCACAGCGCAGCTACAACCCTCCGACTATTCTATATTCCCATTATCCAAATGGACGTTAATGCCCGGGCTTTATGGCCCGCCCCGTCGCTTATTCTCGCCCACATGCATATATTGAGTGGTGTGTCTGCTTCGCCATATTATTATTATTTGCGTGCATTAAGAATCAATAATAATGACAAAAACAAACTCAATTACGAAGCGGAGTTTGGGCGCCAGTGGAGTTCGTACTACGGCAAAGTTGGATTCATTGATATACATTAAAGTTGAAGTAAATGAAGAATTCGGAATGCCTAATGACTGCATATATAACTAATCTGATAGACTCATAATGAAGATATCAAAATAGATTCGATGAAAGCATCGAAAGAATTTTAAGATAAGCGAAAAAAATAGAAAAATTTTAGAAAAGGATAAAGGAATATAGAAAAATAATAAATAAATAAAATAATAATAACTAAAATAATAAAACTATAATAATAAATAATATAAAAATATATGAAAAATATAAAAAAATGTTAAATAGAAAATTAAATTAACAACCAAATTAATTATATTTCAATATTATATAAAATTGTTAAATGTGAAACTAATTTTATAGATATATTAACATATCTTTCACCTATATCTGTCGCTATCTCTATTTATTTCACTATAGATCTAAATTCCGAAATTCTAAAATTGTTATTTAAATTTGTTTAACCTTCTCAGTAAGTTCATTTATGAAAATTGGTAATTTCTACTTTAGTTTATTCGACAATAAGTTCCTCTGCCTCAGCCTTTAAGTTCTTCTTTATAAAACTTAAAAAGTGGCCAGGAAACAAGCTTATAAAAACACAGGCATGCACATATAGTCATATGTAAGGTCATTTGATGACCTTGACTTTATGTACATATGCATATGTATTTGTTCTATTAACACATTAACTATGCCAACTCCACTAAATGCATGCCAAATGTTCCTTTAATGGACGCGCACACAGCAACACAGACACACACACACTCACACACACTCACACACTCAAACACGCATGCATGGTATATTCGATTGTTTGTCTTTTTAATTGTCAATTGTGTTATTTCAGCAACAAACACAGGCTAAATGCAAATGCGCTGCCAACAGCCAGCAGCCGTTGCGCTTGCGTTACGTTACGTGACGTGACGCTGGCGCTGGCGCTGGCGCTTACGTCGTGTAAGCTGACAACGCGAGCAGCGCAGCGCAGCCTAAAAGTCGGCTTCAGTTGTCTTTGGTGTGCCAAGCGGCGAGCAACGTGACGAGCAAAAGTAACGGCACATACGAAGCAGGCAGAAAAAGCAAAATGTAAGCGCAGAGCGGGAATGTGTATTAGTGTGTGTGTGTGTGTGTGTGTGTGTGAGCGGCTTGCGGCTTTTGCGTTTGTGTTGAGCTCGTGATTTGTTTACCTGTCAAAATAATAAATAAAACTTTCGTGTTGCCAGTGCCGCATCAAATACATTTTTTATTGTTGTTATTATTGTAACTATTGTTGTTGTTGTTGCTGTTGTTGCCGTTGGCATTGGATGTCGCGGAAGCAACTCATGTCGCCTTTTGCCTTGGCTTTCATTCCTTGGCGCCCGCAGTCTGCAGTCTGCCGCCTGACCCTCAGCTAAAATTGCCGAGTCAAAAGTCGAAAGGATAAACGTGCGCCAGCTATACAGTTAGTATATGTAGAAGGGGGGCGGATGAGCAGTGGGAGTGGCGAAAAACTACTTTATTCTCCATGACAGGAAAAACGATTTCACTTACGTTGGGGCCATTCAATTGCATTTGCGAGCGCAATGGATAAATAATGCATTTTCACGCGTGTGCAACAGATAAATTGGATTCGTGCTCGTAACCTTTAGGCAATTGAATAATGAACTAGTTCAAAAAGAGAAATCAAATTCAAATTGAAGTAGCTTCAAAGGAATCTTTTAAATAAGCAAAAATATCTTTCTAAGGATTGCCATCTGATCAGATCAATGGTTCGTGTAGAGTGGTTCATACATAGAAACGGAACCACAAAGAATTTAGCTGAGTCGAAAAGAAAGTATAACAACTAAGTAAGAGCCTACAGTCTTGGGTAGTTTTAAGTCCATAATCTTATAATTTATAAATTAAAGTCCCAGTTCCATCAACTGGAACTATATAGGTGCAATCGTTCATTTTCGTGAACTAGGGATTCGCTAGTTGAGTTAGTCGAGTAGTTCCTCTGATCCTGTGCTAAAAAGCCTCAGCTCTGGGGTACTTTTCGTTCAAGAAGGGAAGTCATTGATGCTTTACAACTCTCATTCACAAATAAAAACAGGGTATTGCCCAGTCGACTGCGATGTGACACAAATATATTGTATATCATTTGCCAGGCTTTTTCATAGTCGCCCACAATTCGATGACTGTACAGGGTATTTCCTAGTCGCTCACAATTCGATCTTGTTTATTATTTTACAGGGTAGGTGCTTGTCTCCCACAGGGCATACTCTAGATACTTGAACTATTTGTTACTGCACTGCTCATTACAGGGTATTCTTGATATGTTTGCTCTTCAAACTGCTTTGAGTTACGTACTTCTCATCGTCTGTTCGTTGGCTGTAGTTTAACTGTCATTGATCTAACCCGATTCGTAATACTTTGCTCTAGGAACTCATTCGAACTGTTTGTGGATGTATCAGGATGTCGTTGTCCACGGCGCTGATGCCGCAACAGCGACCGAAATGCAGCCGCAAGAGCGCCCAAATCTTTGCCAGAGTCTTCGAGCAGCGCTATGGTAACTGGAGTCATATGAGGAGCAGAGGTATTTGCCGCAGCACAAAGGCCGTTGTCGAGCAGCAGATGCAACAGGTGAGATGTGTCGACCAGCAGCTGGGCGGCATCATTCAAACGCAGCGACGTGGCAGCCTCTTGGCACTGCAGCGACACCAGCTTCTGGCCCTGCATCGCGACGACTTTCGCATCTATCCGCAGAGCGTCGACCTGGACTCGTTCTTCAGCGAGCAGGAGAAGTGCGATAAGGTATCGGATGTCTGCTTGCTCAACGATCACTACATACTGGTCAAGATACCGCCGCAGCAGCAGCAGGAGCAGAAGCCGGAGATGGAGCAGGTGCCGGAGCTGAACGTCCCTCAGCCCGAACGGAAGCTGAGCTCCCGTTTGCCCCGCTGCCTCAGGTGCAATCGCAGCAATCGCGTTTCGCCCATTCTCGAGGAACTGGAGGAGCCCGAGCCAGTGGGCTATAAGCCCTGGATTGGCCAGGATGACGATGATGATGTCGAGGTCTTCAACTCAACCACTCGCATTATACCCGCCCACAGCAAGCAGCAGATGCAGGCCGTATCGTTGCCCACTCGCACCGCTGGAGAGGATTCGGTTGTGGTGGAGCAGCCGCTGCCGCAGCTACAGCTGGACACGATACAGACTTCCCCTCCAGCAGCTGTCTCTGCGCATCCCGTCAGTCGTGGGCCCTTCCACTGGTTCCTCTGGCCCTTTCGACGACGCCTACAAAGGCAAAAGGCCCCGCTTGCCGCCGTCCATAAGACCTACTTCATCAACTGGAACAAGCCGCCGGACACGCTGTGGCACGGCTACGGCGTAGACCGCGCCGTGGCGGACAAGGTCGTGCTGCGTCGCTGTCGATCCGCTATATTTTGAATCGATTTCTGGAGAAACTACTATCTGTATATTTTGTATATGTTATATGATGAGCAAACTCACAAAAGACCAAAACGAGCCTAAGATAAGATGCAATAAATTAAGTATAGAATAAAATCTTGGATTTTAAGCAGAATGGTAAAGTTCTTAATCGAAATGTGTCAGGGATGTGGATATAGACAGGAGATCAATCTGGCTATGGGTATGGAAAAAAAGATATAGACATGGAAATAAAAAGTAGGTAATGTTCAGATAGAGAAAAGCAAATTATAATGTGTAATATAATGATATAAGATACAGACCAACACATGACTATATTTTCTAGCAGAAAACACAATATCCCATATATACAGAACGCCAGCCCAATCATATTCCTCTCTCACTCTTGATCAACTGCTTTTATCTCTCTATCTGCCTCTCTATATATATATATCTCTCTCTCTCTGTCAATGTCAGCGTATATCAGCCTCTCAGACTCCACCTCTCTCTTTCTCTCCATTTCCTCGCTCTCTTTCTAGCTAACTTTTTTTTTTCTGTCTCGTTCAATACTTCTCTCCCTCTCTCTCTCTCTCCTTTCTAAGCTCATATTCTTGTCTTCATATCTATTTTATCTTTTTATCTCATTTTACCACTCTCTCTTTACTCTTTCCCCTCTTGCTTGTATCTCTATCCCTCTGTTCTCTATTTTTCTCTTTCTCTACTTCAATCTATTAGTATTTGCCTTTAAATCTGTCTTTCTGTCTCTATATCTATCTCTTTCTATCTTTATCTCTTCATCTATCCCATCCACCCCATAGACCCTCTCACTGTCTCTGTATCTAGCTCTCTACCTGTTAGTCTGCCAATCTCTCTCTCTCTCTCTCTCACACTCTCTTTATTTATCTATCTCTCTCTATATATATTTCTCTTGCTCTGTCAATCTTTTTCTCTATCTTTCTCTGTTCCACTGTTTATACCCAGTCTCTCGCTCTCACTCTCGCTCTCTATCTCTGCTTGTTCCTCTCTCTCTCCCTCTCTTCTCTTAAGTATTTTATATCAGTTAATGTGTCATGTTAAAAAGCTCTCAATCAATGCCGGTGAAACAAACTTCCTCAAGTCAAACTTAATTTCCGCGAACACGAGCTATACAAATATATATATATATGTATATATATATATATATATATATATATATATATATATACATATGTATATGTTGAAGGAGCACACATACATATATATATTAAACGCCAAACGTGCCACATGCCGCATTTAGTTTGCTGTAAAATAAACAAAATAAACGCAAAGTACGTAAATTGCGAGCAAAATGCAGATAAAGTAGAAAACAAAACAAAGCAAAAACAACTTTCAACTCCTTTCTTTTATTTTCAAAGGAATTTGCACGCGTCCATGAAGTCGACTTGAAGCCTTCCTCTGCTGCGGCTGCGGCTGCGGCTGAGGCCAGGTCTACATTGTCGCAACCTCTGCTCTTGTTGTTGTTGTTGTTGTTGGGGCTGGCGCATACCGTGAAGGGGGCTTCATTAGCTGTTAGTTTGGGCCCTGCCTTCGCGGAATGTCGGGCAATGCCGTTCGTTACTCTCCGCCAGCCGCTAGGTGGCGCTGCCCACGAAGCGTGCGACTAATTACGTTGGCTACCATAAAAATGGAGAAAAAGTACAAGCAGCGCACAAAAGTTAACGACTGCGTAATACTCTGTCAAAACAGTTGCAAAATTGCTGAAAATGTTGTGAAATGTTGTATAATTTGTTATATTATGTATACTTATATACTATATAGACTATATACCCTTTACACATTGTTAATAGAGTATAAAAACTTAAAAGAAGCACCTAGAAGATGAGAGGCATATGAACCTAATAGCGAAATATACCTTAAATTTGTATCACTATATATACATCAGCTCTATATACTCCCATTTCATATGCCAAACAGTGTATAAAATAAAACATGCGCCGCCAGAGAGAAAAACAAAGTCGCATTGCCAAATACTACGGAATACACTCGCGCTGGCTCTTTCACTCGCACCCTCTCCCTCTCTCTCTCTCTCTCTCTCTCTCTCTTTTATGGCAGGTCGAGTGCAAGCTCCCCGTGCCGCAATCTACATAATAATAATAAAAAAAATTAAAATCGTCACGCCAGGCGTCAGTGCAGTGAAGCAATCGCGGCGTGAACAAAGCCCACGGCAAACCCAAAAGGAGTTCCAGACTGGAGACCGAGGCTGGACTGGAGGTCTAGCTGTAGCCGTACTGAGGCACCAGGTCATATAATAACAAACCATTAATATTAATATGCAGCAGCCACACCAGCTAGGTAGCGCCCAGGCGATAAGATGTCCAAGTTTTCTTTTTCACATATCGAAAATCGAAAATAATATGCCCATTGTTCTCTGTTGATTGCCCTTCAGGCGTCAGCCGACAGCCGTCGGCTTGGACGATTTGTCATTAATTATAATGTCAGTTGGGCACAGGTGAGCGCATTAGCATTGTCCATTTATTGTATTAGATGCCATAAGCCCCGTCCCGGTCACAGCGCTGCAAGCAAACCAATTCGAACGGGGGGTTGGGCGCCACCTGTCGGCATGTAGACGCAGCGCAGCTACAGCTAGTTAATTAGTCTGAGTTAGTTGGAGTGGCTTTTGTCGACGTGCAATTAGGATTAGGATATCAAAAACTCAGCATTTTGCAATCCATCGTACTAGCTACACAGATATATCTCTAAAGATATATATTTAATTTGCGTAACGGTTCCAGGTCTTGGCGTAAATTTGTTCAGTTTGGTTTTGTGGTCCGAACAGAAGACACTTGCTGAGTGCAGCTAGCCAAAAGGAAGCTGACAAGTTGCTAACCGAGAGGCGAGCTATAAATACAATCAGCAGAAGGTCCCGCCAAGCATTCCAAATCGATTACGACTATTTTGCAAGATCAAAGCAACTCCCTGTCTCTCTCTCTCTCAGACTCTCTCTCCAGCTCTAACTTCTTCTATGTGTTTATTAATAAAACTCCAACTGGCAGGAGGATCGCGAAACAGAAACAGTTGGTGGTAGCATCGCTACAAAGTGTTGACAATGCTCAGCTTGGTCCTGGTCCAACTGCGCGGTGACCTTCGACCCACGTTCGTCGTGTCCTGCAATCATCGTTAATGATCGCAATGTCCTTGTGCGCCTCAATTTGACAAATCAATTTGTGTGAGCTAACAGCATGTGCTGACTCGACTGCCAGTGGGACAGCAGCACGAAACGGGACGAGCAGGACGAACAGGACGAACGAGGACCGATGCGCCGAACAACTGAACAGCCAGACAGTAGTTCGTCGTGACAAACCAAACCAAAATGTTTGCCAATAGACATTGATTAGCCAAAGTCGCCAGAAGTGTCCTAGCGTGAGCCATTCCAACGCCATAGAGAAAGTAGAGATCCAGACCCTGCGCTATATAGATATTGGGCAACTATGTGGGAGGTTATTGGCAGATATAAGCCTGTGGGCAGGTCAATCACATATTATAATATATAATAATCAGAGTTTTAGAGTAGTTAATATACACGCGATTTATATATAGATTCATTCAGCTTGGACTATTATCCTCGATTATCCTTGACTTACGGACTTTGCAGACAGGCAGTTGCAGCAAACACCTCATTAGCAAGGATTATCGGCCCTTGCGAAAGTACCGTCCTCAGGCTGCCTGCCAGTACTGGGTCTGCTCTCGCTGCCTCTCTCTACCTGACTTTGACTTCATTTCGAGAGTTCGAGCTGAAAGCTAAGCCTTTCTACGCTTAACTCTTGCCTGTTGACCCACAAAAGGGGTTCATGTCCGAGCTGCGCATGCGCTTCGTCCTCAGCCGGGACGAAAAGAATGAAAGGCACATAAAAGTTTATGATGCCATCGTAAAATGAGTCGAAGTCTCGCTGCTGCCTGCGCTTCTTGCTTCCTGGCAGCAAAGGATTATTTCCGAACTGCCTTAATCCTCGGCCAGTGTTTATGCTGCTTGTCTGTGCCCGGCAAATCCTTTCACCAGCCTGAGTGCAGAGTTCTCAATCCCGCATCCCAACTCCTGCCTCCTGGAACTCGCAATTTATTCGCACACAGTTTGCACAAATATTTGGGATAGTCCCGCTTGACTCTCGCCTCGACCCTGTAAATATTTTGAGGTTTTGCGCTTCTTATGGCCCAGGCGACGCCTGATGCAGTTATTATTGGGCCATCAGCGCTTCATTGCAACAGGTATACGTCTGATCTCTGGCTAACCATTTATAATGATGTCTAAATAATAACAAATTTGAAGATATCAAGAGATTTATTATAAATATATGTTGAACGGGGAATACCCTTACTAATTCAGTTTATTCTATATTCTATATTCTATATTCTATATTCTATATTCTATATTCTATATTCTATATTCTATATTCTATATTCTATATTCTATATTCTATATTCTATATTCTATATTCTATATTCTATATTCTATATTCTATATTCTATATTCTATATTCTATATTCTATATTCTATATTCTATATTCTATATTCTATATTCTATATTCTATATTCTATATTCTATATTCTATATTCTATATTCTATATTCTATATTCTATATTCTATATTCTATATTCTATATTCTATATTCTATATTCTATATTCTATATTCTATATTCTATATTCTATATTCTATATTCTATATTCTATATTCTATATTCTATATTCTATATTCTATATTCTATATTCTATATTCTATATTCTATATTCTATATTCTATATTCTATATTCTATATTCTATATTCTATATTCTATATTCTATATTCTATATTCTATATTCTATATTCTATATTCTATATTCTATATTCTATATTCTATATTCTATATTCTATATTCTATATTCTATATTCTATATTCTATATTCTATATTCTATATTCTATATTCTATATTCTATATTCTATATTCTATATTCTATATTCTATATTCTATATTCTATATTCTATATTCTATATTCTATATTCTATATTCTATATTCTATATTCTATATTCTATATTCTATATTCTATATTCTATATTCTATATTCTATATTCTATATTCTATATTCTATATTCTATATTCTATATTCTATATTCTATATTCTATATTCTATATTCTATATTCTATATTCTATATTCTATATTCTATATTCTATATTCTATATTCTATATTCTATATTCTATATTCTATATTCTATATTCTATATTCTATATTCTATATTCTATATTCTATATTCTATATTCTATATTCTATATTCTATATTCTATATTCTATATTCTATATTCTATATTCTATATTCTATATTCTATATTCTATATTCTATATTCTATATTCTATATTCTATATTCTATATTCTATATTCTATATTCTATATTCTATATTCTATATTCTATATTCTATATTCTATATTCTATATTCTATATTCTATATTCTATATTCTATATTCTATATTCTATATTCTATATTCTATATTCTATATTCTATATTCTATATTCTATATTCTATATTCTATATTCTATATTCTATATTCTATATTCTATATTCTATATTCTATATTCTATATTCTATATTCTATATTCTATATTCTATATTCTATATTCTATATTCTATATTCTATATTCTATATTCTATATTCTATATTCTATATTCTATATTCTATATTCTATATTCTATATTCTATATTCTATATTCTATATTCTATATTCTATATTCTATATTCTATATTCTATATTCTATATTCTATATTCTATATTCTATATTCTATATTCTATATTCTATATTCTATATTCTATATTCTATATTCTATATTCTATATTCTATATTCTATCATTATGATTATATAAGTAATCCTTCACAGGGTCACATATTCCTCTATAAACTCGTAATACCCTCTGTTAGGGCATAATAAATTAAATTTGTAGCTCATCTTTGGCTTCGTCGCTGTGGATATATTGTAAATTACTATTTTCCTACCTTTGATGTTCAACACTTTGTTGGTCCATTAATCAAGTCAAGTGAAGTGAGCAGCCAGCAGCCGCCCCTGATCCTCGCTGAGCTCAAGTCGAGCGTCCGCATCGAAAGTTCATTAGTCGAAAGACTCGACTCTGACTCCGCTGTTAGGTTCAAGTCCAGCACCGAGCTTACGAACTTCGACTCGGGGAATTGGTTGTAATGCCTTTTCGCTACCGAAAATTAATGCGTAGTATTTAAGATTTGTAACATTTACACGAAATACATTTGTCGAAGCTGGCAAAGCTTTCTCAGCTACCGCACTTATATATCTATACAGTTTTATACATAAGCGAATGTGTGTGTGTGTGTGTGTGTGTGTGTGTGTGTGTGTGTGTGTGTAAAAGGGGAATTTGGGGTCTGTTGATCAAATTTTAATTAAAGTTGAAATTTATTGAGCTTGTTGCATTATTAGCCTGGCTGGAGACGACGAGAGGGAGAAATCCGGGGTGCTATTAAATTGGCATTAGACAAGCTTCGTAATTTGGGCAATAACCTATAAAAATTAAATAAAACTAAATAGGTTTAGTAGCAGTAGATATAGTAGTAGCAGAAATAGAAGTAGTAGTAGTGGATATAGTAGTAGAAGTAGTAGATATAGTATTGGTAGTAATATATAGAGCAGTAGAAGATATAACAGTAGTATTAATATATATAGCAGTAGTAGTAGAAGATATGGTAGTAGTAGTAGTAATAGATAGAGTAGTAGAAGATACATAGTAGTAGTATTAGTATACATAGTAGTAGTAATAGGAGATATAGTAGTAGTAGTAGTAGAGGCAGATATAGTAGGAGTAGTAGTAGTAGATGTAGTAGTAGATATAGTATAGGTAGATTTAGTAGTAGCCGATATAGGCGTACATATAATAGTAGCCTATATAGGAGTATATGTAGTAGTAGATATAGTAGTAACCAATATAGTAGTCGATGTAGTACTTTATATAGTAGTAGATGTAGTTGTAGAATAGTAGTAGATATAGTAATAGTAGTAACAGATATAGTAGTCAATATAGTAGTAGTCGATATAGTACTTTAGATATTAGAACAGTAAGTACAATATGAAATATTGCATAGAAACAAAAAAGTCTGCGATTATTGATCTAGAACAGGAATACTATCTTAAGGTAACTTAGCTCTTATAATCTCTACCCGGATATCCCACTTTTGGACTCTACAAAACACAGGCTAACTCAAAAATGTTAGCCAAAAGAAAAACAAAACCAAAACTCTGAGCAAATCTCAAGTTCTAGATAGATTTTGTGCAATTTGGCAAAAATGTGCAGAAACTACTTCAAAGTCCTCGGAACAAGTGAATCCTAAATCGATTGTAAAGTCAATATTTACTTTAGCTGTGCGCAGACAGAATAAGAGAGAGAGGGAGAGGCGGATGGAGAAAGAAAACAAGATTAGGATAAGCATTTTTCAAGTTGAAAAACTAGATTAAAATAATATACAACTGAGATACTCGAGAAACAGCCTCGGGGCTTGTCTGAGCTGTCTGCGCGACTCGACAGCGAGGCTGACTTCATTAATTGCGCACGTAGTTAGGTGTTGAGCTGGATGCGTTGTAGATCCTACGACAGGATAATGCTGGAAGTCGAGGTGTGAATTTGAGGTAAATTGTTGGCTCTCGAAATAGGGCAATTAGCCAGTTCGATAGAATTGAAGGCCCATTAACACCTTGGTTGGAGTTATGGGCCCATTGGCTATTGTGAACTGGTAGAGGTAAGTAGGTAAGTAGACTCCTTGCGATTTCTAAAGTCGTCCTCACAGATAGAAGAGTCAAGCAAAGTTGTCAGTTATTAAATGATCGATAGTTGCTTATAAAACGATAAATATCGATTAGTTGCTCAAGTGTATACGAATGCATAGTAAGAGTAGACGTAAGACATTGCATATAGACTTCATAAATTGAGATTCACTATTCAGCTCAACTATTCCTCTTCAAGTGACTATTAAATAATCGATATTTATCGATTCGTAGCTTAACTCTTTATAGCATAAGTTGAAACTGCTAAAAGCAGTACAGCCCCGCCTCGAGTAATGTGTAAACACGCAGCGCTCTGCAGAGCATCGATGAGTCGTGCGCGCCTCTGGGCTCACAGCAGGCTGGCCATGGTAAGTGTCCCCGTGGAGTTTGTTGAAATCTTGGCGAGAGACACTACTTAGAGGCCCTAATGTGCGCAGATTTCGCAGAGATTTTCCCAAAACACTCCCGCTGGCAACAGAAGCGTGTCAAGGTCTGCGCGCTACTGAATGGCCGCGGCCAGTTCCAGGGATTCGCCCGACGCCGGACGCCCGAGGCCAAAGCAATTAAAAATCGCTCGAATATTTTGCATAAATTAAAATATATATATTTACGAGACTTACGAACTAGGAACTTAAGATTACGCAAGAATATATGTATATTGGTAAATGCTAAGAGATTGAATTGTGGAGGCGCGTCCATCTTAGTGTACATGAATCTTTGGCGGTGTCAACGGTCAAGGAGGTGACTCAACACCTGCTGTAGCGCTTGCTGCTCCGTCTACTGCAGCCGCAGGTGCTGCTCCTGTAGTTGCTGTCTAAGCTGCTCTTGGAGAGGGTTACTTCTCCCTCAGTACCAGGAGTAGAACGGCTGGGGCGGCATCGTCGAATAGTTCATCTTGCTGGGCGAGGAGAAGGCAGCAGCAGCTGCGGCGGCTGCATTGAAGTTCTGCGGCATGAAATGCGCCGACGAGTTGGGCGGATAGTGGGGTGTTCCGTATTGGGGATGCGGTGCATGGGGATGCGGATGCGCTGCATGTGGATGCCCATGATGCGGATGGTGCGGCGTGTGCGTGTGGGTGTGGGTGTGCGTTGAGTTCGTCGGGTACGGCGCGTACTGTGCGGCAGCTGTGTGCTGATACGGATGGAACATCTGGTGGGCCGCAGCGGCGGCAGCTGAGACGGACACGTCCAGGATGTTGCTCGTCGAGCTGGTGGAGTTGAGTGAATCCTCCGGCGAGAGCGGCGCATTGGGTCGCATACTCTGCATGTTGCCAGAGTTCGTCCAGCTGCTGTACAGCTGCGGCTGCACGCCACTGGCCACGCTGGCCGCCAGCTCCGCTGCCTCCACTTTGAGGGCGGCCGACAGCTCCTCGCTGCCGCCACTCACGTTGGTCAGAGAGGTGGGCGTGGGATCGCTGGGCATGACCACAGCGGCGGACAGGCTGTTGGGCGTGGGCGGCAGCTGGCCGAAGTTGGAGGAGATGGACTCGTTGGGACTCGGATTACGGGGCATTGTCTGATGCGGCTCAGATTCAGTGCTGTAAACGGAGCCCAGCTGGGATTCATAGTGCGTCTGCTCGGCATTGTTGGTCGTCGAACTGGGCATAATGTAGCTGGCCGTGTTGTAGAATTGGTGATGATGCGGCGGGGTGTTGGCCGTATTCAGCGGAGACAAGGTGCTGCAGAGGGGCGACAGGCTGGTGCCGTGGCCGCTGCTCGGGTTGGTGGGATTGCTGTAGAAGTCATAGGAGTGCTGATAGATGGAGGCAGCTGCTTCCATTGCCGGCGGCATGCTCATCATGGCGAGGGGCGATAGATGGGCGCTGTTGCTGCTGCTTGGCATGGAGGCTGTGGGCGTGGCACTGCTGCTGCTAGACCCGGTTACGGAGTTGTGTTGCTTGCGCAGGCGAGCGCGACGGTTGCTGAACCATACCTGGATGCGCGCCTCGGTCAGATTGGTGCGCTGCGCCAGCTCCTCGCGCGTGAAGATGTCCGGGTATTGGGTGCGCTCAAAGGCACGCTCCAGCTCCTCCAGCTGGGCGGCCGAGAAGGTGGTGCGGCAGCGCCGCTGTTTGCGCTTCAAGGCAATGCCCGGTTCGCTCTCACAGTCGGAGACCTCATCCTCGGAGGGCTTGTTGTGCGTGGAGTTCGAGCCGCACTGATCGGAGCTGCTCGAGTTGGACGAAGGCTTGGCGGAGTCCACCTCAACGGGCGCATCGCGACCGCGCACCAAGCGCGATATAGCCGAGACGGACGGAACCATGCTGCGATCACAGAAGCCCTCTCGAATCAGCTTTTCGCGTATCTCCCAGGAGAACATGCCCGGATTGGTGCGCTTGTACTCTTCGATGCGATTCTCAATTTCGGGCGTGGCAATGCGCGGCTTGGAGCCACCAATGACGCCCGGCCGAATGGAGCCCGTCTCCTGGTAGCGATTCAGAATCTTGGAGACACAGCCATGGGAGACGCGTAGCTGTCGCGAGATCACGCACGGACGTATTCCCTCGCCGGCCATGTTGACGATCTTCAGGCGTATATTGTTGGGCAAGGGGCGACCGTTGATGAACATTCCGCCCAGCTGATTGACACGTCCTTGGCCGCTGTTCATTTCTGTAAGCAAAGAACCGAGAATAGAAAGTTACTAAGTGTTACGTTTCCAATTTGCCAGGTAGAGAGAGCGAGCGCGAGACAGAGAGAAGGAGCGTGTGCCGATGGCACTTGATTTACGACACCTTCGCACAATTGACTTTCCCGGAAGGGAAAAAGCAATCAAGGCGAAGGTCGCGCGACGCGTTTAATGACTTACCTTGCATGGCTGAATATCCATTGAAGAAGGGTCTGTGCATGGCGGCGGCAAAGGCGGTAACAGTCATAGTTCACAGCCACAGAGAAAGTCGCGAAAAGCTCGAGCCACGGCGAATTCGCGAATTCAAATTTTTCTACTTCGATTTCACGCACAATTTGCGATAATTGCCACAATGCTTATATCGATAGTCACAAAAATTGGTGCTTGGTTTGAAGTTCGAGAAGCGAACCAGAGACAACGGTAAAATATAAATATTATATTTTTCTCTACTTTTTCAAGTCACGACGTCTGGCGATGATGCGTCTGACTCGCTGCGCAGTCGAAGCCGTACTGACTTGTGCACACCAGCGTCGTGCAAGATCGTTGGCTTTCTGTGAAGACGACGAAAGGCAGCGGCAGCCGCAGCTAAAGATGTCAGCCATCGTGGCAGGTAGTAACACGCGGACCAATCACAACGCGCCAGCCTATTGCCGACTCGCTCGCACTTGCGCTGATCATGGGCAGCAATGTTAAACAGCGCCGCCGTCTCGACGCCAGAGGGCGTCATTAGCAGCGCCAAACAGCGAGCCAATGGCAGCGCTCCACTGCGCAACAACCTTGACTTGAGCACAGGGAAATAGCGCAAAGGTGCCAGAGTTCGAGTCCTTGTTCCCATTGACCCAGTTAGCGGACTCCAGTTCGTAATCGAATGCGTTGGCAACGCATAATGCAATCGAGTATGCATTACATTCATTTACAAGCGTAGTATATCCTTTATAAATAGATCATTTGTGGCCAATTAATTATAGGTGCAAATCTGAGAATATTTTAACACTTCTCTTGCAGTTCTTCGCAGTTTCCTGAGGCGACACAAGTTGTGAAATTGATAATAAATTAGGTATAATAAACTATATGTAAGTGTTAGATAAGGGATATAGTAAAATGAGGGAACTGTGAAGTAGTCATAGGCAGAGAAAAAACCACTACATTAATATTTATATAATATAATCCAACCTTAAGTTATATACCTAACCGCCCCTAAGATCCAGCCCTTTCACACCGTACCATATCCTTGTCACGCTCTGTCGTAACGCTCTCCGCTGGCTCTCGTTGGTTCGGAACAACTTTTCGGTAACCCCAAAGCGTGTGAGTTTGATTAATTATGAAATTTCATGCAATGCTCAAAGAAAAACCCAACACAAAAGAAGAGCAGAAAGAAAGCCAATGGCAGACAGAGTGAGGGGAGAGAGGGAGAGAGCGAGGGCGAGGGCGAGAGGTGAGCGCCAAGAGTTGAAATTAATGAAGGCAAACGCCAGCGGTTAAAATTGCTATAATGCTGTCATATCAATGATAGAAGATCGTGTGACGAATCCTGACACATCCTGCGCCGAAGGACAAACGGAGGCCGCAACGGCAACAAAGCCGGGGTTTCTACTGCTCGGTACGGCTGCCCGTTGGCATTTTGGTTAAGCAAACCCAACGGGAGTACCAACTGAAACATTTTCGCCTGGCTGGATAGCACCAGATCGGCCTTGACAGTCAAGTGACCTTGACGGGAGTAGATAGCCAGAGGGAGATGTGGATGTTTAATCGAAAAGCCCAATTGGTCCGGTGTAGGGCTATGTTGTACCTCGTTGATTTCTCGATTTGGGCCAACAATGAGCGCTGAAAGGCAACTCATATAACGCTAATTTTGCGCTATCAACGCATCAAATGACAAGCATCAGAGATCCTATTCCCAATGGCAGGACAACAACAGCAACGGATAGGCAACGAAAGGGAACAGTAGGAGGCAGCATCAGGCCATAAACATCGTCGCATTTCCACGTAAAGCCTGCCTGCAGAATGCCAATCGCCGACGGTATGAATAAAGAGTGCTAAAAGACTTTTTATGATGCCCACCTACGGCGCTATGAATGAATATCATCTTCAAGTTTCGCCAGCCGTACAAGCGACGCCTACCTGCCGTCCTGCCCGTAGCATCCCGAACGGAGATCGGGGCGACGAGGCGCGCGCGCCTTTGAAAGGAATATGGAAATGCATTCGCATTGGAGTTGCTGAAGAGGAGCAAAGCGAAGGGGATGTGGGCAATTTGGCCTTAGCAAATCAAGGTAAATGCAAAAGGTACTTTAATCGAATTTAAAATTGCTGCGAGGGAAATTATATGAGAATGACCTATCGAAGGCATGCTGCAAGCAAAAGGTACTAAATTGCTGCGGGAAATTATGAGGGAATTGCGAAATTGGGAATTCATTGCGAAACTCACATCGACTCAAAGAAGGGAATATGTATGTAAATGGTACTTTATTGAGTTACTGCTGAGGAGCATAGGGAAATTTGGTGGGCAATTATTGCCTGCGCATATAATTCAAATAATATTTTTTTTAATTTTAAATAAAATACAATAGATTACAATTCGCTTAACTACCGTTATAGCGAGCCATATTGCTTGACAGCAGGCACACCCCATTTTTTTGCTTGTATCCAACGCCCACGCACACCTGGTTGTGGTCCAGTTATAATTAAGTTAGTTGTGCCCGCTCCACGCTTGGTTAACATAACAAAAAATTCACAAAACAACATGCAACAATCATTGTGGAATATCTTGCGCTCTCTATCGCGCTCTCTTTCACTCGCTCTCTATCTCTCCTTGTTGGCCAATCGATTCGCTTTGGCCAAACGTAATGCGGCCTCTTGTCACAGACGCTGTTTAACGGCCTTGATTGTTTGTCCAGCTTCCATGACTCTGTCCATTTGCCAGCTCCTAATGTCTTTATCGTCTTCGTCTTCTTTCGATTTCCCTATAAAACACAGTCTTTGGTAAGAAAATGTGCATAGATAGAGAGAAAATCGAGAGAATTGATCGAGTTCTCTGTATGGGCAGACTCCACACTTTTTTTTTAAAGAATAATGTTTTAAAATATCTGAAATAGAATAGATTTAAATTATAAATATATAAACAATTCTCAAATAATTTCTAGATCAATTAAAAATTATATATCTTTCAGAAAATTAAAATTTATTTAGATACAAAATAAATTATAATAATTAAAATTTATAAAAAAAAATTATTTTAATAAAAAATGTTTCTTCAAACATTTTTAAATTATACACAAGTTTTAAAATTAATTAAAATAAAAATAATTTAAAAATAATATAAACAATTTTATAATTCAAGAAATATATATTTTTGATTATAAAATATTTTAAATAATTTTTAAAATAATTTTTATATTCAAATTCGAATTGAAATCAAATATTGCAAACTCAAATATATTTCCCACTCAAGGGGTAATCCACATGAGATTCTCAGCACTTGCAAGTCCCAGTTCTGGGTGTGAGCAGCGCTGCCTTCTGCGCTCGACCAGGCGCAGATTGACTTCGGCTATAATCCGCATTTATTTTTGGTAAATACGAGTGCGAAATGTGCAAAAGCAGTTGCTGCCCCCCTCGGACTAAGCCCACCCAATGTAGTTTCCGAGCCGGAGGAAGAGCGAGGCAGAGAGGGAGAGGGAGAGGGCGAGCGGAGCTGGGATCATAAAACGAAAATCCATGCTAAAGCATGCAAACAAATAGAAAAGATTAAAGATAAAGTCGCACAGCTTAAGCGTTTTTGACTTTTTCAAATATTTGTGAAAAGTTTTCAACAAATTTGGTCGAACACGATTAAAGCGGCTAATCGCACTGAAGTCTGGCGTTTTATTGATCAACATTTGTAAACGATTTGCCATGGCCTGGCCGGGCCTGGTCGAGTCCATCCTTCTGCTGGATGGCGTCTCAGGTAGCGGCGGATGCGGCTTAACGCAAACAACGCCCATCGGGCAAGGGGCTTTTCCGATCGGCGGCCACGGCGAATGCGATTAACCCTTTGCGCTGATCTTGGCTAATTGTAGGCATTAGTTGTTTATGGGTCGCGAGCTGCGCTTCCACGGAACCTCATTGTCTCCGAAATGAGCATATTTGGCGATTTCAATTGAAAGAGCAGCTCGGCCCGGCGTGGGTGCTGCCTGCCCACCCAAAGGCCACTACAATGCGAAATGCATAATCCAATGGTTGGCCGCAAGGGAATCGCTCTGACCGCATTTCGACACGGCCCAGTCGACGCGCTGTCTGCTGCGTTGGCAGATCGTTGAATCGTTGCCAAAGTATGTGCGAAGTGGGGGACTGCGCAGTGCGGCCAAATACACCCACTTTTACGAAGTCATTAGGCCGGGCTGAGCGCAACGAGTGGCAACTGCTAAACGCTGTCGGCACGATCAGAGGCCAACAAATTGGTCATTAAACAGAAGGCACAAGGTAGGCGCAGCAGCAACAACAACAGCAGCGACAAGAAGAAGAGCAAGAGACTCACATCAGGCTGAAATCAAACATCTGGAGGCAACGCTCCCGTCCCGTCGGGCAGGGAGCATCATCAAACATGCTGCAGGGCCAAATGGAAAAACTCGAGGCTCACGAAGAAAGTGCGACAAACAAAGCAAAATAAAACAAAACAAAACGAAAAAAAAAAAACAAGATTAATTTGTTTTCCTGAGTGGCTGCAACCAACAGGTTGCCCAGCTCATCAGATCATCAGATCGAACAGAGCTATTCATCATCGACTATTGAAATTACGCTTGGGCTCTGGCGAAGGGGAGCTCACGAAAGTAGGTGGCGTTTTTCTCACATCCACAATCTTTGCCGGCGTTTTGCCATTAGCCACGCTTTGTATAGGATATATGCGAATTTAAATAAAATTATTCAATATCGTCATTAATCAAAGCAATGCCTGCTTCTTGAAGATGCAGCGCAGCCGAGATATCCAATGAAATTGATACTCAATTAGTGATGTGCTCCGCAGGCGCTTCGTTAGATTATCATAGTTAAAAAGTCCTGCATATCGATAATCGACTAAAATGTAATTTCCCTTCCATGTATGTTAGCTTACAGTGGCACTGTTATGGGAAGCTGCAAGTGCGCCAATGTCATTAACAGCAGAACAGAAGCAAGCTCAGCATACATAATTTACATAATTTGCAATTTACTTTGGTACACTAACATCTCGTTATATTATCACGTCATGTTATGTAATGTTACCTCGCTACCTAACGTAAGGCTGTTACTTTACAGTACACTTGCTGCCATGGAAATTAGCAAATACGAGGAAGTTTCATAATTTAAATAAAGTTATCGATATTTCATTTATGATCAATGTTAACTTTAGATCGAATTCGGCTCGTTACAAATCTTTAAATAATATCGATCTTTGAATTACACTTAATATTAAAAGGAAACATGCAATATTTAAATTAGATTTTCATTATTCAAAGCAATTGCTTAAGACTGACAAGAGTGCAGCCCAGCCCACCCCAACCCGAAGCGCAGATAAAAAAGTAACCATGGCGAATTGAGAGGCTGCAACGCAAACACACTTAATTTCCGCTTAATCACTCAGAACATTTTGACTACGACCCACATTAAGTGTGGTATCTGGCATATGCTGGCTCTGGAATTGGCCAACCCTCCGGCAGCCAAAGATCAAGCCGAAGACAGGCAGACGCAAGGGCTCATTTGCATTGGGCGTTAAACGCTTTGATGGGCGGCAACAGACACAGAGACGGCGACGGCTGTTGGGGCGTAAAAACTCACAAGGCATTGCATCATTGCCACAAGATGGGGGATGCTCAGTGCCAGTTGTTGGATATCAAAAGAAAACTGTGTCAAAATTTTCCAGGAATTGCTTCCAAGTGCCGTAATCGCAATTGCCACGGAGAAGCAAGTGCCGTCCGTGGTAGCAGCTAGACAGACTGGGTGAGCGGGTGACTGAGGCAGATCCTGCACACGCGACATAGGCAACTGAATAGGTGGGCTTATAAAACCACAATCATTGAGCGATCACCGATCTATTATGGCGTGATCTATAGTGCTAAAAGCCATAAAAGTTCACTGAACGCTTCCCTGGAAGGAAAGGACGCAAAGGACGAAATGTCGAAAAGTTGGCAGAACAGCACACAAAAATCGTCGAGGCAATCAGTGACCGTGAAATCGCAGCCCGAATGATATATGGGCAGGCGATGTACGAGAGAAACTTTCCCAAAAAAAAGGAACAACTGCAACGAGCAGGAAGCGAAGTGAAACGCCAGCGCATTTTATGGCGGGTAGCGATCATCTTCCTTTAGGGGCTGCACATGGTTCCGTCTTCTGTTCTCGAGTTCCTCAGAAAAATTTGCGTGTGCTATGGCTCAGGTAACTGAAGACTTCGCTACTCCGCCTCGATAATAACTAAATAAACAGTTTTTGTCCCTAAAAATTGTGTCAAAAAAGAGCGAGCTCTACTTTTTGGACGGTTTATTGTTGAAGCAGAAAGGGTTTTTACGCTGGTCGACTTTTGTTTTGACTTCTTGACTCGAAACTTTGAAGTTCCATGAAAAAATATTGGTTTGATCTGCTAGAGTTCCTCTCCCTCTCTCTATTGCCCTCTCTCTCTCACATGGTTCGCTCCCACTCAAATTCGAAAGTGAACTACTAATTTATGCATTATGTCCAGGTAGACTCCGCCCCTGCCTTTGTATCTTCAATGGAATAACGCACCCTTAAAGACAACGCCCCCAACAAAATGTTTACCACAAAAACTCGGCGTAGCGAATGAGAAATCGAAATTCGCTTTGCTCTTTGGTAAACGGTATGCGGTTAAAACAGAAAAACAGCTAAACAGCCAACCATATGAGAAGGTTATGAGCAAACATGGCAGGGTTCCTCATCTCTTTGACCTTGGACGCCTCGTTGCGACTCCCTACCGAAATGCCCACATGTAGGAGTAGTACGAGCTATATCGTTCTGGTTTCCGAATTTGTCTCGCATCTCCGCGCTGCCCTTCGCAGCTATGCCGTGCTGTATGTGCGGTTTAAGTTCTGGTCACAGTTTTGGTCGCCGATCTTCATGTTCGCACAGCAAGGTGCATGACCTTAGCTGGGCTGTGCTGTGCTTGTTTGTTGTGTTTCGCAGAACGACTACAAATATTTTGGGTGATTATTTTAGATAATCTTTGGCTAATGTCCTTGATTTACTACATTTTCAGCACTGCAGCCTATAGTTTACGAAGTTCGTAATTGAATGAAAATAAATAAAACGTTTAGTAAAAATACAGCATTTTCTTTAAAACTGCTTAGACAAATATTTTAAAAATATTTCATTAGCATATTAATGACCTATACTTGTAAACAAATATCAAAAATAGTTTATATTTTGCATTAACATAGTGTGCCACGTCTAAGCAAACAATAGATAGCTTCATCAAATATCAGTTCCCCATTTTTAAATGAAAATTATAGCTTTGAAATAAAATTTTAGAAAATACAACTTTTTAATACCCAGATTTAATAATTTATTTTCAATTCCGATTGGTAGTTCGAACGTTAAAGAGTAGTTATAGAATTTAAATATCGATACTTAATCAAGCAACGACCATTCTTCGTGCTGGCTATTTACTGAACCGCTCGTCAATTTAAGTTTTAATAAATTAATCTATAAATAAATAAATAAAATAAATAATATTGATTAACTCAAAGCTATTTTTAAATTAAAGGTAAGTAAAATATAAGATATTTAATCTAACGGCAGCAATAATTGTGAAAAATATCGATATCTAATACAAGGCCAGCTGCGATGTGTGGCCCACACACGGTACTTTTCATAAAACATACGCAACACACGCACACGCGCACACACATGCTCACAACTTGTGTTAGTCAAAACAAGTGTTACATCGTTTCCCCAGTATTTAAATCATTTCTATAAAATATATTAAATAGAATGTCCGATCAGAAGCAAAACGGTGACGGTGATGAGCTAAACGATTTACTCGACAGTGAGTCCCACGTCCAATTCAGTCGAGAGTGCATCAAGCCACTTATATAACGTAATTCTATCACACCTTGCAGATGCACTGCAAGACTTCGACAAGAGCAAAAGTGGATCCAAGGCGGAAAAGTCGGTGGCCACGACGGAGGGGTCAGTAAGTGCTGGCGGCGAAGTCAACGAAGATCCCGATGCATTTTTCATGTGAGTGAACAACGTGTTGCGTTCTGCCTTTGTTATTCGAATCCACTTGAACTTTGGAATTGCAGCGAGCAGGCAAAAATCTTAGCAGATCGAATGAACACACTTTTCGGTGGTCCGGATACGCCTAGTGGTGATATTCCACCAATGCCACAGGATCCCGACCAGATAATGGCCGGGTTTAAGAAAATGGCAGAAGCCGCTGCCCTCACATTGAGCGGAGAAAACACTGCCAACGACGACGAGGTATCCAAGTATTCCGATAGCATTTCCCAGGCTCTCAAAGTGCGTAGTCTATCGATAACTGTCGTGATTCATTAATTAATCGATAAATTTTTTTTTTTTGAAAGGGTCTGCAAGAGGGCACCGAAAATCTGGCAGCGCCCGCCTCTGAGAATGACATAGCCAGCATGTTTGGCTCCATGAATCTGGATGTAAAGCGATATAAAAAATGTATCCAATAATTTAATTATCTAATGATTTATAAATGACATTTTTAGGGTGCCGAAGGTGATGGCAACAGTTTCCTACCTTTTATGGAGGGCATGATGCAGAGCCTGCTCTCTGCCGAGATCTTACTGCCGAGCATTAAGGAGCTGCTGGAGAAGTACCCGAAATATTTGGAAGAAAATGACTCCAAGATATCAGCGGAGGATAAAGAAAGGTGATTCAGCGTTCAGACCTCGCCCAACTGTTGGCAGCAACGTGACTTGCATGCATATTTGCTTAATTATATCAACAGTCAACGCCTCTTCTATAAGGCAAACAGAAATATAGAAAAGGTGCCTTTAGGTTGATAATGTAAGAGTAATGAGGAAGTGAGGAATAGTATGAGACTTTATAAGAAATGTTCTCTAGAGAGATATTAAGCAAACGTAGAATTAGGGATCAGTAACAACGGAATATGAAATTTATATTGCATTGCAAACTGAATCAGTTTTATGGAGCCATCACTGTCACTTTCTGTATTCACATTAAACTTGACTTTCTTACTTTGCAGATACCAAAAGCAGATGGAGCTGTACAAGGTGATCGAGGGCCATTTGCAGGACGAAAAGCCCGATGACTCGGCAAGCGTGAAACGTGAGAAATTCCGTGTGGTGCTTGACGATATGCGCAAGCTGCAAGATTATGGACAACCGCCAGCAGAGATATTGGCCGAGACTGGTGGAGATTTGCCACTAATTGATCCAACAGCAACTGGTGGAGTGCCAAATCCTCAATGCCCAACGATGTAAATGTCTAGATCACGGCGGGGTTTTCTCTTTTTTGGGTGTTGTGTCGTTCCTCGTGGAGTGCCAATCTGTTGAGTGTTGCACATTTAGCATTAGGAGAAAATTATTTTATACATTTAAATGACATCACGTGATGGTTATTATATCTTTTGTTTTTGGTGGTTAACCCGATCAAGCTGATGCTGGTCATGCAGAAAATTGTTTTACACATTATTATTTGCCTAAAATTGTATTTATGTTCTCTACGAAATACAAAATATTCACATATTTAAAACGAAATGAAAAGGAATTTATTCTTAGATTAGAGGAAGAAGCGACGCCTGGACTCCATGGCATGGCGCTTGTTGCTGATGATCCAGGTGTAGTCGCCCGTCTTGCTGTCGAAGGTGCCCTCTTGTAGGGAGCGCAGCTTGAGTGTGAAACGTGGCCCCAATTCTCGCAGCTTGACCCTCTTGCCTTCCTTGGAGAACTCGTACCGATGATGACGGAAGAATATATAATCGCGCTGATTGTGAAAGGTAACAGCGCGTCTTCCGCGAAACTCGGGATCGTGGTGAAAGAGGGCGCCCAGCATGCGACCCACGGTGAGACCCAATCGTGTTGAAAAGTTGTTTAATATGACCTCGGGGCGATGCTTCGTGATCTCCTTGTGATTCCGCTTGATATCGGAAGTCAGTTTCACATTCGACAGCTTGAAATGCGCAGTCGGCCCGTTCGGCAAGTGAATGATCAGCAAACCGTTGGGTTTACGTCTATCCTCGTTGACAATAACAACATCCGTGAACTGCTCCCGTTCAGCGCTCTTGCAGATCTTCTTCACCGAAGCCTTGTTGCGTATCTTGACCAGAGCATTGGGAAATATACGCGACAGTTCGAGACCAAATTTACGTGTCTTTGTTACGGGATTGTCGGCGAATGTGATTAGCACCTTAGGCTCGTAGATGCGCTCGAAATACGTACTGAAGTCGTCCAGCTCCAGCTCCTTGCGAAGCTCTTCATTGTCTGAATCGTTGAGATTGCTCACCTCAGTTTGATCCTTCTCACGCAGACTTTCGATGGTGTGACCCGGATTGGCTGGTAATCCGGCCTTCCGACGTGCTCGTCGCTCCTGCATCTTTTTCTTATGTTTCTCCTTCTTCATCTTACGAAAGAGCGCCATGCGTTGTTCTTTGTTTCTCATTAGGCTTAGAGGATTCAGTACTGGGAGTCGCGTCTTCTTTTTGTCATCATCGCCCTCCTCATCATCATCTGCGTCGTCGTCGTCATCATCATCCTCATCATCTTCATCATTATCGCCGTCATCATCCCCATCATCTTCATCATTATCGTCGTCATCATTTTCATCACCAGAGCTTGCCTCCTCATCCTCATTGTCTTCGTGCTTTTGTCCCTTCTTTTTAACCGACTTTTGGTCCATTTCTATGTCGCTATCATCGCTACTGTCCGTAACTGGCCCTTGTGTTTCATCCTCCTCAATTTCCTCTGCAAAACTGGAGTCACTATCTGAATCCTGCTCCACGGGTTTCGCTTGTGGTTTTCTTTTTATTTTACCCATGATCTTTTACTATGTATCAAACAATTTGTTAGACTTACAGCCAAGCGGCACGTGTTGACCTGCTGCTTCTTAACAATAATGCCATTCACACCTAACACATTCGTGGCGAATGGCAAAACAGCTGTATGCTTGTGCAATATATACAACAGAAAATTCATTAAACTTCGAGTACACAATCTTTTTAGTGGCTTACATTTTGCGTGTTTCTTATAGTCAGTATTAATTTCTATAAAATAACGTGTTTTATTTAATTTTATAAACATATAAACGTATTGTGTGTAACCGTAGATTGTTGTGAATGGCAAACAGCTGTTTGAAAGCATGCTCTTAAAACATAAACAAACGCATTGAGATGGACTTTCGTGTATTGGAACTTTTTAGTGGCATCGGCGGCATGCATTATGCATTTAAATGTATGTAAATATTTATAATAATAATTGCGATGCAGCTAAGTCATTTTACTTGCAGATGCCCAATTAGCCGGCGAAGTGGTTGCCGCTATGGATGTGAACACAGTCGCCAATGCTGTGTATGCGCATAATTATGGAGCGACAAGTGTAAAGACGAGAAATATCCAGAGTTTAACAGAGAAGGAGGTAAAAAAACTGAATGCCAACATGTTGCTGATGTCGCCGCCCTGTCAACCTCATACTCGACAGGGGTTGCAGCGTGACGTGGAAGACAAACGATCCTGTGCTCTATCCCATCTTTGCTCATTGATTCCGCAATGTGAAACTCTTGAATATGTGCTAATGGAGAATGTGAAGGGATTTGAGGTATCGCAGGCTCGACAACAATTTATTGAAGCTCTAGAAACAGCTGGCTTCCATTGGCGCGAGCTCATTCTAACGCCGACACAGTTCAATGTGCCCAATACTCGACATCGATATTATTGTATAGCACGGAAGAGCAGAGGTTTCGACTTTGAAGGTGAGCGAATATGGGAGCATATGCCAGGTACAAAAGCTGATTTACAGCACCAGTCAACCTGCAAAATATCCACAATTCTTGAGCCAGACGCGCCTGATGACACTCGTGTTCCGGATGACGTGCTAACGAAAAGGGTTCTGGTCATGGACATAATTCATCCATCGCAGAGCAGATCTATGTGCTTTACAAAAGGGTACACCCACTACACAGAAGGTACCGGTTCGGCGTTTACACCGCTTTCTGAAGCAGAATCCCACAATATATTCGAAGCAGTTAAGGAAATTGACATGGATCTCAACAGTAAGGATTCGGAAGATGCACAACAACGACGACTTGAACTTTTACGCCAGGTAAAACTTCGGTATTTTACGCCGAGAGAAGTTGCGCGGCTTATGAGCTTTCCTGAAGAATTTGAATTTCCCGCTGAGACAACGAATCGACAGAAGTATCGACTGCTGGGTAACAGCATAAATGTTTGCGTTGTGGGTGAATTACTCAAGTTGCTGACTACGTAAAAATCTAAATATGTGTATAAATTGGCTTAATAAAAGAATTTTATATAAAATTTATATTTTTTTAGCAAGCAACGGCTAAATTACATCGATAGTAAAAAGAATTCTCGAAATTGGGCAGCCCTGGTCGAAACAATCGCACACATCGAAGTTATCGATTCCACTTATCCATAATAACCAATTAATCACAAAACCACAGACTAGCGCAAATAAAAGAATAACTTTAGTTTATACAGCTATATTAAGCAGAAACGCTCACAATGATACCGAAAAAGATGCCGGTAAAAGATGCGCACATAGTAAAAATAGCTGTTGAGCGCGAGAATCATATAGCGCAGCTAATAAATCTCGACCAAAGACATCCCCTCGCAAGTATGTATAAAATGATTGTAGCTACTAAAAACTATAAATAATGTTATTTTACTGGCGAGTCATGGCATAGGTGTGTAAGATAGTCAGTAATTGAAATGTACTGTGGCAAGTATTCAGATTGCCAGATTTAAAAAACGCAGGGCCAACGCCCTTTGCGTTGCAGCTTGTGATGTCAGCGTGAGGTCTCATTTAAATGCACGGAAGCGGACAGGAAGTGCACATAGAAGTCGATGATAGTGATGAGTGTGCGCAGGGTGTTTAGACCCAGCTTTTGTTTTATCAGTCATGTAGCCAGAACAGGGCAATGCGATCAACATTTAGACTAGAGAGACAGACGGACACCACGCTACCCTTTAATTAAACTGCAATTAAATTTCTATGTATATGCAATTAACTATTGATGAACTAACAACAATCTTAATTTTCACAGGTAAAATCCAGGAAATATGCAACAGCTGGTCCATAAGCGATCATCAGAACTATGCACTGCAGTTCTGCGAAACGAACAATATGAAATATGTGACGGAAAAGAATCGAAATGAGATTAAAAACGGATCAGTGCTGCGACTGCAGTACTCACCCTCTAAGACGGCCAGCGATGCATTGGAAACTTTGTTAAATGGCGTCCCGTTGGATAAAGCACAACGTCTTAAGGAGCTGTCCTCGCTTAGTATGGATCACACATTTGCGCTGGAGTTTATCAAGGAGAAGGGGTTGGACATACTCATCAAAATGATCGAAGACGTGAATCAAAAGGACGAAGATATACTGAAGTACAGCTTGGCTAGCTTCGTAGAGCTGATGGAGCATGGCACCGTCTCCTGGGAGGTGCCTGAGAACAGCTTCGTGGCTCGCAATATCGAAATTGTGCGCAACTTTCAAAAATATCCCGCCAAATGTGGCGAGAGCGCGCTCTCCAACCTGGAGAATATTGTGCAGAGCAGCAGTAAATATGTCCTGGTTGCCGAAGAAATCAAGCTCCAAGATATACTGCATCTGCTGCAGGAGGTGAACTCCCCGGTGATGCGACAAAATGCGATTGCACTGCTGAATGCGCTCTTCATGAAGGCCGATGAGTCACGGAAACGTACTATCGCCCATACGATAAGTGCGAAGCCTTATAGATTGGCCCTCATTGGCAATGGGCTGAGCACCGAGATGACCCACCAGCTGTATGTGCTGCAGACCCTGACGCTGGGCCTCCTGGAGAAGCGTATGAGAATGAAAATGAATGCCCAAGATCAGGATGCACACGAGAAGATCAAGGAGCTGCGTCGTATTGCGTTCGATGATTATGCGGGCACGCTTAGCCTGAATGATGAGCACATTCGACGCGGTGGCAACGGCGGCACTGGCTCAGGATCGGGCGCTGGCAATGTCAACTTTTCGCAGTACTACAAGAAACTTGGCTTCAAGTGCGACATCAATCCGGCACAGGACTTTATCGAAACGCCACCGGGTAGGTTTAAAGCTTGATATATATAATCTACAATTAAAGAATTGTTAATAATTTTAGGCATACTGGCTCTGGATTGCATGGTCTACTTTGCTCGCAACTACACGCAGCAGTATACGAAGATTGTGCATGAGAATTCCTGCCGTGCGGATGAGCATGAGTGTCCTTTTGGTCGCACCTCCATTGAACTGGTGAAGGTGTTGTGCCACATTTTGCGGATTGGCGAGCCACCCGCCGAGCAGTCGGGCGATTTTCAGCCCATGTTCTTCACACACGATCAGCCGTTCGAGGAATTCTTTTGCATTTGTGTCATAACACTAAATCGGACGTGGAAGGATATGCGTGCTACCGCCGAAGACTTTCAGAAGGTGTTCAGTGTGGTACGCGAACAAATTCAGCGCACTCTAAAATTGCGCCCTGAGAATCTGGAAGACTTCCGCAGCAAGATTGCCTTGCTAACATATCAGCAGATCACGACATTGCGCCAACAGGAGCGCACCTCGAAGGAGGAATGCGATTCGACAGCATCGGCTATTGTGAAGCTGAAGGAGAAAATCTCACCGCAAATTGTGGAGCTCATCAAGCAGCAGCGTCTCTCTTTTCTAGTAGAGGGTATGTGCTTCAGTTTCCAATCCAATCCAGAAACATATGATTCATTTCCCTTTTCTTCCAGGCACACGTTTCTCTAAATATCTGCGCGGCACACGCAGCAAGGATAAGTTCTGGTACGCTCGCCTATCGCCCAATCATAAGGTCATTCACTATGGCGACTGCGACGAGAAGAACATACCGACGCTGGAGGAGCTGCCCAAGAAGTTGCCCATCATTGATATTAAGCAGCTGCTGGAGGGCAAAGAGTGCCCGCACATGAAGGAGGCGCGCACACGCAAATCGCCCGTGAATTTTGCATTTTCCATAACATTTGAGAGCATGGATCATTCCACTCTGGATTTTGTGGCGCCCGACGAGAGTGTCTTCAATTATTGGACAGATGGCATCAATGCGCTGCTCGGCCAGGAGATGTCGAGCAAGCAGAAGAAGGAAGATTTCGACACGCTCCTCTCCATGGAGATCAAATTACGCCTGCTCGATACCGAGGGTGTGGACATCAGCAAGGACCCGCCGCCCATCCCCGAAGACCCCGAGAACTATGACTTTTGTTTCGAAAGCTAAAGTAACTCAGTATTTCATTACATTTCGATTTAAATTGCAATAATCGTTCGTTCCGAATTCCTCAAAATGCATACCAAAGTGTACCCATTACATAGAGTAGCTCCATACTCTCCGATCTGAATTAGTATTAACTGTGCAATTTCCAAAAAAACAAATGAACAAACAAACAGAAAGAGTGGAACGCTTAGCCATTTAGTAAACACCATTTACAATACACTTTTGTAGTTAATTATATTAAGTATATTAATATTAATAGAGATTCATTTAAATACAACGTTTTATACATTAACCATTTTGTACAAAATGAAAAGCAAATCGTAATAAGAGAAGCGTATTCTTATTTATCGTAACATATTTGACTGGATCGAGAATATCCTTGCAGAATAATTGCTTACGGATAATAAAAAATTGCCAAGAATTTCATCTACTTGTCCCTCTGCGAGGATGCAGAGCATGTTTAGTAGATTTATCCTTATGTATAACGTTATCTTATCAACTTGTCAAGAATTTCTAGCTAAATCGAACAGAGCATGTTCTGTGGAGTTGTCCTTAGAGTTAAGATAAATCTGTGGAATATTCTTATATTGCAATTGTTGATTGGATAAAAAACTTGGGATTGTAGCCAAAAGTCGAGTAAGCCATAAAGCCAAAGCCAAAGCCAAAGCTAAAGCCGAAGCCTGTGGAGCAAAATCAAAGCACAGTCGTCGCCTAGGAGCGGCGACTGTCGCTATTATCCACGCACGGGCACCCTGCGCCGGCGAGCATGAGCGCGCTCCTAGCTTCTTAATCAAATATTATCCTCCAGCAGCAGATCGGTGTCATCGCCTCTATCCGGCAGGCAAACAAAGAACTCCAAGAGATTCAGGATGGGACCACGCGAGAAGGGATTCTGGTAGCGACCACGCTTATCCCGCAAATACGGATAACGCTTGTAGTTGAACATCTCGTTCGTGGTGAGATTCATGCACGCATGAAGGATCTGTCAATAAAAATAAATACAAACAAAACTCTATTAATCTGGATTACAGACAGCCAGCAAAGACTACTTACGGAAGTGCAGGTGAGTATCCAGCCCAGGCCGCAGAAGACGACGGCTTCGATTAGACCCAGCACATAGAGCATGGTGAATCCCTCGATCATCACGCAATAGCACGCAAAGTAAATGGTGAATGAGCAATTGACGGCGACGGAGAGCACGAACAGAAAGAACCACATGCGGTTGCGCAGTCCCACACAGTTGTAGATGAAAGGGCAATGATGGTCGAAGTAGGAGACACAGCGATTGCACACGCGGCAGTGCTTGGCGCGCAGTGGACGCAGGCAGCGACAACTGTGGCACAGCCGGGTGAGCATCACGTTCCGCTTCTTCAGCTTATCAAAGTATGGAATCTGCTTGATAGCCCGATAGTAGGCATCGGAGCTGAGTGGTATATATCCCGGATCCCTGCGATTCGCAATCGCCCAACTGACCCACATGACCACATTCCAGTAGATGAAGCAATAATGCGAGCGCCTCAATATATTCCACGTGATGGGTATGGCCCTTATCATATACATCGGATAGCCCCAAAGTAGTACCGAGAACAGGAAGAGAAAGAGAGGTCCTTTAGAATCGCCGGCTCCACCAAAGAGCCAGCCCCAACTCTCGGAGACAGAGGGAATCCAGCGTGATTTCTTCTTGACCTCCCCGTAGAGCAGCCGCACCACATCCTGGTGCTGATGCGCTTGAGCTAGCATAATTGGTGTCTTGCCGTTCTTATCCCTCGGCTCCAGTTCCAGCTGCGACTTCTCGCACAGCAGTCGCACGCAATTGATATTGCCGGAGAGGCAGGCCAAGTGTAAGGGCGTTGAGCCAAAGTTATCCGTCTTCTGCAGCTCTACGCCGGAATACATAAGCAAACGCATCAGATCTCCATGACCTTTATAAGCAGCCCAGTGCAATGCCGTATCTCCGTTGATATCCGTTAGATTGTTTAGAGCTCCCATGCCCAACAGATAGGCCGCTGTTGCAGTGCGTCCGTACATGCAGGCTAGATGAAGAGGTGTCAATCCCTTGAAGTCTGCCGCATTCACCGCAACGCCCGCCTGCAGTAGCACCTGCACCACCGAGGCGTGGCCCTTGCGGCAGGCCCAGTGTATTGGTCGGGGACCCTGGGTGCCCAAACAGGGCAAGTCAATGGGAGCCGTTCGTTCTATCAAATACCTCATCAGCTGGACATTTCCATTGAGCGCAATCCAATGGGCAGGCGTATAGCCATGTCGATCCCTGGCGGACAGACACTCCAAGCCAAATTTTTCCACCAGATTCTCTACCTCACTCACTTCACCGTTCTTTATAATATCGAAAATATCATCGAGATTCACGGTAGCGCCATCTAAGCCCTCAAAGAGCAGCATATTGCTGTCGTGATCGCTGCCATCCGCGTTGTTCACTGCTCCATTGGCACCTGGTGGCGAGTGCGCTCGATGATCGATGTCGATGTCAATGTCGGCATGGGCATGGCCATCGTCCTCCATGTTGCATGACGAGGAGGCCGTCAGGGGCAGCGCCCATACGCTGCGCGCTGCCCCCGGACTGGGGTGTACCTTGCTGGAGGCCACGTTGTAGAAATCGAATTCTACGCCAAGACGTTCCGCTGTGCCACCCGATAGCGGTGGTTGGTGGTGCAACGGGTTTTCCAGTAGGTGTGCAATTTTGTTAGCTTTCTAAGCGACTACTGGACGAGTAAAATTCTTTCACTCCAAAATAAACACCAGGACAGAAATTATGTCAGCAGTTTAAAAATCAATATTAACTGCGAATGTAGGACATTCGAATTCGAATTGGCGCCAATTAGAAAACATCTGTTAATTTCGATAACACAACAGTGGTTCGATGACAAGCCTAACTCGCCCACTCCAATTCGTTCTTTTAACATGTAAACATACATTCTGTAAAAAATAAGCTAGTGGTTTTTATTCTAATTCTATGTCGATTTGGTTTTTTCTAATTGAACGTAATTTTATTTAAATATACTGTTGGTTAACAGTGCCAAATATGTAGATTAAGAAAATTGGCATAAACACTTATAAAGAGTTCTATCATCTTGTAAGCAGTTATTTATAAGCTGAATGAAATTTGGATAATTTTAAAAGTCCTCAACGTTCTCATTTACTCTGCTGGAAAATAAACACAAAATCAAGCTTAACAGCGATAGGGTGTCTTATTGAATCTGATTAGGAAATTCAGCTTAGCAACATTGCTGCTATAAATCAAAGCAACTTGCCGCAGCTGTTGTGAACTTTTTATAGCGTTGGTGATCATCGATGTTTAAAATATGAAAAGCTCTTTACTTTTTTGTTTTTATAATTTATATTGATTAAAAAAAGTCTACTTTGTAGTAATTAAAATAAATAACATCCATTTTCAATTTCTCGAATGAAACTATCAAATTCGGATGCTTGAAATGTTGAAAAATCTGAAAAGAGTACAGAATGTTATAAATATTACATAGATCGGCATTCTATACTCACCAGCTGCTCGAATTCGCCACTTTTGTAGCAATGTAATACCAGCGGCTGCGAACGATTTTTCAACGCCTCGTCCATGCCACGCCTGCTAGAGTCAAAAAAATCATGAGTGATCGGCATGCTCGATAAATTCAGAATTCGCAACGATCGGCACTTAGCGACGATTTTCCAGAGTTCGAGCTCAGTGGACAAATATTGCGACGTCTCTATATTCAATTGCTCCAATGCTGGCAGACTACAAACGAGAGACTCAAATTCATTCTCAAAATCTTGGAGTAATGTAAGCTGGCGTAAGTTCCTGAGCTGCTTCAGTTTTCCAAGCATCCAGGTCCACCCAATGCCACAAAAACCAAGGTGACCAATGTCCAAGCATCGTTGATCTAATACCTTTTGTACAACTAATTCAGCTTCCGAACAGTGCTTAAAGCAAAACGAGCGAAGCTTGGGTAAACTTAAAATGATCTCACTGCAATTTCCTGACAGAAAGCAATCGTTCAGTTTAAGCTGCTCCAGCTCCTGGAATTTGCTCATGGATGCATGCGTATATATTGGCACACTCCTTATTAGGTCTAAGTCTTGTAGCATTGTCAATTTCTCGATTGTTCTGCCATTGATGCAGCCTGCCCACTTAAAAGCTCTTAGATTTGGAAAGAATTCGACTATGAGCTCCAGTGCACTGTCGTGTTTGGTGAAATCCTTCTCTGTCTGTTTGTAATCTAGCCTTTCCATGCATGGAAAACTGTGGCCCTTCCAGCGCTCCAAATTCCTTAGGGAAATGTAGAATAAATTGAGATGCTTAAGAGTTGGACTGATGATGCCAATGAAATCAAACTCGAGCTGTGGGCCATATCTTTCAAACTCTTCAAATATACAATAATCTAATTCATGGCTTGTTTTGCCTTGCCAAGCATAGATCACATTACTAGATAATCGGGAAACGATGTCCTTAGAGGCCACCCACAACCGAAATTGCGAAACTAAATCCAAATAGTTGATAACCAGCAGTTGACAATCGTCGTTAAGGATTTCCATCATTATCTGCTTATCAAAGAACCCGGCGATACTAATTTAGTTGTGAAATACAAGTTTCGAGTGCATTTTATAAACATTGTGGCCATAAATTGCAGATTTATAGCAACTTGTTGACTCGCAGCCCTGATGCACGAGAGACGACTAACGTTGAAACTTATCGCATACGATAGTTTGTTCAACATATTATATATAATGGATGCAGTTTTGGCAATAATTCGGCATTGTTGATAATGATGAATTGGCAGTCGTCGTTTACGATATCAATCATCTCGCAGGCTTATGCATTTATTCAAGTTAATAGTTCCGTTTGCAAATTGCCTTCAATTTTGCCGGCTGACACATTGATTGACGTCAATCGATCTCAATCGATAACGATAATTATTTTTCAATATTAATTTAATTATCTGGCACAAATGAAAGAATAACATATAGAAATCCGCCTACAAAACGGGAAGTCTGTATTTAATATGTTATAATCAAATTACTTAAGAATAATTATTTTTGCACTTTAAGTGCACAGTGGTGTTGTAGCCCTGATTGGTTATCGATTGTTGAGCAAATGCGACAGGTTGCATATTGTTATTGTACGCCCTTGCCTGGAGTTTTACCGGCAAATAAACAAACTTAATTTATGCAAACACTATTTTTGTGTATTGAAATGGAATATCATCCACTTTTAATTCCTTAAACGAAACAATCAAATTCATATGATTGAAATTTTGATTGATCTGAAAGATAAACAAAACCTTATTAAAAGAAAATATAAGAGAACTCTACGGCCACTTACCAGCTGTTGACATTCGGCAGGATCACATTCGTCATCGCCAGTATTATAGCAGTGCATCAGCAGAGGCTGTGAACGATTGTCCAAAGCTTCTTCCATGTGATGTCTGCTCGAGTCATAAAACTCATCATCGATCAACGTATCAGAAAAGTTTAAAATTTTGAGCGAGCTGCAGCTGGCGACTGCTTTCCAGAGGTCTCTTTCATAGTACCAGAACTGTCCTCCGATCATATTTAATTGTTCTAATACCGGCAAATTGCTTATCAATGCTTGAAAATGAGCTTTCTTAAAGAAATCCTCGATGAACGTTAACTGGCGCAAGTTTTTCAATTCTTTCAGTTTTACCACCGACCAAGTCCAGTCAATAAAATTAAAGCTCAGTTGGCGTATGTCCAGTCCTCGCAGATCAATAATCTCACTTAAAATGCTTTTATTTTGCGGACAATCAGTAGAGAAGCTAAAAGATCGAAGCTTGGGCAAATTTAGTATGCTCTCAATGGAAATGCCTTTTAAGTAATACAAGCTCATTGTTAGGTGCTCCAGATCCTGGAATGTGTGCAGTGTTATACCCGTATTAAGAAACCTACTATTACTTAAGTCCAGTTCCTGAAGGTTTGTAAACTTTTCAATTATTCCACCATTAACTGGTCCAAACGGTTTAAAATATGTCAGTCCTGGAAAGAGTTTAACTAACAGTTCTAGAGCTTCATCATGTTCGGTGCCATCCACTTTGACCGGTTTATATTCCACCGATCGAATGCAAGGAAAACTGTGGTTCATTAAGCGTTCCAAGTTTATCAGATTAACCGACTTTAGATCTAAATATTGTACCGTTGGGCTAATGGTATTTAGAAATTCGCCCTCCAGCTTTGTTGGATTACTCACAAACTTTCCAAACCAGTAGTAATAGTCTAAAACATGGCTTGATTTACGTTGAAAAACAAAGCTTAGATTTCTGTGTAATCGGGGAGCGAAGTCCTTTGAAGCCGCCCATAGCCAAAATTGTGAATGATAGTCCAAATAGTTGATAATGAGAAATTGGCAGTCGTCATTAATGATATCTATCATCTTGTATGCTTATGTTTAAATTATATGAAGATTTAGCACCACGAATTTCCACCAATTGCGCCGGCTGACGATAAACAAGTGACCTCAATCGATAACAATGACGAATATTTCGATTTCAATTACTATTGGTGCTGTATCCCTGGCTTATTATCGATTGTTAAGGAAATGCGATAGATTGTCTTTTGTTATTGTTCGTGTTCGTCTTCTCTTATCAGTTTGTTTTGTTTTGTGATTTAGTTAATAAAAGCTACTTGAGTTTAGCACATCTTATGTTGTCCTTCTACACGGCACTATCATCCAAATCAAATTAAGTATGCCGCCAACGGAGACCCTACGCGCTGGCAGCGGTAGCAACGACCGAAATGTCACTGGCTCCGAACAAACGCATATAATCCGACAAAGCAACAAATGCTACGAGCATCGCGATTCCCAGGCAACGGCCATGTCGGTGGACTACTCAGGTCAATGGGTGCTGCTGGCTGGGCGTGGCCATTTAGCGTTACAGCGTCTTGGCCAAGACGATGGCACGCTGCGTCGCCACGAACGCCAGTCCAAATATGAAATCTCTGTGGCGGAGTTTGCCATATGTCCCAGTCGTCGTGAATACTGTGCCATCGCGGTAGGTGGACTTGCCATATTCGATAGGATAATCTAAATTCCGGATTCGTTACAGACCAGTCAAAATATTGACATCGTTCGTTGGGGTCCCGCCGAGCCGCACTACGAGAATTCACTCCGTGGACACACACGCACAGTTACGGATATCGATTGGCACAGCAAGGATCCCAATTTACTGGTTAGCTGCTCAATAGACACATTCTCGCATATATGGGATTTACGTGATCCACGCAAGCCAATCTCATCGTTGAATGCTGTCTGCATGTGTAAGGTTCCATTGACATATATACATAGATTGTATGAAATATTTGACCTGTTCGCTTGCAGCGGGTGCTACCCAGGTGGGCTTCAATCGTGTCTCTGGCAATTTGCTCGCTGCTGCCCATGACGGTGATCTTCGTATTTGGGATATCCGCAAAGGCAGCTGTCCAACGCATTATATAACGGCACACTTGAATCGTGTGCATGGCATCAATTGGAGTCACAGGCGAGAGACGTGCTTAGCCACAGCTAGCCAGGATGGCACCGTGAAATACTTTGATGTGTGCAATCCCAGGCGAGCGGAAAAGATAATAACAACATTATCGCCCGTTTGGCGTGCCAGATATACGGTAGGATAAACTATAACTTTTGTGAATGTCACTCACTCAATCCCATTTCTAATTAATCAGCCCATAGGCAACGGCTTGGTTAGCATTGTGGTGCCGCACATGGGTCGCGGAGAAAATAGTCTTCTGCTCTGGAGCAACAGCAAGCAAACAGATCCAATCTGCTCCTTTGTAGGACATACAGATGTGATACTCGACTTTGCCTGGCGACCCAATCGCGACAACTTCACGGAAATTGTAAGACCTTACATATCGTTGCTGCAACTAGATAATCATTGTTTATGTTAGGAATTGGTCACGTGGTCGCGGGATCGTACGCTGCGCGTTTGGAAGATCGATGATAATATGCTGAAGCTATGCGAGCCGTCGCCCGAGGAGGATGAGGAGGTAGAGCGTGCCTCGCCGCGCTATGAAAACGAGTTGAGCGATTTGTCAACGGAATTTATGATGCGTCCAATGGCAGCTGCTGCCTCGTTACCGATAACCACAGCCACCCTTCAAGTGGGAACCAATACACTGCCAATGGCACGGTCACCCAGCTTTGGCGGGGTCTACGCGAGAATGGAGGAGACGAACATTGCACGCTCTCTTACGGATCAGCCGACGTGTTCGCTGCAGCACGAGTTTTCATTGCTGAATACGAATATGCCCCATGTAGACGTGGATATGCTGTGTGCGATAAAGCGCTACGCTTGCTTTAAGATCTGTGCCGCTGATCACACGATCATTCTGCAGGTAACCTTTCCCACTGCCTATCCGAGCCCAAATGTGCCGCCCGAGTTCCAATTGTGCCAGGGCACAACCCTGTCAAGCGAGCTTAGCAACGTCTTACTCAAGGTGTTGCGCACCAATGCGCTGCAGCGTGTCAAGAAATCGCGCAGCTGCTTGGAGCAATGTTTGCGTGCGCTCGTGGCTGCCATGAAGAAACGGGTCACAGATGTTGCGGGCATTGGGGCAGACCGGAGTCAACTGCTGCTGCAATCGCCCCGATTAGAGGGCGCCTTGTCGAGTGCTTTGCATGATGCCTGCATACCTTTTCCACGCACATCGGGCGTTCATTTTAATGCCATTGGCATGCTGACCACCTTTGCCCAGGTGCTGAGCACCAAACGTTTGACTTTGCGTCAACAGACGCAATCTCTCACCCCGCGCACCCTGAGCGTCATCAATGGCAGCGGACTGCTGGGCAACGTGATGTCCACCACGACCAATCAACGTGATCCGAATGCCTCGTTCTACCTGCAGGAGCGCATGATCGCCTGCAAACGTTTGCAGGGCAAGCAACGCGTGATGCGTCAAATCAATGGCACCTCGCCCATTGTCCATGTCTACGATGCCAGCCAGCTGCTGCACATAAATCGCGAAATGGCACGCGACTTTATATTGGACAAGCAAAATATAGCAGCAACGTGTCGTCACAACGGTGAAATATGCCGTGCAAATGGCCGATTGGATTTGCTGCCCATTTGGCTGCTGGCGGAGTTGATAGCAACGCCGCATTCGCCGCACGAGTCGATGAGCTGTGAGCTGCTCTTCTATAAGGACCCCTTTAAGAAATCTCTGCTGGAGTCGCTAATTATGCACTATGCCACCGCAGGCGATGTCCAAATCGCAGTGCTGCTCGCCTGCCTCTTCGACAAGTGTCCCGCTGCCCTAATGGGCGTTATGGACGTGGCTGGCTGTCGGTTGCCCACACAGCTCCAGTCGCAACGATCGCCTTATCATACGGTGCTGCCCCGTTCATCCAGCAGCAATTGGCAGCAGTTGAAGCAGCTGCGCAGCAACTCATGGTCCGATTCGCTGGATTGGCTGGACTTCAAACTTGGCCAGACAGACGCCTATGCTTGTTCGCTAATTCGTCGCACTAAGATGCCCCTCTTCGATCAGTTCAAGCGCGCCTATGCGGACGTGCTCTTTGGCTGGCAATTGCTTTCCAAGCGTGCGCTAATCCTCAAGCATACGCTGAATACACCAGCACCCACGCAGGGCGTTGAGTTTGTCACCGAATGCAGCGGCTGTGCCAAGCCCAAACGAACGCCCAAATGTGAGCCCTGCAAGCGACCCGTTCTGTTTTGTATACTCTGCTCTTTGCCGGTGCGAGGAGCTGCCAATGCTTGCCTCTCCTGCGGCCATGGCGGCCACTTGCAGCACATGATGCAGTGGTTCGAGGTGAGTTATATATATATAAATTCTATTCTGAACAAATCTTACCCGTTACGTCTGCTTGCAGCGCCACATCGTTTGTGCCACGGGCTGTGGCTGCAACTGCTTGCAGCGCACATCCGAGCTGCTCGCCCTAATTAGCTGATCATCGAAGACGATCTCGCTGCTCCCAATCGGAGTAACTATACATTTACTCCCAATCGACGCAACTTTCTAGCTTATCTTCGACTTGACGCTGCGCAAATCAAAATATTTACATAATGAACTGTTTTTGTTATAGTTATAATGGTTTTTTGTTTAGTCTCCAAGACATTTTGTAACATTTGCATAGATGATCTTAAGAAATATAATAAGTCTACATACTCTTACTAATTCTTACAAAATTCTAGAAAATTAGATATATTTTCTCATAAAATATTGCAGGTCCCAATAACTGGAGGACTGCAAATCTATCGAAACATCAAAACAAGTTTTAAAAATATTAAATCTGGCTTTTAGGTAATCCAATAATATTTGATCTTGCCATTCTCCTCAATTCAAAATATATATATAAAGATATCTGGTGTATGACCGTAAAATTATAATAGACAGAAATTCATAAAGAATTCCCATTCCATAAAAATAGTAAAAACATTTGCATTTAGCTTGTTTAAACAATTGCGAAAACTTCAATGTTCGGATGCAATAATTATTTATTAGTTTGTTTGTTTTTTATTTTGTTTTTCAAATACATATATTTTAAATCTTTATTCTTATTAAACTTGGTTTTTGTTTTTACGCTTAGCTTAATATTTACGCAATTATCTGTAGTTTTGTATATATGTTTGTTTAGAAATCATCATAATCATTCGTCCCTCGCTTTAGTAAGTCCGATTTTTGTTTTTTTGCATAAAATGTAGATTTAAAAATTTATATTCTATAGCTCTGCTTCGATAAGCGTCATGATAAATGGAAAATTAAACGCGCAACGAAAAAATACTCAATATTTTTAAAAATTATATTCCAAAAAAGGAGAAGCTTATTGCAATTTGTTAATCACGCAGATTCCTCAATTCTTCTGCTTGCATCTCTATATATATAATTATAACTTTTTTTTTTTGAAAACAAAGAACATGAGCTAAGAGCTAAATATTTGCATAGATAAAAAAATGTAAAAGTAAACAAAGACACGCACACGAACAAATAGTAACGAAATATGAAAAAATTGTGGCTAAAACTTTCGGCTTACGACAATAGGGATATATATATATATGTTGAGGAAAAGGTTTTTTGTATAGAGTTCAAATTGAAGCTAGAGCTAAAGACGATGCTTAATTACAAACCTGTGTTTGTGTGTGAGTGGTGTACGATTGGGACTTGGATTGTTGTCAGTGCCAACTAATGGGATTCGCAGTCATCTCGCTGTATCATTTAAATTGATCACGATACGTGGCACTGCACATGGCAATAAGCAATCGGACGTTGCTGCATTGCGGACTCTTGGGACAGTTCTTAATGAATAGCTGACAATTGCGATACAGTTCAGATAGCACTTTCGGTGCATGCTCGCGCGTGATGGGGTCCGACATATTAATGGCCAGCAGCGCTTCGTTGAGGTAGCTGCAAACATCATGAGAAATGCATTAAAATCGTAAATATTTAGCTAAGCAAATGCATGCACTCTTCACCTCTGCTTCAGCTCACTGTGATTGGTCATGTCCGCAGATATCTGTTGTATGAGCGATAGCAAAACCTTTTGCTCGAGTCGACAGCCATCGGGCGCAAAGACCTGCATGCGATCCGTGTGCCGCAACGTGAATTCCACCAGATTCAAATCATTGGCCAGCAATGCCTGGTGGAAGGCTTTATTGATTTGATTCGCGAGCAACAACTGCTTTATGCTATCTCGCAAATCGTATGTAGGCGCGGGCGTTGCTGCCTGTGACCGTAATGCCATGCTCTGATTATCCATATGCTTGCGCAGTTCCGTGCGTATGGTCTCTTGCACCTGGCGAGCGAGCAAGATCTCTAAGCTTTTTACTTCACGCTGTGTCTCCAGCATCGCATCGGTTAACTCAGTGCGATGCTTCAGTAAATTTGTCTCCACCAGCTGCCTCAAGAGGCCGAGCTTGTTACTCAACTCTTCGCCGTTGTGTGGCTGCGGCATGTGCTGTAGATACGCATTAAATTCCACCATGACTGTTCAAGAAAATACATCAATTTATATATACTCAATACATATATTGCATATTTGCAGTCTTACAATCTTTGATGCCCACGCTGAATGCCTCGTGTAACTGTTTGAACATATTCTGCGATGACTTCTCGTAGGCTGGGATTAGAGTGCTGCTCATTGATTCTATAAACGCCGTCTGCAGGCTTGTCTGTACGCCAATTAGCACGGACTTGCCAAAGGCATCCAGGAATTGCTAATCACAAATCAAGATCTTGTTATAAAAGCGAAAATAAAGAGTATTCTTTATGACATACCTTGCTTTTGCACACCTGTGCTATATTTTCCTTTATGGTCTTGTCAAACACATTTAATTTTTGCACAATTTCCAGCTGCATTTGATTCTGCAATTGATCCATTTTCGCATTGACACGTGGCAACAGCTGCCGCTGCAGCTCCATATTTAAAACGTTGCCAATAATATCCGTAAAGTGATTCATGACATATTGATTAAGCACTTGCAGCACGGAATCACGCAGTTCACGATTTTGAGTCTCACTAAAATAAATTAAAGATATACTTTAGGTTATACGAATGCAACAATTAAGTTCTACAAATTTAAAGTACAAGTAGCCTCCACTCACTATCCACATCACTTGATTATACAACACAGGGTATCCTCAACTAACTCTTGGTTATAGGAATTACTTTACAAATAGATATTTACATAAACTTATCAAACTACTTCGACCAACTCTCAGGACTAAATCATTCTTAAATGATTCGAGCTCATACTCGTATCGCTCACACAGAGGTCATATTTCTCCACTAAATCCAATCGATTTGCTAACGCACCCTGTCTTTTCTTGACTTGATAATTTATAAACATTTAATTGATTATCTCTTGATAAGGATTCTTATCCTTTCTACTCAACGTATTCCACTCTTCCTCATTCCCCACATTCATTCTTACCGCGCATGCAGAAACTCGGTTAGTTTCTTTTTGTGTTCGTTCTCGTATCGCTTCAGATATTGCTCCATGAGTTTGGACAATTGCATTTCGATTTTGTATGCCAGCTCGTTAACGCTCTTTGGCTGCAAGGCAGCAGCAGCACTGCTGTTCGGTTGTTGCAGCAACTGTTGCTGCTGTTGTTTCATCTTGTTGATCTCATGCTCGAGTTTGTTCAGCTGCAGCGATTGCGTTTTCATAATTTCTAAAAATATCGAAATATTCAACAATTAATATTGAATCATTTAACAAAGTTTGACTCGAATTACCTAAAAGTTGATCCAGTTTTGTATTCATTTCTGTTGAATTTTCCGCTTTTGGATTTTGACTGCAGTTGCTGTTGTTGTTGTTGTTACTGCTGTTCAATGTTGTTGCCGTGTTATTGTTGCTGTTGCTGCTGGTGCTGCTGTTGCCCAAGGTTGGCGGCACATTGCCATTGTTTTTGTGCTGCACCGCTTGGGACATGATTTGGGCCGCATTTTGCAGTTCAGCGGATTTCTTTGTAGGCAGCTTTGCATCCTGTGGCAACCAATTGGAAGTTGCAGCAGCCTCCTCGACCGTTGATGAATTGGCTATCTCATTGTCCGTTCTAAAAATAGATGTAAACAAATTTTAGCATAAATATGTTGATTATAGAGACACATCTCACTCACTTATTTTCCGTTTTGCAAATCATAAAATAGGGATTCTCCTCATCCGATTCAAGATTTTCCAGCTCAGGTTCGTAGTCATCGGTATCCTCTTGTGTTGCCATAATCTCTTGGACTTCACGACTTGGACTTGAACCGCCACTTGCTAAATTCTCAGCTGCATTACGTTCCGGATTCCGATCGATGGCTATAAACTTTTTGTGTGCATCCGTTTGCTCCTTCAACTTTTGTTGTTCGCGATCCTCAATGTGCGTATTGTTGATTAGATTCAACAGATTGGTGTTGGCTGTCTCTGTACCCTTGGCCGTAACTGTGGCCAACATCCGCAATGTTTGCAGCACCTGAGAATTGATGGCAGATTGATCTGTAGTGGTAGCCGTGCTCGTATCAGCTCCATCCCGATTCACAAGCACAATGCTCGCTGTACTGGCACTGAATGCATCCGGAGTCATGAGATTCAGCTGCGAATAGTTGCTGCCGTACTGAGGCGAAGCCGAACGTGATTTATTTGTGGCTGCAGCCTCCTGTAATATGGCCGACGGTGCAGCCGCTGCAGCAATAGCAACAGACACTACCGAGCCAACTGAATTCCGTTTTGATTTGCCAAAAAGCGAATCGAGTGGTACAGCGCTTGAGCCGCTACCGCTGCTGCTGTTATGCGAATTCGGCGAGTTGCTCAATGGCTCCTGCTTAATCTCGGTTACATGGAGCAGCTTATCCGGAGTCAGTGAACGCTTCTTGCTGGCTGCACTGCTTTTGCTGCTATTCAAACTTCTTGCTGGCTTGCATGGCTGATAGATAATCTGGCATTCCTGCAAACTCTTAGCCTGCACCACGAACATATGAACCACCAAGGCATCAGTGGTTGCGTTGCTCTCGTCATCATAATCATCGGGCTCCTCGAATGGATAATAACTCTCATTGGTGCTCTTCAGACGACGCATGCTCGCATTCACTATGGAAAAGGACAGTATACCAGAGCTTAACTTGAACTCGGCTATATTTTGTATGCGTATGATTGGATCGTTGATGCCCGCGATGCTGCTGCTCGAGCCATGAGCATCGCAGCCATTCTCTGAATCTCCACTATCGCTGGCTTGTTCATTGCCGCCACAGCTGCTGATTTGCATGACATAGACAGCCAAAGCATCCAGACTGGATATAACCAAATAGTTGGCGCTGCGATCAATACCGGCTATAAACATGCCCGGCTGGACAGTCGGCGGCACCGAGGCCATAACATTAATCGTTTGCAAGCACTCCCACAAGGAGCAATTCCACAACTTGATCTCTGTATTATGATCGCTGGTGGTGATGACATACTGCCAATATGCACTGTAAGAAAGAGCAAACATTACTATTCATCCAATACTTTGACTATAATTAATGAGAACTTACTCGTCCACCGGCTTGTTTATATTATCTAGAAAGAACAGTGAAGCCACCGGCTTGCCATCGTGCGGTTTCCATTCGTGTAGGCAACGATGATTGCGCACGTCATACAAGTAAATCTGATAGAATCGCACCAAGCCATCCAAACAAGCAGCCGCAACGGTAGTGCCATCAGGCGATAAAGCAGCGCAGGTTATTAACGTATCCTCTTCTATTTTTAAATAGCCAGTTTCTAGGGACGAGGGTTGAATCGGTCCGCGCTGCAAAGGGCACAAATGAGCAAGAGAAACTTTGCCTTTGAGGCCAGCTTTACTTACACCATACTCTGATATAATCATTCTAACATTGAAGCATTGAAACTGTTTGCTGCGTGACCAAATCAAAAGCTGATTCTCATCTTCCTCTTCATGACCAGTACCAGTGTTACCACTCGTATTATTTTTGTTGCTGTTACTGTTACTGTTGGTTACATAGGGACACCAGGAGACCATATCATATTCGGGCACATAGTTCGCAATGGGATCATCGAGTTTCAGCACAAGTTTGCATATTAAGTTACTATCGATTAGATCGATCTTATATACGAACAGCGAACACATATCAATGACCGCCAGAATACGCTCCCTTTCGCTATGTGCGAATTGCAGATCCAAGACCTCGCCATTCATGCCCTTGATGAGTGCCCGCTGGCTGGTGCTTGTATTACACACACGCACCATGCCCTCCATGCCGGTGGCTTTGTTGTTAACTGGAAAGAGATTTCGTATTGATATTCAATATATATTCAACTAAATTTCCACTCACCATTGATCGCATAAGCCAGATGCTTGCCATCCCGATGCACGGCCACCAAATGACCCGGATAATAGTATTTATGCTCCCATTTGTAGTCAACGACATTCTTGAGCTTCACTTTGGAGGATCCTCGCGCATGAGCCCCACCGCAGCCATAAACTTTCGTATTATTCGTTTTGATACTATAGCAGCATTGCTTATCAAACGGTTTAAACTTGCTGCAATAATAATGATAATCATAATGAAAGAAAACAGAATTTAGAGGCTAAACATACATTATTTCGATTTTCTTCGCGTCCGTTTGATTGCCATTGGCTGCTACGATTGCGCCGACGGGCTCTGCTGCTGCGTTATCCTGTTCGCTGCTGTTGCTCATATTGATTTGGCTTCCAATTGGAATTCTTGTTCCAGTTGTCTGCAAATTACAGTTACTTGTTAATGCCGTTAAGTGTGCGCTGTCTGTTGTTGCTGTTGTTGTTGCTGTTGCTATTGTGTTGCTTTTGCCTTTGCCACACCTTGATGATGATTGCAATGGCTTACGAAAGATTGGCAAATGTGCAAGCGCAAAAAGCGCGATTAACATTGACGGTCGCACTTTACTAAGTAAGAATAGATGATCATATTTGTTAACAGTTTTCAAAGCACTATTTTCCCCATTGTGTATCGATGTAAACGTAAACTAACCTGCACTTCAGCAGCAGTTTTTCAATTTAGTGCTTGCTACGTTTGCTACTTTCGCAAGTCGTGCAAAAGTTGGACACATATATGAAGCACGCACGGGGCAAATTGTTTAATGCTATTTACACCATTTAAACAATCAATTTGTTAACAAATTCACACGTATAAACTGTATCGCAAATTTTGCGAAAATTTGCTCCAATGCCGCAAAGCGTTAGAGATGTGTAGCGGTCTATAAAGCACAATCGATAACAGCCATGCGTCTGTTATCGCAAAACTCATACAGAGTTGCATCAAATGCCGCGCCAATTATTCAAGAATTTAAAATATTAAGATGTTGCCTTTAGAGCATATTATTTATTGCCATTGTTTTTTTTAGCATTTGTAACATCAACTTAATACATTTATTTATTATATATGTAGATGTATATCCCTCAAAACAATACGCATTCATTACGTTGCAACGTAACAATATGTTTACATAGTGCTTAATATCACTTTATGTTTTTGTTTGTCTTACATTTTTCTCTTCTTTTCTTTTTTTTTGTAGTTTGTAAATCTTTGAAAATTATTAACAAGTTGAAGATTTATTTTGTTTGATGACAAGAGAAATAATATACATTTCTTGATATATATAAATTTATATATTAAATAGTTGAAGTATGTAAAGGAAAATCCGCGCGCGCAGATTCAAATGATGATAGACTCGTATTTATCATCTTATAAATTCGAAGTTCGCATACTTGAGTGGTCCGGGTAAATTAAATAATGATTGATTAATTTTCGTTTAACTTACTGAATTTCATTTTTATACAAATGCCTACAGAAATTGTGATCAAAATGTACATAATATCAATTTGTGTATACGTAGAAAATAGTTTTTGCAAAAAAACGAACTTAACCTAAGCTAAGCTTTCAAGGAAATTAAATTGTTTGCATATTTTTACTTCTTATAGTGTTTTTTGTTTTTAACTTTTCTTTTCTTTTTAAATACTTAAACATTTAAGCCTGGCTTACGAAAAATTACAACTTTTGCACACTAACATTATATAATTTTGTGTTTCATTGCCGGAATGAATGAGAAGGTCGAGAATCAGAATTTCATTTCGTTTTTCGAGCTGTGCAAAACTTAATCAGTTAATAAATAATGATATATTGCCTTCGGGCAAACTAAACATAAGATTGAAATTGTATTTATAATCAGCCAAAAAGAAATGTTCAATGAGTTTTGCAATTTTCAAATGCATTTGGCGCCACTTTGTGACCGCCTTTCAACTAGGGTGCAGAGTTTTTGTTTCTCTACTTTTCTCTTATATAAGTTTTTCGTTTTCTTTTCTTCATTTACATTTACACATTTTAGTTTTTAACAATTAGTTCAATTAGCTTTGTGTGCGCTAAAGAGAAGTATACATAAATTGGATCTGCATAAATATGTATGTATTCTATAAGAGGCGTTATTATTGTTATTGTTGCTTGACAAAGATGTTTGCATGATTTTTGAGATTTAACTAGCCTACAATTAAATAGCGAAACAATAAAAACTTAAGCAGCGTAATTCACAATATCTTTTCTTTTTCGTCTTCTTCTTCTTCTACTACTTTGCAACAAATAGATACAACAATAAAATTGGCTGCATTTTCAGTTTTTCTTAAACATTCGTATAGGCACCCGCTGAGCCGGACGAGCCGCCCGTCACATTCGCCGTCATTGGCGCTGATGTTGAGGAGCCGGCACGCGTGCTGACATCCATATCGGATGCAGTTGCCCCAGTTGCTGCTGCTACTGCTCCACTTGCTCCTGTTAAGCTCTCCAGCTTGAGACGCATCTCCTCCTTGCGGGTCTGCACGCTGAGCAGCTCGTCGCTCAAATCGTTGCACAGATGCAGCAGCGAACTGTTCTGCTCGCGCAGGCGCTGCAGCAGCTCCGTGGTGCTCGTTTGATTCTGCTTGAAGGACACATGACGCAATGAATCGGTAATAGCTGTAACACGCTTCTCAAAGCTCTCCGCGCTTGGTAGCTGGCCGGCAACTGTTGCTGTTGCCGCTGCCGGAGCAACAGCAGCTGTTGCGGTTGCTGTCACCGGCAGCGGCGCCGGCGTCTGTGGCTTGCGATAAACTTCAAAAGCGGAAACGCGCTGCTGCGTCTGCAACGTAATGCGCGCCGTGATGGGCGGCACAAAAGCGGGCGGCGGCGGTGCAGGCGGCAGCGAATGCAGCTGCTGTTCAGCAGCACCAGCAACTGTTGCTGTGGCACTATTGTTGTTGCTGTTGCTGCTGCTGCTGCTGTTGTTGTTGCTGTTGCTGTTGTTGCTGGCATCCAGCTGCAAGTGTACAGTGTATTAGTATCGCTTGTCAAGCCAAGAACTGCAAAGCTACTTGAATTTTGGGATGCATAGATACAGAGTAGTTAAAAGCTACGGCCAATTGTGAATGCATTTGTGAATTTCATTCAAGTTATATAGATCAAGATAGATAATGTATCTTTAGTTTGGAACACTTACAACATTCGCATCGTCGGCAAAGTGCGTGAAATCGGCAAAACCCGTTGAGGTTTGCATATCGAAGCTGGCTTGCGCGGTTATCTTAATTAAAGTTGGGGGTGTTTGTATATAATGTATGTATATATGTTACAGATTGTTTACAAAAATAAGTGAATAAAGAAATTAATATATACATGGACAATGGACTAACAAACTTGAGCTTTGAGTTATAAATAAATATAATTCGGTGTGCCGAAACAGTTTTCTATTAGGGCATGATTTGCAATACAGTGTTCACTCGCTAAAAGAAATGTTAAAGTCTTCATAATAAAATAAACAAAAAATATATTTAACTTGATTTTCTATACTTCTACAATTGCATATTTCTAGAACCTATAATTTTAAATTTTTTATGTAATTCTTTTTTAGCAGTTTTCATTTTCGAGTGCACACTGTATTAAATATTGCCAATAATTGTTAAGAAACACGAGACTTTTCAAAAACTTGTTTAAGAATTAACTAGTAATTATCGCTTAACAAAAGGAGAGAGAGAAAGAGCGCCTAATTTGGCTTCTATAACATATAAAACACCCGTAAAATCAGGCTTAAAGAAACCTCTTCAGTTAGCAGCTAACAGTCTCTGTAATATTAAAGAAGTGTTAAAAGAAACCTCTGTTAAGCATATTTTATGTTAAAGTGATCGCAGACCGTTAACAGTAGAACGTCTGTTAAATGCAGACGGGCTTAAAAGCTGTATTTAAGTTCGGTTGGCATTTTAAATAACAGACAGCTCGGATTAACAGTTGACTGAAATGTTAACTGATATGCTTGAAAGCTTTCAGTTGCTGTTAGTAAATGGAACACAACATTTAAACAGATTATGGCACAATATTTCGTACTGGAGAACAGACAAACCACATATATATGTATATAAAGTTCGATTCATTATGTAGGCTTGACTCACCTCTGGCTGTTGGGCACCAGCTGCTCCAATTTTGAACTTATTCAAATCTAAGCTGCTACTGCGTGCATGGCGATGAGGACGCGGTGGCGGCAAAGGCGGTGGCTCTTTCTTGGCAGATGATGTGGCGCTCGTTACATAGCTAGACGGTGGCAATGGCGTCGCCTGATCCGGTGGCTCACTGAGACCAATGGACCCAATACTGGGCTCCCTTTGCGGCGGCGGCGGCAAAGCGCCAATATTATTCTTCGCTGGCAGCTTCTTTGCTTGCGGTCTCTGTATGGCGCGCAGATCGTTGCTTTCCCTTTGAATGTTGTGTGTGTTGCTTGTAGTTGATGTTGTCGATGATGACATTGTTGATGACATTGTTGCTATTGTCGTTGTGGTTACTATGGCTTTGGGACTATCCTCACGCAACACAACAACGCCTTCCACATCGGAAATGGACTGTTGACTTGATTGATCGCCTGAAGACGCAAGGGCTGTGCCTGCAAAGAAGAACAGATGCATCTATAGCTAAGCATATGAACAGATCTATGGTTGTATTAAAAATCTACCTATGGGCGTCACACGTAGTGGCACGGGATGCAATATTTGCGGATTGGAGCCCACATCCTGGGCAGTGCGTTTCATATCAAACAAAGCTGGTTTCAAACCGGGACTAGATACGGCAGAAGGAGCAGCCACTCCACCAGCAGCAGCAGCAGCAGTAGCACCAGCTACAGCAGCTACAGCTACAGTTGTTGCAGTCGCTCCGCCTGCCGTGGCTGTGGCTGTCGTTGTGGGAGATTCGCTAAATTTCGTCCATTGACTGGCATCATTAGTTGAGCCAGCTGCAGCGCCTGCTCCAGTTGCTACGGCTGCTGCCCCTGCTCCTGCTGCTGCTGCTGCTGCTGTTGACTTCTCCACATTTGGTGAATTGGAAATGCTGCGATGCTTCAGCACAGGCGTTGTCACCTCTCGCCTGGAGCTGCTGTTGCTCGCTTGAGAGGAAGTTGAAATGCTGCTCAGATTCATAATGTTTTTATCGTTGAGGCGTGGCTTGGGCTGCTGCTGCTGGTGTGTGCTGCTAATGATTGTATTGTCTGTGTGCTCGTCGTCGTCGTCATCGTTCAAATGCAGGAGATCAGCCTCGGGCGGCTCTTGAGGTATGGTTGACGATGCTGAAGTTTTTGTCGTTGTCGATTTGGCCAGCACATTCGGATGCAAGCAATGGGGCAAACTGCTAGGCAATGGTATATTATTGCGACGCAAGACGACGAGATGCATGGCAGCCGTAAATTCGGATAGGCTGAGAGCGCCGTCACGCGTCACGTCGCACAGCTGCCAAATGTGACGCAGCTCCTCAACAGGTATGCGACTCTTCTCAAAGAAATTGCTGCAAAACCAGGAATAGCATAAGTAAATACAGCTGGTAATATTAGGAGATACCAAAGCTTACCGAGCTGCCTGTCCGGATAGCAGTCCATGCGGATCCCGTTGCACCGCTCGAAATTGTTTATTATAATATTCGCGCTGTTCCGGAGTGATCTGATAGAGAGTAATCAGTTCGCTTTCGTTGTCCTCATCATCACTGCTATGGCGATCGGAGGATTCCTCCTCGGTGCCCAGCAGCTGTCGATGCTCATCTCCTAGCAATCCTTGCCACAGCGTATCCTGCGCCCAAGGACGCTCTGCGACGCTGTTTGTTGGCGTTGGACTGTCACTATTCGTGCTCCACGCTTCCGGCGAGCCACGTCGACGCTGTGATTAGATATATATGGTATTTATATTTAAGATATATTAGATAAGATAACAGATAAGCCATATACGCACTGTTTCGCGGCTGCTGCTGCTGCTGACGACACCAACAGCCTCCGCATTGGCCAGCTCATCAAAGTCGCCGCCGCAGCTAGATTCGTTTTGTTCTACTTCAGAATCGGTGCTTGGCACATCCGAGGTATCCTGCAGCTGCTCCAGTTGCTGTTGATGTTGTTGCTGCTGCGAATTGCGACGCAGCGAATTGCGACGATCGTTTGTTGGAGGCGGCGGCAAGACACCTAAACCATTCTCACAAGCAATCGCTGAAGCTGTTGCCGCTTCCTTCCACCCGAAATGCGGCAAAGGCAATGGCACAGTGGCTGCTATTAGCTCCTGACGCAATGGCACAGCCGCTTGATGGGCGGCGATTAGCTTAAGGCATGAATAAAACTGAGCACGCGAGATGTGCAAAGCAGTGGAAGGAATGCCAGCCAAAGCGGTAATCTATTCAATAATAAATCAATATTAATTAAAGACATCAGTCAAATAATTAGATTGGACCTACCTCAATGACTGTCTCGTTGGCAATGTCTGCAGAGCGAAAGAGTTCGGTTGCCTTCAACATGGGCACCTTGCTGCTGCTCTCCACATCACAGCACTGAAACAGCTCACTATAGAAACGTGTCTCGGGCTCTGTGAGCGTTACCTCCTCCATTGCCAAACAACTTGTTGAGGGTCTTATTACTATTTGGTATCAAGCTAGCCACGCCCCAGGCCAGGCAACAGTTATATTTGTTTATATATTAGATTTTCTGCTAGCTCAGCTGTGCTGCACTGTGCCTCCCCCCACTTTGCGCTTCGGCTTCGTTTAACGTCGCGTCAGCGTAGGTGGAAAAACGGGGCTCCAAATTGAAAGACGATTCGAACAGCAAAATCCAACAGCAGCAGCAGCAGCAACGTTTTGCTTTAGCTTAAGCCAGCTAATTTTGTTCACACATTTAATGCATGCCGCACGGCATAGGCAACTTAATTTCTTCAATTTCCCAATTGGTCTTATTTCAACAGCACAAATTTGTCTAATCAATAGTAAATTTTTACACGAAATTTTCGCAAACTGTTGTGCACTGTGGTGGCACTATCATCGATAGTAGCCAGAGTTTGCGATGGTCGATAAGTGTGTACCCGTGATAAATCAAGAGTAACGACTACTTAAGGTTTACACGAAATGCAAAACATGTCGTGCTCTGCAATCTGATTAGATGAGTTATTCGACTACGCTGTGTAAAGATATGAGTATATTTTAGTCTACATTTGTATAGAATCGTTAATCTCGTTTAAAAATTTTCTAGATTGTTAGTTTATATTATTATTATTATATTATTAAATATAATAATAATAATTGAACACCCAATCAGCCTTCAGCAATCGATTGATATTCAAACTATTTTTTGACATATCCATGGTCCATCCTTACCGATAACATCGATAGCAGCAAAGTTTGTTATTGTCCGTCTAGGCGATTGCAACGCAATTTAGGGTTTAAATTTTTTAACAAAGAGTTTGAGTGCCTAAAGCAAGTTATAGATTTAGTGTTTATATATATTAAATTAGTTAAACATGTTCTCACGCAAAAGGCCAGAGCCACCAAAGCGCCGACAGCACGATTTGTCACAGGTATGGAACGAAAACATGCACCTACAATTTGTCTATTTACAACCATGACTCATGGACTGCCCTCTCCTCTTGTTTTGCCCATATAGTTCGGTCTGACGGAAATACCAGATGACTTTGATCCAAGCGCTGGCTATGGAGATGATGATGGTGGTGATAGCGATTTGGAAGCTGAGCTGGCAGCTATTGCTGGCGGCGGTGGACCAAAGCCCAAAGCAAAGGCCAAGCCGAAATTGTTGCCCAGCAGCGATTTAGATAAAATGATTGCGGATAGCATGCGTGATGTCAGCGATGATGATGATGATGAAGCATTGGAGAACGACAGCGACTTACTAGGCGAGCTGCATGGCATAACAGGCGTAGAGGAAGATGAGGAGGAACAGTCAACTCCTGCTGCTGCAGCAGCTGTTGAAGAAGCTGAGCCCGTGCAGACCTTTTTGCCTACCACAACAGTGGACACATTGTCCATCATCAAACAGCGCATTGAGATGTATAAACAAGCAGAAGCGAATGCGAAGGCTGCCGGTGAATCTGCAAAAGCTCGACGCTTTGCTAGAGGCTTGAAAACATTGCAGGATTTGCAGAAGCAGTCGTCAGCAGGCAGAAGCATAAATATCGATGACATTCCACCAGAGGTGAGCGTCAAGCCGGCGGGTGGAGAGGGCGGAGCAGCAGCTGCAGCAACTGAAACCCAGCCAGAGGAACCAGAGCAACCAAAGCTGCCCACACGTGCCGCACCAGCGCCGCCCACACGTACCGCTCCAGCGCCGCCCACGCCAAGCACACCTCCAGCCACAGCAGCATCTGATACGCCCGCCAATCCCCTAGTCTCTCAGATGCGCAGTCGCCAAAGCGAATACAAAGCAGCTGCAGTGCAGGCCAAGCGCAGTGGCGACACAGCTGCTGCTCTGCAGTTTTTGCGCGTGGTCAAGCAATTCGATGTGGTGGTGAAGATGTGCGAGGATGGCCAGGAGGTGGATCTAAGTGATATGCCGCCGCCGCCGGCAGAGTTTCTAGCATTCATGGCCAAGATGCAGGAAGGAGCAGCAACCGCAGTAGCATCCGAGCCAGAGCCAGAACCTGCTTCAGCTCCAGCTCCGCTCCCAGCAGCTGCAGCTCCAGCTGAAGCCACAACCATGCTGGAGGCTCTGCAACAGCGTTTGGCCAAATACAAGTCAGTTGAAGAGGCAGCCAAGGCAGAGAACAACACAAGCAAAGCGCGTCGCTTTGGACGCATTGTCAAACAGTACGAGGATGCTATAAAGCAATACAAGGCTGGCCGAGCTGTGGCGTATGATGAGCTGCCGGTGCCGCCAGGCTTTGGTCCTTTGCCCACAGGTGAAGCAGCACCGGCTGCAGCTCCCGCACCAGTTGAGCCAACACCTCCCACATCGCCAACCACGGCAAGCACCACACCCGGCAGCTCAGCCGCAGCAACGCCCACGGCGGCCAGAAAAGCGCCATCGCCGCCACAGGCGAAGGAGTTGACTACACGCACCACTGGCAATCATCAGAAGAGCAATCTAGCTGAACAACAAATGAAGCTATTGCTCGAGCGCCAGAAGGAGTTCAAGGTGGCAGCCATAGCTGCAAAGAAAGCGGGTGAGATCGATCAAGCCAAGGAGTACCTTAAGATCTTCAAAGGATTTGATTCGTTGCTGAATGCGGCGAGCAGTGGTCTGCCTGTGGATCTCAGCACGGCAAGTCAAGATGGATTTAATATAGATTTTGAGTATTTTATATATATATTTATATTTATAGCTACCAGTTCCACCCTCTCAACGCGACAACTTGGAAGCATCGTTTGCCATTGTCTCAACAGAAGAATGTGATCCGGATGATGACATATGCGAGATTGGTGTGCGCATCGAGGAGCAGCTGGCCAAGCAGCTGATGATGTGCAAGAATACACGAGATCACCATAAGGCCATGGGCGACATAGCCGGCATGAATCGATTTGAGAATCTGGCACTGACTGTGCAAAAGGATTTGGACTTGGTGCGGTACTCGAAGCGCAAGAATCAAACACTGCCGAAATTCCATTATGAGAAACGTTCCTTTAACATTGTTCACTGCAACACGGATCTGACGGACAACGAACTGGAGATCGTTGTTGTGAGGGGCATCAATTACAACGTGGCCAATCCCAAGGATGTGGACACCTATGTTCGCGTCGAATTTCCGTTATTGAATGTAAATTTTTAGCTCTTAATGGGAATATTCAGTTCTTAATGCTTTTTTATGCTGCTGCAGGATGAAGCGTTCAGGACGAAAACGAATGTGATCAAGGACACGGACAGTCCGGACTACGACGAACGCTTTAAGGTGGATATTCAGCGCGGCAATCGTCAGTTTCAGCGCATTTTCAGAAGACATGGCGTCAAATTCGAGATCTATTCCAGAGGGTGAGTTTGATAGCTTTCAGCTGTGAATATCAAATATAATACTGAGCACTATCAATAACTATATATTCGTACTAAAGCCTAATGCATTTGCTTATCAATTAACCAAGGTGAAGCGACAATAAACCAAGTAGAAACTCATTCAACTTCGTCAAAAATAACTTGCACGCGAGATTCTCTATTAATATACATATGCTCCAAATCTAGGCTTAAAGCTATAGCAAATTCTATTATCAACTCTATCAATCTTCTATAACCATCTTCTGCAAACAATATTTTCAGCTTGCTTTCTAGATTTTGAATTTTTAATGTATTTGTAGACTTTCATTCAAATAGTTATCAAAACACTTTGAGAATTATTTACACACATTCGATCAATATAATATCCTTTAAATTTGAGTATCTTCAATTTTCCCGCCAACTTTTTTGGTATTTTTACGTACAATTAGATTTTCATACCCATTCGAACGATAGGCTCTGCTTAGAGCACCACTGTTGCTATTACTATTTTTTTTTGGTATTTTTGTGTACGTTTTTGTTGAATCCTGACAGTTTGCTAATTAGCAAATGTCAAGCGTTAACAGCAACTGTTAACAGTTTATGTTAACATAAAGAACGCGCTACAGGTGATAAAAATTATGTTTTAATGCCTTTGGAAAATGTTTTTTTATTATTATTTATTATATTCGTAGAGCTTTGCCTAGATTTGAGTTTGCTTTCCACATTTCCATAGTTTCAAAACATTGAAAACCCATAACTCAAATGATTTTTAATAAAACAAATATGTTTTACGAATTCTTACGCCACAAATTCCATTCGAAAACGCGCGCAATGCTACGCTCACTGCTAAAAATAAATAAACAAATAAAACAATAGCTGCAGTATTGATTGTTGTGGACTAAGTCGTAAACTGCCCATATGTTGTTTCAGAGGATTCCTACGATCCGATACACTGATTGGCACAGTAAATGTGAAGCTGCAGCAGCTGGAAACCAAGTGTGATATACACGATACCTACGATGTAAGTTGACTATATCACAAATACATAATCATAGACTAAAGCTGATCTTCTTTATATGCAGCTAATGGATGGTCGCAAGCAGGTGGGCGGCAAGCTGGAGATCAAGGTGCGTGTGCGCAATCCCATACTGACTAAGCAAATGGAGCACATCGATGAGAAGTGGCTAGTCCTGGACACCGAAGCCTGAGCACAAATGGAACTGGATTTATCTCTGCATAAGACCATCACACATTGGACTGGTCACTATTTCGCTATATATATATGGAATATCTTGTACTTTAATGCAACAACAAAAGTTTGATGTGTTTATTGCTTACACAGACACACACAAGTTATGTACTATATATGTGTATATACATATATATATAAATATTTGTATAAATCTTTAATGTATATGAGATATTTGTATATGGAACAAGGCGCTGCCGCTGCTCTGAAGAAAATTCTTGTGCCCCAATTATGTACGAGGGCTGCCCAAAAAATTGCCGTCTTTAAAAGAAATATTTCAAAATATTATCTTAAATTGAAAAATAATATTGAAAATTAAATGATTTAAATTTTAATATATTTTTTAGCCTCGAAACAAGAATATATAAACAAAAGAAATTAATTCCTGTGTGAGAAATTTTCAAAAAAAAAAAATAATTTTTTTTTTTAATTTATATAAATTATTTTGAGATCGGCAATTTTTCGGAGCTCCTTGTTAACAGTTTTAAGCCAAAAAAGTTGAAGAGGAAATGTTGTTAGATTGAACAGCGCGCGCCTTGCGGCCAAGCAAAGCCTGATTATGTTTCAACTAATATATGCACGATATGTTATTACTATATATATGTATAGCTATATATGTATATGTTTTGTTAAAGTTGTGTTTGCTAAATTATAACTCGAGATATTCGACTATTTGGGAGAAGGCGCTGCGCTCATTGAAGACATCCACGCCGCGCACCTTGTAGAAACCTGCAAAGAGAAATATCAAATTTAGATCCTTTATATAATATATACATATAACTCAGTCCCACCATTCACGCTGTTGTTGCCGCCTGGCGCATATTGGAACGATGGATAGGGCAGATGCCAGCCCTGCGAGATGTGCAGCCAGTCGGAGCCGGCGCGCTCTCTGAACCAAACCTCGTAGCTCTTCAGGCACTGGGTGGATCGTGTTTGTTCGCTCCACCTGATGAACACCTCGCTCTTGGTCACCTCCACGATTTCCAGTTGTTGGGGCCGCTTCAGCTTCGGCCAGGCTGCCGAGCAGACGCGTAACAGCATCAGCCAAGGCAGCGGCAGGTGGGCGGAGTTGACCACCAGTTCGCTATTGTACTGCCAAATGGGACCCGTCTCGTAGAGCCTGGGCGTTTGCACCCTTCTCATAGCCTCCCTTAGCGTAGCGTTCGGATAAGCTGGGCTGCCTGCCTGCTGCCACACATGGGCGGGATCTGTGCTGTGCGGCACCAGCAGCTCGGTAATAAAGGCCGACTCATTGGCAATGGACATATTAAGAGTGTACTTGTGGTGGTAGGCCGTTAGCTGTGGTCCCGCCTGCTCGGGGCTGAGGAATATGGTGGCCATATACTGGGCCACGCCGTTGCCCGAGATGCTGCGCAGCACCTGCACGCTGTGCTGCCTGTCCATGTTGACCAGCTCCAGGTCAGCGGCTCGTGTGCCCAGCTTGGCCAGCATGCCAAGTGCCGCATAGACGGGCTTCTGCACGAACTGCGAATGCGTCGGCTGCGTCTCGTTCATGCGGAAGTGCGCCAACACGGTGCTGAAGTGAAGCAGGACAAAAGGATTAGTAAAGGATTTTTAAAAGTTCTGTTTTCCCTAAGGAATCAAATCATGATCATGATTACTATGATCATTATCCTACCTTCACTATCATTATTATATTGATCATTATCACAAATAATATAATCATTACAATAAAAAATAATATACAAATTATTGGAACAAATTTGTTATAATTATTTGTATAATACTTTAAATTTAAATATTAACGAACACATAAAATCACCGCACTGAGAGTCACCAACAACCGACCGGCACGACATCTGCGAAGCAACTGAGCAAGCACGAATTTTATACGTACAAATTCCACTCAATGCAGAAACTTCACTCACTCGCTCTCTTATGCTCATGGAGTTCTTTTTCGGAGTTAGTTTCGGCGCTCGATCAGTGCATAACGGAGTGCATTGGAGATGTGAGTTGAGCACTAAACTCTTAGAGATGACATTTAAGATGTGCAGCGGCAAACGGAGAGCGGGCGCTCTCACTTGGGTCATTTGGTTTTAGTGATCGAGAATATATGTACATATATATTTTAATGATATTTGTATATGAATCAGAATAGTTAAACTTGTGATCATATTTCGAACTAATATATTTATTTAATGCTACGATTTGGAGCTAGTACAATTTTTATGAACTGGTACCACTATTTGGAACTAGTTGGAGTCAGTGCTCCTGTTTGGAGCCTGCATTAACTACATTTTGAGCTAGCCGGTATTACTGGCACACTCATCTGAATCTGATGACATATGTACATATACATACATACGTGAATTCACACCTAGCTAATATGTATGCTTTTAGCGCTTTCTACATTTGGAACTAGTTCTACTCACCGTTGGCTGAACTCGTATGGATGATAGCTGAGAAATGCGTTGTCATGGCTTAGGGATTCCAGCTGGGCCAACACGCCGCCCGCCAACTTCGCCTGCCAGTGTTGCATAACGGTGGCGATCAGAGTGGCCGCATAGCGCACATCCGACTGGAAGTCGCGTGGCGTGTCCCAGCCAGCAATGGGATCTGCCTCGCTGCAAGCAGAAGAACGGACAGTCACATATAGAGGAGATTAGAATTGGCTGAACTTACTCATTGGCCACCGGCAGCTGCTGCAGCTGTGGATAGTCGTGGTAGATCTTCGTGAGCAGCGCTAGGGAACCATTTAGAATCTCTGTGGCGCTGCCATCGAGACCCTTGCGATGGTAGCTGAGTATATCGATGGGGCACTTGGCCAGCTGCTGATTGCACACCTCTAGCAGCTCCCAGCAAAGTGGATGACGCTGCTCCGACTTGAAGAGGCCGGCGGGTCCACGCAAGGCGCGATAAAGCTGCTTGGACTTGCGCCTGCCGCCCGCTTTGCTTAGACCGCGCCTCACAGCTTGAACGTACTCCAAGTAGGAGGCGGAAGTGAAGTTGATGCGATTATAATTGAGCAGATCCGGTTCGTTCCAGGTCTCATAGCGCCAGCTGGAGAGCCGAGCGGCGCCATGGCGAGCTTATGGAGGGATTGCCAGAGTTAGGAATAATTAGATATATAGTTAATTCGCTTACTCACCCAGTTGATGATTGATGATGCTCTTGACAAAGTTTTCCCAAAGGAACCAGTTCCGTTCGGGATTCGCCGTGAACACATCACCGGGATTGGCCATAAATTCCAGCACGGGCGACAGATGCAGCTCCTGCAGCATGTCCACAAATCTGTCGAATTTCTCATAGTCATATTGCGGCACGCCCTCCGTGCTGTACTCCAGGAACTGCACCAGCTCCAACAGCCAATGGATGCGAATGTGCGTAATCGCTCCAATTGGCAAAGCTCCAATAAGACGCAGGTGCAGCTGCGTTGAAGGCGCCTCTAGGGCTGCACTAATGCCGTTATAATTGATATCGCCAGCTGGGCAGAAGCCGACGCCCGTCCAGAAGTGGGGCAATGGATGATAGACGACATCACTGCTCGTGTAGTGGGCGTGGCTGGGCAGCGCAGTCAACGACAACAGCAGCAGCAACAGCCGCCACATTGCGTTGACTTGATTTAAATGGAAATTACAAAATTATTTATTAATTACTTCTCGTCTAATTTTGCTTTGTTGATTATTTTGCGACGGGATTTGCTGCTGATGTGTTGATAAGAGCTGCGCCCCTTGCACAGTGTTTCTGTATCTGTTGCCTTTGGCCGTTGACCACGGCCTTGTCGTGACGTCACAAGCAGCGGCAGCAGCAGAGGCCGAGCAGCGGCAGAGCGGCAACAGTAAAGCAATAGCAATGTAGAGACAGCGACAGCGACAGCGACAGCAACAACAGCGAAGCAGCAGACAGAGCAGCAGCACAGCAGAGCGGCAGCAAAGCAACAGCGTGCCAGTTTCACAGTTAATCCCCTTTTCGTATGAAAGAGCAGAAAAAGGAAGACAGCAAAAAAATGGGAAAAGAAAAGGAAAAAAAAAAACATTTTGCCGGCGCGCCGCATTGATTGAGCATTGCAATCGTTCTCATTAAGGGTGGAAAAAATGTGCCGAGCCGTCACTTGGCACGAGGCATTCGTATCTACATCGCATCTCTGCTGCTCGCCCTCGTTTTGGGGGAGTGCAAGGTGTGACAAATAATACGTGTTTTACGATTGTGTGCGGGTGATAATACGCGCAGCAATTACATACCATATTTGAGGGTTAGTTGTTGCCGTTATGTATAGAGATATTAAATGCCTGCCAGGATTTGCACGTTCTCCCGTTGGAGTAGCGTAGCAAATGCTGAAAGAGGATAACGAAAATTTATGAGCTTTTAATTAATGCGGAAGGGAGCTTAGTCTAATGAATTTAAATTGCCCTTAAGTCTAATCTAAGATTAACGGATTTGTAAGCTGTTTGATGTTTATTAAATTGTTATTTAATTTAGATTAATTTTATTTCAGAAATTAATATTCAATAAAATGATTTGCTTTTAAATAGAATAAAAATGAGTAAAAAAATTTATTTTTAATGATAATTATTTTAATTTAAATTTTAAAAATATAAAGGACATTTTATTATACATTTTATTTTTTATCAAAATTGAAAATTTTTTCTTTATTTATATATTTCTTTTTAAATTCTTTAATAAAGTTTTTCCTGGTTTTTTGCATCACACATTTCTCTAGAATGCCACTGTGTCAAAAGATCTCAATCGATATTTATCGATTTTAATGATTTATGCCTTGTAGTAAAATGATAGCAAAAGTAACCAAGTTTTGCTTGATGAAGAAGTTAATTCCACATATAATAGCAGACGATTTGTTGTAATGGGCCATTATATGGTAATGCGAGCTGAATTCAAGCAATAACTGTGTCCTGTGGGCTATACAGCAGCTCAGCTCTATTTCAATTCATAGTTCGACTTCTAAGGCTTAGCCATGAAGATCCTGCAGGATTTAAGTGGCGTAGCCAAGCCCACGCAACTGTGTGCCCTGTTGCCCTTCTTCAATGGCAATCAGTCGGAGAATTTTAGCATTAGTTCGCCGGGTAAACTCTATGGCCGCATTATGGCGCTGATCCTGTTGTTCAGTTCGATCTTATTCTGTCAGGATGTGCTGTTCGCATCAGAGCATTACAAGCTGATGGCCCACTCGCAAGGCGAAACGGAAGACATCAACAGGACCATTGAGACGCTCTTCTGTATCGTCAGCTATACGATAATTGTAATATCCAGTGTTTTGAATGCCTCCAAACATTTTCGCACCATCCGAGATCTATCCATGCTGGATGGCTATCTAGAGGCGCATGGCTATACGGGCAGCTATAGTTGTCGATATCTGGGCAGCCTGCTGATCTTCGTCTCGGCGAGCGTTGTGGTGGTCGCCTTCTATTACATACACTATCTGAGCGACATCGACGTCAGGAGGCAGTGCATCCTAATGTGGATCTATGGCTTGCAGATGCTCTACTCCTGCATGTTTGCCCTCTATCTGCGCACCGTACTCATGTGTCTGGCATTGAGAATAGAGTTCCTTAACGCACGACTCGAGCAGTTCACGCTGAAGGATCGAGAGAAATATCTTAAGAACGATTGGTGTGAATTATCGAATCTTATAGAGATCCTTTGCAAATTCCGTTATATCACGGAGAACATAAATTCGGTAACGGGCGTCGCTCTGCTCTTCTTCTTCGGCTTCTCCTTCTACACGGTGACCAATCAGAGCTATTTGGCCTTCTCGACTTTGACGACGCCAGATCAGCTGCGCAAAGAGCACGACACAATGGGCTTGTCCTGCGCCTGGGTCCTCGCAGAGACAGCCATTATGGCAGTCATATGCAGCTCCTTCGATTGCCTGGCCTCCGAGGTGAGTGAATATGTATTTATATTCACATGAATATTCATTTACATATACATACTAAAAGTACTTATATATACTATTCACGTTTGAGTTATGTTAGTGGGTTTAAACTTATTCATGAGTAGATGTGAATGTATTCATATTTTGAGTGAATATAAGTGGTGAATTGAATTAATATTCATATACATATTGATTACAAAAGTTCATTCAAAATTATTCATGAGTGCACTCATACTTAATTATGAGTGCATTCACGGCCATTCAAGTGTATACATAATGCATATGGCTAGATATTGAATTTCCAATCCCAATTGCCATTGACATCTAAAATAATTACCTTAATGGACTCCTGTTTGCCCGTTGCCTGTGTGGCCTGCTTGATAAGCCTTTCATATTCGCATCAAGATAAGGCCGAGTGCGTTTCAATCGCTGTTCCACTTGACCAATGCGCAGCTAGTTAGCCATATTACACATTTTATTGATAGTTGGCCGTTGGCAATGAGTCCAAATGGTTGGGTAATTGAAATGGCAACGCACAAGGAGCTACTGCATCCACGGTGGAATCCGCGCCGGATTCGACCGGCGAATCACGCATTCGTAAGGCCAATACAGGACTCTACCACCCTCCCATCGAATCCCGTTTTCGAGGACATTCAGACCATCTTATCCGTATTGAAGGCGAGTGGGCTGCTGCCCATCTATGAGCAGCTGTCCAGCTTTGAGGTGGGCCCACCCACCAAGACGAATGAGTTCTATTCGTTCTTTGTGCGCGGCGTGGTGCACGCCTTGACCATCTTCAACATCTACAGCCTAATGACGCCCAATTCAGCTAAGCTGTTCATTTCACTAAGGGAGACGGATAATGTGAATCAATGGATCGAGCTGTTGCTGTGCATATTCACCTATACATTAAGTGAGTTGAGGGGGAGTAGACTAGAGATTGGGTCCCACTCTAAACAGATAATTCTACACTCTTCCTTAGCTGTTTTTGTTTGTGCTCGCAACACAAAGGCCATAATACAAATCATGAACGAGATCCTTAAGCTCGACCAGGAGGTGCTGCAGCAATTTGGCATTGCTTTAAGCAACCATTGCAATTTCTCCATTAAGTTTTTGCTCCTGATTGCTGCCTGCCAGGCATACATCATATTTCTACGAATTAATGCCTTGAGCGGTGTTGCGTCGCCCACCACGTACATCCTGATTGGCTTCTATGCCATACAGAACGGATTGACAGCCACCTACATAGTCTTTGCCTCGGCTCTGCTGCGCATCGTTTGCATTCGCTTTCAGTTCGTGAATCAACTGCTGAATGGATACGCCTACAATCGACTGTTGGGCAAGAATCCTCGCCAGCAGCAGCTGCATATGGATAAGTTTCCCGAGGATTCTCTCTACATTTATCGCACACATAATCGCCTGTTGCGCATCTATAAGAGCATCAACGAGTGCTGCAGTTTGATTATCGTTTGCTTTTTGGGCTATTCCTTCTACACGGTGACCACCAATTGGTATAATCTCTTCGTGCAGATCACCAGCAGCAAAGGCGTCATCTCCTCGCACATCATGCAGTGGTGCTTGGCCTGGTTGTGCCTGCACACCTCGCTCCTCACTCTGCTGTCGCGCAGCTGCGGTGCAACGACTTACGAGGTGTGTTTGCAACAAACAAATTATGCAGTTGCTCAGTAACTCAATTAGTGATGGGCAATTTGTTATCCTTGAGCTAGTGAATAAAAATGAACTACTGAGTTTTTAGTGATCACGCTAATCAGATAGTTATTAATCGATACATTTTGCTGAGCCTATGAATTAGTCCTGAACAATTTGGTTCAATTATTCATTAATGATTTGTTATTGAGCTATCCATGAACAGTACGTTCTTCTGACTGACCTCTACAAGTCTTTCATATTCAAATTTATAGTACATGCTAAGTGATAGTAAGAGATCATTTCTCAAATTGAGCAACGGAATATATTAACAAAATCATGTACACCTCTATCTATTATAGGCCAATACTACATCCCAAATACTGGCGCGCGTCTATGGCAAGAGCAAGGAATTTCAAAATATAGTAAGCATTCTCACTACCTTACATCGCTATATCTAGACCAACATAATTCCCAATTTATATAGATTGACAAATTTCTAACTAAGAGCATCAAGCAGGAAGTACAATTTACGGCATATGGTTTCTTTGCCATAGACAACTCTACTCTTTTCAAGGTTGGCTATTATTGGTTATTAATTTCTTATCGCTAATACTATACATAATGAACAATATTTCAGATCTTTTCAGCCGTCACAACATATTTAGTTATTTTGATTCAATTCAAACAGCTAGAGGATTCGAAACTAGAGGAACAGGAGACAGTTTAGGTCTCAATTTCTATACTGTTTAATTTTATTAGCTAAGTATTTATTATCATTACAAAATCTTACGTCAATGGAACTAATTGTATATATTGACTTATATATATACCTATTAGTTCGACAAAATTAAGCGCACAAATACATGAACAAAAATGCATTATTTGAAAATTTTTTGACAGTAATTAAGAAACCGACGCCAGGTAAACCCACTAAAAGTTTTTAATATACTTATGCAGCAATCGCAAAGATCTATAGTACTTATAAATTTAAGACAATCAAATATGGGAGGAAATAGTGACACACAATATACTTTTTTTGTTGCTGCTAGGTCTTGTCGCTCGTTAGCAGTGAGCAAGTTGCTAAATATTTTGTTAATGAACTAGTTACTAGCAGTTCAGGACTTTTGACTTTCGACGAGTTTCCCCAAACAGGAATGAACAGATGCGATCCAATGCAAAGGCGCCAACAATATCCATAATGAGTACCAGAAGCAATGTTTGACGAAACTGTAATTAAACAATCATTAATGTAATAATTCAAAATATTGATATCAAGATTCTTAACGTACATTGGCTGAAAAGTCGACGATTTCAAAGAATTGTGTCAAGCCGGGCACAATGCCTGTGGTGAGGAACAGCACCAAGGCAGCAGAAGCGCCAATGGCGCACATTAGCATCCGATTCGCACGCAGACTCTCCATAAACGGATGGCCCTGAAATTCAAATTTTTAATTAGCAAACAGCTCGATAAATATATCAATTTGTTGCATAAGGCTGTTCACGATCGATACATTGATGACTATTGAGTAAATTTCTCCATCACCAAATGAGCAAAAGTATCGATTGATCACTAAAAAGTTCAATTGAACAATAGTTTGATTATTGACTCACCTTATAGTTCACTGCAATTGTGGCCACCTGCAGCGAGACACAAATTATATAAACCGTGCTACTAACTATGTTGGGATCATATTTCGTTTTCTCCTCATTATCCATGTCAATATATAGCTTCACTTTGCCCACTCTGTAAAGGAAGGTAGGCTTAGCAAATGAGTTTCTATTGGGGATTCCCCTTACTTACCGTGGAGGCGCCAGCGCCGTTGCTTCACTGGTCAGGTAATAGAGTGTGCCAAAGTGTACAGCGAATTGTGTTAGTATAGTCGATATGGTATACAAATTGAATATGTTGGGCAGTGGAGCAACCTTCGAGAGGGTTTTCAATGGCTGGAATAGAGAAATTTAAATAATAAGATTAGCTCGACAGGGCATGTCCGACTGCAGCTTACCTTGGAGCGTGTGATAAAGAGAAAGCAAGCCGCTATGAATATTCCCTGCATGGTGGCTTGCGTATCGCTGAATTTAACACCATCGATATAGAGTACCGACTGGCAATAGGCTTGAATAAGAGCATTCAAAGCCAAGATCTTGAACATTTGCAGAGTGGTGACCAGCGTGCACCGACCCTGCTTGATGATATGATTCACTAATGGGTAGAAAAGGGAATATTAGTCTTGTTATTAGTAGGATAATTGAAGTTAAAAACATACCACACATAATCGAAGATAGTTTGCTCGTAAATGGCGCTGCTATGGATGCATCGCCCAGCTTAACCATCGTCTGCTCCTCCATGTCTCGTAACGCATTCTGTAGACGCGCCTGCGTCCGATCGATATGCTCCTGTCGTCTTCTCAACGCACGTTCCCGTGGCGACAACTGTTGATTGGCAGCAGAAGCTGCTGCAGCAGCAGCCGTTGCAGCTGTATTAATCTGACGCAATTCCTCCTCAGTGCGTTTCCGTTTGACTGGAGCGCTGGTCAGGAGGGAGACACCCACATGGGCATGCTTTAGAGCACCCACATCGTTGGTGCCATCGCCACACATCAAAGTATAGTAGCCCAGCTGCTTCAGTGTTGTAATGATGTATTCCTTTTGCTTGGGTGCAAAGCGCGCACAGACCGTCACCTGAGGCAGCACTTTGAGCATATACGCATGATGCGACTGCTGCATGTAGAGTAATCCCTCGCCGGTGATGCACAAATCGTTGGCAGCCAATAGCATTGAAATGTTCTTATCGCTCTTGACATCGTCCAATGGATAGGTGCGATCCCCGTCGATGGACACCCAGCTCCAGGTGCCAGACAATTCATTTTGAGGAGGTGTTAAGATGAGCAGCTTCTTGCTTGTAAACCGCAGCTCCCGAGCCACATGGCATGCAGTCAATGGACTGTCGCCTGTTATCATGAGCACCTTGTGAGAGGATTGAACAAGCTCCTTGACAACCGCCTTCGAGTCCGGTTTCATGGGACAGGAGATGATCACAAAGCCAGCAAAGGTTAGATCACACTCAACATCCTCGCGCTTTAGCTCACGCATGCGCTGGCCACCCAAGTTACCAAATTCTTTGATGCCCAAGGCCATGACGCGTGCACCCCGTCGCGCGTACTCCAAATAGATCTTAAAAGAAACAATATATATTTGATATATACAAAATCTGGATGGAGATATATTTAACTTCTCTTTTAATCTTCAATCTTACCTTTTGATAATCTCCAGGAACGTCCTTCAACATACCCATAATAACCTCTGGAGCGCCTTTGACAGCTCCAATATAGTTGATTTCATTAGAAAAGGGCATCAGATAGCCAGCCAGCACGGACATGCGCTTCAAAGCAGAAGAGAAATGATAACGTTGAACGATGCGCAAAGGCTTCAACTTGCCGCGCTTCGGTATGACACTGTCCGACTTGGTAAGATTCCAGTCTACGGCAGCCAATGCGGCCTTCTCTAGTGGATCACCCACCAAGCCATCGTCAAGCAGTGCCAGCGAATGGCAACAGGCGAGCACCTGCACCGTATTATCCTCAGCCTCATCAATGGGCACACACTTCCCATTGGACGAGAGTCCAGCAATGCCCTCAACCATAAGGTTATCCGTAGTCAGGGTACCAGTCTTATCAAAGCAGCAAATCTGAACTTTTCCAGCAAAGGGAATACGAAAAGGTTCAGTGCAAAACACAAATAATTTTGTTAACTGTATGAGCGACGTATTCACAGCGAGTGTTAACTCAATTGGCAAATCGGGCGGTATAATCGACGTCAATATTAAAGCGCACTCCAAAAAGAGTTTATAACGATTACGTTCCGGATCCTCGCTGCCCTTGACCCAGACATAAGAAGCAGCTGCCACAGCGAAGATCATCAGAAAGGCAATAAAAGCAAATGTCTCTGCATTATTCTCCGTTGCGCGATTCGCACCAAAGAGTATGGTGCGCAAGAGTTTGCCCTGAGAAGTGTTGAAGCCAGTGCGTATAACGTAGCCAATGCAACCGCCATCGGGAGCACGCATCGATTCTTTGGTCGGGGCTGTATGCTGCACCACCTTGGTGCCACCAAACAGAACTGTGAGCTTGCCTTCACCCTCAGCATCGAGTTCGGTATTTAGTTGCTGCAGCGATTCGAGGGATTCCTTCATCTGTGGCACTGACTCCCCCGTCAGCATGCTCTCATCGACAATGCAACTGCCACGCAGGACAACTACATCGCAGGGCACAATATTGTCATTCTGTGAGCGTGTTACGGATATCAAATCGCCCGGCAACAGCTCGTCGCTGCCAAGTTGCCGCCACTTATTCTGCCTGAGTGCGTATATCAGATATGGTTTATTGCCCATTTTGCGTATCTCCGACATGTTGCGGAGTTGTTGCTTGACAATCGTGCACTCGAAGGCGATCAGCATGAAGAGCGTGAAGAGTGAGTAGTACCAAAAGTCATCCATGCACCACAGGCCCACGGAGAACACCTGGAACACGAAGAACGGTGCGGTGGCGCGCTCGATAAAGAGTTCATGGAATTCCGGCACAACCATGTCCATTTCATTATTGCCGTAGGTTTGCATTGCTGTTTTGATAGCCTCCTCCGTTTCCAATCCTCGGGAGCTGGCATAGCTGCTCAGCAGTTTATTTACTGGGAATTCCACAGCGCGAAAGATCGCCTTATCCTCGTCCCAGACGTATTTCGTCTTCTGAAATACCAAATAATATTGCAGATCTCCGTTCTCCAGTTTTTGGCTGCGTATAGGCACGATTTTGGAGTTGCCATTGTTCGCCGTGGGCACTACTTTCGCCAGAACACCTGAAGCCGGCTGCTTGACGCGTCGACAGGTGAGAAAGGCCAGCACGTGTACGCTCCAATAGCAAAAGAGTAATGTTAAGATGTGCAGAAAGGCAATGGCCACCACCGCAATGAAACCAATATCGTTCCAGGCCGCATCATCATTCCCACTTCCTTGCTTTGAAATGGGCACGTCATCCAATTTGGTACTATCTCCCTCCTCCTCTTCGTGCCCTTTGTACACGTAGATCCATAGATAAAAGGCAGTCAAATACAGCGGTACAAAAGGCAGAACTACGCCGCTTATAGGTGTCGGTTTGCGCACGTGTAATGTCACATATTGCACTAGATCGTCCAGAGCGGCTGTTGGCAGTTTATTACAATTATTTCTATTGGTTTTTTTGTTATTGTTGTCGCCGGCAGCGCCGCCCGTTGTGGCCGCCACAGCGCTCATCAGTGACGATTGCTTCCTGCACTTTGCTTCCTTCCCGTGTTTGCCGCTGTGTGGGCGACGTCTTTTCACTCACTTTAACTATACTAATCACTTAAAAGTGCGTATAAAATAAGAAATAAAAGTGTGGAAAAAACGCAACGTTGCCCGCACAGCTGCTTGCGTCGCAGTGTATGCAATTCAGAAAAAAAACTGTATGTAATATTTACTCGTTTGTGCACACTGTCAACACTACACTCTACATCGAAATATCGATAGAAAAAAGCACGAACTATATCAGCCCTAGCTAACAACTCTGTGCAGACAATTTACAAACTTATGCGTTTCTATTATTATTGTACGAATTATTGGACGATTTATTAAACTTTCAATTTTGAACAAACGAACAGCATACAATGTAAAAATGCTGAAGTACATTAAAAGGCAGACGAGTAAGTGATAAAAAAAACATGCAGCTAATGATAAGAAAACAACTGGTTTGTTTGTGTTTATGTTTTTGCTGGTGAGTCGAATTTCTATTTTCATTCTTCTGTTTTGTTTTTTTTTTTTTACCAGGCCGCCGACGCAGCTCTCACGATGCGGCTGAAGATGATGATGTGGTCGATTGTGCAGCAGTGGCAGCGGCGCAAAAACGTCATTCGCTGCGCTCCACAACAAGTTTCTGTGATGAGGTGTTCATGGAGGAGGAGGAGACGGAGGCAAACGCAACTTCGGATGCAATTAGCTTAAGCAACAAAAGTTTGAATGTGGGCGCAGTGGCTGATGAAGGTAATGAGGCAAATGACAACTGTAAAAGTGAGTGAGTGATTGTGTGTGTGTGTGTGTGTGTGTGTGTATGAGTGGCGTATGAGCAGGAAAGAGCAAGGAGCGGAGGGCAAAGAGACGGGGATTAATCTATATGTGTGTTTGTTGTTGCTTCTTTGTTTACATATCCGGCATGTTACAATTTGCGCTCTTTAATTGATTACTCTTTTTTCATCGTTCTTTTATGGCTTATTCTCTTATTACCTATCACTGCACAGCTATATTCAAATACAGCTCGCGCCTTTCCATGTCTCTGAGGGCAATAGTCAGCGAGCCGGATTGCCTTAGCTACTTTCTTCAATATTTGGAGTCACAAAATGAGCTGCCGCTTATCAAATTCTATTTGGACATTGAGAACTTTAAGCGGGCGGCCCTAACACAAATGCCTAATATGGAGGAGGAGAGTGCAACTGCAGTGGAAATCGAACCTGCCGTGGATAGCTTCTCTCTGGAAACTGAGCAGCACAATGTACCTGAAATGAAAACCCTTTGCGATTTGTCGATGCGCAAGCCGCTCACCGACGACGAAAAGAGTCGCATATATGCGGAGACAAATAAGCAGATGAACAACAAACCGAAATCAAGTGCAGAGCTGCAGCCAATCAGTGCAGCAAGCATCAATGATGCCATAGCCATTTATCAAAAGTATTTAATTGTGAATGCGCCCCTGCCCGTGGAGCTGCCGATTGTCATCCTGGCACACATCTCGCTGTACCTGTGCAGCAAGGATAACGACAAAGGAATGCAGCAGGCAATACCCGCCAGCTGCTTCGATGAAGCGCGCGACTATGTGCTCCAGCAGCTGGAACGGGATCATCTGCAAAGCTTTCTACAGAGCAGCTACTACTGCAAGTACTGCGTGGAGCTAATCGAGGGCGAGGCGACACTTAACATATACGACGTGCTCTACGACGAGCTGGCTCTATTCTATCTAACAGAATATCTCGAGCAGCAGCAGGAGCGCGAATGCCTTGAATTCTGGATCACCGCAATCAACTTTCGAAAGAGCTGCGACGATCAGAGAGTGGCACAATCGGATGCTATGATCATATATGAGCGCTATTTCTCTTTGCAATCCGATTGTCGTCTGTGGATGTCACAAAAGATGCGGCTGCGCGTCGAGCAGGCAATTTGTGCACCTGGTCAGCTGGAACAGGCCTTCGATTTGGCCTTACTCGTCACAGCAAAGTATCTCGAGCAAAAGCACTTTGCAAACTTTCTTAAATCAAACATTTTTGATAATTATGTTAACGAACTAAAAGCCAAGACAGGCATGCAGAGTGCGGCTGATGTAAGAGATGGCTCGAGTCTGCAGCACAAGCTAAGCCTGCGACGCTCGAAAAATGTGAACAATCAGCAGCGCCATCGCAAAACTTTATCCATGTCCGATTGCCAGCATCTGTCGCAGCATAATACCCTTCTAGCAGGTCTTGATACGGGTCACAAGCCGCTGAAAGCTTCGAATTCGACCACAGCCAATATGAACATCGATTCGAGGCAGTTAACGAATCCTCAATTGCTTTGGCAGCGACCTGTAAGCTCACTCAAATTCGGTCATGTCAACGCGCTGGGCCGATACGAGCGAGATTTCGATTCTGTGGATGCTGTTGCCTCACAGAACAGAGCGCCAGCCTGGTCGCTAAGCGTTAAGAATGCAATGCGCAAGCTGGTCAACCTGCCGGAGGACAATGTGCAGGAGGAGATCGCCTGGCAGGTGGCCGAGATGATTGTTAAGGATGTGACCAGCGTGACGCTGCAAAACAAAAATTGATTCAATATCCATTTTAATTGATTCAATATTTATTTAGTTTGTAAACATATACGACACAAATTTATGGTTTGGGCTCAAATGCTTCATACGAATCTCGTGCACAAATCGAATGAAAAGCTTTCGCTTATTAACCCTACTAAACTCTATTCTCTCTCTCTCTCTCTCTCTCTCTCTTGTGCAGTCTACACTGCTGCACAAAAATATGGATCAAATAATACTAATTTTATTTATACTTTATACGAAAGCTCTCTTTACTGCACTCGTTTACGAGGGTAGTCTGAAATTATTTCCGACTTTAAAATGAAGTTAGAGGAACAGTAGAATAGAAGAATATTAAATTATTAACATATATATTTAGATCTTTCCTCAAATATATATAATTTTTGAATTTCATACGAAAGCTCTCTAAAGGTTTGCTCTTTTATACATTCTACACTGGTGTACAAAGCTACTAAATACAAACACTTTTTACCTTGTATTAAACACAGACGCTAATTTATATTATTTGCAATTTGAAAAGAAAGCTTTTTAAAAGCTATTGATAAAAATTAAACTTTTGCTAGTTCGCTCGCTCATTTGTTATGTCAAGCACACACAGAACAGACACAATATACACTCAACAACTTAACGAATGTTTCCTTCAGTTGGTACCTACACAAACGATATATTTAACAGATATTTCAATTGTTTTTTTTTTTTAATAATATATTTACAGGCTAACTGTAACTCAATTTATATATTAGAACTTCATTCCACAAATTTTATTTGATTTTTATATAGTATATAAAATAATGCGTATACATAACATATTTTTGAATACCGAAACTATATAACAAAATAGATTGTTACGAAATAAACTTTTTTCTAAAATGATAAAAGATTGTTTACTGATATTTTAGCTCTTTGGGAAATGGGAGAATTTGATTGAATTAAAAAAAAAAATTCTCTCAGTGTATCAAAGTATATAGAAACAAAAGTAAAAAGCTTTCTTTCAGAATAACTAATTACAAAAATTATAATTTATAATTTCTCTCAGTGTACTATAAAAACTGTTAGCTTATTAACTACTTGAACAGATTAACTATAATTGTATAAAATATATATGTTAAAGCCTAAGTTATATAACCTCTGCAGAGATATTGATGACTTATAAGACTGCGAGATGGAGCATTATTTATCGTCCTCCGACTCCTCCACTGGCGCATTTCCCGTTTCGCTGAACCATCGCAGGATGCGCAACATCGTCTTGGCGGAGTACAAACAGAATGGATATTCATTGTAGCAGCGGTCGCTACGTCCACGTAACGCCAATCCTCGACTAAACGCTCGTCCAATTTTTGCTGGCGCCATTTCTAAAGAGGATTCCATAAAGTTCATCAGCAGCTCTGCCTCCTCGGAATGGGCCTCTGCACCAGACATCAGCTGGCAGATGAGCGACTGCAAACACTCGAAGGGGTCGCGCGCAAGTATGCGTTTCCAATCTATTGAAGCTGTGCCACTGTGATGCACTGCAGCATTGCTGCCACCGCCTGTATCCTGTCTGCCATGCACCCAGCCCAAGTCCCGATTCAGTGTAGCTCGCTTGCCACGTTGCAAGCTAAAAGCCGAACTCGCTTGCCCAATGAAATTTGGCAACTGTTGCAGATTCAACGTGGTGCCGACCTGCCCAGCCAAATTGGTAATCTGCTGAATGGGCCGTATGCGGCTCCAATCCTGTGCCAACAGATGCATCATATACATGGCACCCAAGCCCATGACGGCCAGAACAAAGACACTGCAAAGAAGAGAAGGCAAATAAGTACAAATTTGATTCAGTTTAAAGTTTCAGTTATCTACAAATATTTATCACATATTTAAATTTGCAGCGCTCATCTCAATGGTCTATCGTTTTCTTAAGTCTATCGATATTTTCATATAGGTTAATTAGAACATGTTACAAGAACATATCGATAAAAGAAATGACATCGATTGGGGTGCAAGGCATTCATTCAAAGTTTAAAAAATGAGTGATAACAAAATTGCGAACATTTCTTTTTAAAGAGTTTTCACTTTCTTTTCTTATTTTTTTTTTTCAAATATGTGCTTTTCACTTTGATACCACAAATTGATCTTAATTATTTGAATTTCAAACTAATTTAAGCAAATATGCTCAAGTTTTGAATCTCCTTCAGCTGCATGATTTAATTATAATCGTGGCTGATTGTTCAATGAGGTTTCACTTTTAATATCCAGTTGTGGCTGCCAAGGATTGAATGTCCACTTACCGTATACCCATAGCTGTTTGCTGCTTGCCGTTTGCTGGTATTTCAAAAACGCGTCCGTTTGATTGCGTGGTCAGCGCTTCAATGCGGCACCTTGTTGCGCGTTTTCATGGCTAAAGTCGCCTCGATCGCCAATTCGGCTAACGAACTAACAATCTTTTTTTGGCCACAATTAAACCAGCCCAAAGGCTCCACCACTTTCCGCCATCGCGAGTCAGGCAGGCAGTCATGACATAATCGCCAAAGACATCCACATCCAATCGAGATGCAGGCTTCAAGTTTGATTTGGCACTCCGCCAGAAACAGGTTCGCTCGCTTTTCAATTGCAATTTTCATGAATTTCAGTGGTTGTGGTTAGGCAACTAGTTTTCCGTCTCCCACTTGTCTTGGCATTGCAGTGTTTTTAGCCATTTCTTCGTTTGTTATTGTTTTGTAGTTGTTGCTTTTTTGTTTGCGCCAGTTTCAATGTTGCGGTCAACAGCGAAAAAATGTTTGAACTTTATGCATGCCTGTGACCATGGCAGTGGGTCACATAGTAAATCCTCGTCAAATGCCAGCGGGCAATAGTGAAAATTTAATGAATTTTTTTATCGTCATCATCTGCTAATCCACTGGAAAGCAATCAATTGCTCAATGTCAAACTAAGGAAATAGAAATCAATATAAAAAATTAAGAGACGGAGAGATAGGTAGATGCATGACTGTAAGATGCTCTGTAAATTCCAAGCCTCCTTCAGCCTCTCGTTCATTGTTCGAGGCAGCAAAAGTAAACAACAAGAATATTTTTTTTATATTTCTTTTATAACTATTAAATTTAATAATCACACAGTTATAGTATAAGAGCTCTTGCTCCTACAGACTACAAAGCAGATGCAGTTGCGAATATGAGGAAGTCCGAAAACTATGTCACTCAGAGATAACAGCTCAAACACTGTAAAGCCAACAGATCGCAGCAAAGTAAATAGCGCAACTCCTTAAAAGCAAAAGCTTTAAGCTGCGTGCAGAAATTAGAAAAAAAGCTTTTTCGTTGTGCGGCGACTATAAAAGAGAGTTGCACCCAAGGCTGCGCTTTAGTCGTCCAACTGATTTGCCAAACTGCAATTGGCAAAGGCAAAGACAAAGGCAAAACATTAACTTCAATGCTGTTGGCGGTTAACAGCTTACGGTTAGCGGTTAACATTTAACGGTCACTGCAGCAGAACCGGCTGAGGCGGTGGCAAATTGTGAATTACGCAACAGTTGCAACGAAAGTGAAAGCCAAGAGTGACAGCATCGCATGTTGCATCATTGTGTTGCAACAACAACAACTGTAACAAGAGGCTAAAGACAAAATGTTTTACGCCGTCATCTTCTTTGCAACAATTGTGCTGCTCTTCCTTATCAGCGGCACAAGGAAACCCGATAAATTTCCACCAGGTAGGTGAAACAAAATTCGAATTCAGATTTCAAAATATAAAATTCAGTAAATAATTAAATTTTGCAAAAAGTTCTTAGCATTTACGCAATAAGTACAGAGTAAATTTGAATAAATCCGTTACAAAACGTTAAAAAATTTTGAAATTATGTTGAGTTTTGAGCATGTTATGTAATTTTGAAACTGTTTCCCAAAGCTTTCGCTTTTGCAACTCATATTACATAGATATTATAGATAGTTTTGAGCCAACATCAGTTCTAGCCGGCTTGAAAATACAATGAACCCTTCACAGAGTTGCTATTTCAATCATTCTACATATCCTTTATATATATTTTTTATATTTTATAACCACTTCCCATGGCTAGGTCCACGTTGGTATCCCATCGTGGGTAGCGCTTTGCAAATCTCTCACCTGCGCATGCGCCTGGGCATGTTCTGTAAGGTAATCGATGAGCTGGCGCGGCGCTATGTGAATCCCTATGGCTACTACGGGCTGAAGATTGGCAAGGACAAGGTGGTGATAGCGTATACGAACGAGGCAATCAGTGAGATGATGACGAACGAGGACATTGATGGACGACCCGATGGCATCTTCTATCGACTGCGAACATTCAACACCCGCCTGGGTGTTCTCCTCACCGACGGTGAGATGTGGGTGGAGCAGCGACGATTCATCTTGAGGCACCTGAAGAACTTTGGCTTTGCACGCAGTGGCATGGTGGACATTGTGCACAATGAAGCCAGCTGTCTGCTGCAGGATTTGAAGGCCAAGATCATGGCAGAAGGTGGGAAGGAAGCCAGGATTGAGATGCACGATCTAACTAGCGTGTATGTCTTGAACACGTTGTGGTGCATGCTGAGTGGCAGACGGTATGAGCCCGGCTCAGCTGAGATAACAGAGCTGCTGGAGACTTTCTTCGAGCTGTTCAAGAATATTGACATGGTCGGCGCACTCTTCAGCCACTTTCCTCTGCTCCGCTTTATAGCTCCAGATTTTTCCGGTTACAATGGGTTTGTGGAGAGCCACAGGGCATTATACTCATTTATGGGCAAGGAGATTGAGCTGCACAGAAAATCATATCAGAATTATGATGAGCCGCGTGACCTGATGGACAGCTATTTACGCGCCCAGGAGAAGGACACGGAGAATCCCATGTTCAGCGATGAGAGTTTATTGTCCATTTGCCTGGACATGTTTCTCGCTGGCTCGGAGACGACCAACAAGAGTTTGGGCTTCTGCTTCATGCATCTGATAAGACAGCCAGAGATACAGGAGCGCGCTTTTGCTGAGATCAAGGATGTGGTGGGATTGGAGCGTATACCGGAGTGGTCGGATCGGAGCAAGATGCCATATTGTGAGGCCATTACATTAGAGGCGGTGCGCATGTTTATGCTGCACACCTTTGGCATCCCACATCGCGCCATGTGCGACACCCGCCTTTCTGGATATGAGATACCCAAGGATACGATGGTAATTGCCTGCTTCCGAGGCATGCTCATAAATGGCTTTGACTTTCCTGAACCGGAAGTATTCGATCCGGAAAGGTATCTTGTTGGTGGTCAAATCAAACTGCCGGAGGCCTTTAATCCATTTGGCTTTGGGCGACATCGTTGTATGGGCGACTTGCTGGGCCGACAGAATTTGTTTATGTTCACCACAACGCTGTTGCAGCACTTCAAGCTGGTTGCCATTCCTGGCCAGGTGCCCGAAGAAGTGCCGCTAGAGGGGGCCACGGCAGCTGTGAAGCCATACGATGCCATGTTGGTGGCCAGATCATGAGCAAGTGCAACTTTTTTAAACAGAAAATCAGAAAGCGCGTGGAAATTAAAGATTCCATTTCTTTGTAAAAAGTAACAGTCGATATCTACATTCCGATATATATCACTATCTACCACTTAGCTCTATACACCACACTCAATCACTTGTTATCGATATTCAGAAAGCTTATCGATGTGGAATTAAAGCATTAAATTATGCTTGGTATGCAAACGCTTATGTATGCATTGGAGTTGAATTAAGTATTTGTGCGCCTGCATACCTGCCTTGAGTAACTAATCATCAATGGATTATCCACAATTCCCACTTTTGGTTTTTAATAATTCATTATTGAACACAATATTTTGCTACATCCTCTAATTATGTTTTTATGTTTTAATTCTCACATATAACTATTATTGTTCATATTTGTTGGTTTTTTGTTTACATATATAGTCTACAAAATTGTCATTTAGGTTATTTTCTTCCGTCATTCGATTCACATAATTTCATCAATTTCAGTTTTCTTTCAATTTAATTTGATTTTTAAATTGGCTTTTTGATATTTCGCACGTTCTTCAGCAAACAACAAAAGCATTTCGCATTGTGCATACATAAAAATTAGATTTAAGCACTAAAGTACGATACAAATACAAATATATATATATATGAATATATATATATATTTATACAAATATATATATGGTATATGTGTATGAAAAACAATTTATCAGCTTAGCAAATATTATTTCCAACAAATTGCATTGAATTGAATCGGATTTTCTATATGTATTAAGAATGCGCATTCCAACAATATTTCATTTGCGTTTCCTCATCTACACAAACATGTTTGTTATTGTTATTTAAAGCTATTTGTTTAGGTGTTTGTGATTTATGCTTGGAAAACAATTGCTGCTCAAAATCTTTCGATCGGCATTTTGTAATATATATTTACATACATACATATATATATATATATATATATATATATATATATATATATATATATATATATATATATATATATATATATATATATATATATATATATATATTATTTTAAAATTTGAAATTTGTGTGTTGATATATTCTCACTCTTGAGCCTGCTGCTAGACACTGGGCTTACATGATCTAATTAGATGTATATATGTATATATATATATGTTAGTGTGTATGTATGTGTGTAAAAAACGCTAACAATTCTCACACAAAAAGCAAAGCCAGCGTTAACTTATTTGCATATTTTAAGCATTTCTATAAAGTAACATTAACTTCTTCATATACATATTGTATATATATATATCTAAGATGATTTCATTAATTGTTGCACACACACGATCTTGGTCCATGATTCCAACGCGCGAGAGGAAGAGTACACAGTATATGTATATATATATAAACTATAAATTTAAGATTCGGTTGAAAGTGAAATAAATAAAGTGATTTGCAGCTGCAGCGCGCAGACTTGGCCGCTTTTCGATTGAGGGATATGTTCAGTTCTAGAATTAGAATTAGGTTTAGGATTAGGATTAGGATTAGAGACTAGAAGACTAGCAAAAAGCATTTAACATTTGTGCAACATCGAAATTTGAGACAATATACAAATACATTTAATATGCATACACACATTCACTAAAATCCAAATAAACAACTAATGAAATTCCCTAAAAATGTTGCAGCAGTTATTTCTGTTACTGTTTCTGGTTTGTTTAGATATCGTTGCCTTTTCTCTCCTAGTTTTCAGTTTTTGCGCCACACAAAGGTCGGCAGCTGCTGGGCACAGCAGCAGGCGACTATGTAGAGTATGCCAAAGAAGAAGTTGAGTTTCGCAGTTTGCCGGGGCACCACAGCCATCGTTTGATCGTTGCGAAAGCGTTTCTCGATTTGAAATGCTTGTGGGAGCGTAATTAGAGGTAACAGGAACCACAGTGAGTACTTCAGTCCAAAGATGAAGAACAGCGAATAGGGTGTGAAGAGCAGCATGGCATAGAGAACATGCGAGGCTGTGCGTCCTATGAGTATGGCCAACGTCACGATTCCCGCCTTGCCATCACTTTCCGCGTCTCGCGTATTATTGCTATGCAATATGGCCTCCGTATTGAGTGCGAGTGGTATGGCATAGCCCATTGTTGTCCAGTCCACGTGACCCGTTTGCGACATGAATGCAAAGAGCACCGACGTTGGCCCGAACAATATCAAGATAACGAGATCTCCGAGCGCAATGTATTTGAAACCAATGCCGCCCGTATAGAGGAAACTCGATGATAGGCCACCAAAGTAGATGAGCGCCAAGTGCTCCATTTTAGCCGGACTCAGTACGGCGAGCAGTACAAAGCCTCCACAGCCCGCCAAATACAAAATAGCACCCAATGAAACGACCTGAAAATAAACACATAGAATCAATTTGGGACGATACTGTAAGTATTGGCTGCTTTGCTTACCTCATCCTTGGTGAGTATGTGATCGACCAGTGTACGATCGTCAGCCTTTTGTTTATCGATACCTTTGATGTAATCGAAATAAGTATTGACCACATTGCCGGCACAGTGCACCGTGACCACAGTAAAGGCGGTTAAGAAAAATGTGAGCATGGAAAAGTCGCCCGACCATTGCGAGCGATATGCCAAAGCCGAGCCAAGCAGCGTGGGCACCAGACTGGCCGACAGCGACCAAGGACGCAACGCGAGCAAATAGGTTTTTAATTTCATAAATGTGCCAGAGCTATAATAGCTGCTAATTGGCGTAGCTGCTTTCCCATTCGATTTTGCCTCGTGACCGCCGTTATACAAACGCTCCCGGAGCAGTTGCTGGGCGGCCGCAACATCCTGCTGCTGCTCGTCTTCGCTTCGACTTGTTGCCATTGCTCGCGCTGCTATTCAACTGCCGACTGGAAGCTTTGCATTCACCAGCTGTGAATAAATTTCGTTGCCTATGTCGTATAAATTTTGTTGGCACTTATTCTTTTGTTTACAATAGTTTAAATATATTCCTGCCGTCTGTTCAATATTCGCTGCTAAAATTGTATACACAGCATTTTGTATATATGTGTGTGTAAGTCGGTTCGTGTCTGTGTGTTGGTGTTTGTGTGTAGGGGCAGGGGCTGCAGCTCCAACAACAACAACAAAATTTCACTAAACAGCCTGCGTGCTCCAAATCCCAATTGCGACTCGTCACACTGTCGCCGCACCACCTGCGCCGCACCAAAGAACTTGCATGCGGGCAACGCTCACGTTTTATTGTTATAAAATATATGTATATGTAATTAAATTTCACTTGTTCTTATTTATTTTGCAAGCAATAGCAGATTGCTTAGCGAGAGAAGAGAGAGCCTAATCAAACAAACCAACTGTCACGTCAGCGCTTGCAGAGTTCGGTCACACTGGCTAATTTAGTGTGTTTAAAATAGAATATTGTGCAACACTTAAGCTGGGCAGTATGCAGCTCGGGATTTTCAGCTGGTAACTCAAATTGTCGAACAATATTGATCAGTATCCATTATTTAAGTTGATTACATTATGGTTTAAGTTGATTTATTTAATATTGCAGCTTACATGATATTTGACCTGCATCACGGTTACGTACTGTATTGTAAATGAGTTCTGCTTACATTACACCAAGCCCTGGCTATTGGACAACAGCTGTTAAATACCCAGCCCTGGTTATTAGCAAACAGCTGTTAAAATTGTTTACATATAAATAATCAAAACATTAAAAACATGGATTTTAATGTGCATAAAATATGTAGAGTGTGTCTAGAGGAAGGCGCACCAAGTCCTTTGACTTCAATTTATAGCACAGACTTTGCGATGATGCCTTCACAAATGTTAATGATGTGCTCCAAGATTCGCGTATGTTTCATGACAGAAACTTGTTGAAAATATTTAATAAACTTTATTTGTAGGTTTATAAGACAGATGGACTACCTGCGGGCATTTGCAATAACTGCCTTTACCGGCTAGGAGTGGCCTATCACTTTCAACAGGAGTGCGAGAACAGCGACTTGCGTCTGCGTCAATATTTAGGACTGCACGAAACCTTCCGCCACGATGCGGCGACAAACACGGAAATTGAGATTAAACCAATTCCGGCGAATGTACAGCTGAATTCCAGTGATGAGGAAGACGGCCAGGCAGATATGAAGCGCAGTAAACGACGCTCGCGCTACCAGCGCAAACCTCCTGAAAGTCACAAGAAGCGTGGGCCCAAGCCAGTGGCCAAGCTGCCGCACACCTGCTACGTGGCCACCTGCCACAAGAGCTTCAAGTGCGCTGCCCAGCTAACACAGCACATACGCACACATACTGGCGAGAAACCATATGCGTGCAGTTATTGTGCTCAGCGCTTTGCCCAGAAATATAATCTAAAAGTTCACGAACGAACGCACACGGGAAACAAACCATTTCAATGCGAGATCTGCTCGAAGCAGTTCTCAGCGCTGGGCAACTTTCAGGCGCATCAGAAGATACACAGCGGCGTGCGGGATCAGATCTGCTCGTTGTGCCAGAAATCCTTCTATACTGCCGGGGATCTGTCCAAGCATATGATAACCCACACTGGCATAAAAAATCATCATTGCGATGTGTGTGGGAAGTCCTTCAGCAGACGCCGCGACATGCGCGCCCACAAGCTCAAGTTGCATCCACTCGAATCAAGTACGGAACATGATATTGTAGACGACGATGATGATGAGCCCATCGATACAGATCCTGTGGGCTTGGACACCCTGGAGCATACACATTTTAAGTGTCCCGATTGTGATAAGGCTTACGATTCGGCCGATAGCTTAAGCCTGCATTTCCGCACTCATGCGGTGAATAATAATTTATTAAATTTACCACTGCCGGCACCGCCGCCCATGTCACATCACTACCACCACCATCATCCCGCTGGGGCACCGCCATCCACAGCTGCCATGCATCATCACGATGCCCTGCAACTGCATCATTTGGCACCGCCGAATGCAGCCACCCAAATGGGTATGGCGGCCATGGCACACATGTTGGCTCCACCACCACCCCCACCGCCCACGCCGAGCGATGGCCGCTACACCATGCTGCACCATACGGCGGCACAACGACTGCATTACTAATTCCTAATATCAAATAAAACATGAGACTTAACTAAAGACTAATATGGTTTTTGATTGATGCACAGATCTTATCATACAGAGCTTGATCGACTTCACTACTAATTTGGATCAATCTTGGGCACTCCACCTGGTCATTATACATTTGCTATGCCAGCAGGGCATACATGACTCAATATACCCCATCAGGTCCAACTACAAGGTACACACACATATATTCAACTTAAGTACAGTTTGATATCGTTTAATATATTGAACACTTTAGTTTAAGCATTACATATGCAATTATGTATATAAAAAATTGGAATCTTTGTCATGTTTGTTGTTTTTTGTACAATAAATATATAAAATTTGGCAAGCACAGCTTCTATAAGATCATTTTTGTCTTGCTTCTTAAATGCATAACTAAAATCACTATAAAAATTCATTACAAATACATTAAAATGTAAAAAGTATATACTGTTCGCTGCTGTCTTTGTATAAATAAGGTAGAATATTTGTTCATATATGAAAAAAAGGAAATTGTCATATTTGTAAAAATGCTTTGTTTTGCTGTTTGTTTGGTATGCATCGTTATCGTTGGTATTCCGCTTCGACTTCAAGTATATATGAGACACTAGTTTGTAAAATATTGCTTTTCTACATAGTCAGAGTTTGATCTGCATCATCTACTTAAGCTTAGCCCTCAGCCAATCCTCGGTCAGTTCATCCAGCTCACGTATTTCGTATACTCGAGTCAGATCCACTTCCCGCTGCAGAGCGCTCTTCGTACAGGCGTACATCATTTGCAGCTCGATTTGGCTGTCCCGTGGCGTATAGAAGATGAAGCACATGGGATACGAGACACGCTGATCATCATGCACCATTTTGTATGTGTAAATCACATAGCGGGGCTGATGGCCAGGCAACGAATCCTGCAGCTCCTCTACCGAAATATCATCAATGAACTCATCCAGCACCACCGATTGCTTTTCCCTATCAACTTTTACTGCCGGGCGGTAAGAGAGAAAGAAAGAGGGAGAGGGAGAGCGAGAGCACATATCAATCATCGTTCCGTTTGCTTTAAATACTTTGTTGCCATGGCAGCAAAATTCTATAAATTTTCTTCTTACGTATCAGCGCCGAATTGGTCTTGCTTTTGCGGAAGCGAAACTTTTTCAATTCCTCGAGCACCTCATTGCTAATATCGCATATTTTGTTATCACCCTGCAAGTGCAACGAATGTAATTAGTGAATGCATTAGGGGAATAACAAATGTTATCGCCTCATCAACAAAACGCGCAAAACATGAAAATTTGGCCCGCCCACAGAGCAAAGCAATTAGTCATTCTTTGGCAATTGATGTACGTTGAATTAACCGAAACTAAAACCTCTTACCATTTAGATGCAACTGCACTTGGCTTTTAGAGCTAATTGGAAATTCTTTTTTTTTTTTATTTGGGGTATAACCGAAAACTGCGGCAGATAACACAAATAATATAAACCTTTTGCGGTGCGCACCTTCTTTGTTTTGACTCAACACAACAGATATACACACACCTGTGGCCACCCTAAGAACTTAACATTCACTCAAATGTTATTACCAGCTGTTGCTGATATCGATTTACTGTTACAAGCTGTAAGATCAAAAATCAATAATAGTTTTTAACGTATAAATCCAACAAAACTAACTGAATTAATGCAATACTAATTTGTTTATTTATTTATACAAATATTAATTTAATGTAGCAATGTAGCTGAAACCGATCTTTTGTCAGAGTTCAGTGCTGCAAAACGCGCAAATAATTGCCGCCAAAAAGGGCAATTATGATCAAATTTACCGTTCATTTATGAAAGTCTCGACTAAGGAGCGCCATGGCGCTAAAACAGGTTGACTTTAAAGCGAATAAGGAAATAAACTTTTTGAAACCCTGCTGGATAGCGGGCAATAAAAAATATTCAACAACGCAATTTGTTAAACAATTTGCAAGACATGAAATTAACGAAATCGATGTGGTTGCTAGTTGGTAAGTGCAAAGCATAACTGTAAACAGTGTAATTGTAAATATATATATTGAATATTTTTGATAATTAGCGACCAAATATGCAAAATTATTGAAGCAAATCAGGTGAGAACAGGAAAACTAAACAATGTCGTGGACACTCGGAGCCGCCGAGCTGCTGCCTTCAAGGACATTGCGCGCCTCACCTTTGGCATTAATTTTATATTAAATCAACAGGTGACTACGTTGCTGGGTAAATATGAATATATAATAAAAACATTATTAAGTTCTATAGTTATTGTTTTTGCCTAGATGATACTAAACATTTGCTGGACCAAATTATGGGAAATAAACTAAATTTAACTGAACCAACGCAGCGCACAAATGAAAGTCAAAATTTCAATGGTCGCAAAAGAAAACGAATTATTACAAAGCAAACAACAACTGTTTGCGTGGCCAAGAGACCTAGAATTAGAGAACCACAGTTATTGGATGAACAAAATGTGGATTATTATAGACATATGTTGACAGAATCGCAGCATTGGAATATAGACACTGAAAATGTAGCAATGAAGCAGGTAAGGGGTATAGTTAATGTATGTATAATCTGGAATCTAAAGTATATATATTTTTCAGTCACAGACCATAGAAGTAGCTCGCACCTGCTTACCCGAGCACGTGATCAGCGTTACACACGAGTTAACTTTTACAGAGCTCAATCCGGATGCAATGTGGAACAATGGCTTTGGTGAATCCAATCAAGTTGAGATGAAAGCGTTTGAAGAATTTCTGCCAGTCAGAAGTGCTGGTACGCATTATCTATATATATAACAATATTCAGCTGTATTTATTATTATTTATATATTTTCAGTCAAGCGAAAGTCACTTAACCTCTGTCCTACAGGTGTTTTGTGCTACAAAATGCCGAGACTAGCAACAGATACAATTGTGGAGCAAGCAAACGACAATTCTCCATCCTTGAATCCTTTTCAAGAACCGGAGCTGGAGCAGCTGGCACTGCCTCCACCAATTGTCATGGCTCCACAAAAATATAAAACTAAATCAAAACGAAAAATCAAATTGATTAAAGATAAAGTCACCAAATTTTCACGAGAAACGCTGCTCCGCGACAGGGAAATCTATTATAACAGATTAGAGAAAGAAAAATTACAAAAACCTAAAATTATTAAGCATAGTAATACCTGTAATACATTGCTAAACAGTTTTAGGCACAGGTTAGTTATTGCGATAATTTATAAATATTATATTAATAGCAATATTTGTTGGGCAGTCCACTTTTTCCAGATCGTTTGAGAAAAGATCTGCAGCTGAGCAGCGAACAAATTGAGGCGGAGTGTGAATCAACAATTCGATCTATATTTGGAGCTGATTATAGCGATGAGCTGTCCAAAGATATACTATCTGTAATTCATCCAAGCCCTAAAGAGATAAATCCTTTTGAAATTGCTGCTGCGCCACCCTTAGAACCGGAGATAATACCACTGCTCTCCCCATCAGTAATCGAAGTTCCACAATGCAGCAATAACAACAATAAGAACTACATCACTTACGATTATGATATTAACCACATAGGTAGGCAGATGATGATGAGCTTAGTTGTGTCTCCTATAACTAATGTTTAACCTTTCTTCATCAAAGATTCTTTAAGCATAATGATGCACTTGCTCAGCATATGGCGCAATAATCCAGACCTAAAGTCTATAGACGCCAACAAATTTGTCAAATCATTTCCAGATCGCTTTAAAGCGGCCCTGGCTTTCAGTCACTTATTATGTTGGTAACTTAGACATAAACTAAATTGCAATATCTAATCTCCTCTTATCTCTTAGCACTTGCCAAGGAAGGCTTTATAGAACTCTCCACGAAGTGGGACTCTGTAGAAATAAACGAAATTTCTTTAGGCGCAGAGTCCAATACGCTTATTGAAGAGAACTTAACTAGCTCTGAGCAGTTAATTATTAATTAATTTCTAAATGTTAATTGATTAACACTCGAGTGTTTATATTTGGTTTTGGAGTTTTTTTGCTTTCATTTTTTTTTTTTTTTTTTTTTGTAAAAACTTGTTTCTTGTTACCGTTTAAATAACTATAATTCATTAACATTTGTTTAATTCTCTAAATCTTTCTTTGTTTTGTTATCTTTCGTCTTAAACTCTTGTACCTCTCTAAATACCATTAAAACCAAATCAATGAAAAACTGATGTTGAATTAAATGCCAATCTGCTGGGCCAGGCAGGCATAAATATTCAGTGAGCAGAAGCCAATGATGGCAGCAACCAGAGCTTTGACCGCAATCGCTGCCCAGGGTCCAATGCTGAGGATGTGCAGCAATCCTTCCAGCCAAACGCCCTTGAATATGGTCACTGCCAGCAGTATGGAGACTAGCGGCTTTAAGGCCTTGTTGAGATCGTGACGCGTAAACAACCAGATCAGCGTGGCAGTTGATAAATGCTGGACGAGCAGCACATTCGACTCCAAGCACTTTTGTATATAGATCCAGCTAAACTCAGTGCCACGTGCACCTACCCACAGCATAATGCCACGCGACAGTATGACCTCGGCAGTAGCCCCTGAAATTGAGGAATTCATTTCAATTTAAGTTAAATCCAGAATGTTCTTAGACTTACAGCCCAATCCAGCGGTGATTAATTTGGAATGGCCCTTGCCGGGTATGCGACTCAGTATGAGCGCGAAGCCAAGAAGATCGGCGACATCCACGCTGCAGCGTAGTATTTCCTATAAAAGAAAACATATTAATTTGTAATAAATTCTATAATATTGTGAGCTTACCGCAAAAAAATTAAATTCCCCGCTATTGGAAGATGAGTCCGAATAGAAAAATGTTGCTAATACGAGCATTTTGCAGAGCTGTGTAAATATATAGATGCAGCCCGCCTGCACACATTTCCAGAACGCGCCATATTCCGACCTGAAAAAAAATATTTATCAATTTGAGCAAATGTTTATTGATTAATGGCTTGATTTATTGGTTGGCCTAATTTAAAATATATATTACTTACAGGCCGGAGTATTTGTAGGTGAAGTAGTATGGCAGAAGCAGTGCAACACAATTACCAAAGTGATACAGCGTCATTTTCTTTTATAAACCGTGACTTTTTCGGTTAATTACGTTAAAACATTAATTTATAGTACAAATTGGCACACGAGACGAAATGAATGAAAAAAACACTGGGTAAGAGGAAGAACGGGAGAGAATCCAGCAGCTGTCAATTGTTGCCGGTGGCGCTGCCAACTCGTGCTAATTTGGTATATTTAAATACCAATTTGTAAGTAAGAAAATAAATAAACAAACCAATAAAAATATTAAATTTAATCATAAAATGTTCAACTTTGATTAACAATATCGCTGCCGAACGCATGTCTTGATTGAAAACAATAATATTTGCTGACTATTTCATATAGAAATATTAACATTATCGTACGACAGTTTATTTTTCTTGTAATTTTCGCCTTCTTAAGTACGTTGATAGTATATATATTTATGAATGTCATTTAAAATTTGATTGAATAATTTAGTATTGGTATTTTTGCTTTATATAATTTTGAGTTGGCAGCTCTCTTCGACAGCAACACGTCATCTGTCATCTGGGATGGCTTGGCTGTGCATTTGTGTGTATGAGTATTTTTTTTTATTAGGGCAAAATATCTAGCAAACTCTTAAAAGAGTCGCCAAATTCTACGGAATATATTTGCCAGAAATTTATAAAAATATATTTAACGTGAACCCAAAATTAAGCCAGAAACTGCAGCACACGCGAGTAAATCGTCAGAAAGTTGAATAAAACCAAATTGCTAAACAACGGAGCGAAGAGCTGTGCATGACGAATGCAGAAAAAGCAACGTCAACAACAAATACATTAACAAAAGCAATACGAAGGACAGGGATCAAAGCAACTAAGCTACTTGACTTGAAATGAGATGCAAACTCGACGCCGTCATCAACAAACGGACCAGCAGGATTTCAGCAGCAATTACAGTGTCCAGCAATTGCCACAGCAGGAGCAACTGCAGCATCAGCAGCAGCAATCGCTAATCCAACCTGGCCAACAACAATTGTTGTACGTAGCTCCCCCAACGGAAGCTGCCATTAATATTGGCGAACCTGCAGTGAGTGTCGACACCGACGACAAATACGACAAGGCAGCCCGCCAGTGGAACTTGTTCAGTGGCATTTCGTCACGCTCTGGCCAGGCGTTGCGCAATTTCATACAACAGCCATTGAGCGCCGCCGCGGCTGTTGTCACAGGCAATCATCCCAACCAATCGCAAAGCTTTGATAATAACAATAGCCACAGCTACGAGAAGAGCGTTTACAATTTTGGAGGTCATCCGACACAGGCTGTAACTGAGGAAATCGAGGAGCCAGAAATATTCATAATGGCAGCCAGAGATCGTACGGGCGAGTTCGCCAATGCGATACGTTCGCTGCAATCACGAAACATCACACGGGCGGTCAACATTCGTGATCCAAGGAAGGCCAAGCAGGTGCAAAGCTACTCGGAATTTATGATGCTTGCCCGCTTCATTGGCAAGAACATAGCCAGCACATATGCGAAACTGGAGAAGCTGACCATGTGTAAGTGAATCAATTACATTTGGAATCTATATATTTAACCATTTTTCACCTACTTGCAGTGGCAAAAAAGAAGAGTCTGTTCGATGATAGACCGCAGGAGATTCAGGAACTGACGTACATCATCAAAGGTGACTTGAATGCATTGAATCAACAAATAGCCAAGCTGCAGGACATCTCCAAGGATCAGCGGCGCACCACAAATGGCAAGCACCTCGTCTCACATTCCTCCAATATGGTGCTCGCCTTGCAATCCAAATTGGCCAGTATGAGCACGGATTTCAAGCAAATCCTTGAAGTGCGTACCGAAAATCTCAAACATCAGAAGACGAGACGTGATCAATTCAGCCAAGGACCTGGACCTCTGGCCGCTCACACCGTTTCACCGTCGACCGCCAAGCAGGGATCACTGCTGCTCAGCGAGGAGAATCAAACGGTTAGCATAGATATGGGCGGCAGTGAAGCGACGCCCTTACTAGGAGCCACTTCGCATCTCCAGCAGCAGCAGCAGCTGGCCATCTACGATGAATCCGATACGTATGTCCAACAGCGTGCCGAGACAATGCAGAACATAGAGTCGACAATTGTGGAGCTGGGCGGCATCTTTCAGCAGCTGGCGCATATGGTTAAAGAGCAGGAGGAGATTGTTGAACGCATCGATACCAATGTAGCGGATGCGGAGCTCAATATTGAGGCAGCGCATGGCGAGATACTCAAATATTTTCAATCCGTTTCCAAAAATCGTTGGCTCATGATTAAGATCTTCGGCGTTTTGATATTCTTCTTCCTGTTCTTTGTTGTTTTTATGTCATAATTAATGCTAAATACTAACCCGATTCTAAATTATTGTGAATACATATGGCATATACACCTATACACATATATATGTAATATATTTTTATCGAAATGGAGATATGTACAAAGGTAAATTCTTGATTCCAATTCAAGCCGTTTGTAAAATAAAGTTAATTCAAGATACGTACGACAAATTTCATGTTGGGCAATTACATACATGTAGATAGGGATAGGCGTGATAAGAACTCGTTGCTAATCTTTATGATGTTCTAGGTGCTGTGGTCCGTGTGCAATTGCCTTGGATATGCGAACAAGCGTCTGCCTCTACGTATAGCTTAGCCGAATATGCCGCTATCTCGCAAGCTATGTAAAAGATATAGAAATCAAATGTTACGTCATAAATATAGGGAATATCGTTATTAAATGACAATAACAACTTATATATACATATTTGCAACTGATTGAGCCAACTTCTTTTTGCTTACAACGATGACTTAGCTAAAAGATTAAATGAAAGAGATAGTTAGAAACGAAGATATTAGAAATTAGTATAACTTCTAAGTATAGCCTTCAACTAAAATAATATTTCCATACATTAACCCGGTATGCCCAGATTCTCATTGAGTTATTATATAGTCAAGGTCGAGTCGAAAGCCTCATTGTAAAATATTAGTTTTACATTTACATTTTACATTTTTCCCTTAAATTATTAACAATGTAAGTTCTTAAGTTCTTTCAAATTAAATAAAATTATTTCACAATTTCTATTAGTTTTACTGTATTTATTTTCTCTGAGGTTTCAACTACCAAAAAATGCAAAACTAATTAAATTATATTTAAAAAATAATAAAAAACCATTAGAAATCTACATGATTGTTTCTTTGTTATGGTTGGCATTATGAATAAACTAGCAAATTTTTACATTTAAAAACATTCTTCGCTCCCAAATGGAGCTGTGTGTGGCTCTGGGAAGGTCTGTGTGTGTTTGTGTATGTGTGTGTGTGTATATATATATGCGTATGTAGATGTAGAAGATGCTCTAGTGCCAACAACAATGAGATCCCCAGGCAGCTGCCCTTTTATACCCTCTTATGTCGAGATGAGCGAATAAACCATGCTAAAATTAGCAGAAAAACAAAACGGAACGTTAGACAAATGCAAAATGATATTTATAAGCATATGAATAATTACCCGTATATATAGTAGAAGAAGCTGATCAGATAGACGGCCAATTTAATCCAACCCTCGCGCAGATTTCGCGATAATGTGTCCGTCTTTAGAACCGTCGTGGGATCGTATAAGCCGGGTCCCGACATCAGTGGACGATTCTTGTAGCTGTAAAGCCAATAATTTATTCAATTTATGTAATCATAATTTCTGATATTCCACAACTTACCGCCATATGTGATAGGCTATCAATGGTATGTTGAGGCAAAGTGAATACCATTCTCCGCAGAATAAGAAAAGTAAGTTTAAGAAAATGTGCAGCAGATATTCCGGCAAAACGAGCTGTAAAATTTAAATATGATTAGTCACTGCTGGAGACACTCGAAAATCAAATGCACACTCATATGTATAGATGTGCGTATATATTGAATATTCTCTTACCGGATTGAGACTGTTGCACTGATCGATTGGATTTTTATAATCAGTTTTTAGCTCATCGAATGCAATCACATGAAATATCGCGAAAAATATTAAAAATGCATCGCCAATAAGCGCCACAATATACGTGAAAGCGGTGAAGTTGAAGGCCATGTTTGTAGCGGTTCGTTACTCAAAATACTGCTGGCTGTTATTTAAACGCTAATACGAATATATATTTCAGATGTTTATTTAAATTAGTTTGTTATAATTACGCACTGGTCCTGCTACATGAGTGTGTGAGTCGTGTAGAATGATGACAGCTGTGACTGTCGCTTACCTTCTCGCCCTAATGTTCTTTACAGTGTGTGGCAGTGTTGCTCTACTTTTTTTTGGCGAAAACATTATGTCTGTAATTGGTATATGAAACATTTTATATAAAAGATTTAGTAGCTAAATTATAATAATAATAGTATACATGTTTTCCATAAGTCATATAATGTTATGCTCCTAAAATAATCACTTTCTGTAAAGACAGCTGTAAGCCAGGGCTTATATAAAACTATCGTTTCGATAATAATGTAAGCTGAATTAACAATTAAAACTAAAGCTTAAAAATGGTATATTAGTTTATTTGAGATTTTTTCAATATTTTGGCAAGTATTTTGAAGCGTGAAAGAGTCTCACTTTAATAAGATGGACGCTCTTAATCCTTTGCGTGCATTGTGCAGCCCTGGTAGCATTTGCCGCGGAATTTTCATATCCATTGCATTTCCCAACCGCCATTGCGCTTTTTGACATCAGTACGAACGCAGAGTCTACATAGTCTACGTATAAAAACGCCTGTGCAATCAATTGTGTGATAAATAAATACAAAAGGAAACTAAACAAATTGAGACGATAATATTTTTGTGAAAAATGTCTCAATTCAATTTTGTGAGTGATCTGCAGAATGCCTTAATCATGGACGGAGAGACGCGTGGTCCTGCGCCCCGCTGGAAGAAGAAGCTAGAAGCCTCGCTCAATGGCAGTGTGAATACAACACGTTCCGTGCTCTCCGTTTCATACAACACCAGTTTTTCGGGCGTGCAAGCGCCAACCAAAACGCCAGGCAAGAGTTCAGACGCAAAGACTAAAAAGAGCACAACGACGCCAACGAAGACGCCTGGAGGTGGAGATCGTTTCATACCCAATCGTGCAGCCACCAACTTTGAATTGGCTCATTTCTTGGTAATTAACATGAATACAAATATACATTTTTAGATAGTTTACCATATGGCACGTCCAACTTGCAGGTCAACAAGGACGCGGGCGATAAGTCCGATGAGGATCAGGAGCAGCAGCCAACGACGAGCAACGAGAATAATGTCCAGGCATCTGCTCACAAAGGCGAACGGCAGAAACTGATTGCCGAGGTGGCACAGGTGGGCGAGAGCAGCAAAAGTGGACGCATATTGTGCTATCAAAACAAAGCACCCGCTGCACCCGAATCCCATACGAATCCTCTCAAGGTGGTGTACTCCTTGAAGACGCCCATATCGACGAAGAGCGGATCACGCTATATACCAACCACATCGGAGCGCATACTCGATGCACCAGACTTTATCAATGATTACTGTAAGAATTTCTATCTATTATATATCATATTGGTTATATATCAGTATATCAATTCCATCTCTACTTAGATCTCAATCTCATGGACTGGAGTGGCGATAACATTGTCGCCGTTGCATTGGGAAATTGCGTTTACCTGTGGAATGCAGCTAGTGGCAATATTGAACAGCTGACAGAGTATGAGGAGGGGGACTATGCCTGCGCGCTGTCTTGGATTCAAGAGGGTCAGATCCTAGCCATAGGCAATAGCAGCGGAGCTGTGGAGCTCTGGGACTGCTCAAAGGTGAAACGCTTGCGTGTGATGGACGGGCATAGCGCTCGCGTTGGCTCCCTGGCATGGAACTCGTATTTGGTTTCATCGGGCAGTCGGGATGGCACGATTATACATCACGACGTGCGCTCCAGAGAACACAAAGTAGGCTCGCTAAGCGGTCATGCACAGGAGGTGTGCGGCCTTAAGTGGTCAACGGATTTCAAGTACTTGGCTAGTGGCGGCAACGATAATCTAGTAAATGTCTGGTCTCTGGCTAGCAGTGGTGTAGGCACCGCCACTGATCCACTCCATAAGTTCAATGAGCATCAGGCAGCTGTGCGAGCGCTCGCATGGTGTCCCTGGCAGCCCAACACTTTGGCGTCTGGTGGCGGCACAGCGGATCGCTGCATCAAATTCTGGAACGTGTGCAATGGCTCACTTATCAAATCTGTCGATTCCAAATCCCAGGTGTGCTCGCTGCTCTTCTCGCGGCACTACAAGGAGTTAATCTCTGCGCATGGCTTTGCCAACAATCAATTGACCATCTGGAAGTATCCGTCGATGGTCAAGCAGGCCGATCTAACTGGACATACGTCGCGTGTCCTACAGATGGCCATGTCACCCGATGGCAGCACTGTGATTAGCGCTGGAGCCGATGAGACGTTGCGACTGTGGAACTGCTTTGCACCCGATCCAATGGCGGCCAAAAAGGTGTCCAATGTCAATAGCAATGCCAAGAAGAGCGTCTTTCGGCAGAGCATACGCTAGAGCTCTTCTAAGAGGCGGAATATGTGAAGATGCTAGAGGCGTGGAGGCAGATCCGACAGAGCTGGCAGACTCTCTTTTCACCCAACTATTCGAGACTAGACACAAATATTTGTATTTTCATTAAGCTAGCTAAAAAATTAATTTTATTGTTATTTTTTTAAGAATTTCGTCCTAAGCCAATTTATGTTTCATAACTATGTGACTTTTTAATATTTGATGTATGCGTGTATTTTGATGTATATTTAAGTCTTGTGCATTTTATATAGATATATATTTGTGTATTTGTAAAGTAAGACAATTTCGGATTACTTTTCATAACTGTGTGACGACTTTTTGATATATTTATTTAGAGTTTATGTTCATGATGTGTATAAATAAAATGCTTGCCATACTGCAACCTTTTATGCTTTATTCACTTATTTTGACAGGCTTACATGGTAAACAATATATTTTTTTTTGCTCATTTTTTATTGTACAGTTTGTTGCAGGTTTTCGTTTTTCTTTTCTTTAGCTCCATTTATTTTGTTTTGTTTTCTTTCTTTGTTCGTCGCGTGTGTGGAACGTGTGTCAAAAATATCTCGATTCAGCATAGGTTATTGTTCGTTCAGCAGCTGTTATTGGAATTATAGCATTGTTAAATATATATATAAATATATATATATACATGCATTATGGATATATGTACAATTGAAGCGATATTCAAGCAACTGTCATGGGATTGCCGCCACTGTAGCTGACGAAGTAACGCGGATCACCAAAGATCTGCAAAAAAAAAAACAGAAGACGAAAAATATATCAAAAATGTTGAAAAAAATATATAATAAACTTTAAAAATTAAATAAAAAATCAATAACAAAAACTTAAGATAAAAAAAAGTGAAAATAAAATTATAAAAAATCAAAAATAATATGTTAAAAAAAAATCAAAAAATAAATATTTAAAAAAAAATCTTTTTTTTTTTTACTATTTAAAATATATTTTATAACATAATGAAATATTACCAAAAAACGCCTTCATTTTAAAATTGAAGGAATATAAGTTGAAAGGCAAAACCAACAAAATAATTAACAAAACGCTATAGAAACATGCATTTAAAAATAAATATATATACATATAAAATACTTACATATTTTTGTACTTGATATTTTCTACCAATAATTTTGTAAATTTTGCTGTTTTTGTTTTTTTGGTTTTAGAATAAAATGTTTATTTGCAACATAATTCATTCAGTCAGAACATTGAAACATCAATTAGATTTTTAACTAACTTATGTTAAATATTGTTGTATATAATCTTTGCTACACTTGCTTACACGATTTTTTTTGTATTTTTTTTTTGCTATACTTTCTTTTTTCCATATAAAAGGTTTAGAGTTAGAAAGAAGCCGTTACATTTGTTTAGATCTAATTCTATTTGTAGTTCAAGCTCTAGTTCTATTTTTAAATATAGATGCATTCACACACACACACACACACACGTACGCACACTTTCAAACAAACACAGATAATACAGACAAAGAGAGACAGCGAGACAGATATGTATAGAGAGTAAAAGTAAGTGAGAGTGATAAAGCGCAATAAACATCGAATTACATAGACAGCTTAAATTAGTTAACATTTTGATAGGGAAAGTACAACATAAATATCATATGAACAGCTGATGGGTAGTTCATTTTACATAGAATATGTATGTCTATCTATTTATATATGTATATATAAATGTATCTATATATTGTGTGTATTGCATTTTGTTCGTTATTTTGTTGGTTGTTTCTTACAGTGGGCAACTTTTTTTAGCTTTAACTGTGACTGCTCTACTAAAACATAGAGCAGCCCTTTTTTATGTATAAATATATATATTCTTTTACTATATATCAAGTTGTGCGGACGGCTATTTCTATTTTTGCTGCTGTTTTCCAATTTTTGCTATTTTCTTTTTGGTTGGTTTAACAAAACATAAATGTTACAATACAATTTATCATCTTTTTGTTTCACTCAATTTTTTCTAGTTTCAACTGTAGCTGAATACCAGTTCAGCTCTTTTAACTTCTTTTTTTTGAACATTTGGAAGCTGTTGGTGGTGACCCTTAATATTTGATGTTTTCTTATGTTCTATGGGTTTCTCAATGATATTCTAGTTTTTCTTTTTGTTTTGTCTTGTTTAGGCTGTGACGCTCACCTTCGTATCGTCAAGATCTTCGATATCACTGCTATCATAATCGCTATCAGGCGGCGTTAATGTCTCCGCGCCGCGTTTCTCCAATATGTTTTGCATGCGCGATTTATTCAATATGCTGGCCACCTGGTATGCCGTTAGTCCAGCATAGGTTGCTGTCTCCAGGTTGAGTTTCTCGCATTCGTCCAGCAGGAAATTGGCCAAATCCTCATTGCAGCACTCGATGGCAATGTGCAGCGGTGTGCGTCCGCCCTTGCCCTCCTATAAAACATGATGAAAATGCAATTTGTTAATGAAAATGTTAATTTTGATTAGAGATGATTCGAAGCTAAGTTCAATTGAGCGGGTCAATTCAAAAATGTAATATCGATAGCTTATGTTTATCGTTCATAACTAACTGAAGAACTAAATGAGTGAACCAATATTTGCTAACTGAATAGTATCGATAATACTATTTTCTTTGACTCGCAAATGAACAAATGAACAAAATTTCAATCAATTGTTATTTAATTTTATTGCACTTACCCTGGCATTAATGTCCGCGCCGTGAGATACCAAAATGCGCAAGATATCAATGTGTCCAGCGCCAGCAGCCAAATGTACGCAGCGTTCACCTGCAAAGATAGAACAGAAATTTCAGATTAGTAAAATTGCTTACAGGCAAATGCATTTCGCACCACTGTGCGCTACATTTATGAATGAAATACGATCCCTGAAAAAGCGCTCCATAAAAAAAGCTTCGCTGTGTTGTTGTTGAACAAGTAGCGTTTTAAAATACAAAAACAAAGAAACAGCAAAAGCTTTGATTGCCGCAAGAGCAGGCGTGCAAAGACTTAGTGAGTGAGAGAGAGAGAGAGAGAGAGAGAGAGAGGATGGGGAGTGAAGTCAGCTCAGCGAACGCGTTTTGCCATATGTACACACACGCACACATACACGCATGTGCTTGACTGCGTGTGTGTTTGCATTGGTGTGCGTTGAAAAACCCAAGAAATTCCCACAATAAAACAGCAGCAAAATAACAGCTACAACAAACAAATACGAACAAAAAACCAGCAGTGGCATAAAAAGCGACGGCAACAAAAACAGCTAAAATGCAAAAAAATAAAGTTAACAAATCCAACAAGCTGACTTTTTTTCTGTGTTGAAGCAACTAGTTTGCCCAAGTTCAAATTGGTTTAAGTTTAAAAAGAGCAAAAATGTTTGCACATAATTCACAAGCAACAACAGCAGCCATGTCTAGCAATTGCAATAATTCAGCTGGCGTTGTACTAAACGATGCTTTTATAATTATAAATAAATAAATAACAAAAAGAGAAGAGAATTCTCAAATTATATTTCGCTGCTTGATCGTGCATACAGATTAAAGAGCAGCAACAACAACAGCTATAGCACGCAGCTTTCGGTTGTTGTTGTGGCTTTTGCTGTTACACGTGCTGTTGATTGACTTTCACACACAGCTGCTAGCCGCAGCTGCTCATTTGCATTCAATTTCCGTAAGAACTTTGAATAAAACGCATTAAAGTTGCAAATGCGTTGCCAACTATATATAAATGTATTTGTTTATTTTTAACATCGCCAGTGGGTTGGCAACAAGTGCAATTGAACTACTTTAGCTGTGCATGCGTTGCCAACTATAAGCGTCCCTTTTTGAGTAGCTTATCTATGTTGGCAACAGGTGCATGTGATTAACGATAAATGGTTATCGTTTGCACTTGAACTAGATCAATTTTCGTTATGGTGGTTCGCACTTCGTAATAGTTGCTGTTAAGTGCGCATTAAACGCGACGAGCACGACAGATATTAATCATGTTGATGATTAAAGGTGACTCAAAGCTATTTACGCGCATGATTAAATTTTATGACAACACCAAAAATAATATTCTAAACGTAAGCTACTTGCTTAATTCTGTATTTGAAAAATACAATGAAAATATGTAATACTTGATAAAAGTTCCGCGTTATAGAGGCGCTCTTTTTGGCGAAAGAAAGCAGATATCTGGCACGAAAGTTAAAGCCGGCTCTCTTGTTGCCGTCCCAGTCCAGTTCGGAGGCTTACAAACAATAACAACAATTGTGTCACAAGTTTTAAATATAAACGATGACAACATTTTTTTTTTTTTTCTCTGTTTGTGCTCAAGCCAATGGTCAAGCTCGATCTCCGCTGATCGCAGAGAAGTCGCTAGCTAGATTATAATACGAGCGCATAAACTCGATGGAGCGATAGTAAAAGTCAAGAGAAGCTCAAGCACAATTCCCATTGTTGTTACTGCCGATCGTTAGCATACGATTAAAGACTATGTATATACATATATAGCTCTAGCTGGTACATGAATGTAGCAAATCGATAGAGATTTTTTGTTTGCTTAAATATGAAATATTAATCACAAAGTTTGCCTCAAACTTTAAACTTGGGGAATTCCCAAGCATTGCTGCGTCACGCGCCTTAGATTTCAAATTTTCAAATCCGTTCCAGATGCTAAGCAGTGAGTTGCTTTATTAATATTATTATTATATATTATCTAAAGCTCTATCTGGGCGGCTGCCAACAAGTCTGAGCCCCACAAAACTTGACAGACCCCTCATAAAAAACACCAGAAAAAGATTAAGAAAAATACAATAAAAAAAAATATCTTTCAAAAGCAGTTAAACTTGAAATTGGTTTTTGGATTCAGCGGCGGCCTGCTTTTCAGATAATATAATAATAATAATAACGCTAATCGAATGTGAGCTTAATCAATTAATAAGAATTACGAAATTGCGCACTCCATGCAAAAATAAAACATATATATAACATATATTTAAATAATAATCTTGATCTTGTTTTAAATATTATTTTTAACTTTCCAAAAGACTTAAGGATATTGAACAATCGATATCTACTAATGCTAATCGGAAAAGGAACTTGTTCCTAAGATTCTTAGTATTTTAAAATATTTTTCACAATTGTTTAAATGATTTTATCTCTTCTTAACTTCCCCCTACGTGTCCATGATCCATTTTTTGCTGTTTTAAATGTTTTTAACCTTAAGCAAAAAAACCCACAATGCACAGTTCATAAATTTATTGACAGCACAAATATTATATTAAAAAAACTTTTTTTGGGTTTTTGTTATTGTCTTTGGTTAATTTTAATTAATCGTGCTTATTGTTTGCTGCGTACTGTGTGAAGTTTATATTTAATACATTTTTTGGTATTTTGACAACTTGTTTTTGTTTTTTGTGTCTTGGATCAAACGCAGTTCGTTGCTTGTTTGTCCTTCAGAGTGAAGTGGCAAATTGTACAGTTCATTGATTCATAATTAAATCATAAATTTGTTTTGTTTATGAAATTTGAAAGAATTTGTTTATATATTTAGAGATTGGGTAACTCAATCATTAAACGGAACCAGCTATGTACGCAGAGTTCCAACAAGCTCAATTGAACCTGCTGGCGTTATCGATAGTTTGGCTTAGACTGTTGTTGCTGACTACAGCTTATCGATAACTGTTGGAGTTGGAGTAATTAGGACGACTCTCAATCATAATTGTTATCGATAAGTGTTGGCGCTTGAATTTGAATTTGAATTCAAATGGATAAAGAATTATATGAATCCGTTTAATAATATATTATTAATATAACATATATTTTCAAATATAAATCCCTTTAACTATTTTAAGCTTTAATTGCCAAAAAGATTTGCCTCCGCATTTCTATTATAATTTTTATGGGTTGCTACATTACAAAGAACCAGGCCACTAGGCAAATGGGGAATTACCTGGTTCCCTTCACAGAAAACGTTGCCAAAGACAACTGTTTCAACAAAAGAACAATATAAGCTTAATGGCTGTTTGCTTAAATGCTTCTGGCGCCACATTTCGTCAATTTGTGACTTGAAAGTTTCTTTTTAAGTGGAAATGAAGTGAAAACCCCAATGTAAAACAGAAAACAGAAAAACCAAACAGCAGACCTTTGCCAAAAGCCAGCTGACAGCAAAAAACACAAAATAAATTTAGCACAATTAATGCTGGATTTTCCAAAAATCCATTTAAAGGTATTCGGTTTTTCTCTCTATTTGTTAACGTGGGCAAAGCTTCCATTTGGTAGCCGGCTAAGACAGCGCAGTTATGTCACGAAACCATTTGTTGACTTTCTTTTGAACGAAATGCAAATATAAGTGTTATATAGATATATGTGTGTGTATATGTATGTGTGATCGAGCGAAGGTGTGGATGATCGTGCCACGTGTGGTTGGCTAAACGGCGTAGCGTAAATACTGCACACACGCCGTTACATATAGATATATATATATATATATATACTACGATATTTGTATATCGATATATGTGGGCAAAACCCCGCAGAGGTCAGAGACTGGCCTAAAAGGCAGTCAAGTGCTCGACAGCTGATAAAGAGCGGTAAAAGTTGTTGTCGACAATTGTGAGACAATGGTTGCATTTTTTGTTGTTGTTAGGGTTAAACCCATCCAATAATTTTGTAGGAGTACGAGTGCAAAGTGTGTCAACTGATCACCATATAGAGACACGTTTCATTCAAGTGTCTACAACTTCCGTTGTGATAAATACTTGAGCTGATAGATATACACACATATATATATATTATTATATTAATCGGTCGGGTGCAGGCTTGACCTTGTCTCTACAGGGAGAGAGTGAAGAAAAGCTGATTTGCAATGAGTAACGACGCTGTTATTGTTATTGTGATGTAAATGTCATTGGCAGTCGACAATAACACTCTATAGTCCTCTAGAATATGTTAGTAAATAATCATTATATTTTTATTGACGCTAGCAACAATTGTGGGTTAAACCTGTTTGTTTACGTACCAGCCAACGACGGGCAATCCAAAAGTACGAAAATTGAAATTTATTGAAAGGCGACATTCGAGTCGAAGAAATGTGCTTGAGATTAAAACATTCATTCGTTTTGCTTCCTATACGAGCAGCTGGCACTGGAAACAATAGACGCTGCTCGGGAGAACATAACTGAACATAATATATGCTTAAGTGCAAAACAGCTTTAAGCAAACAAGGAAATTGTATATGTACTCAACTGTCATCATTGGCAACTACATTAAGATTTTTAACCCACTAACTTGCTTTTTTAACTAAAAACTGAAATATAAATCGATTGTTTATCGATAAATAACACTAGATTATAATTAAACTTGAAAATTTCAGGAAATTCCCAAAAAACATACTATCGATAATTATCGATAAGTGTTAACTATTTTGTCAACTACCATTTGCTGTTGAACAATCTCATCAAGCACTTCAATCATTATTTATGCTAAGAATTCAACGAATTATCTAGTGCTCATGCATCGATACCTATCGATAACATTTTACAGATTGGCCAGTTTCCATTTGATAGAAAAAATTCGACAAGCAATAACTAAATACAGAGAATAAACTATTTGCATTATCAACAAGCCATTTTAAGCAGCGTTGTGGAAAATTTCATTGCAACACCATATAACAACAAGTCGATAATTATCGATCAAACACACTTAAAGTCTGGGTTCAACGGTTGCACATCGCATCGACAGCTAACGATCAATTACAAATTGTGTTAATTTATTAACTCGATCATTTTACTAACATTGCATGCATTTATTTGACAATTAGATACAGATGATCAGTGCCCAGATCAAAGGTCTACAGATATGAATATATATGGGTATATTTAAGTATTATGCAATTCGATAAACAACTAGTTTCCAACATACGTCATTTTATTTATTGCCTAGCTTGGTCAATTAGCTTTCTTACGTTTCAACGATCAATCCAACGTGCAATGGTATTCCCCACTCAATTACGTACTATCTGACTGGAGGTAGTATATATAATATATACCCTGTTATACCCATGTGTGCAAAGCCCCATATTGCTCGAAGGTTGAGATAGAACATGCGACAAGTTCTACTGATATCGTAAGTATGAAAGGAATGTACACGTGTTGCAATGCCAGACAATACATTAAGATAGTTTAGATTACTTATGTGGTAGTTCTTCAAATATATAGATAATATTTAAAAATTTAAATATATATTGCAATATAAACTGGCTTTTAATGGAATATTGAATATAAGTATCTATATTTACTTTCATTATACCATTTTTGGGGATCGATTTAGATAAAAGAAATTTTATTAGCAAATTCGATAAGATACAAAGGAAAATATTATCATTGACCTTATATCACTAATCGCCTCGATCAGCCATGCACTTTACATGCCATATACACCTGACAAGTCCTTAGCATAGGAGGTATCAGAAACATTTAATGGGAAAAACGTTGATAATACTTATCAGAGTGATAAGGTAGTTTTACCTATATACATACATATTATAATCGCCGTCATAGCAATAATAAACGACCACCTATGGGGTTTTTCTAGAATTGATAACAATATGAGCTTGGCGACTAAAACACAGCCGATATTCCTCGTCGTATTTGTATTTCTAGGCAGGTAGCATTATCTTCTGGGATATAGAAAACTGCTTATCACAGTTAATAAATGGGGAAATACGGAACAATGCCCAAAGCTGTTTGTTATTAAGGTTTTTTTATTTTGCATTTGGAAACTTCTTTAGATTTTTTCCCGACAACAGATGCCATTCCCCAGATCCAGATGCCACTGACATATGTGCCACAAATGAGCCTCAGCAATCAGCATATTGTGCGGTTTATCGTTCTGAAATTCCCTACAAATGTGTCTCGAGAGCAGATGATGACAAAGATGTTTTTAACATGTAGACTAAATGTCGATAAGGGAGGTATTTCTAGACTATGGTAAGGGATAATCTGCTCTTTACTGGAGAAGTTAGAGCGTTTCCTATAAATCAGCTAAGTTGACTAAATCTTAAAATTTCTAAATATAACCAAAAACTTTGCAGTACCCAAGGAAATAAAATCATTTCAACTCCTGCCCAAAAGGAATTCGGAAATTCTATTTATAATTGAGTCTTGCGTGACTTTATTTATATATAAAATTCATTGAATTGCGAGCAAATGCCATTGCGTGCGTGAAAGGAGCTACAAATATACGAGTGTATATATAACATATATACATATGAATGTGGATATATATGTGCATTATAATGACCTCGCAAGTAAATAGGACGATATTACAGAAATAGCTGGGAATTTCCAGGCAGCTCCAAAGAAAAACAAAAGGAAATATACAATATATATATGTGTGTAAACAAGTATAAGACTCTACTATATATTTACGTTTGTAAACAGAAATATGTTTGCTGATAAGTTGGCTTTCAATCGCGATAACCTTTTGAACTGTCTACAAATGGTTATTGAAATTATGTATTAAGCCTGAAACTTCTAGTAGAAATATTCTCTTTTCCGACAAGTTTACTTTATAGCTTTTCGAAATCTTGGCTAAATGCCAGCAGCACTGCAAAGCATTCGATTATTTTCGTAACATTTTCCACATTTCTTGCATGAAAATGTATTGGAAATTTTTAAGACTTAGACAAAAATATCAGAACTAAATTTAACAGACAAGCCGAATGAGCTCATATGTTGACAGCAGTAAAAATGTTAACTAACAGTAGAGTTTTAGCATTATCATAGCAAATGTTAACCAACCTATCAATGCTTACTAATATATCTTAACACTTAATCTGATTTGGACTGTTGTTCTTTATCTTCTGGCTAGCTAAAAGAGATTTGATTACGCTCAGGTTTTTCTCATCCAAGAAATATGACGAATTTTTGTTTTTCCTTTTACTATGTCAAAATACTAAGAAATTTCATTCTGTCGAGACGGTTTTTGTTTGTTTGTTTTTCTTTTCTTTCTTTTTGATTTCTGCATACAGGATTCAAAATACAATTCGTGCGCAACTATGACGTCAATTGAACAAGAAAGTCTTGTGACTTTTTGTAGGAACCCAATTGAATATGATTTTATAACATCTGGCAGCAAGTAGACTGCGTTCGGAATTGCTTTTAAAAATTATATACATATATGTTTATAGAAAGAGAGAGATGTATAGAGAGCTTAATGTGTCTGCTTTGTGCATGGGAAAACCCAAAAAATTTGAAAGAAAAAGCCGTCGTCGTCGTCGTGTTGTTCGTGTCATCGTTTTCGCTTTGCTCTTTGATGCTCTATATATAGCTGTGAGCAGCTTAGCTTTGACAGACATTATGTCTGCGTAGTGAGTGATGATATTTATGTATTTGTGTAGGAACTATCAAATCACTAAAGAAATTTATAGTTACAAATTAAGAGTAATAAAAATTTGTAGATAGAGAAAACTATGGAATATGAATCATTATCATGTACATTTTTAAGAATATATAATTTATGATAAAAAGCGAATATCCCAAAGCGTTATTTCTACGATTCATTTAAAAATTCCAAAAAATTATAGATATATAAAAAATCGCATTATTTTAGTAAATTTAATATAAAAGGTTCTCAAAGAAAAATATAAATAAATTTTATATTTTCAATAGCTGCTCAGAAAGGGCAGCTGTTAGTCGTTCTACAGTCTTTGGCTTTACCTATTTTTTAGCCAATTTTTTGTTGTTGTCTGCATAGAGCTATAGCTTTATGTTTGAATATTATGTGCAATGTGTGCTCTGCTAAGCATATAGATGTGAATTACTAATACACACGCACCCACACACACACACACAGCATTTAGACCGGTTTGGTCTGGTTAAAAGTAGCTGGCAAATGTTTGTTCACCACACGTTTGAAAACCGATCAATTTTCGTATTTTTAGCAAGGTTAAAATACAAAATGAAACAAAAATCGATTAAACAAACGAAAGGTTAAAGCAAATACAGGTAAGCATGTGTGCGGGTGTGCGTGAGTGTGTGGGGGGTTATAAATGTAGCCTCTCTCAACATCTCTGTCAAGTTTATTAACCTTTTACGTGTCGACAGTTGCGCAAGCTTCAGCTCTTGTGACTGAACAATAAGTGAATATATATATATACGTCTGTATAGGTATACTTATTATGACTTTTACTTTCTTCCGGCTTAGATTTGATGTTTTCAAAGTGGGAAACTTTGGCTGCACAAATTATAATCAAAGGCGAATTTTAATTGACGTATTTCTCACACACCTTTTTTGTTCGGTTTCAACCCCACCCACCTGTTGAAAATCAATGTGTATATATCAACTAATTCGTATACAAATAAATCAATAATAACAATCAAGGAAATAAGGCCGCCAGCTATATATACATACAGAGTCGTAAAGGCATCTGTGTGAGCTGCAAATGAAATGAGCTGGAAATCGAATTAAATATCTATTTTGTTTTGTTTTCTTGAAGCTTCCAAGACTTCGATGTACAAGCAAATTATAAACAATGCCAAACCTAGCTGACGTCAAGCAGAAAATCTGTTATATACATATATAGACGGGAATATATATACATATTTAGCTGTGAGCCAATCAATAGCACAGTGAAAAACGCAAATGAGAAATTTATTTGCAGGCGCAAATATGCGCGGAGGCCAAAATGTATTTTTGGCATGCCTATACAGATATATATATATATAATATCTGACATATATATACATATAGTCTAGCTGTATCTGTAGACTCGGTCTCTTATATAAATAGTCTTAGACAATGTCTCGCCGTTGGCGGGACAGCTAAAATATCAGAGCTGTATCATAAATTCAAATTTCTTGGCAGCAAATCAAATTCTTTTAATATTTGTCAGGCACGTTTGCCAAGAATATAAAACTATATAGTATATATGGATATATCTAAATATATTTCGGTATAAATTTTACTGCATTTATTGCAGGCAAGTTGGTTTAAAACAAATTTCTTAACTGGTTTTTCAGTTCGAATTTAGTATAGGTTTTAATGAACGATCAAATGAACTTTTTTATAGATTCATTAGTGATTCAACTGGACTATTTATATATACATCTTATGTTATATAAATAAATTTATTGTTTTTATTTATGACTCCTCTTGTTTCTTGAGCTGAATTTGGAATAAGTTACCTTTACAAAAGATTCACAAATGAACTAGTTCATTCAATATATATTATTATTATTTTCTGCTCTTCTAACAGTTCAATCTTCACTTTAATATCTAACTTTTCAGACCACCCTCGCTTATACATCTATATACACATCGTTCTTTACTTACCATCATAGTTTCGTATCTCCAGATCGGCAGGTAGATGGGCATAGCTCAACGAGCTGACAGCCTTGTCATTGGAACGATGTCCGTATTGGCGATGTGCCTCGTGTATCTCGGAGGCGCCAAACTTCTCTGTTAGAGCGCGCACGCATTGTTTCTCACCTGCAATGCAGGACAAGTGCAGCGCCGTATTGCCATGACGATCACGTACTGTGGGCTATTGATTGATAGATTGCAAAGATGGAATAGAGATAGCACACGATTAGGTTAGAATGATTTAGCCTGGCTAATTGATTGAGTAGGTGCGGCTGCTCACCTCGGCGCCGGCTAGCAGCAGCATGCGCAGAATTGTTGGCTGCGCTGTCAGTGCGGCCAGATGCAGTGGCGTCTGTGCCACATCGTTCTGGATGTTTAGGAGGCATGGATGTGGAGCCATGCGTATCAGAGCGGCAACCACATCCACATAGCCCGATATGCAGGCCAAATGCAGTGGTCTGTAACGAGAGAGAGAGAAACCCGATTAGTGTTGGGCAATGATATGAGATACAGTGTTGGGAAATGAGCTAAACTCAAGCTAGAACCTCTCCTACATTATTTAAAATAATATAAAGGAGCCAAGCTAACAGTGTTGAGAGCTGTCCTAAAATATTATATTCAGCCTATTGCAGTGTTGTAAAATGCACTAAGCTAACAAATTGTATGCTAAAATTGATCACACTTGGTCCATAAACAGCTCCCTGACTAATTTGACAGTAAATATGGAAAAGGGCAAGAGCGATCCAGTGTTGAGTAATGTGTTTAAACTAATATGTTTTACCTGCACATTTTCCACACTTGTTTCATTATCGTTTCGCCTGTAAAAACCCACAAATTTGCCCGACCCAAAAACCTGTTCAGGTAGTTGACATACCAGGAAAACCCCTGACGGCCTGACTAACATGTGTCTGTAGACGACTTGCTGCGATTTTATTCAATCCGAGAAGTCGTCGTCTCATTGTCTTGTGTTTTCTCCGTTTGTATTTGTTGTGATTCATGAAAGTCTCCCAGACCAACTGCGTGTGGCGGGTCAAGTCAACATTTGCATGCGAATGTCTCATCTCAAAATACCCTATAGATATTAGATATTGTCTATAGATATATCGAAGGATGGGTATATATAGAAGGGAAGATTTCTATGTCTATTAACTGCGCAATTTATTTAGATGTGGTTTCCTATCGGATACTATATACTATATATAAAACATTTATCAACCTTTTTTAACTCTCTTACTTTCTCATCTTAATTAATATACTTTCTTCGCTTATATATCTAATCATATATTACCTCCATACATATAGAACATATATGGTAGGTACATTTGATACCCTCACTCTAGGGTAACTTTGAGTCACCCCTAATCTGCTCTACAACTTTCTTAAAATTTGGTATTTTATTCCTCCTTTTTTTGGGTATTTCGCAAACGGAAATACTTTTGTTTCTTTTGATTTTGTGTTTTATTACTCACGTGTCGCCATCGTCGTTCTGTTGATAGAATTGCTCCCAGGCGTTCATGATGTTAATGTTGTTGCTGGTGTTGCTCAGTGGCGCCGTTGCATTAGCAGTATTCCCAGCTGCATTTGTTAGTGTTGCTGATGTTGTTGTTGTTTGTGGTGCGCTTCTTCGTCCAGCGGAGCTGTTGGCATTTGTTGCTGCTGATATATTGAGATTGTTCATACCGAGGCTTGACTGTACAGTCCATTGGGGTATGCCCGTATCGACACTGTGTTTGAAGCGCATTTGCTCGCTGGCCGGCTGTTCGACGCCAGCTTCCGTTTGATTTGTTGCTGTTGTTGCCTTCTCCTTCTCTTCCTCGTGCTCCTCCTCTTCGAGCTCGTCGATGATGCCCGAATCGAGCACCGTTTGCAATTTGTCAGATTTCTGCTCTTGGCTCTGATCCTGTCGCTTCTCCTGCTCCGATTCCTTTTCCTTCTCCTCCTGTTGTCCTGTTTCTTCGTCACTTATTTCCTCGCTAAATATTTGCGCTGATTGGGGACCGGAGATGAAACCAGAATCGCTTGTTTCGCTTTGTGCTGCAAATTCTTTGTGCTTGTTAATGGCGGCTTCGCTGCTTTGTTGTTGCTGTTGTTCGCTGCTTTTGCCGCCAAATGATGTTGTTGTTGTTGTTGTTGCTGCTGCTTGTTTACTGTTAGCTTCGAGTGCAGCTCTTTGCTGCTGTTGCTCAACACTGACAGCTGTGGCAGCGCTGGCAACGCCACCAGCAGCACAGCTACAATCCTCCACCGTTTCCTTAGCCTTGTTATTCTCACTTGTTGCTGCTGTTGTCGTTTGGTTCCACATTTTGAACTTTGTTGCCTGCCTGTTGGCCTTTTCTTTTATTATTGACTTTAATACAGTTACTCTGCTAATTCTTCTTTTGCAATTGATTTGCCAACACACGTCTCGTTATCTTTGTTAAACTGTTGCTTGTCGTTGTTTCTGTAAAAATTTTTTTAACAATTTTAATGGAAATTCACACGCTGAACTTTGCTTTAAAGCTTTACCAAGCACTCACTCACACTCAGACTCACACATACAGATACACATTTAGATATCACTATATATACATGTACATATATTGAGAGCTCGCGTAACTGCGCTTTAAGCGTCTCTCTGGCAATCGCCTCGGCTGCCGTGTGTGCGAGTGAAACGAATATATGGTGGCCAACACAAGTGAAAACGCAATAGCAGATTAGCGCATGTCCAAAGTTATGATTAGCAACAACAAAAATAGTTGTTCCTGCTACTCATTGGATAATTAGAAGAAATCCATTTGCATAGGCAATTCGTGTACATATTTATTTAAAGTTGCCTGTTTTATTTTCAGCCTGCTCTGCACCTGTCTTCGTTTCTCACACACACACACACAGTAACGCGAGCAGCTACAGTAACGCGTACACACATAGACACCACACACACACAAACCAGCAGACACGCTGCTGAACAGCCTCTGCTTGTATTTTTGTGTGCAATTGCACACAAATTATAAGTTTTTACTCTTTTGTTTGTTTAATTTATATATTTTTTGGAATTTCTATTATTGTTGTACACTTATTGTGCAGCAACACACTCACACACACACCTCTTTGAGTTGTCTATTATTGTAATTTGTTTTGCATGCTGTTCCACATTTATATTCGCGTTCGCTTTTAACTTTTAGTTAATTTAACTGCGCTCCGCTTCCCAACACACACGTCTCGACTCTTTCACGTTGAAAATAGCACTAAAGATGTTGCGCTAAAGCTGCTTAAATTTAGCTTTGCAGCGATAATATTTACAGTAAAGCTTTCGTGGTTGGGGGAAACCAAGTGGCGCTGCCAGATCGCAGAATAAACAGCTTTTAACATAAGGCGCGCAACGTTAACAACCGAAGCTTCGTTTTAAATGCGGAAGCACTCAAAACCAACAGCAGCAGCAACAACAACAACTGCTCAATCTGCAGCAACAACAACAGCTATATTAGAGACAACAACCATACCATATGTTAGAATTTTCTTTGCTGTGTCGCAAAGGGTCCGACTCGCTGCGCGTCCCAAAGTGAAATGAGCTGTTGCGTCGGCAACATTGACGCCTGGACGATGCAGACAGAAAAGAGCAATAAAAAATGGCTGCAGCAGCTGCTGCAGAACTAAAAGGAAGAGATGTTGCCAGATGAGGCAGTCAGATGAGTGCAACTGAAACGAATGAGTGAGCAAAGGAACGCAAAAGGCATTATGTATGAGCTGCGACTGTATATGTTAAACTGTTATTTGATTTATTTACGTTACTTACTAATTGTTGTTTTTAATTTTTTTTGGGAAAAATTTCTCAATACAAATTAAATGCTAAAGGACATTGATCTTAGTCCGTGTGACTTACATTTTTTGTTTCTATAAGTCGGGGTTATTGTTGCGCGCTTTGTTGCTCTCTTCTTATCTGCTTTCAGATTCGTCACTTGGGATTTTCTTGAATAAAAAAAAACTAAAAATCACCACTTAAAGACTTCAAATATGTTTTGCTAAATTGGAATGCGGGATCGGAAGAACGAAAACTCCACAAAACCCAAGTTGCGGGAGCTACAGTTAGGAGTGCTCGACTAATAAATACTCTCTAGCTAGTGAGCAGATGGGAAGACCGAGAGAGATATACATATGACTGCCTTCTTATAATTATATATTCACTAAAATAATATTTGCAATCTGTACAAAATTTGTGGGTATTTATATATGACATCAGCTGGTTTATGCTTAAGAATCCGTATTTCTGTTCTAAAATACATAAATATTCAAATATTAATATATGAATAAATAAATAGTAAAATATTAATATATGAATATATAAATTCTCTCTCTCTCTCTCTCTCTCATAGGCACTTTTGGCAGGATAGGGTATAACAAGTTCGATATACATATATAAACACATAGCATACGCATTTAATGATGTAACAATACTTGGAATAATTTTATTTAATTGTTAGGCATATTAATAGCGGCAATAACAGCGGTATAACCCAGATAAACCCAGTGAGCATTTAATTACATTCACGTGACTTGAGTTAGACTTGAAACAACTTGACGTAGGTGCTAAAAATTAATCAAAATCAAGAACCAACAATTTTTAGCACTCCGTGCTAAAATTAGAGCAACTTTAATTTAGATCCTTTTTGAGCAGCACTTGAAGTTGTATCACAGTTCATTTTGAGGCAATTCTTTAAAACACATTTTTGTTGTATATATTAACATTATAATAATTAAATTAGCATATAATTGCAGTCACGTGACGCAAACGTAATTTTAAACAAGCGCCAAAGTGGCAGGTGTTTGAAATTGCAAATGAAACTTTTATGAACGTTTTCCAGCACTTAATGCGAAAATCATACAAACTTTAGTTGAGTTAGTTTTAAAAATAATTGTGGATGATTTCCTGTTGAATGTTACGTGGCGCGCTAGGGCTGAGAAGAAACATGGCAACCTTTGCTGGCCTGAAACTCAATGAAGTGGTCAATGTGCTGGAGAAGTTTGCACCGGCATCCCTGGCCGAAAAGTGGGACAACGTGGGCCTGCTGATCGAGCCAAGCACAGATGTAAGCATTTGCAATAAATTAAATAGATTATAAGTATATGATACTGGATATTTCAGAAACATGTGTCGCGCATACTGCTAACCAATGATCTTACTGAGCCCGTGCTGGGCGAAGCTCTGGAGAAGAATGTGGATCTGATAATTAGCTATCATCCGCCAATCTTTCGGCCACTGACACGCATCACCACATCCAACTGGAAGGAGCGTGTAGTGATCGGCTGCTTAACCAACTCTAAGGCATTGTATTCGCCACATACCGCCTGGGACAAGGTAGTGGGTGGCGTCAACGATTGGCTGGCGAAGGCAGTCGATATCAAGGGCATTAAGCCCTTGGTTCCAGAGCCAGGCGCAGTCGAGGGCACCGGTTCAGGTCGTCTTGTAGAGACCAGTATGCCCATATCCCAACTGGTGCATGCCCTCCAAGATCACATAGATAACTGCGTGCATGTTGCATATGCTGTGGACCATCATCCAAAGACTTTTGTGCGTACCGTTGGCATTTGCGCGGGTTCCGGTGGATCAGTCTTAAAAGGCATTCAAGCAGATTTGGTCATAACTGGAGAGATGTCGCATCACGAATTGCTGGACTTCAATCATAATGGAACGACAGTGCTGCTCTGCAATCACAGCAATTCGGAGCGTGGATTCCTTCGCGAATTTCAGTCTATACTCAAGGAGAGACTTCAAGAGAAGTGCGAGGTGATTGTGTCTGAAAAGGATAGGGATCCCTTACAAACAGCATTTAGAAGCAATTGCCAGGCCGGGCAACAAGTGAAGCAATAGGTAACAAACTTCATTTGTATTAGATCATATACAATTAAATTTATATAAAGGCTTAATCTAAACTTGATCGAGCTTAAATTTGGTTTGCTTGCTGAACGCATCATTGCGATGCAGCTGATAGAGCAAACGCTCCTCCAAATGCTTCACTGCCTCCACAGTCAACACCAATGTGTCATGCTTGAGCATAGAATACACATTTAGACCAAAGGCGGGCATTAGATTCACATAGCCAATCGAGTCAGTGGCATAGCAAATATTCTCCGGGAAGAAATCGTGCCTGAAATAGAAAATAGAATTGAATTAGAGGAGTTTATAGTGATACTAAAGTTTAATTACTTGTCCACAATCAGCACTGAGGGTCCCCAGTTGCGCTCCTTAATCAAATCTCTAATGAACTGGGCATCCTTTGTGGGAATCTCAACATTTTCAATGATGTGCAAATCATCCTGTGCCAATTTAACGCTCAACGTCGATGTGAGTCCCATCACCCGCTTGTAGAAAGGTAGCATATAGAAATGGGTGGTGGGTGAGCGTGGACCGTGGACGATGCCGCCGCCTTTGAAGAGTGGCGAACGTATCGAGCCATGGCGAGCACGTCCCATGCCCTTTTGTGGCCAGGGTTTGCGGCCGCCTCCTCGCACCTCGGCGCGTGTCTTGGTGTGTGCCATGCTTACATAACGATACTTGCGCTGCCATTCAATATTCTCCTGGATGACATCGACACGCGGCTGTGCAGCAAACACATCCGGATGCAGTTCCATAAGGCCCACTTTTCGTTCAGCCACTGCATCCACATTTTCTATCCATGCTTGGCGTGCAGCACTTCGGTTTACGGGCGCGTGTTCCGCATAATTCTGTGGCAGTATTAGAGCCGGCTTGGAAGCTACTGCTTCTTTGCTGGCTGTCGTTGTGGATTCAGTTGCAGCATTACTCTGGCAGGCTGTGACTGTATGCGATAAATTGCGCACGTTTGGATACAATAATTGTCGTGTTTTATTTAAGAATTTTAACATTTTTCAACAATTACGAGGTCCAATTGTTGATGTTATGCAGAGTTGTCGATAATACTAAGTCGAGCGACCGCCACATGTTATCGAAACAACGGGTAAATAATCGGCTGCCGATAATACTATTTAAACAGTGTTAATAAACAGTCGTAAAAGTGTTTTGCTACAAGTTTAATTTAATTTACTGTCGAAGCGAATTTTTTGAAATTTAGGGTTTTTATTATTTTTGACTAAGTAAATTTGTTCTGGTTAATTATCGAGAATAACGCTTGGAATCCGTAAGTTTATCTCGAGCTATTAACATACAAAAGAAATTATTCTGACTCGTACTTGGCTTGGTATCTGATTCGCAATCGGAGTTCGCATCGCCGTCTCCATAGCTGTGCCTCGAAAATTTAGAGCTTGAGTCGTAGAGCACTTTGATATCGTCGCCATTGCTTTGATTTTGTTGGTAAGTTTGAGAAACTGCCACAGCAACTAAAGGTTTCTTTCTGACTGGTTTGGGCGGCGGAACTGGCACGCATTTCTTTAAAGATTTGTCCTGCTGAGACGCAGCTGACTTCTGTGTGTATTCTAACTGTTCTTTTTTAAGTGCTTCCGACTGTCCGCACCTCTCCTGTTTTGTTTCGCTTATGATCGCATTTGGTTCAAAAGAGATGGGTGTCAATTGTAAGCTTTTATCCTTCGCTTCCTTTTCACTACTTTGTTCTTGAGTTAAAGATGTAACTGTTTTATGTGAGCCTAAATTATCTATTACCGCGTGATCGGTTTTAACTATATATTGTCTTTCGTTATCAAAAAATTTGCGCCTTGCTTCGAAGCTTTTCAACTCCGAATGATCTGATTTCTTTACGTCCACGGTTTTTCTGAATGGAACGAGTCTGCTTCTTGATTCGATTTGCTTTGATACTGTAACTTCTGATCTTTCACTTTCCCCTTTTACACCAGATATTTCTCTCTCTACGTCTCGCAATTTGTTGTGCGGAAATACTCTGTTTCTAGATTCCATATAATTTGGTCTTTCGCTTACTCTCTTTTCTCCTATCATTCTTCTGATAGGAAAATGTGGAATTCTGAATTCCGATTTCTTAGATCTTGGATAATTTGATCTTTCGCTTACTAATTTATTTTCAAATTTTCTTTTGTTACTATGCATATGGCTTCTCGACTCCAGTTTGCTTAGTTCCGAATAATCAAAATATGTATTCTCCTTCATTTCATCTCTTTGTCTTTTTTTGAAAATTATTTTAGAATCTTTGAATTCTTTTGCAAGTGGAACCACTTCATTGATCATTCTATAATTTTTGTTAAAGAGAAAACTACTTCTGGAGATGGATTTATTTAGATTCTCTTCAATCGCATCAGTTCCAGTTTCTACTTTTGATAGACTACTTTTAGATCCTGTTTCTCTTCTCATGTATAGATTTGAGCTCACCCTTTTATCCTTTGCCCGCCTACGCAAAAAACCTTTCAATTTCGAGTGCTTTGCAGCAATTTTTTGGAATCTCATATAACTTCTTTCCCTGTTTCGCACGCAGTCAGCCTTCCTTTGAATTTGGCGTCTGCAATGCGATTCAAGGTAAGATGCTTCCGATTGTCTTTCCGGTGCTTTGTAAAATGCCCTGAATTGCTTTATCGTATCGGAGCATTTTGAAGATCTTCTACAGGAGCCGAAGCCGTAAGAGTTGGGTAAACTTTCTTTAGTTATCATTTGATCAAAGCCCGATCTCTTGCGTTCTCTGAATTCTCGTCTATTTCGAGGCTCATAGTTAGCTACTCTAACGTAAACCGAATCTGAAGTGTTTTGCTCCAAGTCAAGTTGTTTTTGTCCGTAGACTTCTTCGTGATTTAGACTTTGCCGTAGAGCTTTGTTTTTATACTCATGGACATGATCCTCGCTGTCTCTTCGCCTTTTATGAACTGGGAACTCTGCATCCAAAAACTTTTTCCGTTGAAATGACCTATTGCCCCTGGCATCGTCTTTATAGAAATTGCATTCAAATTTATCAGCAGTATTTCTATTTTCAGCTTCTGCTTTATTTTTGAGTTTTTCTCCGGACGAACTCTGAAATACTTCGTTTATATAAAATGGAGGTTGAGTTGGATTGATATCCATATAAACCCTATTAATGTTGTGAACATTTACATCTGATTTATTATGCGTGTAGTCATACACTTTAAGTTCCTTTTCCTTTTCATGGGATAGTTGCATTTTCAGTTTTGGCTGGAAAACTCTATCCTTCTGAAAGGCGGCTTGGTTTTTCTTTATGGCCAGTGTCATATCAAGAAGTTCCAAAAAGGATTTCGAAGGTAAATTTTTTTGTAGAACTTCTTGTTTTCCGACTGGGCCGGTCTTGGCTTTATCGTCTATAAAGTTACGAAAACTCGACCCGCTGCATCTACGAATATAATTCTTCAAAGGTGGATGGCAAATGCACTCATCTCTAAACGTATAGCTGGGCAAGTCATTCCCGTAGTGTAGAGCAGGATCGGGATAATCGTAATCGGTCTGTGTGAGAATTCTCACGGAATTGGGCGAATTACCAGCGTTTGGAGCTTCGTATTTTTGGGATAATCGCGGATCGTATTTCGGATATGCAGGTGGAGAAGGTGGAGAATAATAATTCGAATTGGGATTATCCCGTCTTTGATTAGGCTGCGTATTACGATTCTCTATCATCTCACGTTTATCCATATAAACCGGATGGCCCGAAGTCCTGTTGCCATCTGCAGCATCGAAATTAAATAAATCATGATTTATTCCCCCAACCGGATTCCCTTTGGATCGGTTCACTAGTTTGTGCTGTGCCTTCAGCTTGACGCAGGTCTCCTTCAATATCTCAATTAGCTCTTGGATATTGCATTTGTCATTCACAACGAGATTCACCAATGGCCCGCCATTGTTTCCCTTAGCCGGCAATATCGTACACCTTTGGCACTCCCTAGTGCATGTGTTGCAATTGCAATGAGGCTTGGCTCCGGTTTCCCCTCTCCCGGCGGTGTTTTCATATGAGTTCCTTGCTTCTTGTTGTTTAGGTGCATGACATTGCAAGGGGGGCGGATAGATGTTTTTGTCTTCATCGACACTAAATCTTGGATATCCTGTCTCCGGTTCTGCATAGTAATTAACCTTGTTTTTGCACTTCCGTAAAAATGCATTAATATCAACGCCGCAATTGGGACAGATTGTATGACATTCTTCTTTTTTATCCACCGATTTGATAGAGCACTTATCCGAGTGCTTAGACGAGCTTTTTTCAGGGGCTTTATTGGTTTGCGAGCCCCAGCCTAAGTTCGAGGCCTGTGGCGAGCGCTGTTTTGAGTCTGGTTTCGAGTCTGATCTCGAATCCACGCTCCTAACCGTGTTCGCTGCAGACCTTGAGCTTGTTCCAGAGTTCGACTTGAATGCTCCTGTGAGCTGCACCCTCTCTCCAGCTTCGTCAGCCCAAGCTACTGGAGTTTGCTTCGTTTCAGCTAGGATAACTCCACCATTTGCGGATTGCTGAGCAAACGCCCTCAAGCAACATTGACAATAGCAGTTGCATATCTTTTGTCCGTTGGCATTCCGTTGCCATGTGTTCTCCCTGTTCAAGCAGTCAGCATTTTGGCAACTGTTAGGCGGGTCAGGATTTTGTTCAGCGTTTCGCTTTGCTACTGGCTTAGATTCTGCTCTTAACGTTCGAGAGGTTGGGCTTCCTTTAGATTCTTTTGGTGTCGTTCGACCTGTTGATGTTCCTGGCTTGGTTTGCTTAGATAATGGTCGAGCAGATGCCTCACGTGTCGCTTGTCTTGGTGTGCTTTTAGCTGTGGATGGCGAAAGAGCTGAGTGCTTGTTGCCGCGCGGTGCTCTACCGCCTTCTCTATGGCTCTGCGCCAATTCTTCACACTCATCTTGAGGTTTCGGTTTCTTTGCAGTACCTAGAGTCACTCTTCTAAATCCTTTTGGTGTACTTACAGCTGTCGATGCTGGGAGAGCTGATTGTCTTTGGCTGCGGGCTGCTGTCTTAGTATTCTGAACTCCGCTTTCTTCAAAGCTCTGCTTAGTTTCTTCAGTATCAAATGCTGGTCCTGATTTCGCTGCACCTTTTTGAGCTGCGCATTGTTTCGGTGATGGACAAACAGCTGCTGGTGCACTTTTAGCTGGTGATGCTGAAAAAGCAGATTGTCTTTGACTCTGTGCTGTGGCTGTCTTACCATTGTGAGCTTTCTGAGCTGCATTAAACTTCAGCACAGATGCTTCAGTATCATATTGAGGTCTTAAATTCCTTGCAGTACCTTGAGCCATACCTGTACTTTGTGTCGGTGTACTATTAGCTATACATGCTGGAGCTCCACAGCTCTGCAGAGCTTCTTCGGTATCATCTTGATGTCTTGATTGCCTTGGACTACCTTCGCTCTTCGCACTTTTGGCTGTCAGACAATTAACAGCAATGCACATTGATTCTGATTCAGAAGTTTGAGTCCTTGCTACCTCGTTGCGATTGGTTCTTGTGCGTCCCTCTTCTTTTTGCTGTCCACTCGGCTCGTCGGTATCGACATAGTCGCACTCATATTCTCCTGTCGGCTGTTGATCCCCATTGTTGCTTGCATTGCAGTAACAGTAATGCATCTGATTATTTTCTAAATACCTCTGGTCCCTCTGCCCACTAGGACAGGGGACCTTAATGCATCCCCTAGCATCAAATTGCTCTGAACTCTTACAGTCTCCTCCTAAGCCTGAGGTCCCTGATTGCCCACAACTACAGGATGTTCCTGGCTTAGACTGTTTTGGAGCTGATCGAGCAGTTGCCGCACGTGCCGTTTCTCTTGATGGAGGAAGAGCTGATGGCTTTCTAAAGCCGTGCTCAGATTCTCCGGTATCATCTTGAGACTTTGATGCTCTTCTACCATCCTGAGCTGTTAAGTGCCTTAAGCTAGAGATTGATTCTGGATCACAAGCTAGAGGCCTTCCAAGCCCGTTGCGCTCGGTTCTTGTGCGTCCCTCAGCGTTCATTATTTCTTCTTCCTTCGCATTTAGCTTTCCACTCGGTTCGTCGGTGTCGGAACACCCACAATTACATATCTCAGTCGGTATTTGATGGTCGTCCATGTCCATATTGCAGTAACAGAAATAGTTTCTACGAGTCACTATTCCTTTGCCGTTTTCTTCGTTTCTACGTCTCTCTCTTTTACTGCCGGTGTGTTGGTCTCTTAGTTTTTCCTCCTCTTGGGCTTTGTGACCCTCTCTTCTATTGGAATTTTTTGGGATTCTAGGACTTGAGTCCCTTTGTTTGCCCACTTTTTGGCTTCTTTGATTATTTTCCTTACGGACCACATATCTGCCTTTACTTTCTTCTTGGCTCACTCGGGTCGAGGCCCTTCCGGTACCGTCATCTAAGTTTTTGCGATGCAACTCAGTAGGTGGGCAATATGCACCCTGAATCCGACTATATCTTTGCTGTGTTTGTTGAGGAACTAAATTCGATTGATGTTGATTGACAACGACTTCATCGCCATCACGTTCACAGCTGCAGTCCGATGAAGTGTAACCACCATTGAAGGGCCTCGTCCCTTTTTGACACCCATTATTTAGCACTAAGCCGTTTATGCTCCCGGATCGTGGCTGACCTTCAAAATGTTTGCCCTGTCTTGCAGCAATCGATTCACCCGTCATCTTCCCAGTTTTTATTAAACTAGTCGAGGATATTTTGGACTTGGCCTTGACGCGTGTCTGCCTCGACATATGAGGCATCTGACATTGTACAGCTGTGCTGCATTTCTTTGTTCGCTGTGTCTGACTTCGACCAAGTTGGGGCTTGCTGTTGAGAAACTTGTTATAAGTGACCATATCATTGAAGAGATCGTCCACTTCGTCACATCGGGACATATCTAAATTCCAGCTGGAAGGATACCCAGAGGAGCTAGCTCTTGACCATCTGGAGGGTTCGTGCTCCAAACTGCCCTCTATTGAGATAAGAAAATCAGGGTTAGGTTAGGGTTAGGTTTAGTTCTTATATTTTATGCAGTTCTTACCATTGGCAATGCTTCCTTTAGGCATTGATGTTAAGTTCGACTCGCCGTACAAGTTTTGTTGTTGCTCCCTTGGCTCCCAGTTAGAGGCCGAGTTGTTCGATAAGCAGTGCTCCATGATCTGCCTAAGCTGAGCATCCCTGTTAATTGAACTGACGCCAGGGATGGTCTTTGCTTGGGAGCTAGTTCGTGTTCGGGGCAAATCGGGAGCTGGCGACTTAGCGGCGACATCGGTAGTCCTCTTGATAGCCTTACGTAGCAGTATTTGCTTGGAAGAGCATCGCTTTTTGCGTAAACCCGTCATGCTTTACCAAATGCCAAAGAGTAAAGCTCCAGGTCGAGTCACAACACAATTTATACGACAAGTAATTTTCATATTTTGACAAAGATTTCTTGTGTTTTCGGGCTGGATTTATAGATTTTACTTCGGCTTAGGTTTCTCAATGTGAGCTCTGCGCCCACTTCTCCTAGTGCTCACAGCACCAGCCACAACTATTGCAGCACACCGGCTGACGGTAGCAGTTGCAGCGAGGCTTTGGCTCGATCACAAAAGGCGGCGTTGAGAATCGATTGTAAAATGTGTCTCTTGTGTCTTTATTTTTCTGCTTTGATGTTTTCTTGTTGGCTTTTCCCTTCTTTTTCGCTGTCTTCCCAAAACGGGGCTTTGAGGAGCTATTGTGCAATGTTTTATTCCTGCCTGTTGTCTTCTGGCTTAATGTGTTCTGGTTGGATCTTCCCATGTTTGTCGGGAAATAGCCGGTTACTCTCCGGTTGGCTAGTTTCCAGTTTTTTGGTTTTGACTGATCCTGTTCTTCGGGTTCATTTGCAAATCGCAAGCCCATCTCGTTGGACATCTGGCTATTTGGCCTATATTGGCATTGCCTCGAATTAGAGTTCTCTTCATACCATTGGTCATTGTCCTCGTGGCACGGGCAACTTTGGTAAGGGTTCCTATTGGCATAATCCATTTGACTGAACCATCAGATCGATAAGGAATTGTATTTGTCATATGGCTTAAAAGATCTTACCCGTTGGATGTCCTGCTTCTCGCATCGAGTTGTCTGTAAAGGTAAAGAAAGTTGAACGATTGAGGGAAAAGACAAAAAAAAAAAAAGAAAAAGAAATATGCTTTGAAAAAAGTAAATACAAAAGGACATAATCAAACATAGGAAGATATAGAGGGATAAAAATAGGATACATAGAACGGTCCCCTAGCTACTGGAAAGGAAAGTTCATATCAAAATGTAATGGATCCTTAGAATAGTAGTGATAACTCAAACTAAACTCTTTCATAAATATTCATTACCTGTTGCGGTTATATTCTTCCGGTTCATGACCATAAGTTGAAGAGGTTGGAGCTGGATCGTTGCCACATAAGCACATGGCTGCGGGGCTGGAGAAGTGGGAGCAGATAGAAATGATTTATTAAGGGTAATTCTTAAAAAAGCCCTAAGCCTTACCTACTTGATAAATACGACTACAACCGTTGGCTTCTTCTTGATTTCGTGTTGTTTATCCTGAATGTCGTAACCTTCATCGTTTTCCCCATAGTTCGACGGATCGTTGTTCCTGTATTCTGGATGCATTATATTGTCAGATTCACTATAGTCCTTCGGATGATAGCGTTCCGCTTCGGATATGTCCCACTGAGTCATAGAGTACTGTGGCTCCAACTCGGAACTGTCCCACTGACCGTTCCCTAGCTCATGTACGGCGATACGTTGGTATTCCGAATGTAATTGATATTCACCGTTGATGGAACACGGAGCTCTGCAATCTGCCTTACAGTCAAAACGGTACATTATTCATAGTTCCTCGCTCTTCCTCTTTCTTCCATCTCCCCAAAATTGAATTTTATGATAGGAATTGGAACTATTCGAGCAGGGCCTGCTGTGTGATTGAGTTTTCTTATGGCGTCCAGTTGGTGGGATAAGTAGTCGCGCGAGTTCCTCCCTTTTTGAGCAAGGGAATCGATCTATTCATGGGATTACCTTTGAGATGCCGTCCATACGAATCCTCTGTGCTCTCTATAAACGCCACCAGCTTCTGGTATCTTGCAATCTGTTCGCGTGTGTAGACGCGTCCTTTCTTGCGTTTTTGATCAGGATTTGGAAGAGGCTTGCCCATGGACTTGAGCACTCGCACTTTGGGCAACAGAAAGGGATTGCTAGAGCTCATGTTTTCCTTTTGCTCCTTTTTCAGACTGACAAACTTCCCCTTAGTCTGGGATTTGGGTAGGGTCTTACGTCTTCTGCCCTTCAGCGGTGATGTCCTGTGCTGTGGCGTAATCTTGGGCGGATTCTCTGCTGTTTTTGGCTCCTCCTGCAAGTCGCTGGTGCAGATGCCCTTGTCTGACGTAGCTGTGCTTGAGCAGTCCGTCTGCTGCACTTTGTTGCAGCTGGACAGAGGGTTTTCCCTATTGCAAAAGAAACTCTGCTGCTCTTCCAGTTCGGCGAGACTATCGCACACCTTATGGTACCACATGTCCTCGCAGCTCTGCTCGGTCTCTGAATCAGACCCTGCTCCGAGCTGCTGCTCTTCCTCCTCTTCCGTATAAGAATAGCTGAACTTCCCAGCTCGTGAGCGTTCATTTTCAAGGCCTTGATTGCTGTAGGTATACTCATAGTCTAAGTCGTGGCCAGTGGGGTGTTGATCTGTCATCTCTGGTGGCGAACGCTGCTGCTGATGGTGGAATATATCCTGTCCGGCAGCCTCTTCATAATATCTTCCAAGGTCTTCCAACGTGCTCTGTGCTGGCGGCAAGTGGTACGTTCCAGGACCTATAAATATAGGCCGTGAGGACCCACTGGCATATCTGCCTGTGCCTGAGGATGGCAACTCGCCGGAATATCTTCTTTGATCCAGCCAAATCTGCTGTGACAACTCTCTGTTATACCTTGCAGGATCTATAGGAGTATTCTGCGGAGATCCCTCTTCATAACTGCCAGCATGGAACAGACTTAACTGAGGGGACAAACCCAGCAGGCTACTCTGTGGTATTGTCAACTGTATGGGTATGGAGAGAGGAGCAACTGGCGTGTCCTTGGCTTCCTTGAGTGAAGGCTCGGGCAAGTTTGTTAGGCTGTCCGTCACAGTGCCGCAGCAATGCTTGCAGCATGATCTCGGACACCACATGGTGGTGCCAGTGTCTTTCATATTGGAAGCAGACTCAGCTAGAGAGAGAGGGAGAGCGATATCTATAATAATGGGCTGTTAGTTAGTCCTAGCTAACTTACCCACTTGTGAGCTAGCTGTTAAGCTAGCTGAGCTGTCGGTGGAAGTGTTTGTGCCCGTGGCCTTGTAGCGCTTCTTGCGGACACGTGTGCGATATTTAGTATACGGTACCTTAACGGGAGCGGGCGGGACTACAGGCGCTGCTGGTGCTGCTGGTGCTGCAGTTGCCGTGGTTGGTGCTTGGTTCGGGACTGCTGTGGGCATAATGACCAAAGGCTGCAGGGGCATGACCTTCACCAAGCGCTTGCCACGGGTCGTCTTGGTGGGCTTGTTCTGCAGGCTCATGGTCGAAGAGCCATCCAAGAGCTGTGCCAATTGTGGCATATAGCTTATGTCGAGCTGTGACCCTTGAGCCTGCTGTTCGGTTTGCAGGCTGACAAGGCTGTCCAGCTTGGCCATGGTCTGGCGCAACATGTCGGTGAGGGTAGTCAGCTCTGCCGCGCGAATTTCCGACTCACAATTCATATTGCGTTCGCCGAGTGGCTGGGTGTAACTCGGCACATAGACAGTTGAGCTGCCCATCGATTGTGCTGGCTCTGTTTGCTGGGTTGTGAAACTCGACTGATTAGGCAGGCTCTCTCTTGACTGGTAATATGAATTGCCGTGTTGCAGGTCCTCCACAGTGTTCAGCAACATTCTTAGCTCATCCAGGTGCGCTGGCTCACTCAATCCAGCCAACTGACGCGTAGGTCCACAAGCATTCCAATGAGGCTCAGCATAACACAGGTTACTTAAGGCACACGCATAGGCGTTCATTTCCATTTGTTTGTACTGCGCCAGAGCCCACGGAAAGGCGGAGGGAGCCTTCGGCCCACACTTCGCACAGGCATTAGCCTCAATATTAACGAAAAGACGACGTATGCGTCGTATTTTAGTTGGTTTGGCGGCTCGTGGCTGCGTTTTGCTCAGCAGCCGATGCAGTTGCTGCTTCATAAGTTGAAGTTCCTCCTACACAACACTTTTATTAACTGTAAGGCCAAATTGCTTGACGAGTCCAAAATCAAGCGAAAATCCTATGCTGCCTTTGTGTGCACCGAAAATTTTGAGAGTTTTAGCATGGCTATTCGGATTGTTTTTACTTTCTAGATAACATCGATTGATCATTTCCTGACCCTTAGATCAAATAATTCCTTCTTAACATTTAACAGTTGAACTTTTATTTCATTTTTTATTTAACACGCATATTTATATCCATATCTAAAACAAAGCTTTGCACTAAGTTGCAAACGAAGTTTTCCAATTTCGTCTTTTGTTTTTGGTTTTGGTTTTTTATTTGATTACTTTGAAAGTTTTTCCTGAGATTTGAATGGCGATTGGGTAGAATAATTCGCTAATTGGTGTCCATCAAATTGAAGATTAGCAAATGGATTTGTTTTAAATTTATTAAATAAGATATTTAATATTTATAACAATGAGCCCGATCGATGTTCGCGTCTTAGCGCTAGCTTTGGCTCCTAAAAATTGGGGGGATTGGGGACTTTAACATAAGTAAAGCACACGAATAATAAAATATATAGATAATATCAAAAAAAGTGAATTGAATTGATTTATTGCTGATCCTCCGGTGCCGGCAGCTTCTCCCAGGTGGGTTCGACGCCCCAGATTTCGCGGGCGTATTCGGCAATGGTACGATCCGATGAGAATTTGCCACTGGAGGCAATATTATTGATGGACATCTCCAGCCACTTGGCTTGATTCTGCACCAGAGAAGGAAGAAAATTAGTTTCAATTGATAATTTCGAAATTTCAAATCGTACCTGATAGGTCTTGGAGACCAGATCCTGTGCCTTAATGTACGCATCGTAATCGGCCAGCAAGTAGTAGTGATCGTACTTGAGCAATATGTCCGCAATATTCTTGAATTCGTTGGGATTGCCGGGACTGAAGAAACCGCCCTGAATCTGGTCGATGACCTGCTTGACCTCCGGGTTGGTATTGTAATGATCGTAAGCATTGTAGCCCTTCTTCTTCAAGGCCTCAACCTCGTCGACGGTCATGCCAAAGATGAAAATGTTGTCCAGACCCATCTCCTCTGCCATCTCTACATTCGCACCATCCAGAGTGCCAATGGTTAGGGCACCATTGAGCTGGAACTTCATGTTGCCTGTGCCGGAGGCCTCTGTGCCAGCAGTAGAGATCTGTTCGGATAGATCGGCAGCGGGCATAATCTTCTCGGCCAGTGTGACACGATAGTTCTCCAGGAAGATGACCTTGAGCTTATCGCCAACAATGGGATCGTTGTTAACGACATTGCCAACGGCGCAGATCAGCTTGATGATCTGCTTGGCCACATAGTAGCCAGGAGCGGCCTTGCCACCGATCATGATTGTACGGGGTGTGAAGTTGGCTGTGGGATCCTTCTTGATGCGATTGTACAAGGTGATGATGTGCAGGCAGTTGAGCAGCTGGCGCTTGTACTCATGGATGCGCTTCACCTGAATGTCAAACATGGAGGCGGGATTCACCTTTACGCCATAATCCTTCTCCAAGATGGCAGCCAACTTCAATTTGTTCTCCTGCTTGACGCGGGCGACATTGCGCTGGAAGTTGGGGTCCTTGGCCCACTTCTTGAGGGCAACCAGCTGATCCAAATGCACGGGCCACTCGTCACCGATCTTCTCGGCGATGAGATCGGACAGACCCGGATTGCAGAGCAACAACCAACGACGGGGCGTAATGCCGTTCGTCTTATTCTGGAACTTCTTGGGATCCATTTCATAGAAGTCACGGAAGAGGGTATCCTTCAGAATCTGCGAATGGATGGCAGCCACACCGTTAACAGCATGAGAGCCAACAATCGAGAGATGGGCCATGTTGATGCGCTTCTCGCCATCCTCCTCAACGCAGGACATGCGACGCATGCGATCCAAATCTTCGGGGAACTTCTTCTTCACATTCTCCATGTGCAGGAAGTTGATGTGATAGATGATCTGCAAGTGACGAGGCAAGATCGACTCCAACATGGACACAGGCCAGCGTTCCAGAGCCTCAGGCAGCACGGTATGGTTGGTATAGGCGCATGAGCGTACAACGATATCCCAAGCCTTCTCCCATTCCAGATGCTCATCATCGACCAAGATGCGCATCAACTCGGGGATGGCCAACGATGGATGGGTATCGTTCAGCTGGATGGCGACCTTCTCGGGGAAGTGCTCGAAGGTGTTGCGCACAGCCTCGCGAGAACCAAACTTGGAAGCCTTGTATCTGCGGATGATATCCTGCAGAGTGGCGGCGCACATGAAGTACTCCTGCTTCAGACGCAGCTCCTTGCCCTCAAAGAAGTTGTCGTTGGGATACAGAACACGAGAGATGTTCTCGGCGAGATTACGATCCAACACGGCCTGAATGTAGTCACCATCGTTGACTGTTTGAGGAATGCAAAAAGATAAGTAAAAGTTCTTTATGAGACTATAAATAGTAATGTCTACTTACAGAACTTCAGGTTGAAGTCCACGGGCGACTTGGCGGACCACAGACGCAGGGTGTTCACATGGTTGTTGTTGTAGCCGGGAATGGGGTTGTCGTAGGGCATGGCATAGACCTTCTGCGTGTCCACCCACTTCTTGCCCTCGGGCGTATCGATCACACGACCATAGAAGTTAATGGGCAACATGAATTCGGGACGAGCCTTCTCCCAGGGATTGCCAAAGCGCAACCAATCATCGGGCTCCTCCACCTGCTCGCCATTGCGAATCTTCTGGGCGAAGATGCCGTACTCATAGCGAATGCCGTAGCCATAGGCAGCCAGACCCAGCGTGGCCATCGAGTCGAGGAAGCAGGCGGCTAAACGACCCAGACCACCATTGCCCAAGCCAGCATCCTCTTCCATCTCCTCGAGATTCTCAATGTCCAGACCCAGCTGATACATTGCCTCCTCGCACTCACTCTGAATGCCCAAGTTGATCATCGTGTTGGTCAGAGATCTGCCCATGTAGTACTCCAGCGACAGATAGTAGACGCGCTGTAATTAAATATAGACAAATTTTCGATTAGTTGGGAAAATTACTAAAAATTTATAGCAAGACTAAAATACTTATATAGTTCTATAAATAGATGTGGATATAGATAGATATAGATGAAATATAATGTATTTGTTATATGTGAAACAATATAAGGGGTATTCGCAAGCTATATCTAGCCAATCTTCATTTTTTTTATGCAGGATATTCCCTTTATGATTTCCTATATCTCTTCTATACATATTTCTATATGATTTAAGTAGGGCATTCCTTTAAGCCTAATTTGTATATACCTATCCGCAGTCAAGTTCAGCTTAGATATCAATCAGATATATAACATCTGTAGCTATGGCAAGATGCACTATCGTTCGGCATATGCAGGGCATTCCCTTTAACCACCTCACATGACATTGGGTAATCGATTAGCTGGCAAGCGCAACTGTACATTAGAGTGGGGCGTGCTAACAACATCAGCAGCTGCCCCAATTACCTAGTTATGTGCGCCCGGCCATATGTTAGGCACCGATTTGTTGAGAAGGTCACCCACTGGCGCCTTATCAATCGGTTGCTAATTTCAAAGATCTTTACATGGAAGCTATAAATAGAGCTTTCGTTCGAACTGATTGATCAGCCGGCTATAGAGTTAATCACATAATGCTACGCGCTGCAAAGGGCATATTTTAAACTTAGCTATATATATGGAATATATAGAAGATTACGGATGTAAGTCGGCGCATGCTATGGAAACATGTTTCTATGCATCCCTACATGGAATGCACTTAAACACGGCGCTTCTATCATCCGTTGCATCTCTGGTCAAGATCACATAAAATCTTTGTTGTTTTTTGCTGCTTTGACAACAGCATCGATTGGCGACTATCATTTGTCGCCAGCTAAAGTCCCGACAATAGTTCTATGCGCCAGTTATCAGCTAGCACTGGCCCATATCAGCGAATGCTATGCACAACACAAAGACAAGCCCCGAGGGTTCAACGGGTAATGCGGTCTAGTTAATGCCAAAGACTAATTAGTATTCAATCTGCATACATAGTTGCTGCATTATGAAGCTATTATAATGTTGATAGAATCTTATCAGAGTGCGAAAAATAGATATGAGATTGAAGAGCTGTTGAGACACATAAACAGATTTCGAGAGTCGTTATATATAATTTATATATAGAATACATTATATACAGAATACAGAATAAGGAATTATCTGGATTAACTGAATATATTTCAGATATTACAGAATAAAGCTAAAATTGATTATAATAAATTGTTCTACTTCTATTTCTTCCCAATTTCTCTACTTACAGAGTATCTCTCAGTTGATCAGAGTTAACTAATATACATAATAATAATACATATCTGACTATATCTATCTAGATATCTACGTATCTTCCATATATTTGCCCATATGTCAGTTTGTTTATTACAGAGTACCTTCCAGCTGGTCGGCCCCATCAAACATATGAAATAGTTTCAATAGAGCTAATAATGCCCATATAGACACAGATGTGTCATTGCCAATTGCATGTGACAAAAGGCTGCCAACTTCTGGCCAATAAAAACGACTTTGATGAGCTATAGCTCTCTATATATGCCTAAGTCTGATAATTCACTCTAATATATTTCATATTTACGAGCGGAGATAAGTCGCTTAATTAATTTCAATATTTTGTTTTGGCCATTTGTATTTAGGCCGCAAAGAGCCGGAACATATGTCATTGCGGCTTCTCTGCGGTCGAGACAAAATTCTGATAACGAATATCGTTTGTTTGCGCTTGTAATCGAATCTCGAAACGAGTCGAGAAATATGGTATATATATATATATATATATATATATGATATGTGTTTATGTGCATGGTAATATTCTCTGTATTTATGGCCGGGCGCCGTAAACAAATGGCTTAATTGTTTTCCCAGCAGCTGCTCAAATTAATAAGGCCCTGCTCAATACCCTTTTGGCAGTTATATAATATGCAGATATACTCGAAAAATGTATATTGCAATTAGCAGTTCAGTTTGTATATGGCTAGGTTTTTTAGGAGTTACTAAAGGAAGATAAGGCTAAAACGTATGCGAACCAAATGTGTAAATTTGAAATAAAATATCAAATTATGAAAATGTTCAAAGTTTTGTTAAGCAAATAAAAATAAAAACGAGCTTACTTTTGGGCGTTATATTTCGTAGAGGTTATTCAAAAGTTATATAATATATGAATAATATATTATATAATATATCCCATAATGAAAGCGCATAATTCTCGAAGAGAAAATGCAATATATATATTTATATATTTTTTATCAAATATATATAGAGATGGAAATTCTTAGATCTCAATAATTTTGGCCTACAGTTAAGATGGTATGTATTAGATATCCAGATATTTAGCTACAGATTGAGAGTCTTATAATTCTCAACAACTTTAAAGTAAACTTTAAACATTTCTTGATATTTCGTATTTGAAATCTTTAGATAAAAATTATATAGAACATACATTTGTATGATCTGGAATCTAGAATCTGTTATAGTCATAGGGGCTTAAGTTGGATGTAGAGTTAAAGGAGAATGTAGAGTTAAATTTGCAGCTTGAACTATTATTTTATACATACAAAACATTGATCCTAAATTCCTTTGTATATGTAAATACTCGAATCTAAAAAGCTAAGAAGACTAGGATCTGCATACATCTCTGAGTTATCCTATAATATATATAAATTAATACTATATGATTTGTATATATTATATATAATCTATATCCATTATCTATAAAAATATATATAATTAAAAATCATCAAATCAAATATAATCAGTATATATACTATATAGTATCTATAACTTTCCATCGATTTATCGCAGCTGCCGCATGCTTTCAATTGAGGAACTAACATTTTTCGAATAGAGTTCGTTTACCCCTTTTGACCTTTCTCTGGAATCAATTGGAAGCTGTAGCCCAATTGGCAACTTTTAAGGAATGGAAACAGCCATGGAAGCATAAAAGAAGTGGGCACTCAATTAAGTTTAAGTGTAGCTAGCTTCAGCTCGTTTGGCATGTATCTACATAGCTGTAAGTCTAGATAAATGTCGTATATATATGTCTTTATGGATATATATGTGAGTTAGCATGCAACTGCGCAATGAAAGTGTAACGAAACATAAACGGACCCCACCAACATTTTCTTTTATTGTCGCATTTTCATGGAACCAAAATAAATACAAATACAACAACACATAGATACACACACACACACACACACACATGCACACGCACGAAAACTAGAACGCAGCGAAGACAGAAAAAATAATATAAATGAAAATTTTTCCGACGACTCTCGTTTTTGTTAATAACCTTTGATTGACCTTGAAAATATGTACCCAGCTCTATGTGTGTGTGTGTGTGTGTGTTGGTTGGGTGTCTGCTCTGCCTATATTAGCTTATATATCTAGCTATGCTTCTATATGCTCTAATTGTTATAATATCGCACTTTATATAAATTTGTTAAATTGACAAAAAAATTAAACTTTTTTTTTGGTGACTTATGAATGTATCTGTAAATTCTTGAACAGCTGTGCGGCAGCATATGCAAATGTATCTTCTAGATACATCTGATGGAATTTTGAGGGCTCTCCGCTGCTGACATTCAGGCAAGGACAAAGTTTATGCCAAATAAATTCGCACGACTTTCGCACGTGTTTGCCAGTGCGTGTGTGTGTGTATGTATCTGTTGGATATGCCTTGGCTCAGCTTTGACTGGAGCGTATAAAAAGCTGTTTTCAACATTAAATTACGCGATTTATGACCTGCTCAGCTGATCGATAGTCAAGGAGCCTAACTAGCAATGTTGAGAGAAATAAATGATGCACTAGCAAATACCCTGTATATAGAAAAAAAAAAGTAGCTAAAGAGCATTGATGAAAGCTCAGCTGTTTGCCTGTTATATGCAAATATATACAGAAAATACTCTGCATTTCATATTTTTAGTATATATTGAAAATTCTCTATATTTTAGTGAATTCTGAAATATTATATTACAAACAGTTAGTAACTGACTAATAACGCATTTCACCGTTTTATAAGCTTCAATAAAGATTATCAATTATTTCGAACAAAATTCACTAAAGTGTTAATGACGTACTGAAAAATACCCTATATATTGTGTGGCAGATAGTAAATCAAGGATGAAATACAAATTATTCTTTCAACTATAAAACTATCAAATTTGACTTTTGTAATCCGAACAATTGAGTCAAAATTAGTCTTTAATAATTTTGAAAAATTTTTAAATTATCAAAAATTATCAAATCATGTTAAAATTATTTTTCATATATAATAAGTTTTTCCGAAATAATTTATGAATTTTTGTTAATTTTTATCAATATTTTCTGTACATATCAAATTTTCATATTTTCTTATAGCCTAGGTGCCAGCTGAGTGATTGCAGGGTATCTAAATTAGGTAATCATATTCATATTTTACAAGCTCTCACTAGCCTGATCTCGCTCTCTCTCTCTCTCTCACTCTCTTTAAAACTGCCTAAGCTAGTGTGTGACAGCGACAGCTGCTGATTGGCAACAATAAGCTATTTATAATTTGTTATTTTGTTCCTCTTTGTGTCAGCTGCTCATGGAGTAGGACACCGGCTTTTTGCGACTAAGACACTGCTTGCATACACATACACACTCACACACACACTGCAACTGTGCATGTATTTGCCCACCCCATGCCAAAATTCGCCGCAGTGAAAGTAGCTCAAGCGCTCTGGCCTGGCATTCACACGTTTTTGGCATTGATCCCACTGCACTTCAGCGACCAACAATTTACAGCAATTAGACACACAAAAAGTAAAGGAGTAAAGAGGAAGGCAATAGAGGGCGCTCTGCTCGGCTGCAGCGAGTGCAGCGCGAGCGAGCGATGAAAACAAAAATGAAAATAATATAAGAAAGGAAAGAGTAGTTAATAAAAATTAACAGAAAATAAAAGCGCCAACAACAACAGCAATTTTTGGCCAAATGCAGAGAGACTGAGAGAGATAATAAGAATATAGGCCGAAAGCGCAGAGCGCAAAATGCATGTCGTAATAGCAAAACGAAAAAAAAAAAGAAAAAATAACCCGAAAAAAATGAAGAAACCCAAAGGCTAACATTGGCCTCCTTTTTCGAAGTCGAAAGTTGGGTTAGGTTTATTTTCGGTGGCAATTGGAAAGAAAATCAATAGTCCAGGCAGGGCATGGGAGGGTAGGGTTGGCGCCACTCACCTTGGGATCCTTCTCGTAGTAGTGCTGCTGTGTGCGTATCCAGCGTCCGACCATGTTGTCCTTGACGGTGTTGGCCAGAGCAAAGTAGTAGTCGCGCAGCGTGGACACATTGCGATCCTTGACCAGGGTGTAGTGCAAGTGGCGATTGAAGTTCTTCTTCACCTCGGTTACGTTGCCCACCTCAGCGATGCCGCGCACCGATATTTGCTTCCTGCGATCCGCGTCCGATTGTGGCTTCGACATTTTGCCTTCGACTCTCTGCTGCTAACTGAGGTAGTTGTTATTTCTTTTTTTCTTTCTATCTGCCTGTCACTTGCTCTGCCGCTGCTTCAGTCGCTGCCGCTGCTGCTGCTTCTGTCGCTGCTCTTGCTGCCTGCGTGGGTGCGTAGGAAAAACTATAATACAAATCTGAATACGCGAACCAGCGAAGACGATGAACGTTGCGCGCACAATTATATACGACCGTTCGCTGCAAAATCCGGAGCACTTCTCAGGCGGCGTGCACTTTTCGTGCGCGTTATTAGTCACGAGAGCTTTTAATGCTCAGCAGTCGGCAGCTGTGGGGTATGTTACTTCAGTTGCCAGAGCAAGTCACACCACTGTTCGCATGAGCAACTAAATTAAAATTTGGTTCTTATTATATAATGTTCACAAAAGTCTTTGCTAAACACTTAAAGTTAATATATCTTTTGCTATTAATAATTATATTTCCATGCCAGCTACTTAATGCAGGGTATTGCTCCGCCAGCTACACTCACTTTGCTCACTCGTTCAAAACAGCTTTCTCTCTTTCGTTAAACTGCTCTCTTGTAAACAATTCTGCTTAAGGCGACTCTGCGTTTTTGGTCTTATCAGCGCGTCGAATAATACTCAACGGAATTCGCCAATTGGCATTGGCAAAATTTATGTTAATGTTAAAGGCAACGCTGTGATTGCATTTTATTTAGTTCTCTTTCTGTAACCAGCTCTCTCTCTCTCTTTCTCTCTATACGCTCTCTGGTTGGTCGCGCGCGCACTGTGTCCCAGTCACCTTGTAGGAAGGTCATACATGCGTATTGTTTATTATTTTTTTTCGACAGAGCCCGTTGTATGCTTTATGGCAGCACATGCGGCCAGCCCTCTAGCGTTAAGCTTAGTAAAGTGAATCAGACTGCTTCTGAGCGGCTGTATGCGCATGGTGGTCAAAAGCTGCTTGATTTTACGCGCCACTCGCGTGTAATTTGAAACGAATTCCTTTGTAATTTTATTTAAGTTTTATTTTTATTCAAATTTTTGCGATCATATCTCTCAACTCAAGTCAGCTCTTCGACATTCCTCTTTTATGTTCCTTGCTGTCTCTGTCTAACACATTTATGTGATATATAGAAGTTGATTTGCACTTGAAAAAATTTCGCATTAATTTCAGTTTCACTTACATATTACATACATATATATATATATATAGAAATATCGTTTAAAGTGTTTATATAATATGCAAAAATATCTATTGTTTACGTAAGTTATTCGGGAGAAAAAACGACGCCTAAAAATCGTATCAGTAGTCCTTGATTTATCCTTCTATTTTTATTTGTTAATCTTTTTTTATATTTTTCTCAAAAGCAACGCAAAACATAAATTTTCCTTTGCTTTCTTCAGTTTCGGTTCAACAATGAGCAACAAATGGTCATAATAAAAACATTTAAGCTACAAATAGATGTTTACGATATTATGAATAGATGCGATTGTTTTTGTTCTTTATCATTTGCAGTGCTACAAAAAATTTACATTAAATATTTGATTTATGTAAAAACGTCTTACAAATTAATTGTACATAAGTTAAATGTTTATGAAAAACAAGGCGAAGCATATCTGTTGCTTAATTTACTTTACTTTTATTTGCTTAGATTTTTATCTCATATCTTTAATGCGTGTGCTTTAAGTGGGAGTCGGAAAAGGATCTACAAACAAATTGGTCCAATCGATAAACAGGCCAGCCCACTAGCTAAGGAATAAACATAAAAAATAATTATTAAAAATAAAAACAATTAAAAATTAATTTGAAAATTCTTAAACATTTTGACTTCACATGTTTTAAAACTTTTTTAAGTCGACCACAAAAAAATATATAAATTCTTTTTTACTTCTGCTTAAAACTTGCACAAAATTAAAAATAAATTGTTTCATTTTCAATCTTGTTAAAAAATAAATAAAAATAATTATTGCATATTTTTCAATTATTTGTTTTAATTTTATAAAATTGAAAAATATTTAACCATTTTTTTCATGCTTGCTAAAAAATAAATAAAAATGTTTTAAAATTAATTATTTATTTTTTTGGCAGACTTGAAAAAATATTGTTAATTATTTTTCAATTTAATAAAATTATAACAAATAAAAAATATGTTATAATTGTTTTTATTTATTTTTTTGCAGGCAAAAAGTAGAAGTTGAAAGGAATTTATTTATTTTTTTTTTTTTAATATTGTAAATTAAAATTTAAATAAATTTAAATTATGTTTAACTTTGTAATTAACATTTGCAAAACAGCAAATAAAAATATTAAAATTGCAAAACTTAAAAAATAATTAATTTTAATTTTTACTTTATATATTTTTCAACTTTTAAAATAGTGATTAAAATTAAAAAATATTTAAAGTAAATATTAAAATTTAAATTTTTTGTTTTATTTTTTTGCATTTTCATTAGTTTTAGTTATTGTTTAACAAGTGTTAAATATAAGTTTAAACATACATTAAAAATTTATTTAATTTTTACTTTAAATTGAAATTGTAAAAGTTTTAAAATAACTGAAGTAAAAATATATATATTTTTGTAAGTAAATAATCAGAATTTCTAAATGGTCAAAAAAATAAAAATAATTGTAAAAACAATAATTTTTTTATAAATTTCACAATATTAACACATTTTAAATTTCAAAAAATAAACAAAATGTATATAACACACATAATAAAAGTTCACTTTTTTTATATTTTACTTCACTTGTTTTTATTTTGATTTTTTGTTTATGTATAAAAAACCAACAAAAATTATAATTAGAACTAAATCAGAGTTTTAATTAATTAGAAAAGAAGTTGCTAATAAAAATGGGTGTAAAATGTGTGTTCATCTTGCATAAATGTTTTTATGCATTTAGTTTTATCTTTATGTTTTGACTAAATAAAAGTTTTTCTCGTTAAAAGTCTCGTTGCAAAAACAAACAACAAAATCAAATGAAATTTTGGTTTTTGGAAACGGAGGAAACGTTTAATTGCATTGCTGTGGCTGTGTTTTGGTTTTAAGTTTTTGTTTCTCATTTCTTTTATTTTAAAGAATTTTTTTTTATTTTTTATTTATGCAAATGGATTTCGTTCGTTTAAAAACTTAAAAACACTTGGACAATGTGTAAACTGCTACGAGTTGATATTTTTGTTTAGCTTTTTAAATGTTTCTTTGCTTTTTCAGAATTTTTAGATTTGGGTTTACATAGTTGTTGTTGTTGTTGTAAATTGTATTTATACAATTCGCGTGGATATATATAATAGAGATGTATTTACTTGTTATGCCCCAAATGAATATTTCAAACCATTCAAATAATGCTTAATAAATAAATAAACATTTTGTTGTTGTTGTTGTTGTTATAATTTGCTTTCTATTTGTCCTTTTCCGACTCGGCGGCGGCTGCGACTGGCTTCTTGTTGCCAATGGGCAGAGCTACCCGGATTCTGAAAGCGAACAAGAGTTTAGCACATCTGACTATATATATAGTTAGTTATATCTCTCACTTGTCGGTTATCTCTGTCAACTTGTTGCGCACCAGATCCAAATAGGTATCGATCGACTGCTTGTTATTCTCGTATACCTTGGGCAAGGTAAACAGCGAGACGAAGGCTGAGGAAAGCAAGGCAAATACATATATTAGTACACGTAGTAACTAACTAGTTAGTTAGTCAACCTACCCAGTATGACCAGCGTCATGCCGTTGAACCAGGCGCCAATGTAGGTGAAGACCCACAGAATAACGCCAAACTTAATCGAATCAATTATGTCCTCAACCAAAAACAAACGCCTCAGCTCAGCCGTGAAGCCGTTTATGTGGGCCACAGCCACGCCCGCAATGTACTGCACCTTCTCCTGCGACAACGTCAGATCCAGTTCCAGATATTCTCTATAAAGGAACAACATATATTATATATACACATCTCTCTCCCCCTCTCCCTCTCTACTCACTTGAAGGGATGTCCATCGTTTGTCTTTTGGACCGCCTGTGTCAGAGATTTGTAGATTCTGAAGGTGACAGTTCCGATCAGCGAGAGCAGCGACAAGTAGGCAAAGACGCTGATCACCGAGAAGCAGGAGATGGCCACCAAGGTGACGAGGCCGGCGCCGAATACAATGCCAGACTTTTTCACATCGCGCCAATAGATCAGCGATTCGACTGGAATGAGAAGAAATATGGAAATTAGTTAATGTGTTAACAGTTTGAGCAGCACTTTAGGTATATGAGCTGTAGTTTTTGGTAAATTGCAGTCACAGCTCTAATACCAAATTACAGTTTGAGAAGTGCAGAATTGCATCAGTCATATGATATCACTATATCTCCATATATGAGTCATATCTCCAATCTCTAATACGCAGCTATAGTTTTACAAGCATATGCTCACTTCAACATGCAATTACAGTTTGACAAGCAGACGGTTGCTTCGACTGAGTATAAGTTGGCTTCAGTATAAGACTAGAAGAGCGCGCCTTAAAGCAGTTCAAGTTTGACATCCCTATCATATAGATATTATATTTAATTAAATTACGCATAAGAAAAGCAAAGAGTATTCGTATAAGAGTTGTATAGAGTTTGCTTGGCCTTCATTTGTCATGCAGGCCATATAAAGCTGTTCAATCTGAATAAGGCTAGCTTATGCAGTTTTCAAGCAATCCAATTATAGTTATGAAGTCATTTAAACCGCAGTCTTTACAGTTTCACAAGCAATGTTAACAGCAAAGTAAGCAGTAGAAATGTTAGAGTTGGAAGTCCATGAACTTTGACAAGCACTGCCGCTGTAGCTGCTGCTGCATTTGCATGCTGTTTCTTCTTTGTAGTTTCAAGTTTGGCAATGAGCACAGTTGACGAGTGACTGTAGAAGACCAAAATATACAAAAGCACACGCACACACGGACACAAGAGACAGCTGTCTGTATACGTATGTGTGTGAACGTGTGAGAGTATGCTTGTATGTGTGTGTGTGTCTATCTTTTGCTTTAACAATTATGCAATCTATGCCATACACACACACTCACACACACACACAGAGATCCGCTATGCTGCAGCCCATGCAAATGTCAGGCTAATAATGATTGGTAGCACGATTAGCATATATGCTACACATAGTATATATACATAAATATATATATATGATATATATCTATAGTTATATATATTTATATATATATATATATATATTTATATATCGCTCACTCACAGATTTTGCTCGACATTTTTATTCGTTGTTGCGATCGTTGCTTGAGGCGTTCGTTGCCAAGTTTTATACTAGACAAATATTATGCGCCTCAAACAAAATATTCCGGACCGCAGAGCCGGACAAAAAGACACGCACAACGGAGAGAGAGAGAGTGCGAGAGAGTGCGCGTGAGAGAGTAAACTTCTGAGAGCGCGAAACGGATGTGAATTGAAACACTTTAAAAGCACTTTTTAAAGACCAATGAATGATATATAGATATATTTGTTGGGCAGCTATATAACATACATATATATCTTATAGCTCAATAACTACCCCCTACCCCTCACGCCCTCCCATCATTAGCCGATAAGCAGTCAATGCACTCAATCGCCTGGCGAATTGAATGAAATTACGGCGGAAGAATCTTTCAATTGATTTTGGCTATAAATAGAGCACTCAAGAAGTCGTTTCTTCTCCTTCGCCTCTTCTTCTATTCTTTTTGTGTGCTTTATCCATTATACAATAAACAATGTGCGTTTAATTAAACACGAATTTTATGTGTGTTTTCTCTTCATTCTTCTATTTTTACATCACTTTTTCAGAATAGGTGCAAAAACATCATTTTAATTGCTGCATACCCTGGGAAAGGGCTAGTGTGTGGGGTTGCTTAGGTTGATGCAAGTTAAAAATAAGAATCTATATCTATGTATAATAAGATAACATTGCCCTCTCCATCTCCAATCAGAATTCAATATCACAATTAAATGAGATGTTCCCTCTTTCGTCATTTCCAATTAGACTTAAATACATAGTCTCACTCGCACCTCCTTCCATATCTCATTATAAATTCATTTATTTAAATCAGATTTCTGTCTCTCTTCGTGTCCAATTAGAATTCGATCAAAACTCACTCACTCCCTCTCTCTCGCACTGCTTGCTAGACCGCACAGCTGGAGCTCAGTGGAAATGTTAAAAACAAAAAGCAGCTGTTAGA